>JAPXFY010000022.1:29108551-29113551 GCA_030674185.1 Monoplex corrugatus | reverse complement strand
GTATTTTATATGACGGATAGAGGTCTGTGTATGTGCTAAGTCAGCAAGAACTATTACTTTTGTATTTTTAATGATGAATTGAGGCGTGCGTGCTGCGTTCTCTAGAACTGTTTAGTTTGTGTTTCTCTGTTTCACCAACAACGGCAAAATACATTTCATGTCGTGTCATAATCTGCTAGTCAAAGCTACAAATCATTGCATTATTCATCCCATTACTCTCAGAACTTCTCTGACTTATTTTAGCTCTGTTTTCAAAGGACGTGGCAGATCGAGGTATTTGCGTTTTGGTCCTACACCAGCAGCAGACGATGTCTAAGAACCGTTGTCTGAACTTGGTACCAGTCAGACAGTACAGGTAGAAGTTGATGGCACAATTGCTGATGGATATAAGGAAGAAGACGTTGTATACAAACACTGCCAGGTCGCGGTCTTTTATCAAGGAAATGCTTCCGTGAACGTTGGAAATGGAATTATAGACGACGATTCGACACGTCAGAACGATGAACGTGAAAGAAACGGCCATGACCGTTACCGTGGTTTACGATGTTTGTTTCTCTCTCGTGGTCACTTGGTGGTCATCGGATTTCTGTGATGTCAGCTGGGTTCTGGCGGTTCTGGTGGAAATCATCAGATGCCGGACCAGGATCACATTACTACAGAAGAGGAAGATAAACGGGAGAACTGAGAACAAAATCAAGTCAAACGTCGCCCATGTTTCGAGCACAAAGTCTCTGTAGGACAGGAGAACCATTTCACACCTTCCAGCCCTAACGCCCAACCCGTACAACATGTGCGAATACAGCAGCATCATGACCAGTATGACCACTGCAATGATGACCTTAATATTTCCTCTCGTGCACACCACGTTCAAACGATGAGGGAGCACCACAGAAGCTGCGCGATGTCTATGGTGCTGTTATTGTGTAGAAGCCACAGACCTTTCACTCGGATGTCATTGATTGAGTGGTCTGATTGGTTGAAGTGATTGGGGATAGTTTTATCCCTTTGGTGGCGGATATCAGCCAAGTGTTCTTTGAAATGTGTGTCAAGGGTGCGTCCAGTTTCACCAATATACAATTGGGAACATTTAGAGCAGCTGATCAAGTAGACAATGTTATAAGTTTGACAGTTGAAATGTTTTGTAATTCTCATGTGAGATTTGGGGCCTTTGACTGTGGTGGCTGAGCACAAGAAAGGACAAGTCTTGCATTTAGGTTTGTTGCATGGAGAGGTTCCTGGAGGTTGGCTGACTGGTTTGCTGAGATTTGAATGCACCAGCAAGTCGCGGAGATTTGTGTCTCTCTTGTAGACGATTAAAGGGCGCTTGTCAAAAGTTTCACCTGTAGTGGGACTGGATCGCAAAATGTTCCAGTTGGACAAGATGATCCTTTTTTATGAGGTGCAAGGACGGGTGGTAAACTAGACTGAGGACTGGCCGATCCTCTGTGGTAGCTTTGGGCTTCGAATGGAGGGCATTTGGCCGAGAGACAGAGTTGACTTTTTTCCGGGCTTCATTGATGACCTTGAGTGGGTAATGTCTGCGCAGGAAAAATCTAGTCATTTCAACTGTTTTGTCCTGGAAATTGTCTTCGTCTGAGCAGAGGCGTCGTAGTCTCAAGAACTGCGAGTAGGGAATGCTGTTTCTGGTGATTGATAGTCCAGGTAGGAATGTGAGTCTGTAGGTTTGTAGTGGACTGTAGTGACTAGTTGTTCAGATTGAAGGGAAACTTCGATATCCAGGAAGCTTATGGATGTGTTTGAAATTTCATATGTGAACTTGATGGATGGGTGAAACGTTTGGACGTAATGGATGAATTGTAAAAGTTGGTCATGATCGAGGGATGTCATGCCAATGCAATCATCTATGTACCTTTTGTAAAATTCAGGTCTGGGTTTCTTGTATTGTTGTTGGATTTGTTCTCCAAATATCCCATGAACAAACAGGCATAGCTGGGGCCCATCTTAGTACCCATGGCGACTCCGCTAACTTGCGAGAACGTCTCATCTCCGAACGAAAATGTGTTCATGGTAATTTTCTTTTCTTTTTCTTTTCCTGTTGAACTTTTGTACATTTTGAAGCGATTATAGCCCTGATATGGCTCTACGAAGTCGGCTGGGCTTTAAACAACAATTACAATAAGTCTCTTATGGGGGAGCTCACTCTCACTTAGTCTGGCTCTAAGACTTACCAATTACGGCCCTTAGAAAGGGGCTACGAAGGTTTCAGTTTCAGTCTCTCACGATGGCGCCTCCGCGCTCGGAATAAATTCCACAAGCGGTGACGCTATAAAATCCATTTGATGGATGAGATCCAAAACGATCTTGGCATAAGCTTTAGCTCTATACCAGCGGGCTGGTTGGCTCTTTGAATGGAGCCGTGAACTCAAGATCTGGTATCTCGAGTTCAATCCCAGCCTGCAACATTAAAGATCTTGGCTGCCCATCTTAATGTTTCTGTCATTTTAGTGGTGTCAGCTTAGTGTTTCATAGTTCCCTGAACCCTCCCACCCCCACTCCCCATTTCAAGACCGTGCCAGCGCATATGGTTTCGCACAGGCTTAGGGAATCAGCCAAATAACTGCTGGTAGATTTGGGTGGAGCGCATATGGAATTGTCCCAGTGCAATGAATCCCTCAATCTCCAATCTCCCCAATCTATACCTGTGCATAATCCATATGCACTGGCAAGGCCTTAGAAAAGATTAGCAAATTATAGTCTGGATCCACGAAACTCTTGGTTAAAGGCACGACAATCCTCTGAGCCACTCTGCTCTTAGTCAGTTATGTCCTTGTAAGCTGGATCAAAACAGGCACTGGTAAATTCCAATGAGAGAACCTAGCGGCGGTGCAGAGTTTACTCTGGTGGGTAACTGCATGGCATCGCTGTCTTCCATGGGCTTCCTGCACAGGGACTTTTGACTGAATGAACTTGGTTTGGTGGTTACTCTGGGAGACGGAATAAGTAGCGTGGGACCAGCACGAATATTGTGGCACAGACGATGGAGCAGAAAAACAGAAGACAAAACCCCCAGCCGGCAACAAGTAACCGATGCACTGACCTGACATTGTCAAAGTGGGACACCTGTTTACTTTTTTTCTTCTTATGCTCCAGTGTTGACCAACGTGTCATGTATACCTACACCGTTACATAATATCTGTCTGTCTGTCTTTCTGTGTCTCTGTCTTTTTCTCTCTGTCTCTGTCTGTCTCTGTCTCTGTCTGTCTCTGTCTCTCCCTGTCTCCGTCTCTCTCTCTCTCTCTCTCTCTGTCTGTTTCTGTCTCTGTCTGTCTGTCTGTCTGCCCGTCTGCCTGTCTATCTGTCTGTATATCTCACTGTCTCTTTCTCAGTCTTTGTTTCTGTCTGTCTGTCTGTCTGTCTCTCTCTCTCTGTCTGTCTCTCTCTCTCTCCTCCCCGCCTTGTCAAATGACCGCAATGCTGTTACTATTTGATTTGCTTATGTAGTATGCTTTGTCAATGAAAATGTCTTGTACTTTAAGTTCTCTGCAAAGATAGAGATTAGCATTGACAGATATGAAAAATGCCTATAGCCAGTACCTTCTATCACTGGAAAATAAAGTATCATTGTCATTGTCAATCTCTTTCTCTTTCTCTTTCTTTCTTCTTTCTTTCTCTTTTGCTGTGTCAAATCGTGCCTAGCTCGCACCATTCTCTTTCTTTGATCTTTGAAAAGGCTCTACTTTGTTCATGTATCTTGTTGCCCTTACAGCACAGTGCAATGTCGTAAATATAACAGCTATGAGCCATCATCAGAAAAGGGAAAGAAAGCAAAGACAAGAGAAGATGGACAACTCTCTGTACTGCTGACAGCGCATACGTTAATTACCAGAGAACAACGTCTTAGCATGGAAGCAAGCGTGTTGTAAGATCAAAAATATGAAACGCTTGATCATTTTTCTTGTCTTTTTGATTTGCGATGCAAATATGAAAGGTACTTCCATCTTTTCATTAATCTCTCTGTCATTAAAACAAAAAACAAGAACAACACTTAGGAAGCAAGGGCATTGTAAGGCTAACTATTCTCATGTTTGGATTTTTAGAACGTGATATTGAAATACAGTAAAAGTGTGAAAGTGTGAACATTCTCCCACTGCTTCTCTCTGTCTCTGTCTGTTTGTCTGTCTGTCTTTCTAGCTCTCTCTGTCTGTCTGTCTCTCTCTATCTCTGTTTCTCTCTCTCTCTCCATCTCTGTCTATCTGTCTGTCTCTCTCTCTCTCTCTCTGTATTTCTGTCTCTGTCTGTACACCTCTATGTCTATCTGTCTGTCTCTGTTATGTCTGTCTGTCTCTGTCTATCTCTCTATTTCTCTGTCTCTGCCTCTGTCTCTGTCTCTGTCTGTCTCTCATCTATGTCTCTGTTTCAATCCTTCTCAAATGACCTCAAATGCTGTCACTATATTTACTTATGTGGTATGCTTTGAGAGTATGTTTGTCTTGTACTTTTGGTTATATACAAATATGCAGATTAGCACTGGCAAACTTAAAAGATGCCTATAACCAGTAACTTCTATCACTGGAAAATAAGATATCATTGTCACTGTCATTGTCATTCTCTTTCTTTCTTTCTTTCTTTCTTTCTTTTCTTTCTTTCTTTCTTTCTTTTCTTTTTTTCTTTCTTTCTTTCTTTATCTTTGTCTTGCTCTCTCAAACCGTGCCTAGCTCGCGCCATTCCCTTTCTTTGATCTTTGAAAAGGCTCTTCTTTGTTTTCTTATCTTGTTACTCTTACAGCACAGTGCAATGTCGTAAACATAAGAACTATGAGCCATCATCAGAAAAAGGAAAGAAGCAAAGACAAGAGAAGATGGACAACTCTGTGTACTGCTGACAGTGCATATGTTAACTACCAGAGAACAACAACGTTTCAGCATGGAAGCAAGGATGTTGTAAGATCAAAAACATGTAACGTTTGGTCATTTTTCTTGTCTTTTTGATTTGCGATGCAAGAGATTGGAAGGCAATGCCATCTCTACATGAATCTCTGT
>JAPXFY010000022.1:29086051-29103551 GCA_030674185.1 Monoplex corrugatus | reverse complement strand
GGCACTACAATTTCGAGAAATGGCAATATCGTAAGATAAGTAACTTATGTGTAAAACATGAACTTATTATCATTATTGAACATGTATTGTACTATTACTGTTCATAAAGCCTTTGATAAATAGATATCACATATATCAAAAATATCTAGTGTCTGATTTCTGAACTCTCTGTCTCCCTGTTTGTGTGTCTCTCTGTCTGTCTCTCTGTCTGTTTGTCTGTCTGTCTGTCTATCTATCTATCTGTCTGTCTGTCTCTCTCTCTCTCTTTCCTTCTCTCTACAAATCCCCTTGTTTCTCCCTCTTTCTCACTGTCGGTCTCTGTGTCTGTCTGTCTGTCTGTATGTCTGTCTGTCTGTCTGTCTCTCTCTCTCTCTCTCTCCCCTCCCCTCCCCTCCGTCCCTCCCTCCCTCTCTCTCTCTCCTCCCTTCTCCCCCTCCCTCCCCCTCTCTCTCTGTCTCTCTCTCAAATTTAAGCCATTTCTTGTATTCAAGGTTAAAATCCCTAGGCTAAACCATCTTCCCGTTTCCTTTTCATGTTTCTCTTTAGTTATGTTTGAGCCAGTTTCCTGTCCACACCCACACCACCTCTCTATTTGTGAGGACCCTTTTGAGACAGAGAGACAGATAAACAGATAGACACTCAAAGAGAGAGATGCTAGAACTTGTTCATCTGAAAATCAATAGATTACAGAAGGGCATGTGAAGATGTAGAGAGGAAAGGCTGGGTGTTGCTGGCACAAAAGTCTCTCTGGCAAGGAACCAAGGGGATCAGAGGATGAAGAACCTGTCATGTCTGAGCTTTTACAGTGTTGAAATGGCGGGAGTGGTAACGTAGGTAGCCAGACCTTGGTGATACAAAAAAACTGCCAGAATTTGGGATGGGTTTATTCTGTTTTATATGGAGGGAAAGTTCTTCAAGATCTGTTGATGCCATTCGTTGACATCACATCATCTTATCAGGTGTCTTGATGGCACTGCTCTTACTTTTCTTTATGACCCCCTTCAAATGTACATCCCTGCCCGTCTTCTTCGTTCTGCTTCTGACACTTCTTCTTGACAAATTCCTCGATAACAGATGTTCCACATTCGGTCGCCGTTCATTTTCTGTCTGGTCCGTGCAGCTGAAATTAGCTTCCCCAGTTTTTTTGATTTTTTTTATCATTCTGAACGAGTGGGTGTACTGAGGATGTATAATGAGGGTGTTCTCTTTGAATTGATTTGTGTATCAAGATTTGGCGCCTTATATATCATCATCATCATCATCATCGTCATCATCATCATCATCATCATCATCATCATCATCATCATCATCATTATTATTTTGTTATTGTTGTTGTTGTTGTTTTTATCAATCTTCATAATAATTCTTGTTACTCCTGGTGAAATCCCCTCCCTTTAGTAATGACAATCACAGTATTCACATGGCGCCAAGTCTTGACATTTCAAATCAAGGCGCACCCACGCACCACACACACGCACGCCATCAACGCAGACCACCTTACAACACGCGAAAAAAAGTCCGCACAAACTGATTGAAAGAGGCAGTTGCAGAATTCATTGTAGGTGACTGACGAAGGGAGAATGGGAGTTTAGTCTAGGCAGATGGTCTCGAAACAAAACAACGATGGCGGACAGTTGATAGTTTAAAATCTAACATGTTAAAGTCATTGTAAATTCCATAACAGAATGTGCAAATTCACGCTACTCCGTCTGCTGCAATGTCTTTATGTTGTTGCTTCCATGCCCCTCAGTTTAGGTCCTCAACACATCTCCAAATGTACCAAAGCTGGGTTCACCATGAGACCAGGTGACGAAGGGCTACAGAACCTTTGACAATTTCTCACAATGTTGTACTCGTTTACGAGAAGGAATGATCTAGGAGGCTTGTGGTGGAGGAAGGATGATGACGATGCTGTAAAGTGATGTTTTAGATTGAGACTGCATGATAGGGTTGTGCTTCATGCTTCCCTTCATGATGCATACCAGTTATCAACAGAGCCTGAGAGATGCTGTTGATCAGACAATTTGAACAACATTTTCAGTAGTGCATCTGTAGAGAGGGTATGACTCGACTGCCAAATGTTTCAGTGAGACAACAACACGTTCAACTCTGGGTAGGAGCTAGTCTTGACAGAAGGAAAAAAGTATGCAGTGACTTGAACTGATGGGATATAAATCCATAACTTCTGTCATCGATCTGTTGTGTTAACCACTTTGCCAGGATCTGTTCACACTTTTCTAACCCACACCATATGCTGAGCTTTTCATGAATGTATACGCGTGTAGATTGACAGATAGATAGAAGGGTGGGTAGGGAGGTACGTACATACGTACGTAGAGAGAGAGAGAAAGAGAGAGAGAGAGAGACAGACAGATAGAGACAGGGAGAGAGATGGCTGGCCGGCCGGCTGGCTGGCTGGTTGGCTGGAGGGAGGGTGGGAGGGAGGAGGAAGGGAGGGAAGGAGGGGGAGGGATGGGGGAGGGTGGATGGACGGATGAATGGATGGATGGATGGATGGATGGACGACGGACGGACGGACAGATGGATGGATGGATATACATAGATAGATGACCTGATGGAAAAATTGTCACAAATCTTTCACACTGTGCTTAGAGAGAGTGTAGACAGGTTCATACCATTTTTTACAGTACACATCTCACAGCTCACATCTAAAAGCGGATGACTACAAGCTGTCATGAGGAACTTAAGATCAAATCTAATGATCAACAAGGGCTCTGGCTCCATGACTGAGTAATTACTGTTGGTAGGGGGGGGGGGGGGCTTAGTATGCAGTTACCTCAGTAAACTGAATCAGAACAGATACTGTTGAACTTCAATGAAATGATCCAGCAGCGGTACAGGGTCTCCGCTGGTGTATGGCCCCATGGTGGCTTGAAATCTCCAGATTCCCAGGGCTTCCTGGTACTTGGACTTGGCCTTATTGATTTTGGGATTGGTAGCGTGTTGTGGATCCAGAATGAGTGACTTGGGACCAATGCCACTAAGACGGTGCAGAAATTGAGCCAGAAAAACTATTCATACACAGAAAAAGCAGTTAACTGAATATCATCAAATTGTTTTTAATCATCACATTGTTCTCAGAACACTTGAATAATGTACAATCTGTACAGTTACCCAGTGCTGTGTCTGAAAGACCAAGATCATAACACACTTCTCTTCTGATACAGTTCTCTTACTCTTCTCGCTGTTACACAGTCCTGCAGTGTAGCGCTTACACCACTGTGTAGTAAATAGGTCGAGAGAAAAGACATGGAACAGCTCTTTTCACCTGCCATCAAATGAAAATGTAACCCGTTCTCACAAAATCATTTATAAGTTGAGTTTTGCACTGCTTTAATTTACATACTACAAAAATGTACGGACTTAGAGTTCCCAATGGTACTAGTGTTATTTCTCTACTGTAACAGTAAAACATAGACAAGAAAGAACAAGAAGAAAGAATCGCCCATTTTGAGAAAACAAGCTTCAAAGTTTTTTTTAATATAACTAACCAAAGTCATTAGTAACAGGTCTAAATGTGAACTACACTTACTACAATTTCAAAATTAGATAAATTACGATGATATTTGCAATTTTGTGTGTTCTGTCCATCTTGGTGACTTTCTAGCTATCGAAATCCTGTGACTGTAGGCACCAAAAACGACAGAGTACACATTAAAGTCGTCTGTTTTTAACATTTCAATTTTGTTGTTTAAAAATGTGAACAGGAAAAATATATGAACAGCTATGTTTCTTAAAGTGCAAACATCCCAATTTTTACCACCTAACCCCTGATTATTTTTCCAGGCTTCTAAAGCAGCTTGGCCTGTATGATTTATTGATGATTTTGTCTGAATATATCACACATGGCGTGACATTCGCAGTCTCCTACACTACTTGCCTGGAGTGAATTCCCATGTTAGTGATAATGTTTCGTGTCTTCAGCACAGTTGATCCCCAAACATGTTTGCCCGTCTGTCTGTCAGTTACCAGGTTAGCTAGCCTGTAACGGATATGAGTCTGATCGCTTCACGATTTTTCAAGATGGAGAGAAAAAGGAGAGAGTGAGAGAGAAAGAGAGAGGGAGAGAGAAAGAGAGAGGGAGAGAGAGAGAGAGAGAGAGGAAGAGAGAGAGAGAGACAAACAGACAGACAGACAGACAAAAACAGACAGACCAGATGGTCTATATATTATCCTGTTGTCTGTTTTTCTTATTATTTTACTGTTTCTTTTGCACATTTTGTCCTTCTCTCAGACTGAGATGTGATTTTGATGTTATGTAAAAAAAAACGATACTGTGCATTGTAAATAAAAGATAAAAGCTGATTTGAAAGAAAGAAAATCTCTAATTTACATTTTGTCCCGTCTGTCACGGCAGTTTGTTTGTCTTTTTATTTTACTTCCCTTTACATCTCGTTTAAGGACAGGAGTGTTTTATCAGGTCAGTATGCCTGTAGAGTCTTGGCCAGCTGTACAAAACTCACCTGACCAGTTATGATCTACCTGGGCCTGCGTGTGTGTATTTTTGCGTGCTTTTTGTGCTGTGTTTGTGAACAGTTGTTCTCTGTCACTTGTTGTGTTGGCAGGCTAAGTTATGGTTTACGTGGGCCTGTGTGTGTGTTTTCTTTTTCTTTTCTTTTTTTTTTTTTTTTTTTGCGTGCTTTTGGTGCTCAGTTTGTGAACAGCTGTTCTGTCAACTTGTGTTGGTGGGCTAAGAAAAGAGAAATCAGTTGATGCTTGGTGCCCTTCTGCTACAGTTGGTTTGCAGTCAGGGTGGTTAGGGCCAGTTCTGGTCAGCGTTTCACTTTTAGTTGGACTTGGTGTCCAAGAAGTGGAAGAGTTTCTGTGTGTCTGCGTAAAATGTGTAACCAGGAGTCATTTGATGTCTGGGGCCCCTTCTGCTACAGTCGGTTTGCAGTCAGGGTGGTTAGGGCCAGTCTCTGGTCAGCGTCTCTCTTGTAGTTGGACTTTGTGTCCTAGAAGTGGAAGAGTTTCTGTGTGTCTGCGTAAAATGTGTAACCAGGAGTCAGTTGATGTCTGGTCCCTTCTGCTACAGTCAGTTTGCAGTTAGGGTGGTTAGGGCCAGTCTCTGGTCAATGTTTACTCGTAGTTGGGCTTTGCGTCCTTGAAGTGGAAGATTTTCTGCATGTCTTCGTTTAATGTGTAGCCTTCCATATACTTCCTGGTTGGTAGGGATAGATTGCTTCTCTATTGTCGTCTGTGTAGTGGGTCAAAATCAGTAGTGTCCTGCGCCACAGTTGTTGTTTATGCCTATGTTTGGCCAACGGCTCTACGAGAAAGGCAAACATGTCCAAGCTGTTGTAACGGTGCGAACGTGCGGAGCGAGTACGGCTGGTGGGCGCTTCTGGCGGCAGTTTCCTGCCTTCCTGTTGGCTCTCTGCCCCTGAGACGGTCCCAAAGGAGTGTGGGTGGCGAGTCAGACCACAGGCACGCTGCAGCCCTTGGGTCTCTTCAGTCTCCAGTGTCCGCCTCCCCATCGCTATCATCAGTCTTCAGCAAGCACGGTTGATGGGCGCTTCCAACAGCAACTGCCTGCAGGATTCGGCAATTAAGTGCTGGCCTATTGCCCCTGTGACGGCCGCCAGAGCGTGGGGTGGCGAGCCAGTACTCACCACGCTACGAGCCTTCTGTCCAGCTGTTTTCGTCTCAGTTCATTCCTCATCATCGTCTTGCTCGGGTGTCATCGTCTACTATTCGTAAGTCTTCTGTCTACATTCATCGATAGTTCAGTCAACACCTGTTCGCCATTCAATCGTCTGTGAGACTCACGTTAAAATTTGAAATCATAGTATCGGAACATTTGTGTGAGACAGCGAGCGTCACCCTTCGTGGGTCTATTTTATGAACGTGATTTGCTCCTCATGAGGGTTGATACACATGTGAAGCAGTGGACGGGAGCAATTGAAGAAATTTACGTTGTTAAACGCATTTATTCATTGCTTACATTGATCTTGTTTTTTTGTGTGTTTTGTTGTTGTTCCAAGGGCTTCTTGAGGTTGTTTTTTGTGTAATGCAATGTCAGTTTTCTTGGTGCCACCTTGAGTGGTACTGTATTTATGCTTATGATATGTATGTATGGTGCGGCATGTTGTATTGTTTGTGATTGAATAAAATTTGTGTAAATTATTTGTTCAAAATTTTCCTTATTTTAGTTAGAGGAAGGGGGTGTTAGAGCTGATAGGTCTATTTCTGTCTTTCTACTCTAGTTCAAGCCTTAGCAAGCTTGACACCGTCAACCTCTAAGTTAACCCTTTCTCTGTAGAAAACAAACAAAGAAGCAAACAACTAAACAAAAACAAACACAAACAAAACAACGTGAACGTCTGCCACTTCTGATGAATTGAAGACCTTCACAGGAACTCTGTGTGTGATTTAATGGGAGATAACCATTTACTGTGTTTTGTTTTCTTTTGTGTGCTTACAAAGAGATAAACAGTACGAAAATACGTTACGACCACCTTTCTTCCACAGATGTTTTTAAGTCACATAGAATGCTGTTTTATTTTGATCCTTAGTTCTCTCTCTCTCTCTCTCTCTCTCTCTCTCTCTCTCTCTCTCTCTCTCTCTCTCTCTCTCTCTCTCTCTCTCTCTGTGTACTTCTATTTGTGTATATCCTCTGAGGGTGAGGGAAAAAAGTGTCGTTGTTCCTATTCTTGCCCCCTCCCCCTCCCCTTCTCACTCTTTCTCACACACTCACTCTATCTCTATCTGTCTCTCTTCTCGCTATCCCCCCCTCTCTCTCTCTCCTCACTTTCTCTTCTGCTCTGTCTCACACACTCTCTCTCTTTCTCTCTCTCTCTCTCTCTCTCTCTCTCTCTCTCCCTCTCTCTCTCTCTCTCTCTCTCTCTCCCTCTGTCTTAAATCAGTCCTCGTGCTTCTTTGTCTTTTTTCTTTGATCTGGGAAAACGTCCCCTTCATTTACAAGTCATTGATCTTGTTGCCCCAAGAGTGCAGTGCAACGTTGTTCACTTGACAGCTATTTGCCATCAGAAAAGGACGGGCATGGTGAAACTAAGGAGGACAACTCTGCGTGCTGCTGACAGCTCCATACGTTAAGTGTTAGAGGAGAAAAACTCTTTAGCAAGGATTGTTGGGAGTGTAAGATCCGAGACTTTTCACGTTCTCTGTCTTGCCTCTGTGTTTGTGTCTGTCTGTATGTCTGTCTGTCTGTCTGTCTCTGTCTCTGTCTCTCTCTGTCTCTCTCTCTTTCTCTCTCTCTGCCTGTCTGTCTCTGTCTGTCTGTCTTCTCTCTCTCTCTCTCTCTGTGTCCCTGTCTCTGTCTCTCTGTCTCTGTATCTCTCACTTTCTCTGCATATATATATATATATATATACTACACGTCATTATTGAAGGGCCAGGAACGTTTTTGAGTCAATTTTTGAAAGGAGAAATAACCTATTTTCTCTTACTCTTTTCTCCAATTCGTTGCCGTAACTGAATGGATAAGAGCTCAGACAACATTGCAGTTTCCTTTTGGCACGTGTTTGGGGATTTGCCGATTTGCAATGGGCGGCCCAAGGAAGACAATTTCCACACGAAATTGTCGAATCTTCAGCAGGGTCTCTCTGACGACGCAGGCAAGGTAGCGACAAAATTCGCTTTGCACGTGCAAGGCAAGCCCTTTTTGAACACTACTCCAGCCAAAGTTGCCCGCAGACGAGGATAAAAAGGACCCGTTCTTGGTTCGTTTTAACCATGCTTGCAAGACGACGGATGACGGATGAGCAGCGGGGGAGAGCCCTCGCTCTGCTTGATGAAGGCCTAGGCAAGCGGGAAGTTGCTAGACGACTTGAAGTGTCGCATTCCACAATCCAGAGACTGCTGGAGCGCTTCAATGAGACTGGAGCAGTCCAGGAAAGGCGTCACACGGGTCGACCCAGAGTAACGACAAGACAGCAAGACCGCTACCTTGCCCTCTCCGTCCTGAGGGAAAGGGCATCCACTGCGGTGACCTTGAGGGGTCAGCTGAGGGACGCAACAGGTGCTAACATCAGCTGCAGCACGGTGAGAAGACGGCTACATGAGGCAAACTTGAGGTCACGGAGACCGGCCGTCCGACCCGTGCTGTCACCGGTCAACAGAGTGCGCCGCATGACCTTGGCCAGGGAGCACGTGACCTGGACAAGGCAACAGTGGGCCCGGGTCTTGTTTTCGGATGAGTCCAGGTTCACCCTGACCTTTAACGATGGCCGGGCTCGGGTGTGGCGACGTCAAGGGGAGAGGTTCGCTGACGCCACTGTCCAAGAGCATAACCGGTACGGCGGCGGGTCGGTGATGGTGTGGGGTGGCATGAGCCGTGGTACCCGGACCCCCCTGCTCCCCATTGACGGCATCCTGAACGGGGTCCGGTACCGGGACGAGGTTCTGGCGGCCGTGGCACTGCCTGCGCTTGTGGACCTTGGTCAAGGCGCCATCTTCCAGGACGACAATGCACCTGCGCATCGAGCACGCCTTGTGACCGACTTCCTGGAGCAGCATGAAGTCGTCCGTATGGCCTGGCCAGCGTGCTCACCTGACCTGAACCCAATTGAACACCTCTGGGATGTGCTCGGGAGGCGCATCAGGGACAACCACCCCCCACCGGGCACCCTGGCCAGGCTGGTCGACATCCTGCAGATCGAGTGGGCGGCCATCCCTCAGGACACACTCCGTACCCTTGTGGGGTCGATGCATCGGCGCTGTGAAGCATGCATCCAGGCTCGGGGCGGACACACGCGATATTGAAAACAGATTGGCCAAATCTGACACTTTCTGTTTTTTGAAAAGGGGGGATGTTCCTTTAAATGCATGTGCTGTTCACTAATGGGTCATTGTGCTAATTTCTTTTTCCAAAACAGGTGTGGAAATGATGAAATAAAACATAGAATCAATTCTAAATATTGTCAATTATTTCAACTTAAAATTAGAGAGGAAGGAAGAAGTGGCCCTTAAATTATGATTAGGAGTATATATATATATATATATATCTCTCTTTTTCTCTTTTTTCTGTCTCTCTGTCTGTACTTCTATTGGTGTAAATCCTCTGTGGGTGAAGCCTGGATACCAGTCCCCTCGGAAAAAGTGCCGTTTTTATTCATGCCCCTTTTCTGTCACTCAATCTCTCTCTCTATCATTCTCTCTCTCTCTCGCTCCCTCTCTCTCTCTATCATTCTCTCTCTCTTTCTCTCTCACCTCTTTTTCTATACCTCTACCTCTCTCTCTCTCTCTCTCTCTCTCTCTCTTAAATCAGTCCTCATGCTTCTTTGTCTTTTTTCTTTGATCTGGGAAAACGTCCCCTTCGGTTACAAGTCATTGATCTTGTTGCCCCAAGAGTGCAGTGCAACGTTGTTCACTTGGCAGCTATTTGCCATTAGAAAAGGACGGGCATGGTGAAACTAAGGAGGACAACTCTGCGTGCCGCTGACAGCTCCATACGTTAAGTGTTAGAGGAAAAAACTCTTTAGCAAGGATTGCGGGAAAGTGTAAGAACAGAGACTTTTCATGGCTTCTGCCTGCTGTCTGTCTGTCTGTCTGTCTGATTCTCATTCTTTCTGTGTCTCTGTCAGTCTCTCTCTGTCTCTGTCTGTCTGTCTGTCTCTCTATCTCTCTCTCTCTGTCTTCCTGTCTCTGTCTCCCTGTCTCTGTGTCTCTGTGTCTGTCACTTTCTCTCTCTCTCTCTCTCTGTCTGTCTGTCTGTCTGTGTGTCTCTCTCTCTCTCTTTCTTTCTCTTTTCTCTTTCTCTCTGTCTGTACTTCTATTGGTGTAAATCATCTGTGGGTGAAGCCTGGATACCAGTCCCCTCGGAAAAAAGTGTTTATTTTCATGCCCCCTTCTCTCTCTCTCTCTCTCTCTCTCTCTATCTATCTATCATCTATCTATCTATCTATCTATCTACCTACTATCTATCTCTCCCTCTCTTTTCTCTCCCCTTGGTTTTAAGGGGAGGCATAGAGGATACAGACTCTTGGTTCTAGAAACCAATTTTGGAAATCTGACTAGGGTTTTGGCTTTAAATTTTTTTTACATTTATATATCATCTAAAAGAAAAGCCGTGGTTGGCACAGAGGTAGAATGCCTGTTTTTGGTGTTGCAGCACAGAGTTGGGTCTGGCACATGGAATTAAGTGTGTGTGGCCTCCAGCTGACCCACTTTTGAACAAGAACCTAACCCTGGCAGAGTTGTGGAAAGCAAAGATAAGAGAACTTGCCTAAAGTAACTATTTTAAGACAATGATGTTTTATGGCTGTTAACATTAATAATGTACCTGCAAATACCATACTCCTAGTCCCAGTCGTTGTGTATGAGCTTGAAGTTTTCACAGCCTGGTAATATCTCTGTCTGTCGCGCTTTCTCTCTCTCTCTCTCTTCTCTCTCTCTTTTCTCTCTCTCTCTCTTTCTCTCTCTGTCTCTGTCTCTCTTTCTGTCTCTGTCTCTCTCTCTCTTTTCTCTCTTTCTCTTTTCTCTCTCTCTGTCTTTTTCTCTCTCTCGCTCTCTCCTCTCTCTCTATTCTTCTCTATTGTCTTTCTCCTTGTCTCCCTCTATTTCACTTTCTTGCTCTCTCTTTCACTAAGCCACACACATGTAATGCGCACACACACACGTATGCATGCATGCATGTATGCGCACACGCGCCTACACACACACACACACACACACACACACACACACACACACACACACACACACACAGGTTAGTCTATTAATGCTTACCCACCATCCCAGTGTTGATGTTACAATTTCTCCTCCATTGATGTGTACAATCATTTCACGACACTGATCGCATGGCACTGTGTAATCATTCATGTATGTAAGCGAAAACTGATTACTTTTCCTCATAAATTCTTGACACTAAAACACAAGCATTCTGTTCTCCACCACATCTGATTAACTTGGCACTGAGAAATCCGAAATCAACTCCACTGCCCTCAAATATTAGTACAGATGATCTCCCTTCTGCCTTTTCAACATTTTTCTCCACCATGATTTCCAACTTGCATACCAAACCTGACTCGGCTCCTTTCACCCAACATTTCCAAACTCTCCATTTTCTGGCACTTTTCTCCTCTCTTTCTACCGACTATCTGAGACTGAGATCTTGATGATCCTCAAATGTCTTTCAAATCTTGTGAAATGGACCCCATTCTGGCCTCTCTCTTTTCACATAACTACCTGCAACTTCTTCTATCAATCATCTCCATCGTCAATTTTTCTTTGATATCAGGAGCCTTCCCTTCTGCTTTTAAAGCTGCTTTCGTCTGGCCACTTCTCAAGAAAAATAATCTCGATCCTAATGACCTTAAAAATCATAGACCTGTATCAAATCTCCCATTTTTGTCTAAGCTTCTTGAAAAAGTGGAACTAAAACAACTGAATGAGCATATCTCCCTAAATCATCTTTACCATCCTTATCAAACAAACCGCAGTATAGAAACAACTCTTGTTCACATAATCAACGAACTTCTTCTTGCTTTTGATGGTAGTAATGTGTTATAATAAATATGTACACACAATATATATATATATATATATATATATATATATATATATATATATATATATATATATATATAATAGATATATATATACATGCACACAATATGTATATATATATATATATATATATATATATATATATACATATCTTTATCGTTTTTGTGAGTAACTGTGGTCTTGACATGAACTGGACATCTTCAACTCTGTGTGACAAAGACTACATCCTACAGTATTCAGATGTTTGTCGGAGTGTATTTGGTACATGTGAAGTTTATATACTAAAAGAGAACAAAGGAGAGATTTCAAAAGTAGGATCACCAATGGAAGCCTGGTAAGCAAAGAGATAGAGCTCTGACGAGGCAGGTTTGAATCTGGCATGCAACCGTTTATGCGTGCAGCCTCCAGTTTAGTCAGTTTTAACCTGTTCAGGATTGGAGAAGGTAAAACAGTGATAGGATGAGTGTGATCCACTTTAAAGAAATCGATCTGAGACGACCAGGGTCTCTGCCACCTCTCTCCTCAATGGTCATAGGATTATGAGGCTACCTTTATGTTATAACCTTTGAGTTACTTCACTTTCACCATCATAGAATCAAAAAGATAAATAGTTTTATGCACTAACAAAAAACTGGACAGTCAGTAAACGCTATCTGCTCTAATATATATACATACAAACACACACACACACACTGTACATATATATATATATATATATATATGTATATATACATACATGTATATATACAGAGAGAGAAAGAGAGAGAGAGAGAGAGAGACAGACAGAGAAGAGAGAGAGAGAGAGAGAGAGAGAGAGAGAGAGAGAGAGAGAGAGAGAGAGAGAGAGAGAGAGAGAGAATTAAAACGTTACCAAAGTTAGAACTCGGTTTAACGCCAGTTTGTCAAACGAGATATAAACACCAGATTGCAACTGTTGAACTGATGTTACTCGTACATGCACATGAATACACAAACACACACACGTTAGCATATATGATTATTGTGCTGGGGATGTTTTGTGATAATATAGCAAAACATAAGTTACTCGCTGTCCACATGCCACTGGCAGATCATGCGGCAAACAAAACATACACTGCAGATTTATAGAGTTGCTTTTCAGCACTTAACCCAGACCTTTTGGCAGCATTATATGTATTAAGACTGTAGAAAATGTGACAACCCGTTGTCAATGGTCTGACATAGAAATGACGTGAAGTTGTTTTACAAGACAAATTAACAAATCGGAATTGTGTCTGAGTATACATGTGTTTTAAATCAGTGACTGTGTCAGGTCGCAGTCGTCTGGGTGCTGGTTCAGTTCTTGCCAGGCCTTGATAATTATCGTTTTGGAACCAAGGTTGTTTTTCATGGCCCACATGGTTGCCTTGGTTACAGGTGGAGGTTCAGGGATGCTCTCCTGGTGGTCGAGGGAGTCTAATTTCTGTTTGGGAAATATTTTCTCGGTAGGGCTTCTTTCCCTTGCTGTTTTGCCTCATGTGTGTGAAGGTGGATATCTGTGGATCTGTGGGGCTAATCACTCTGTTTCTGTTGGACCCGTGAATCACGATTTACATGCGGATTTGGTGGATTGTGGGCCAACCTGAGTTCAGGTCTGATTTTTGAGTTCTCGTGATACTGGCTTGGACATTTTCTGGTCAGTTGTTGGGTGTCTGTGTTTCGGGAAGGGTGTTAGTCTTTTTTTCCTCGAGATAACCTTGTTAATTGGTAACAGGTTATAAGTGAGCTTAAGATGTAGTTCTGTTTCACTTTCGAGATTATTCTCTGTTTTCTGTTTTTATGTTCACCCTGTAGTCCAGTTGAGTGTACTTGGCAAGGGTGATGTGCGTCTGTATCAGTTTGTGCTGTTCTGTGCTGTTCTAATCTCTATGTCGATTATTTTATGTTCTCTATGTTTTCTGTGTTCACCCTGTAGTCCAGTTGAGTGTACTTGGCAAAGGTGATGTGGCGTCTGTACCAGTTTGTGCTGTTCTGTTCTGTTCCAATTTCTATGTTGTTTGAGGAGCGGAAAAACTTCTGGTTCTGTGCTGTTCCAATCTCTGTCGTTTCGAGGGAGTTGCGTTGTTGGTCGTTGTGTGGTGGTGTGTTGTTCGCGTTTATGGTTTAATTTCTGGTTTCCCTAGGTTCCAAACTGGTTTGAGAGGCTTGCCCAACCGGTTTGTGTGGCGTCGTAACGTAGGCTTGGGTCAGGGTTTATTCGTCGTCGTTGAGATGTAAATTCGCGATTATTTTCGATTCTCTGCGCTTCGGGTTGTTGATTTGGCCTGGCGTTGTGAATCCAAGCCGTGAGGTTAAGATAACCAATTTAATTTACTGATAATAAGTACATTGGGCTGTTTACTGTTTGGGGATAAACGTAGAGGAGCTTACCGTTTAGAGATAAGGTTATGTGTGTCGTGTGGCAGACTAACAAACAGTTGACGAGGAAGTTAAAGATAAAATGGATATTGTAACTTTATTATTGAGTGCCAGTATGAGTGTGTGTGGTTATTGTCAAGGGCCAGTAAATATTTTTGTACATGTATTTTGGGCCCATGGTCGTGGTTACGTTCTATGGTTTTGTTTCATGCTGTTTTGCCGTGTGTGTGTGAGTTGTCATGGGTAACAAAACTTTTGGGTATTGGAGTTGTTACCTTCATATATTCATAAAATTTGATCGGGGCTAAGATCAATCGTTTGCCTTGCCTTGGGCAACGCGATGGTTACTTATACCTGATTTAAAATCCACTTCGATTGAGAGTCTAACAAACTTTTGGGTATTGGAATTGTTACCTTTGTGTATTCATAAGCTTTTGTCAGGGCTAAGTTTAATCATTTACCTTGCCTTGTGCAACGTGATGGTTACTTATACCTGGCTTCAAGTTCATTTCGGTTTACAGTTCAGCAAAATTTCAAGTTTTTAAAAAAAATTTTTTTATTTGAGATGCCCTGTGGATGATTTTGTCTGTATCCCTTTTAGATGCACCGTGGATGATTTCGGGTATCTGTTTGAGATGCCCCATGAATGATTTCTTTTTTTTTTGGTGTATGTGTCCGGTGAATATTTTTGTTTAAGATATATGTTAATGTAATCTGTGAACTCCTGTGTTGTTGGATGACAGCTATTAGATATGGGCGAATGAAAAAATAGTTTTGTTGACCATTACTGTGTGTTGGGGCGATAAGACATTAGGTCTGTAAATTCTGTCTATCCCTCTTAGCAAGATCAGGTCTTAGCGAGCCTGACAGACTGATATTCCAGTTTCTGTATGATTATATTTCAAAACGAACAGATAGATGGACGAACATAGATCTATTGGAACATTAACATCAGACTATATTTGGAATGGAATGTGTTCTTTGAGGACAGAAAGTCATTTAAGGAAAGGAGATTGGCTGTTAAAGGATCAGTCTTTCTTCAATAATTATATATGTAGAGTAAATGCAGGTACGTAACCTCAGCCCAAAGAAAAAGTAAATAACGTTGTTTTATAAAGTTGTTTCCCCCTCTTGACGCTGAAGGTACGTTCCTGCATCTACTCTGTTTAAAATTACAATCCCTGGCTATCGCTTTCTTTACAGACATAAGTGCCGCAGACAATGATAGTTAATGGCACAAAAATGTCTAGCCTTTGTAAAAACGATTTTGCATAATAAGAAAAAAAAACCAGCCTACAATTAAACATGTTTTCAATTGCTGAAAATTCAGAATTTATGTACAAATAAAAAAACCAACAACAAATGAAATGATTTCACAAATCCTAATGCCTTTCAGACTTGCAATTTCTTTTACCCCTCTAACCGTTGCATGCAGCACACATATTCAATGCTCTTTTTATCCGAGGTTCAACCTCTTGACCTCGGTTTGCTCGCCATCATTTGAAGGCCACCAGCTAATGGATGTCAAACACACAACACAACAGAGCACCCTCCACACATTCCAGAAAAAAACTGTGTCAGGAGAAGAGGTGGTGACCCTTAGAGCTCGAGAAAATATAATATGTCAAACCATCTTAACACAATCTCCCTTTTAGAATACACTACAAAACAACAATATAAAATCGCACATGCCAACAAAAAGAACTTAGCTATATAGACAGTTACTGCTCTTTTGCCTGTACATACTGTGATGAAGTTGTTTTGTTTTCATAACATCAGAGGTTGTAGAAGAGCGATTTTTTAAGAAATTCAGATTGTCTGGTGTCCCTGCTATGTAGACGGCGACCATTTCTCCCCGTCACTGCTCTACCTTTTCTGTCACAAAGGAGATTGATACCCATTCACAGCTGTGAAGACTTGCTTCATAGCATGAATCTGGTCACCCATCAAATTGGCAACCACGCTTAAACATGCGTAATCTAAATTTTTACATGAAAGTGCTCTGACCTAGAAAAATTGTGTTCCTTTTAAATTCACAACTGTTTGATATAGAGAAAATGTTAAAAACAAGTTTGAGTTTTCCGTAATCCGTTCATAAGGAAAGAAGTAAACCTTTGTCGAAATGGTGCTATGGTGCTATGTGGGTCATAACGATTTCCAATATCGGTCACATTCATCTGAACGTATGCATTTGCGAGTTTTGACTTCTAGGCAACATTTCAAATTGGATAAGAGCTAGGAAAGCTTTTTAGCTCGTATCCTTAGCTCACAGTACTAAATGATTTTAGCAGAGGGTTTGTATAAAAAAATATATGACTTTTTAGTTGTTTATGACCAAACCCTTGTCAAATCATAGCTTCATATCCGTATCCCACCCCACAGAAACGTGTAAGTTAAATCACATACATAAAGAATACATTCAAAACACTGAAGATCTATTTTTTACTGAATGTATTTCATAACTTTGGCACTGCAAGCATTACAGACTGAATTAGGACAATTTTTTTCTCCGAAACAAAATGTTTGTGAAGGCTTCTTGCAAAGCAGTCTTTTGCTGGCAATAATTTTTTGTAAGGTTGATCTACGGTCTTGTCAGTTACTTAGACATAAAAACATATGTACTCTCACTTTGGACTTTGAAAATATTGATTTCATAGATCAGTAATTTTTCTTCAGAGTACTTTGTACAGACCTGAATTTTCTTTTAATTTACTAGATCGGCAATTTTTGTTCAGAGTCTCAAAAGTATACAGGTTTGGCAAAAAATACTATGCACTAAGATAGAAATATTCCATAAAAAGACATACATAAAAGCTTAACATCAATGCTCAAATTTCGAACGGGTTCTCTGTAGAAAGACGCGTTCATCACAAATCGTGAATTCTGAATCTGTAGCTGAAGATTAGATTATAATATTGACACTATCAACACGTATATGTCTATGCAAATATGTCAAAGCAAACACAGAAGAAAATGCAATATTTGACTTGATGAAAAATATCGAGAAATCCATTTTCGATTTTATTTAATTTAGAAGCATTTCAAAGTCTTTTTTTCACAAATACTGATCAGAAACGTGCACCCCGATTGAAAATCACCAGATTCCAGATATTGGGTGTGCAGTTTTCACATGATGTAAAAAGGATGTAAAGATGTAAAAAATGTAGAAAAAATAACTTTGGCAAAAATGTGGTTTAAATTTTGAATAAAAGAAGTAAAACGCAACAACAACTGCATGTAAACGCACAAAGTCATTTCAACAGACTGCAACAATGTTAATAAAATTCAGCCAGACATAAAGTTCAATAAGAAACTGCAAAAATAAATGCATGTAAAGGCGCAAAATCTCATCAAGTAGGCTGCAACGATAAAACCATGTCGACTCACAAAAGCCAAACCAAGCAGACCGCAACAATAAATGCATGTAAAGGCACACAGTCGCACCAAGCAGACTGCAACAATAAATGCATGTAAAGGCACACAGTCACACGAAGTAGACTGCAACAATAAATGCATGTAAAGGCACCAAAAGTCACACCAAGTAGACTGCAACAATAAATGCATGTAAAGGCACAAAGCCACATCCAAAATTAGGACCGCAACAATAAATGCATGTAAAGGCACAAAGCACATC
>JAPXFY010000022.1:29073551-29076051 GCA_030674185.1 Monoplex corrugatus | reverse complement strand
AAATTGGATCTTCTTTTGCAAACAGTATGAAATGGGTATTACCAAAACTCATCAACGAAATTCAAACAGGATTCATTGCCAAGTGATACATGGGTGACAATATCAGGCTGACACATGATCTACACACTACCTACATACAAAGCAATAATCAGGTTTGTTACTATGCTAGAACATTGAAAAGGACTTTGATACTGTTGATTAGCATTTCATGTTTAAAGTCTTAAGAATAGTTGGATACAGATAGATAGAGACCTGCTATAACAAAAACCATCAAGTCCACGGTAATAGTTAATGGCCAGAGCACACACGGCTTCAAAGAAGAAGAAGGCTGTAGACAATGTGATCCCATATCACCATATATCTTCACTTCAAATGCAGAAATACTGGTGATAATGATTGGAGAAGAAAACGATACTGAAGACATTTACGTTAACAATATAGATCATACACATTTTTAGTTTCCTGACGATACACAATTAATTCACATTGGAAACAAAGCATCTTTTGAGAAATCAATTTAGTTAATCAATACGTATAATAAATCATCTCGACTGTTTTTGAATGCAGAGAAAAAACACGTTTTCTGGCTCGGCAGTGAAAAGTACTCGACTGATAAATACATACCAAATCTAGGTTTACCGTGGAATCCAAAGCAATTTAGTGTATTAGGAGTTCGGTTTGCACTTAATTCAAAACGACATAAATCTGTCAATTACTCTGAAATGTTTTCAGAAGTCAAGGCGTTGTTTAAATTTGGTCGAAAAGAAGCGTTACCCTCTTGGACTATGTTATCAATATATATGAATGGAAATCAAGACAATTTTAACTGGAGTACAGCTGTCAAGTCTGCTAAAAATAGAGGGCTTGGTATTCCTGACTTGAAAAAAAATCATAACTCAGAAACTCACTTAGATAAGGAAGCTTAAAAATATAAGCCTCAAATAAAAGAACCTTTGTCTATGCATCCATTCCTTAATCATTTAGAACGTTGTGGTTCAAGTTTAACAAATAAGGGATAATCTAATGTGGACACACACGTTAAAAAGCACATAAACAGATTTGCCAAAGAGTCAGATTCAGACCTTTACTACCATGTTCCTGAAAAAAAGGCTTCACTTATACTTTCTCGAACTTAAGATCAATGGGTAATACGAAATAAGATGAACACCTTGGTGGGACCACAAGAACCCTTGTGCTAAATGTCAAATAACGTGGGCTTACTTTGTTTGGTTGCATTATTCACCACGACTCTTGATCTAAGACTATCCCTCAGGACACTTTGCAAGGAGGCCATTGTTGAAGTCGACAGACGGGCATGGGGCGCAAATATAGAAGGCACGACCAAATTCAGTATGCCTGAACTGCTTCTTGATGCATTCCGAAGACAGAGATAAAGGATCTTGTTGCTATAGTATCTCCTCAGTCCCAGCAGTTACACTCTCGGTAACTGGATTAGGTGACACCGACGATGTAGCTGATGATATGTTTGTTTGCTAATGCTGAATGTTTGCAGATATTTAATGTCAGAGGAATCTTTAATGTCAAAGAGTTGATAAATTGTGATTATTTTTTGTTCGACTCCAGTTTAGTTGTGTTTGGACTGTCCGTTTTGGTGGCTGGAATTTCCTTCTTGGATTTATGTGTGTGTGTGTGTGAGCGCTTTTTTCATCACATTTGTAGCAATGCTTGGCCTGTAACATCATCTACCGACATCCTGGATGCCACATGTTACTTATGACACAGTCTAATTTCTCAAAGTCTCCAGTGTCCAATCGGAGCAGACGCTGTCTTGCATCAAAACGTTCCAGAGTTATAATAAACATATCGAGCTGATTGGTTCTTTTGATAGAGTATGGACTTAAGATATGATTTCTCGAGTTCAGTCTCAGCATGCAACATTGAAACCTAGATTATCAGCTGCCCATGCTAATGTTTCCATCAACTTGGTGGTGTCAGCGTAATGTTTTATATATCTCTTCTCCCACCCTTACAATTTCAAGACTTTGTCAGCGCATAGGATTTTGCACAGGCTGAGGCAGTGTGCCAGATAATTGCTTGCAGATTTGGGTGGAGCACATATGGAATCTTCCAAGCGCAGGGAATCCCTCTTGAACAAACTCCAACTCAGACTCAGCCTATAATAAACATAAATTGCCAGCAGCTTGATATTGTTATTCTGGTACAACTGTTGTGACCTGTGTTGAAGATGTTATGAAGATCGTGGAACAATTGTTTTCGGAGCGTCATTGAATGTGATATGTTATGTGAAGGGTATAGACAATAACTCTCTAACAAAATGTACTTCTAAAATTTATATTACAAATAATAAAAGTTTCTTACGAATTGCGCTGACCATGTGCCAAAACTATTTTAACCATCACAGAATGAATTTGGGGTCACATTTCTATGACAAACATGTACATTTTATTAACATAAAAGAAAATATTAGAGAAGAGGATGTAGTGTAGATCTATGAGAAGTCTGTTGTGGAGAGCGCCAC
>JAPXFY010000022.1:29048728-29073451 GCA_030674185.1 Monoplex corrugatus | reverse complement strand
TATGTCTGTTAAACCTGTTTATATGTTCCTATTGTATTATTGAAGTTTGATTGTGAGACCCATATTGTAATCATTTCAAAATATTTGAAGTTTGCATTATCTTAGAACGGCTATGTATTATATTCTGATTTGTATAATGTCTATAATGTGTTCACAACCCTTCAAGAGGGGCTTTGGCCTTACTGAATAAACATCTGATTCTCTCTCTCTCTCTCTCTCTCTCTCTCTCTCTCTCTCTTTCTCTCTCTCACTCTCTCTCTCTCTCTCTCTCTCTCTCTCTCTCTCCCTCTCTCTGTCTATCTCTGTTTCTTCCTCTCTCATTCTGTTACACAAACACGTTCTCTCACCCTTTCTCTTTATCTCTCTTTCACACACACACACACACACACACACACACACACACACACACACACATACACACACACACACACACACACACACACACACACACACACTCACACACAAACACATGCACACACATACACACAAACACAATCACATATACCACATGTTTTTGTCCTTTTCTAACCTACTTCTCTCTGTCTCTCTGTCTGTCTGTCTCTCTCTCTCTCGCTCTCTGTCTCTTTGTCTTTCTTTCACTCTCTCTCTCTCTCTCTCTCTCGCTCGCTCGCTCTCTGTCTCTCTCTCCCTCCACCCTCTCTCTCTGCCTTTCATCCTCATTCACTCCTTCTCTCAGACAACAGCGAATGTTATTACACTTTCATTTCCTTAAATGTTTTGTCTTGTATCATTCACTGATACATGTATTTCATCTTCAGTATTTTCAATTCCAGGTGGATTTGCAGATCAGCAATGGCAAGCTAAAATCTGGCTTGTAGCCAATGACCTACAGCTGAAAAGTAAACCATCAGTGTCATTGTCATTGGGTTTTTTTGTCTGTTTTGTATGCTTGAGAAATGCTAATTGCTTGTAATTTGCACTTGCATTTTTATTTCTCTTGTTTGTTGGTTGTTTCTGTATTTTGTTGTCCCAATTTGTGCACCACTTCAATGACGCTGATCTGACGCCACTCATTCCGGCTCTACAAAACACCACCAACTCTAAGTTCATTCAGTCAAAGTCCCAGTACCAGGAAGCCTGTCAGAACCAGAGATGTGAAGTCCCCATGAGTCACCATCATAGAATATCCTACATTTTTGCTGGGTCACATCAGTGGAGTTCAACAGTGTCTGTTCTGATCCAAGTTATTAATGTTTTGGCCTAATAGGCCCCCCACCCCCTTCCGTCCTTACTGACGATAATAATGGCTAACTCATGGAGCCAGGTCACAGAATCCGTTCACAATGCTACATGTATAATGATTGATCATTTCGTAAGAATGGGGTCAACGGGCATACTATGGAGTTCCACCCGAAGTACTGACGCACGAACTGTTCCGCCCACATGGTTGAGAAGAACCGATTGAACCTGTACGGTCATACATGCCAATGTTGAACGGACAGAGCGCTACACAATCCTTTTAAAACGGAATAAAGGTAAAGGTCATCACGAGTTTTGCTGTTTTGCATATCTGACGTCAGAAGAAAACGTGCAGGAAACCTTCTCCTGATATGTTGGTTTTCGTAATTCTTGCTTTGACTGTTCTTAAGAACATCACTATCTTGATACAATTCTATCAAATATTTGTCACTGAGTCAGCGAGTTTCATGACTTTACTAAAAGACTTCATTAGCCAAAAAGGTATCAGCCCAACGCCAAGTGTTTTATGGCTGAAGGATGCCTGCTGTCCATTTGGAATAGATCTCACAAGAAAAAATGTATTCTCTCTGGATCAGAATCTACCCCTAGGGTCGTTTGAGACATACGTTTGCTATGACAGATGATCCATTTGAGATCTGTTTCTGTCCTCTCCAAACGCAGAACTGAAATGGCTCATGTGTCAGTATTTTAAAATTGAGACTGCATGACAGAGCTGTATTCTACACTCACTGTCATAATACATCTTGGCATCAACCAGGTTGAAGAAATACAGACACTTGCAGTATTTATCAGGATTGAATAACACTCTCAGTGATGCATCCATAAAGAGGATGAAACTCGACTGTGTAGTCTCAGTCTTTCCACTGAGCCCATAACACGCTCAACTTTAGGTAGAAGCAGGTGGGTACAGACAAATGCCACAATCTGATTTTTGGACTGATGCGAAGTTGAACCCAGACCTTCCAGCCAATTGCTTAATCATTTCGCCACAGTAACTGGTGCCTCAGTGTCTAAATTGTGCAGTCATTGACATGCACGTTAATTGTCTGTTTTTGTGTGTATCATCACCGTCAACAAGGCAATTGTTTCAATTGTCCTCTGTATTTCCCCCTGGGAATCAGCACTTACGGCCTGTATTTGGCATCATGCCGTCACATGTGAAACTGTCACAAACGCATTCTATGATGTAAAGACAAGGCATGGGAAAAATGTTTTGATCGACCTAAGAAGCACCACTACATCATCCCAAGTCTGGGTTGTATGCTTCTGTCTTGTCAGTCATGGTTACTACTGTTATTGATTTATCACCTGTGTACACCGCTTCACCAAAAACAGAGAGAGAGAGAAAGAGACAGACAAACAGATAGAAAGATAGAGACACAGACAAAGAGACAGAGATGGAGACAGACCGAGACAGACAGAGAGAGAGGTGATCAGACAATGTAAATCAGGACTCAGCAGCTTCAGCATGACTCATGGATACACTAGTAGTAGCTTACAGTTTGCAGCCTTTGGTCTTGATTTCAGTTGTCTGGTATTGTTAAAAGCCTCAACAATTTTCAGTTTCAGTCTTCTCAAGACGATAGTGCAGCGTCCAGAACAGTATTTATGCATTAACATTTGGATATTATGTAATGAAAAAGAACTCAAATAACCACAGCAGACATAAGAAATATGTACATAAACTAGAGTGTGGGCCCATCTATACACCATTTCCCACTAGAACTTCCATGGGATATACATCTCCGTGAAACTTGATATCTAAGCTATTGATTGCAAGTTGTTTGCCATTGATTTCCCACTAGGTATGGCAACAGTACATGTTTAAATTTATCTACCATCAAAACTCTGAATCACGGGTAAACAAATTGCAGAGGCCAACAATAAACTAATTTTGGAGGACTTGTTAAAATGTGTGATACAGCTATATTTTCCATAGATTAGGAACAGAAATAATGATATCCACTCATCGTAAACAACAGGCCTTTGTTCACTGGATTGTGGATGGTAGGAAAGCGTGAAAAGAGGGGGGGGGGTCAGCTGAGGACTTAAGTTTGGCTCGTTCACATATATTTGAGGCCACGGTGAGTTTTTAGGGGGGCTATAGAATGCGAACTCCACCTTGATGAGTCATGTAACAAAGAATCTATAAACAATAATCATGATGATGACAAGGAACAGAATAAAAAGAGAAATAGCAGAAAAGCAATGTTGATTTTTCAAAGGGAAAGGAACTATTCAATGCCATAGACATTCTAACAAGTCTCATAGACAGATCAATTAGATTTTTGTTTTGTTAATTACACCAAATCTTTTGATCAGATAAAACGCGAAGAACTGATCAACCAGCTACAAAGGCTCAATGCTGATGGAAATGATCTTAGAATAATAAGAAATATTATGGGGACAAACAGCAGCAATGAAAGTAGAAAATGATATAAGTTCTTTGCAAAATATCAGGCAGGGATGTGTTCTGTTACCAGATTTGTTTTCACTTAGAGCAAAACCATCAAGAGGAACCCAGAAGATTGCCCTGGGATAAAGGTTAAAGGAAAATGATGATAATCTTTGTATCTTTGTATGCAGATGACACTGTTCTTATTGCAGAAAATGAAAAAGATGCAAAAAATCTTGTGAATATAATAGAAATAGAAAGTAGAAATAAAAAGCTGGAGCTAAATACCAATAAGACTGCAGTCGATCATAGTAATGAGTAAAAAAAAACAAAAAAAAACAGAGATCCCTCACGCAAAATAACAGCAAACAACACAGCACTAACACAAGTTGATAAGTTTGAATATCTGGGGAAAATAATCTCACCAGACAGCAGATGTGCATTAGAAATAGCCAGTAGAATTGGCCAAGCTAAAGTAGCATTCAAGAAAATGAAATGCGTTATTACCAACAAACGCTTATCGATTAACAACAGAGAGATTTTCAGTGTTATGTAGAACACATACTGTTGCATGGATGTGAAGCAAGGACAATCAACACGCAAAGTCAGAAGAAGATTGAAGAAGCTGAAATGAGGTTTATAAGAAGAACGTAAAGTGTTCCATGAACAGTAAAGAAAACAAACGAGACAGTCTGGAAAGAGGCAGACACAAAAATAACATTAATGGGGAAAATTAGGGAAAGACAAGCAATATTTATAGGTCATTTTTGAGACAAAGAAATTAGAGCACCTAGTCACAACAGGAAAGCTCGGGGGGAAAAGAGGTCCACGTAGACCAGGGGAGAAAATATTGGGCGAACTTGCACAGTGGATGAGGACAGAGAGGGTAGGAATAGTATTTGCAGCAACAACGGATACATTCATATGGAGGGCCATGATCACCATTACCATGCAGCATCGAACATGAAGACGATGATGAAAACGCACTTAAAAGTATATGAGCGGGTGAGGGTTTTATTTCCTTTTCTGATTTATTCTTAGTTGTATTTACTTTTGTAACAGACAAACTTGGGGAGGATACCTGACAGATGAAATCAGCAACAGTGACCAGACAGACAAAAAAACGACGCAGATAACAATAGAAAGAAATGGTTTCGCTGAACTGGTTATTTTGGCCGTCAGTCACTCGTGAGAATAGCACAGAAACGCTTTTCTGGACCCAGTTCCTCAGGAACTCTTAACAGCTGATGGAGCCCCTGTAAAAGTGACAAAACAAAACTTCTCCGTCTGCGTGAGAGTGACTACCAGATAACACACAAAACAGTCCAAAAGAACAAAACGTACATTTGGTAATGCTTTGTTTCATGTTTAGGTAGCCCTTCCAACCACACATGGAAAACTTAAACCACTTTTGTCAGCAGCTTCCATAGGATGCATGAGATGACATTATCACTGATTCCTTCTATTTGTTTTCAGTGAAGAGTGGTGAGAGAGCAAGGAGAGGCTCCTCAGCAAATGATTTGGTCAAAGAACCATCTGTGAAAGTTCCCAGAGATTGGAAACACATCCTGCCTAATGATAAAAACAGACACAACTGCACCAAATTTCTCCTGCAAGAATGCCAGAAGGACAAGTATGCACCAAAAGTACTTGGAAGAAAAATCATTTTTGTCTGTTATAAACAAGTTATATGCCTCCAATGTGTTGAACTTCAATGCACATAGGCAGAAGCAGACAGAAAATATCATTCTATGAGGTTTCCAGACCCGTTCTACTGCTTAAGTTAGTACACAAAATCCAACTGAGAGTTTTCTTTGACACTGGAGTGGCAAACAAAACGATTCATTCATGTGGAAGGCGTACTTGCTGATGTTGGAAAGGATATCTGTTCAGTGCTTTTTATTGCCCACGCCTACTGTAGCTGTCACACTTTCTAGCGCAATTGTCAGGACTCTAAAGAGAGCACCAGTGAAGTATTTGAAGCAACTTCTTGAGTTCGAGTTCCTGGAGATGGTTGCTCAGCTCGGAAACTCTGAGGAACTTCTTGAATCTATTCTTAAAATGAACTGGAGACATTAACTGTGTTCTACACGGAACGTTCTCTACAGAAGCCATCAAAAAGTTGCATTACCAAAAATTCCTGATATGTTTCACTGGAAGGCAAGGACAGCTTATTACAAGATGAAATTGATACGAGTCGTTTTCCTTCATGTGGAAATTCCTTAAGGATGCATATCTCTTCTCTCATGCTGGCGTCACCGGGCTTAGCGTTGAACACTGCAATGACACTACCACCCTCTTCCAAACGGCTCTGTCTTGACTTTTGTGGATAGCTTCTTGAATACTAAGGCCACTGATGTTGGTTATGTTCTCGATGTAATGAGGTTGGAGGTCTGCCTTGCTTCCTTTTCACCTCTGTTTTTCCTTGATAAATGGTTGCCATGAGGTCTGTGTTCTTGCTACGTAACACATGGCCAATGTATTTTTATCTTCTCTTGTTGATGTCTGCTAGTGATTTTCTGGTGATATCAAGTTCTTCCACAACACTTTCATTAGTTCTCCTATCTGTCCATTTGACACGTGGTAGTCTCCAATAGAAATCACATCTCTGCTGCCTCAATTCTTTTGCAATCAGCTTTTTTTTTAGAGACCAGGCTTTCAAGCCATTAATCACAATTGACCAGATTAAACATCTTAAAAGCTTAATTTTCAGGTCATATGGTATGCCTCTGTCTTTCCAGATATTGTTGAGTTGGACTATTCTTGCTTTGCCATTCCAGTTCTTATTTTGATGTCTTTAGAGCATGTTTCATAAATCAGTTTTTACAGAACCAAGATATTTAATATCTTTAACATTTTCTGATCTAAAGGAACTTTATTAATCAAGATGGTTTGATTGTTTTCAGCGTCTGTGCCTTTAATATGTAGCACTTTTGTTTGTTTTCTGGGCGTTCAAGTTTAGGCCAGCCTTTTTTCCTGGGGCATTCATCCTGTAGAGAATTCTTATCATACTGGTAATGTTGTCTGCTAAAAGCGCAGTATCACTGACATAGCACACGTTTGTAAGTATTTTCCTTTTATCGTTATATTCATGCTTTCTTTATCAGCATCTCTCAGGATTTGTTCTGTATAGATGTTAAGAGATACAGTGAAAGGATACAACCTTGTCTAACTCCCCTGTGGATGTTGAAAAATTAACTTTTCTGACTGTTCCATCTAATTCTAGCCTTCTGGTATTTATATAATGAGGCACTCAATTTAATGAGATTTTAAGAAAGCCCATTTTGACCATTGCGTTGAATAGATGGAGATGAATGACGCTATTAAATGCTTTGCTATAGTCTCTTTTAAATGGTGACAAGAGCTTCCTCATCAATGTTTTTCATTTTCTCTATGAGTATTTGTAATACAAATAACACATCAGTTGTGGGTCTGTTGGATCTGTAGCCTGCCTGGCAGTCAGATAGTTCTTCTTCTATCTTGGGATTCAATCTGTTGAGAATAATTATGAGCAAAATCTTACTGGTGTGACATGATTAAGGCAATGGTTCTGTAGTTGTCACAATCTTTGACATAGCCACACATGTGAAGCAAGGGCGCACATGAGACCAACAAATCAGCAATCTCTCATCTGAAATCACTAAGACAAGGCAGTCTAGAGTCTTCTTCCTCTAGATTTCTATGGCTTGGTGAACACAAATGAGACCTTGAAGTTCTGGTGGAGAGAAGGTTATTATCGTCATCATTAATGTTTAAAGCCCAGCCAACTGCGCAGAGCCATATCAGGGCTGTAATCATCTCAAAACAAACACAGTGCCTCACTGAGCCTGAAAGAAAAATCAGCATATAATCTAAGGATACGCCACTGGCTTTGACCATTCTTCCCAACTCATCGCTATTAAAAAACAAATATGAACACAAATGTGTATAAACATAACTAAGCACGCTAAAACATACTAAAACCTAAATTACGTGAAATTGCTTCTGCACATCATATATCCTCAGAGACATAAAATGCACTTAATATACGTTCCCAGCTATAAATCCAACAATGTATATAAGGCTTAATAGAATACATACAGGAGAATGGACCAGCTAGGCAGAAAATGTAGGAAGAAATGACAGAAAGCAGAGGAGGAAGGAAGAAATTAAAGAGAGTGACAGAAAAGAGGAAATTTCCAGCACAGCATTTACAAATGGTGGGGATACTGTTCATACTGAAAGAGCCCCTGGCACCACTATGGGGGAACCAGAGAATATTCATCTAAAAACTGGCAATCTTCTGAAAAACATTTTTTAGAGAAACATTTTTTTACTGATATATGTTCGAACCCACGACCTCTCAGTCAGTAGTCCTTAACGTTAGCCACTTCACCATGTTAACTGGTTAACAAGCACACTAGTCAGCAGCAGTCAAGAAAAAGAATTATCGTAAATCCTGTCACTGAAGAGAAAAATCAATGCACCAACAAGTACATGACATTAAAACAGTTTCTGTAACATTGATTTTCTCCAGTCTTATGACGAACTTCAAGTGGTTTCCGCTGTAACGTAATCTTTTAGTGTAGAATATGAAGTTAAGGAAAACAATTTGAAACTAGATTCGTTTTGACGAATCTGTGACCTTTTACACAGTAATCTTAGCTACTTTGATTCCTGATACTGTCCTGAACATTAACCCTATTTTGCTTGAAGAGATGTGTAAAATACAAATCTTTTAACAACATTTCATTTCAGCTGTACAGTTTTTATTGGAAATTAAAGCTCATATTCACACATACGTATGTGCATGCTATAATCCGTTTTCCAGGGAAATATTGTACATTTTTCAAATATTTACACAGAGCACACACACATATATATCTACACCTACACCCCCCCCCCCACCCTGCCTCCCACATTTTATCCATTCTCTTCCCTCTACCCTAACACACACACACACACACACACACACATGCACGCACGCACGCACGCACGCATCACACACCACACACACACACACCACACGACACGCACACACTACAGTACATATTTTCTTTTGATATGCCTGATATTCTTATGCGCACAATTTTTCAATGTTAGTCTCGTCAAAAAGCCAGTTAACATAGATTTATCCAGATTCTCAGTAACTGCGGCAAAATATTTTTTACCGTCTCTTATTTTTCACAATTTTCGTAAAGGTGGTAAGTTTGGTGTGTTGCTTTGCATCACATGTTCTGAATATATTTCTGCTGCATACAGATCACAACACATTAACCATCTATTATTTTCTCTCTCTTTGTTTATCGCAAACTCAGCTGTCTCTGTCTAAATCTTTTCATAGAAAGCATCCATGTTTTTGTCAAATGTAGCAGTAAGTGCCAGAATGTTTTCTCTATAGAAAACAAAAAAAATCAGTAAACCTATCCAGCTGTGGTCTTTTCAATGCTGACATGAAGACAACGTGAAAATAAAGATTACCCAGCTATGGATCGAAACACCTGCTCGACTACACCATGAGAAGCGTAAGAACTGATTAATCAAAAGTGCAGCGAAATGGTACAGCGCAGTCTTCTGAATTTATCGCTTTATATGCTTCAATGCAACACACGGTCACATTTCTTTTTTGCATACATATGTGAGCAGATACAAGCACGCTGTTGTGTGAATATATACCCACAAACAACAGCTAAAAAATTACATCATATTCTTTTCTGTTCACTTCCTCACCATGCATGTGCCAGTGCTCGGATGAGCATACATACGTAATCGGTACATACATATATACCTATATACACACATAGCACATATATTCACGTGCACACACAGATACTATCAGAGAGACAGAGAGACAGACACACAAGCAAAAAGACAGACAGACGGACAGAAAAAGAAAGAGATAAGGAAGCTTCAGGTATCACAAGGTGAATATCATCCTACTCCAGTAAAGTTCACATAAATCAGATTGGCTTTGACACTTGTTTAACACATCAATAAATACTGGCTAGAAATACGATATTGTACGCCACAAGTTGTCTTAAAGTCAGAAACACAATAGCCTTTCACATCACTGCAGAGAGCATGACAATAAATCAGATACCTTGTTGCGAATACCACGATCGCGGTGATAAAAATATTGGCACTAGATTTCTAAAGGTCGCTGCGAAAACGACAGTAAACTTTCTTTTTTTTACTCCTAACACATTATATCATCACCACATACACATGTGCAAGCACGTGCACACACGCACGCGTACACACACACTCACATACACGTTAAAAGAATTTGTCTAAAATCACTTAAGTGAATAGACATTAAATGAAAGACCACCACCACGTTAAAAGAAATAACGAACGAACACACAAGACACACAAGACACACACAAACACACGCGCACACACACACACATACGCACGCACGCACGCACACGCGCGCACACACACACACACACACTAACACAGACACACACACACCACACACACACACACACACACACACACACACACACACACACACACACACACACACACAACACACACACACCGTTTTTTTTATGGATTTTCTCAGCTCTAGAAGTTTTATGAACATTAGACCACTCTCGGTATTCTTGGTATACTCTTATTTTATATATTTACATCTATCATCTAATGATGTATATATATATATATATATATATATGTATATGTATGTATGTATATTATATTTTTTAGATTGTATATGTACATATAGTTTTATATAAACATATACATGTATATTTTAGTCACAAAATATTTACTGTTGTCATTTGAAATTGCGTGTTGCCACGGTGGAGCGTCACTTGCTGTTTTTCTTACGTTTTCTCTCAACATGTATTTTGTTTCCTTTTGAATGTCAGTTTTCTTTCCATAGAATTTTGAAATGGATGGTTCCTTCATTGTCGTGGGTTCTTTTACGTGAGCTAAGTGCTTGCTACTCCAGAGACCTCAGCTTAATAAACAAAAATGAGCATCGAGACCAGATATCAAAGTCTAGTGGAGATGGGAGAAAAATCCGTGTTAGACCAGGAGCAGTACCCAGGCCACTCGTACATTAGGTAGGTGGTATTTCCTCCGGGTCATCCACCGTATTTCTGGAAACACACCATCCAAAGGCCGAACTAAACAACATTCCATCCATCACTGTATGGTAACATCGGAAAGAACGATGAAGGATGCGTAAGAATCATATTACTCAAGCTATGTATAATATCCACTTGGCCAAACGACCTTGGACGCTACAGTGTAGGTAAGCACAACGTCACTGTGTGCTCAGTGTTAGTTCACCATCACCAACACCCTCTTTCAGCAGGAGTACATGTTCAAGGATGCGTGAATGCACCTACACTCCAAGCAATGGCACATGCTGAATTATGTTTCCGTGCAGAAAGACAGAAGAGACGTGTATATCACATGCTGAAGGAGTGGAGTTGACTCCTGGTCTAATTATTGACTACTATTATGCGACAGGATGAATATCCTGCTAGCTGGACAAAACCAAAGGCAGACAGGGACATACACTTACAGATGTTGAACATCTCCCATCTACAAAACAACAAAATCGCCATTTTAGTGAAACTTTAGGAAAATTATCTGACACAGATCTTGAGAGAAAGAACATATAGACAGCAAGGAAATACTTCAAACAAGAGACCAGAAGCTCATTGGCAAACTATGTGATACTCATAGGGAACGCCTAAGCGACAAAATCTTTGAAAAAGACAAAGCAAACAAAACATCTTGCCAACACAAATCGTGGCAGATGTACAACCAATCATGGAAAACGAAAGATGCAGAACACCAGGCTGTGACTGACGCCAACAGCATGAAATCATTCTATGGTTTCATACGTGAAATGGTAGCACCAACGGTTTTAGGTTCAAAATCGACCCATTGCTCCAAATACTCCATTGTGCTGACAGAAACACTTGACGTTTTATCGCGCTGGACTGAGTACTTTAACACATTGCTGAACAGGAGGTTGTCAACATCTGATGACGCCATTGAAGCATTCTCCCACATGCAAGTAAAAAAAAATCTCCCGCAGAACTACCATCCAGAGCAAAGGTTACCAAATCCCTGGAGCAATCCTTGTCTGAGAAGGCAGCAGTATCTAAAGGCATTTCCTCAGCTATCTTTAGGAAGAGAGTTCTCAGATATCTACAGGAAGAGAGAGAGTTCTGAGAGAACCTTACAAACATGTACCAGTCTATATGGCAAAAGGACAGGGTTCATTAACATTTTAAAGCTGATATGATCATCTGCATTTACAGGAGGAAGTGCCCTGAGACCTGATATGATAATCCATGTGCATATCCTCCCTGTGCACTACAGGGAAGGTCCTTGTCAAAACCATTTTTAACACAGTCATCGTCCATGTAGCAGAGCTCGTCATTTTTGGGACTCAGTAAGACTTTCACGGTGGAAGAGCATAAAAGACATGATGTTTTTCATACTCTATCTGAAACAGAAGTGTCGCAAACAAAACCAGGAGCTCAACATGGTATTTGTAGGTTTGACCAAAGCGTTTGACACTATAAATGGAAGGCCTGTGGCATATTCCACGAGATTTTGGTTCCTTTCGCCAGCTTGTCACATTGATTGCTTTCTTCCACAATGGTATGCTGAGCAGAGTGTAAGAGAATGGGTAGGCATTTGATCTTTTTTCCAATTGAAACAGGGATGAATTCTAGTGCCCACACTTTTCTCCAGCCGCTTTGTGGCCATGCTCATTGATTCGTGTGGCTGAGCTTGTGATGCACTATTGAAAAGACTAGGACCACAGAGTCAAATGTTTTCCACATTCTGAATGCGTTTTGGAGAGTGTTGCTCATATTTTCTGACCAACACTGCAAGTGTCCACATCTCTTAGGCCTAATTGACGTCATGACATTTTGTCAGTGAACAAAAAGTATAGACCTCTCAGATCATCACCTCCATGTTTATCATGGTATCATGAACTCAATCATTACAGCTTCATGAACATTGTATCAGATTCTGTTCATGCCCTGATCTCATGTAACATTAACTTCTTTTCCTTCTATTGTTTTCATGCCTGAAATGAATTCAAATTGGGATCTTTGGTGTCAGTGATTCACGTGGGGCGTCGTTGAAGGGTACATCGTGGTTTTCGTTTCTTCATTGATGTTCTATTACCCAGTCTGTTTGTGCAACTGAACGATAACTGTCATTAGTAGGGGGCACTGTATAACTCCATCAAAACGACCCAGAAGCAGTGCCAGATCTCTCTAACAGGTGGCCTTAGTTGACCACGCTGAAGAGCCGTATTCGAGATGGAGTATGACTGTTCCCTGATATAGTGTCTTCAGTATTCTCTCATTTGCTCCCCAGGTGGTGCCTGCAAGTTTCCGAAGAATTGCCAGCTTGCGCCTTGCTTTTGCCTCTGCCTTCATGATGTGCGGCTTCCAGGTCTGCCTCTTGTCAAAGGTGACGCCAAGATATGTGACTTCTTCAACCTCCTTCAGAGGGGTTCTACCAAGGGTGATGATGCCAGCCTTCTGTTTTGATGGATATGAAGAGCTCTTTGTTTTCCTTTACTTTTGTTAACTAAAAAAGGTAACTTTGCCACTTTTCTATTCTTGTGAGTCTTATGCCCGACAAAACTCTTGACACTCAAACGTTTATACTTAATTTTTCATCATAAGTCATGTGCAACAGGTGAACATGCAGCGATAATTTGTTTAATCTAGAATCCATGCTTTCCAGAAGGATGTTGATATATTGTTACCCGATTGTGCATATTTTTTCTTCTAAAAGTTGAGTGTGCTGGGCACACAGGCAGAGTAGAGATAGTGTGGTAGACCTATTATTAAAGATTCTCAAACAGTAATTATGTGGATGTTGGCTATGATTTGGGGGAGTTCCTTCGACCTATATCCCTAGCATAATTGAAACAGCAATAATGTCTAGTACATAGGTCGTCTACGTCTTTTCACAATTTATTAAGCCTGTTCCATTAATCATCTTCAGTTGGTTTGTCAATAAATGTGAATTTGTTGCTTTTGTTTTTTCTCACAAAGCGAATATGTGTGATTTTTAGAAACATGAAATGGCTGTTCTTTCTTACAAGATTTTAGGTCAACATGCACAAAGAGTGAGAGAATGAGACAGACAGACAGACAGACAGGGACAAAGACAAACACAGACAGACAGACAGAGACAGACAAATGAAGAGAGAAAGAGAGAGACAGAGACTAAGAGACAAATGACCTGAAAGACGTCAGACTATAGACAGACAAACAGACAGACACGCAGATTGAGAAAAGGAGAATGAGACAAAAAGAGACCAAGACGAGAGAAGTCATACTTTCCAGGCCAGCATTTGTACTGTTGTCCTGTCTTCCTTTCTGTTGTAGATTGTGCTTTTCTTCATTTGTTCATAACTGAAAAATACTTTCCTTTAGGTATTAATCATTTTTATGGCTACTGTTTCTACTTTCTTGTACAGGTCTTCCATAATTACTTGTTCTGAAGTCATAGATTTCGAGGATTTTCAGCCTGACCACTGAAAACATTCGACCAACCTGACAAAACAACAATAAATATTTAACAGTGATGTGCCGTTCGCAATAAATAGTGAAGTGGGTTCATTGAATTCTAGGCTCATGTGAGCTGTGTTCAAAAGTCAATGTGTCTCATAGTGACGGACGGTCAGGTCGAATGGGGGCGAAAGGTTATAGTTATGAACAAGAAATTACTATAAAAGCATGGAAGGGGGTGTTGGCGTTGGGCGAGCTGGCTGTGTTCCATTGTGTTGCTGTGGAGTCTGCATCTTTGATGGGCATGTTTTCACGTTTTCGTGTGCCACTGGAATGGGTATGACTCTCTGGAGATGGTGCAGCATCGTGGTGCGCAGATTGTGTTCCGCGACTACAGTTACAACAGCAGTGTCCGAGAAATGTTGAAACTACTAAACTGGCACAGCCTCGCAGACCGTAACAGGGATGCCAAACTCATCTTATTGTACAAGATTATTAACCACCTGGCAGAAGTCCCCACTGACAATATCCTAATCCCAGCAGACCCTCGAACCAGAGCCAAACACCCTTATAAATACAAGTCGATCCAAAGCAAAACCACAGCATAGAGCACGACTGTTACATCCTTCAAATCAAGGCTCAAATCTCCCCCAACAGTGTGTCGATAACAGCGCCACCACCCATCGCTGCGATGCTCCTCAAGAGAGGTTTAGCAATTACAGAACAGAACCAGAACCAGAACCAGGCGGGATCTTTGGTGTGCATACTTGATTTCTGGTGTGCGTGTACGCAGGAAAGGATTCTGGGCATTGACGGGACTGCACACGTGTTGACCCGGGACATCAGGTGAGTTTCCACCCTTTGCCCATTGGGCTAGAGATCTGACATTTGACCACTTGACTATGACTGCTATAGAAACCTATTTTGCCCCTATCTATTAACTTCATTTTATTCACACCCCCCCCCCCCCCACATATGCATGTGGTTAGATGTAGATAAGACGTATATATGTATGAATATATATATATGTGTGTGTGTGTGTGTGTGTTTGTGTGCGTGTGTTTGTGTGCGTGTGTACGTGTGTGTATGGATATGCGATTGATTCACTCATGCATTTTTCTATTGAAATGGATTGATTTTGGCTATTTCTAATAGATTCATTCAGCTAATATGTAACACTTTGATTATTGACTGATTGATTGGTCCTTTTTGAATGATGCATTGATTGTCTGACTTAATTCGTAATACACGGATACCTGGTTGGCTAGAATCGGATCGATTTCATTTTTCTATGGAAAAGATGTTTGACTGAATGAGTTGAAGAACTGACTTGTTTGATTATCAAAGTTGTAGCCAGTAGACCGATTAATTGGTGGATGGACTTATTGACTGACATGAACGTTTTACATTACAAAGGCTAACCAGCCTAGCGTGTGAAAAATATCTGCCATTCAGCTGACTAAATGTACTGACTGACTGACTATGTCTGACGATGGTTTGTTAAACTCAGTGGTAAGTTGTCAGGGTGATTACCTATTAACTGATTAATATTAATTCTGATTGGGCTAAAAAATGGAATGTATTGATATGGAATAATTCAATGTGGATGGATGGGTGGATGGAATGATGGATGGATGGATGGATAGATGGATGAATGGGTGGGTGGGTGGATGGATGGATGGATGGATGAATGGATGAATGGATGGATGAAATGATTGACTGATTGATTGGATGGAATTGATTTCTTGATTGACAGAAAGTGGAATGATAGACACATGGATAGATAACTGACTAATTCAGTTTAAGGAGAGATTGTCAGTTAGGAATATGCTGTTCACTTGTAATCACATTATTTATGTTGATGCTTGTTCAATGCATCCTGTGATAAATTCAAAATGGGTCAGTTGTCAACAAGTAAGATGGTGTATTATCATGGTTACTATTCCATGTAGTTTGGATGGATGGATGGATGGATGGATGGATGGATGGATGGATGGATGGATGGATGGATGGATGGATGGATTGAATGCTTGATTGACAGACTGATTGATTGACTGACTGATTAGATGGTTGATTGATTGACTGATTGATTGATTGATTAGTTTGTTGGTTGGTTGATTGATTGGGTGATTGATTGATTCATTCATTCATTTATTTATATATTCATTCATGTATCGTGATTGCTTGCAGATGGTACGAATCATTGATGTGTATGTCAATCCCAGCAGTTCGTGAATTCTAAAGACACATTGATTCATTTTTAGTCTGACTTTGATGAACCTGTTTTAAAATTTGATTTTTTTAATTGGACTTGTCCGTCACTGATTGATCCCTTCCCCTGCTGTGGAAACAGGAGAGTTAGCTCCAAGGGCGGGAATTATTGTACAAAGTATGCTTGATGTAGATGCATGGTATGTAGTAATTCCCTCCCTTTGATAGTTCTGGTCTTTCTTGAATGGCATGTCAACAATTTGCACTTGTGTTACTAGTTTGATGTACATGTTGTAAGGGAAACTTGATTTATGTTTAACATTGTATTGGTTAATATGTGACTGTCTCAACTGTCTCATCTATCAGCGTCACTGGGTTTGATGTTGGCCGTGCACATCTGAATGCCACCATCTCTCTCCAGGTCGCTTTGTCTTGACTTTTGTGAACAATGTCTTGAAAATTTAGGCCACTGATGTTGGTTATGTTCTCGATGTATGAGAGTTGGACGTCTGCCTTTTTTGCCATTGTTTTTCCTTCATAGATGGTTGCCATATGTGACTGTGCTCAGTCCAATTGGCAAGACATTTTTTTTCATGATTCTAAAACCACATTGCGGTGGACAGACACATACATGCTTGTGCATGCATATATATGCACACACTCACTCTTAACTCACACATACACACAGACGCACACGTACGAACACACACGTATGCATACACACACATACACACACACACAAACAAACAAACAAATAAACACACACACGCGCACACACATACATACGCACGCGCAGGCACACACACAGACACACACATATACACACCCACACACATTCACACACAAACACAAATACTTTCACAGAGAGAGAGAGAGAGAGAGAGAGAGAGAGAGAGAGAGAGAGAGAGAGAGAGAGATGTCACACAACACACGCTGTGTATATGTTCAAGCAAACACATTCGCTCACACTCAGGTATAGAATTGCACGATATTATTAGTTATTGTTTGGCTTTACCTTTTCACAGCCTCCTCTGCTACAGAGCAGTTCTCTGAGATCCAGTAATTGTGTAGATTTTTGTCCTACATTTCTTTTGCTCACTTCTTGTCTCTACTTAATTTTGTCCGGTTTTTTATCGAAGAGTCCATTAACGCATCTTTGTTCACTGGTAATGGTCTTTGAAATGCGTATTTCTTTGGACATATTTTTTCTATCTTTTTCTCCTTTTTTTAAGACTATTTATGTGTTGCTATATATGCTATTAACTGGGAGCATTCGGAACGATATGAAAATATGAAGCAATGATAATGAACAACGTTTTCCTGGAAGAACACTGGATATATTTTAAAGGAAAATTTATCAATAAACAAATGTCTGATTTACTAATTTCATCACTGATTTGCCAGGACGTAGATAATCTGCAAAAACTGAGGTTTTTTTCACTATCTAAACAAAAACAATTTTCATAACAGCTTTGAAAAAGGAAACTACATCAGTAAAAATATGACAAAGATTATGAATGAAGATAGAAACGTAACAGAAGACCCAAAACAAATAGAGTGGAGTACTTTTTACAGACAACTTTATAAACTATATTAAAACATTGAGGACTGTAAAATAAACGACTTGGTAAATGAAATATCTCAACTCTCTATAAAAGATAAAGCATATGTAGAATAGGAAAACCCCAGGTACAGACGGTTTCAGTGCTGAATTCTTTAAATTGTATTAGATTAAGCTTGGTCGTTTTGTGGTTAGAGCCTTGAATGAATCGTTAAAAGATGATGAATTTTTCGCAACGCTGAAAGAAGGTTTGATAACATATTCCTAAAGGAGACAAACTAAAAGCGTCAGTCTCTGTTTTGAATTTGACGCACAAAATTGGATCTTCTTTTGCAAACAGTATGAAATGGGTATTACCAAAACGCATCAACGAAATTCAAACAGGATTCATTGCCAAGTGATACATGGGTGACAAATCAGGCTGACACATGATCTCACACACTACCTACATACAAAGCAATAATCAGGTTTGTTACTATGCTAGAACATTGAAAAGGCCTTTGATACTGTTGATTAGCATTTCATGTTTAAAGTCTTAAGAATAGTTGGATGCAGATAGATAGAGACCTGCAATAACAAAAAACAATCAAGTCCACGGTGATAGTTAATGGCCAGAGCACACACGGCTTCAAAGAAGAAGAAGGCTGTAGACAATGTGATCCCATATCACCATACATCTTCACTTCAAATGCAGAAATACTGGTGATAATGATTGGAGAAGAAAACGATACTGAAGATATTTACGTTCACAATATAGATTATACACATTTTTAGTTTCCTGATGATACACAATTAATTCACATTGGAAACAAAGCGTCTTTTGAAAGATCAATTCAGTTAATCAATACGTATAATAAATCATCTCGTCTGTTTTTGAATGCAGAGAAAACACACGTTTTCTGACTCGGCAGTGAAAAGTACTCGACTGATAAATACACACCAAATCTAGGTTTTACCGTGGAATCCAAAACAATTTAGTCTATTAGGAGTTCGGTTTGCACTTAATTCAAAACGACATAAATCTGTCAATTACTCTGAAATGTTTTCAGAAGTCAAGGCGTTGTTTAAAATTTGGTCGAAAAGAAGTATTACCCTCTTGGACTATGTTATAAATATTGTGAATGGAAATCAAGACAATTTTAATTGGAGGACAGCAGTCAAGTCTGCTAAAAATAGAGGGCTTGGTATTCCTGACTTGAAAAAAAAATCATAACTCAGAAACTCACTTAGATAAGGAAGCTTAACAATATAAGCTTCAAATGAAAGAACCTTTGTTTATGCATCCATTCCTTAATCATTTAGAACGTTGTGGTTCAAGTTTAACAAATAAAGGATAATCTAATGTGGACACACACGTTAAAAAGCACATAAACAGATTTGCCAAAGAGTCAGATTCAGACCTTTAATACCATGTTCCTGAAAAAAAGCTTCACTTATACTTTCTGGAACATAAGATCAATGGGTAATACGAAATAAGATGAACACCTTGGTGGGACCACAAGAACCCCTTGTGCTAAATGTCAAATAACGTGAGCTTACTTTGTTTGGTTGCATCATTCACCACGATTCTTGATCTAAGACTATCCCTCAGGACACTTTGCAAGGAGGCCATTGCTGAAGTCGACAGACGGGCATGGGGCGCAAATATAGAAGGCACGACCAAATTCAGTACACACGCGCGCGCGCGCATGCACACACACACACACACACAGCGCGCGCGCGCGCGCGCATGCACACACGCACTAACGTACGCGCACGTGCACACACACTCACACACACACGCTCACACACACACACACATACACACACACACGCTGGCGTACGCACACAAAACTTTTTTTTTCATTCAAGGGCCGCACTACCATGTGTACTAGAATATATGCGAGGGCTGTTATGTGTATGGCCGTTTTCATATAACCTTGCTATTAAGGCAGTTATACACCGTGTTCAGAGATGATTAGGAAAAGAGTGGCAGAATTCTTAAGACGTTCGCTTGCCAATAACTAAAATTCGAGGTTGCAGGTTTCGTTTCCCGTATAGGCCTCGGTTTTTCTCCTCAGTTTGACCGGAAAATCGAAATGAGGGGCTAGTCCTTCGGAAGAGGACGAAAAACGAATCGGAACCGTGTGTCTTCTGGCTTGCACACGCTTTAGATCCCACGGCAGTTGAAAATCGTGAAGAGCACGACATTTGCCCAGCTGCTCTGGCACAAAAACTATTGGAGAGATAAGTTCATTTCCCAAGTCCCTCCCCAAGAGGCTCAATTAGCCCATGACTATTTTCACACCACATTCTACCCGTTCTGTGGCCACATCAAAAGCGGTAGGAAATGTTCCATTAAAAACTATCCTGAAAACAGCTGGCTGGAAACATAAAAGCACTTTTGCCACATATTGTCACCAGCCTATACACACACAGGGTCAGTTTTGCAAAGCTGTCCTTCAAGAAAATAAAGGTAAATAGAGGCAGGTCTCTTAAATAATCTCACTTGATGCAGAATCCTGACAGAATTCTGAGAGACAAAACTTCAGGATCAAATGAACTCACCTTGTGACGTTTGACTGGAGTTTTGCAGACCAGTGTGATGAAGTCAGGATGGGATCAGGCACCTCTCCCGTAATCTCCACGACTACTTCCTGTTTTCAAACAAAATAGAATCTCTCAACTCTCTTGACTCTCTATTCCCTCTTTTGCCTGATCCTGCCTGCGCCATTTGCACGTTCAATCTGACGAACTCTCGCGTTCTGAAGTCTTGGTAAAAAAAATGTGTGTGTGTGACAGACAAGATAACAACTTCGTACAATGGTCATTTGTCGAACAGGGTTGGGTTAACCCAAGCTCAGCCTTCTCTCTCTCTCTCTCTCTCTCATCTCTCTCTCTCTCTCTCTCTCTCTCTCTCTCTCTCTCTCTCTTCTCTGTGATATAGAGGGAGGAGGATGGTTGGTGCTAAGAGTCACAGCCCTATTCCCCTCCTATCTTCCCCCTCTCAATTTGCGTTGGCTATGTACTCTGGAGATTTGGTCATTGTTGGTGATTGCTTTGTCGAATGATGAGAGTGCGTTCCTTGGTTTTGATTCTTGAATCAGATTTGGCATATTATAAACATTATTATTATTATCATTAGTAGTAGTAGTAGTTGTAGTAGTAGTAGTAGTTGTAGTAGTAGTAATATAAGTAGTAATCTTGTTATTATTATTGGTTTTGTTGTCACGATATATTATGTGCGTGCTAAATGTTTTCGTGTTTCTGTAAGCCACCGAACACTGATATTGTCAACAGGATCTTTCACCTTGTGGGAATGCTGGGGGCTCTTTCAGTACACATGTAAATGGTATCCCCACCTTTTGCAAATTTGTGCTAGAAAATTCCTCTTTTCTGTCACTCTCTTTGTTACAGTCCTGCTCCTTTGCTTTCTGTCATCTTTTCCCTATTACTTTCTGCCTTGCTGGTCCATTTACCTGAATATTTTTGATGAAGTCTTGTCTTACGATTGATTATTGAATACATCTATTAAGTGTGTTTTTTGGATCTAGGGAAATGATATATGCAGAAGCAATTTTAGGTAATTTAGGCATGTTTTTATATATATTTTAGAGTCCTTAGTTATGTATAAATTTCTATTCAGGTATGCTTTTTTTAAGTCCCCTTTGTGATAAACTGGTAGGGGTGGTCAATGCCAGGGGCATCTCCTTAGATTATGTGTGCAAATGCAGTAGTTTGTGTACTTTTTTCTGTTTTTTTTTTTTTTTTTTTTTTGCTGAAGTACTATGTGTATATTGGAACGGTTATATCCCTGATATGGCTCTACACAGTCAGCTGGGCTTTAAACAACAATACGAATGATAACAGGATCTTTGTTGTCGTGGTGTTTATGTTTCGAGGGTTGGAGAATGAGGTCAGGGAGCCGGGATGATGGAAACAATCAATCGTAGTCATGGGCGAATGTATACTGTGTGTCGTGTCGGGGTGGGTTTCTTTGATGTTCTTTGATATGGTTGTGTGGGGCATTTATATGGTCAGTTGGTGTCCAGTATACACTTTTCATCTGTTTCCATGAGTAAATTTTTACCAGTTGGAGATATACATTTCATTACAATGTAAGTTAGATTGTTTTGATGTCAGATTGATACAAAAATAGACACAAAACCCATGTGTTAGGCAGGATCTCAAGACCGTATATTAGCATAGGGCTTATACACAGGTTTATGGCTTATGAAATGATTACATTCTTCATCACATGGCATCTGTAGCATCAGTGCATATGGATGTTATTCCAAGTGTGGAGGTGCTATCTTGAGAGACTGAAACTGAAACTGAAATATGATCTTTAACGTGCACGATTTGGTTCTGTTGAGTATGCACACTATAAGTGGGTTCAGACACTATGCAGTCTGACAAAAAGTTGTCTTAGGACACCCAAAAAAGTGTCCACCATTTACCCACCAGATGGCACACAAGTAGGTTCAAACTCAGACCTTCTAAGTGGAAGGTGTACTAACCACTTGACTATTGCACCCTTTGAAAAATTAAAATCAAAGTTCTTCCTCTTCACAAAATTCCTTGTTTAGACTAAAACCACGTACTCTGCACCCCACCCCCTCTCTCTCTTCTCTCTCCTCTCTCTCTCTCTCTCTCCTCGTTCTCGATTCTCTCTTTTCTTTTTCTTTCTCCTCTTTCCTCCTTCTTCTCTTCTAGTCTCTCCTCTCTCTCTCTCTCTCTCTCTCTTCTCTCTTCTCTCTCTTCTTTCTCTCTCTCTTCTCTTCTCTCTCTCTTTTCGTCTAGTCTCTGCATCCATCTAACTCTCTCTCTCTCTCTTCTCTTCTTTCTCTCATCATCAACTCTCTCTCTTCTCTCTCTCTCTCTCTCTCTCTCTCTCTCTCTCTTGCTGCAGTATCTGCCACCTATATAGAGGCCTCTTTTTCGTTTCTTTTTTTCTATTGATGCCCAAGAGACACTGGACTCTGTTTTAATTATATTTTTGTCAGAGGAACCATCCACTTTATTTTCTCCTAAGACATTTTTTGTCATTGAATTAAAAAGAAAACTAAGACAGACGAACGAACAAAAGAATTTGTTCTTTGCAGGCAAATCATGAGGTACTCTCAAGTATTAAATTTTCACTGGTTTACTGTGTGTCAATCAGACACTACCAATCTTCAGCACTCCTGCTTCTATACGTGCCACGAGTGAACGAGAATCCTCTCTTCCCGCTGAAGACGCCACGTTCCAGAAAGATGTTGAGTGTATAGAGGAATGGATTGATGGCAGAATTGATGGGAAGAACAAAAATGGCGACAATGACGTTGACTTTCCAGGGACTGGAACCCCACCAGCAGCCATCAAGGCAGACATCCAACAGGGAACCAGCAAAGAAAGTCTGAAGAGCTACTGTGATGAGTCGCCGAGCCAGCAATACATCTCTTCTGGTTTTTATGGCAGCATATTGACTGTCTTGTTGTTTTATCTGTTTTTCTGCACTGACCAATAAATCAATGTTTGGCCTAATGCGATGATGAGAAACAATACAAAGTTCAGCACAATTAACACCAGAAATGCGTAGTCGTATCCAGCAAATTTGTTTTGAGTGATAGGCAGAGGGATGCAGATCCCATTCTGTGAGTAGAATTTCCAGTGAGATGTCTTGGGAAGTAAAAGGAATAACTGCCAGAATCAGACCTGAAATCCAGACGAGACCAGATGCTAACAAGGCACTAATTTTGTTAAAGCGTATTTGACTGAAAGGGAAACACAGCACAAGCAGACGATCCAAAGTGATGAGACAGATGACAAAAGCAGAACTTCCGTCGACATCAAACACAACATTCCGCCATTTTACAAGCAGCACTCTCTTGCCATGCAATATCATTCCATAAATAATGCCCCATGTAAAACTCGATCTGCCACACCAATCACAGCCAGATACACACCCATCAGAAAATCTGACATGCACAGATTGGCCACAAACACGTCAAAACCGGTCTTGTACTTTTGCCTGGTGGCGACAACACGAAAAAAGAAGCTGACAATATTGCCCAGGATGGCCAAAATGGCAAACACAGACAGGCATCCCCGGTAGAGATGAGACCGCAGCAAGGCATCACAGGAGAGATTTCATTAGTGGGAGCCTGGCAATAAGCAAGGTTGAAACGAACAGGTAAAACAGTAGGCAGCACAATCTGTAATTGTCACTTATGACGCTCCTCAGCTGATCCAGTCCTGGGACAAAATAATCGGAAAATGTGAATAACTAAACGATGAAAAAAAATTAATTAAGGGTTAAACAACAGGATAGTTATGCGAACAGAAAACTAGAACAAGATTGTTACTCGACTAATAATCAAGAACAGTACAGTTAACGCAACTAATAATCTTTTTACATTGAAATAAACACTTCTGTATCTCTTTCTTTTAATACAATAAGAAACCAAACAAGAAAACCTTTCTGTCGCTTACCTCCCACATTATAAACATCATCACATAAAGCAAACAGCTCATGCCATTGAAAACGAGCAGGTGTAATGTAGTGTTAAGATACTGCAGCAAATCTTGAGTTATTTATACTTTTTATTTTTCAAAATGGCAAATTAAAAACAACAACATAAAAACATGAAATCAAAAAGGCTGTTGCAACCTTATTATGGACTGCCATATCTCAAAGTCTTTCAAATGTGTGTCTAAAATTTTAGAAGTGAAATGAATGACAAATGAAAATTATGAAGTCCATAAGAATACTCAAAACACACACAAAAAAGCATTCATTCTCAGTGCTGAAATAAAACATAAACGAAGATCGACAGAATAAGTCACAAACAAACATGGCTTCATCTGACATCATCACTCTC
>JAPXFY010000022.1:29028408-29048628 GCA_030674185.1 Monoplex corrugatus | reverse complement strand
TGTGTGTGTGTGTGTGTCTGTGTTTTGTTTTGTTATTTGTTTTGGGTTGTGTGTGTGTGTGTGTGTGTGCATATGTGTTGTGTGTCTTGTGTGTGTATGTGAGTGTGTGTGTACGCGTGCGTGTGTGCACGTGCTCGCGCATGTGTATGTGGTGAGGATATAATGTGTTAGGAGTAAAAAAAAAAAAAGAAAGTTTACTGTCGTTTTCGTAGCGACCTATAAAAATCTACGTGCCAGTAATTTATCACCGCGATCGTGGTATTCGCAACAAGGCATCTGATTTATTGTCATGCTCTCTGCAGTGATGTGAACGGCTATTGTGTTTCTGACTTTAACACAACTTGAAGCGTACAATATCATATTTCTAGCCAGTATTTATTGATGTGTTTAACAAGTGTTAAAGCCAATCTTATTTATGTGAGCTTTTGCTAGAGTAGGATGATATTCATCTTGTAATACCTGAAGCTTCCTTATCTCTTTCTTTTTCTGTCTGTCTGGCTGTCTTTTTGCTTGTGTGTCTGTCTCTCTGTCTCTCTGTCTATCTGATAGTATCTGTGTGTGCACGTGAATGTATGTGCTATGTGTGTATGTACGCACATAGGTATATATGGGTTCACAGATTTCTTTGTTTTCTATAGAGAAAACATTCCGCCACTTACTGCTACTTTTACGAAAACATGGGTGTGTGCTATGAAAAGATTTAGAGACAGCTGAGTTTGTGATAAACAAATACAGAGAGAATAATAGATGGTTAGTGTGTCGTAATCTGTATGCAGCAGAAATATATTCGGAACATGTGATGCGAAGCAACACACCAAACCTACCAGCCTTTACAAAATTGTGAAATGCAAGAGATGGTAAAATGTATTTTGCAGCAATCACTGGGAATCTGGATAAATTTACGTTAACTGTTTTTTTGATGAGACAACCACTGAATAATTTAGCCCGGAAACAAAATGAGGCATATCAAAAGAAAACATGTAATGTAGATAATGTATATTTTATGCATGGTAATTAAGAATCAGACGACAGCGATTTCAATCCGGCTAGTAAGATATTTTGTTCTTCGTCTTTTGTCTACATACATTTGTGTTTACGACTTGCGTGAAGCTTGACGTCTGAGCTACTGATTGCAAGTTGTTTGCTATTGATCTCCCGCTGGGTATGGCAACAGCACATGTTTAAATTTACCTACCATCAAAAATCTGAATCGGGCGCAAAGCAATTACAGAGGCTAACAACAAACTAATTTTGGAGGACTTATTAGAATTCGTGATATAGATATACTTTTCATAGATTAAGAACACAAATGATGACATCTACTCATTGTTAACAAAAGGCCTTTGTTCGCTGGATTATGGGTGGTAGGAAAGTATGCAAGAGGGGGAAGGTCAGCTAAGTGACTTAAGTTTGGCTTGTTCATGTATCTGAGGCCATGTTGATTTTAACCAAAAACAACACATAAAATGCACTAAAAAAGTATACGCAAGGGTGAATGGTTTTATTTATTTTTGTAGTTATAATCTTAGTTGTATTTACTTTTATTATAGACAGACCTGGAGAGGATGTCTGACTGATGAAACTGTAAGTTTCACTACGCCACTGAAGAAACTAAATCTGAATTACTTTTCCAGTGTTGTAAAATCAGTGACAGTGACCAGTCAGCCAAAGAAAACGACTGAGATAACAATAGAAAGAAATAGTTTTGTTGAGTTGGGTGTTTTGGCAGTCAGTCACTCATGAGATCAGCGTATAGAAGCTTTTCTGGGCCCAGTTCCTCAGGCACTCTTAACAGCTAATGGAGATCCCATAAAAGTGACAAAACTAAACTTCACCATCTGTGTGAGACTGACTACCAGATATTACACAAAACAGATCAAAAGAACAAAACGTACGTTTGTTAATGCTTTGTTTCATGTTCAGAGCTCTTCCAACTATACATGGAAAATTTAGTGAAGCCACTTTGGTAACTTCCAGAGGATGCATGAGATGACATGAACTTTGATTCCTTCTATTTCTTTTCAGTGAAGAGTGGTGAGAGTGTAAGGAGAGGTTCTTCTGCAAATGGTTTGGTTAGAGGACCTGCAGCGAAAGTTCTCAGAGACTGGAAACACTTCCTGCCTAATAAGAAAAACAAACAGAACTTCACCAAATTTCTCCTGCAAGAGTGGCAGAAGGACAAGAATGCACCAAGTGTACTTGGAAGAAATATACTTTTTGTCCGTTACAAAAATGATATACCTTCAAAGTGCTAATGGGTTAAAAACGCTATAGAATCTGTTGATGAACTGCAATGCATACAGGTGGAAGCAGACACAAAATATCATTCTCTACTGTTTCCATGCAGCTTCTCTTTAAGCAGATGAATGTACCTTCACAGTGAGGTCTACTGCTTAAGTTTGCACACGAAGTCCAACTAAGAGTTTCCTTTGACCTTGGAGTGGCTAACAAACTGAGATTCATTGATGTGAAGGGAGTATTTGCAGATGTTGGAAAGATATCTGTTCAGTGTTTCTTATTGTCCACGCCGATTGCGGCTGTTACACTACTAGTGCAATCATCAGGATTGTTATTGTTATTGTTGTTTAAAGCCCAGCCGATTGCATAGAGCCATATCAGAGCTAGAACCTGTTTCAAAACATACACAATTTTTTAACAGGGAAAAAGAAAAGAATATTATGTATACACACCAATGCATTTGCGCATATAATCTGAGGATATGCCCCTGGCGTTGACCACTCCGTCCAATTTATCACACATGGGGATTTAAAAAACAAACCTGAACACAAATTTAAACGTAACTAAAGACATAAAAACATTTAAAAAAAACGGGCCTAAATTACCTAAAATTGCTTTCGCATAACTCACCTCCATAGAGAAACTTGCATTTAATACATGTACCCAACTATCAATCCTAAGAAAAAAGTACGTAAGACTTTATTGAACACACGCAGGTGATTGGATCAGCAAGGCAAAAAATGATAGGAAGAAATGGTAGAAAGCAAAGGAACATGGCAGAAACAAAGAGAGTGACAGGAAAGAGGAAATTTCTGGCACAGAATTTCCAGAAGATGAGGATGTTACTCATACTGAAAGAGACCCTGGTATCCCTCAGAGGGAATCATCAGGACTGGAAAGAGAGCACCAGCGAAGATTTTGAAGCAACATCTTGAGTTCGAGTTACTGGAGATGTTTGCTCAGCTTGGAAACTCTGAGGAACTTCTTGAATCTGTTTTTGATGAACTGGAGACATTAACTGTGTTCTGTACAGAAGCTTCTCTACACAAGACATCAACAAGCTGCACTATGAGAAATTCCTGGTAGATTTCACTGCAAAGCAAGGAACGCTTATTACAAGATGAAATTGATATGAGTATTTTTCCTTTCATGCAGAGATTCCTTAAGGCTGCACATCACGCCAACAAATTATCATACACTCATCTTGAATCACTAAGACAAGGCAGTCAAGAGTCTTCCTCCACCAAATTTTCATGGTGAACTCAAGTAGGACCTTGAAGTTCAGATGGAGAGAAGGTTATGGTCACCATCATTATGTAAAGCCCAGAGAACTTCACAGTGCCATATAAGAGCTGTAATCATATCAAAAAACATACACTGCCTCACTAAGTCTGTAAGCAAAACGCGCATATGATCTAAAGATATGACCCTAGTATTGACCATTCCGCTCAACTCAGCATGAGAGGGAGTGTCATTTATGGCATTGTTTTGTCCTGAAAGAGATATTTTATCTGAATACATGTTGGACTTTAAATATTATGGCGCCAGTAGATCACCTTGTCTCGGTCGATTTTAATGGCTAATACCGATATGAAGCGAAGTAGTCCTTTCAGGGCTTCATGGTCCAATCTCTAAAGCCCATTTTGTGCTCTTGGGCTGTAAATCTGATCTTGACTTTTTTGTCGTTTTGGTACGTTTGGCATAGACTACGCTGCCAAACCTTTCATGCTTGTTTACTTTCGACAGTCATACACGCATTTTCTACTTGCAAATGTAGACTAGAATCAAGCTCCACCATGTTCCACAGAAAAGGATGGTACTCATGTGGAGCCTCGCTGGTTTGTTAGAGAGGCAACATAACCTCCACAGCATGCCAGGTAATTCCATGTGAGAATTCTTCTTTTAGACTTCTATACTCTTTTTGTGTATTTTAGGTTTCTGTTTAACCAGATGCCTTGAACTAACTCGACTGATGCTCGAAGATGAAAGTACTGTTACTTGCATAATACATGTTAGAAATATTAACAACACCTTGATCTCTTTGTTTGGAACAGTTTGTTATCATGTGTCAGATACGAAATTCTGCCAACGCATACACTATCATCTGCTTAGTCATAGGATTCCTCTTAGAGGGTGCATACAACGTCACAAAAATTCATCCAGCCCATTCTTCCTCTTCCGTGTTGGAGTCTGCCACAAATGAGTCGATCTCAGCACTTGCTGATGACGTCACTTTGCCCCCGAATTCATCTGTTGGTCGAGAATCGAACTCTGGAAGCAAAGGAGTGACCACGGAAAAGACGGTAACCCACGGAACTTCAAAGCAGGTAAAAGCGTTGAAAAGTAAATCCAATCATTAAATATGACTGTTTGGAATATGAAATAATTGTTTGTTAATGGGGTGCAATGTCTTTAGGCAATGGCTTTTGGCAACTGGATTCCCAAACCATTGGGGGTCGTAGAGGCCCTATACATATGTTGCCTCCATGTCGTAGAGGCCCTATACATAAATTGCCTCCATGTCGTAGAGGCCCTATACGTAAGTTGCCTCCATGTCATAGAGGCGCTATACATAAGTTGCCTCCATGTCGTAGAGGCCCATACATAAATTGCCTTCATGTCATAGAGGCCCTATACATAAGTTGCCTCCATGTCGTAGAGGCTCTATACATAAGTTGCCTTCATGTCGTAGAGGCCCTATACATAAATTGCCTTCATGTCATAGAGGCCCTATACATAAGTTGCCCCTATGTCGTAGAGGCCCTATACATAAGTTGCCTTCATGTCGTAGAGGCCCTATACATAAGTTGCCTCCATGTCATAGAGGCCCTATACATAAATTGCCTCCATATCATAGAAACGCTATACATAAATTGCCTTCATGTCGTAGAGGCCCTATACATAAGTTGCCTTCATGTCATAGAGGCCCTATATATAAATTGCCTCCATGTCGTAGAGGCCCAAAACATAAATTGCCTTCATGTCATAGAGGCCCTATACATAAATTGCCTTCATATCGTAGAGGCCCTATACATAAGTTGCCTCCATATCATAGAGGCCTATACATAAGTTGCCTCCATATCATAGAGGCCCTATACATAAGTTGCCTCCATGTCATAGAAGCCCTATACATAAGTTGCCTCCATATCATAGAGGCCTATACATAAATTGCCTCCATGTCGTAGAGGCCCTATACATAAGTTGCCTTCATGTCATAGAGACCCTATACATAAATTGCCTCCATGTCATAGAAGCCCTATACATAAGTTGCCTTCATGTCGTAGAGGCCCTATACATAAGTTGCCTCCATGTCATAGAGGCGCTATACATAAGTTGCCTCCATGTCGTAGAGAGGCCCTATACATAAATTGCCTTCATGTCGTAGAGGCCCTAATGTACATAAGTTTGCCTTCATGTCATAGAGGCCCTATACATAAATTGCCTCCATGTCATAGAAGCCCTATACATAAGTTGCCTTCATGTCATAGAGGCCCTATACATAAATTGCCTCCATGTCGTAGAGGCTCTATACATAAATTGCCTTCATGTCATAGAGGCGCTATACGTAAGTTGCCTTCATGTCGTAGGGGCGGTTTACATTAGTTTCCTCCAGGTTTTACAGTTGTGGGTGAGTGCCTGGGTTATGGCAAAGTTCTCTTAAGCCCACTCTACAATGTTATCCGTCCATTTTTGCTTTTCCCTTATACAGTTCTGTAATGGATGGTCTTTGTGAATCTGTTAATCTTGTTATTGTCCGTGTCATCTCCACTTACTCCCGTATCTAACTGAAGGACGAGCAAATCTATCCAATTTGAGCAATATGATTTGATGGAGATACAACATAACCATTAAAAACCAGTGAAATGTTCATGATGATTGTCTTCACCATGACGAGTAGACTGTGGTGGTGATAATGACAACTACAATACTGATGAAAATCAGAATCAAGACCATCATCAGCATCACCACCATCGACGTCGTAGTTCTGACATTTTCAATATCAGAAGAGTAAACTGGACACAACAGAGAGAGAAAGGTGGGAAGGGAAGGACGGTGAGATGCAGAGAAGGAAGTAGTGGCGGAACACATGAGCTAAAGACGTTTATGAAGAGATACGAACAATAACCAAGACACATGCACACATTCATCACCATGGATACTACAAGGGGACTGACAAATTCATAGATGCAGCTTAAAGTTTACATCTTATTAATAAGAAAGAAATATAATTATGATACATCTTGCTAAGTTTGTTTCCATGTTTATGTAAGAGTATCATGTTTTTTCTGTGTAATCTTAATTTCTCGACTTGAAAAGCTATAAGAAAGGTAAACATAATTGGACTTTCATAATATTTAGACAGTAATACATTACATTTCATCGTCAGTAGACATACACGACAACTTAAATTTTCTACTTTAGGGTGTTTGCATCTTTCTGAATGTACTGCAAAGTCTAAAATGTTACGTGTGGATTTCACAAGAGTGTGCTTAATAATCTATGTCATTTGGACATACTGTTTCATAACATTAGTTGTTTAGTTGCTCCATACGATGAAAATCCATCGTTAATGTCTATACAATCATTCTGATCTTGCAAGCAGCAATTCGTAAGCAGTCTGTTTATAACACTGTACAAACTGGTCTACATGTCTTGCACCCTAGTTTTCCCATACGTTACCAAATATTCTCTCTCTCTCACACACACACACCACACACACACACGCGCACACACACACACAACACACACACACACACACACACACACACACACACACACACACACACACACACACACACACACACACACACACACACTCCTTGGTCCTTGAACGCATCTTCATTTTTTTCTCGCCCATCATGAGCAGGTGGTTGCCATTCACGATGAACCAAGAAAGCACCAAAGACTTGTTGACGACGAATTTGGCTTGCAGCGTGCACAGATTGTGTGTGTGTGTGTGTGTGTGTGTGTGTGTGTGTGTGTGTGTGTGTGTGTGTGTGTGTGTGTATGTATGTGTGTGTATGTGTATATGTGTGTGTATGCGTGTGTGTGTGTGTGTGTGTATGTGTGCGAGTGCGAGCGCGCGCGTGTATGTGTATGTGTGTGTGTGGGAGCTTTTTTCAGACTATGGCCCAAGGGACTGAACTTTCACACAACGTAACGCTTTGCTGTTGACAAAGGTGTCCAAAAAGATTTTGACCACTGTTGTAATTCCCTTGCACACTGCTCTGACCGATGTTGAAGCTTGAGATCGCACCTGTGCTCGAGTGCATTCTACTTCTAAAAATTACTCTTATAAGTTGTTGCATCATTTGTATTAAAACTTAATCATGTATTATCCATGTGTTTTTCAAATCAGATGTACGTCTATGTTTTGCAATGGTATTCCCAGTTCAGTCCTCTCCCACAAGGGACAAAATCCCTCTTTCTGTAAATGTCATGTACTCCTGACCAGCTGAGAGCAACTGGCTGTGTTCTGTATTAACAGTGTTGCTGTGTACGTGTGTGTCTGACAACTAGCTGGGAGCAACTGGCCGGCGTCAGCGTGAACGCAATGTAGTTTGAAAAATCATTTCTTATGATCTATTGTGTATTTTTGCAGCACATCTCATCAACAGAACAAGACTTGGTCATTTCATCCCAAAACATGACAGAATGCATTGGAAGCGGGTGGACTCTGACCTACCGTATTTCAGGTGCTGTAAGTGTGCACCTAGACAGCAAAATAATCGATCTTCTTTACGCCAACCAGACGTATCCTAGGTGTCAGGTGGTGTTCATCCCACCCAAAAACCGCATCATAAGATTCAAATTCAATACAGTTAATGGAACATGCGCGTTGTACAAAATCTGTTTGTATAAAAAGCCAGTATATCGACCTTTCCTGTTGATGGCGTGCTCTCCAACTTCTATCAACAGTTTTCTGTGGGGAAAGTACAGTGTATATAGCTCACTAGGATCGAGCGTTTCGATGTTAATCACTATAGACCAACGCCAGTTTGATGAAGTCCTGTCTTTACCGACATCAATGCTGTCGTTGTCGATACAGCTCTTGACTGTCCCTGACTTCACTCCACAGCTGGATGTGACAATCACGGGTCCTTCTAGAGGTCGGTATCATTTTCTTGAGGATCTGTTAGTTACCTGTTTATTTGTTAATTTATTTATTTACGTGTTTGTTTCTCTTCCAGTTGGTCTATCTAAGATATTCTCATGTTGGGTCAGACGTGTATATACACGCTCGTCTAGCTGACTAACTCACACTGTGCAGACAGCATGACGCCGCTGCATAGTCTGCAAACTCTGATAGATCAGGGAGAGAGAATAATGAAAGAAAGCAGCAAGAGAAAGAGAAAGAGAGAGGGGGATAGACAGAAAGAGAGAGAGAGAGAGAGAGAGAGAGAGAGAGAGAGAGAGAGAGAGAGAGAGAGGTATTTATTGTTTTTTACTTTTCAAGGCCTTTTTTCCGTCGTTGTTACATGACCGAATGACGATAGATGGGAGTGGATGGGTGGGATAGAAAGATCGTACTTTGAGAAAGAAAACACAGACAAAGATGAAAATGATCTTGGTTCTTACACATTTTGTCAAAGACAAACACACACGCGGAAGGACACACAGACACACACCTGTCTCCATTTGATATGATAAACGTCCATTTCTTTGAAATAAAGATTGAAAAAATGCATGAAATACACAAATAACTGAAACAAAGGCATTTTAATAAATCATCCCTAAAACTCTTTCAATTCTGCAATATTTGCACACATCCTTATTCCACTTACCACACATTTTACAAGAATTATTTCGATGTGCAGAACTTTCTTTATCCGAAATTTTCTTCCGTAGCAGCTTACCCCCTCCCCTCTTTTTTTCTAGGGGGAAATTGTATGAAGCAAAACAGCACTTTTATCCCTATTTAACTCGATTGTAGTTTTATATTTTGAGATTCAAGTAGGTGGCTTGCAGCAAATAGAAAGTAATATTGTTTGTTTTATAAATAAGGGAAGAATCTTTTTTCAGGGAGTCGACCTGGCTTCGACAACTGATATTGTTATCCATAGCTGATATGATCTAAAATGTCTATAACATGACGCCCTTGTTTTGTCTCTTTTAGGTTTCATTACATCACCAGGATGGGACGGAGTGAGCAGAATCTTTTTGGTGATGGACACGTTGACCAATGTCAGTGTTGCAGCTGGTCACGTGCTTGCTGTGAGAATGCTTCAAATTGACATTCCCTCGTATGACAGTTGGTCCTTATCTTGTGTGAAAATCTTCTCTGACAAAAATGTTACCTACCCATTGAAGGTATGTAAATAGTAAAGAAAGAACAATCATTTAATTCATTTAGATTTTTGTCCAATATCCTGGAGTGAAACATCGAAGGATTACATAGCAAAAGAAGAAAGAAAATCCAAACGTTCAAAGCATGCAAAAGGCTAACATATTATGAAACAACTTAATAACAGAAGAAAACAAAATCGAATGAAATAACCCATAACTCTCCAGACAAACATAAGCTCTATATATCAATCTATTTAGGTATATTTTGGGGTGGAAAATGATTATGCAACAGGCTACTGACTGGTTTATTTAAATCCCCATCGTCCAAAATATACTGACAGGCTCTCAACCAGAGTTGAACGTTTTTATTGGTTCATTGGGAAGACTAAGACCACACAGTCATGTCTTATCTACTTTAAGGATGCTTCACTGAGAGTGTTGCTCATATTTCTTAGAACTGCAGGTGTCTGGTTCAATCCTAGATAGAACTACATAGCATCATGATCTCCATCATCATCATCATCATCATCATCATCATCATCATCATCATCATCATCATCATCATCATCATCATGTGCTCTGCTGCAAAGCGTTGGCGATCATGACCCTCCGTATGCATCTATCCCTTGTTGCCACGAGTACATCTTCCATCCTCTCTATTCTCAGCCACCCTGCAAGTCTGTCCAATATTTTCTCCCTGTGTCTACCTGGTGTTCTCTTTCCTTCCAGCTTTCCTCTTGTGACCAAGTGCTCTAATTCCCCTTTCCTCATAAAATGACCTGTAAATGTTGCTTGTCTTTTCTTTATCTACATTATCAATGATATCCTTGTGTCTGCCTCCATCAAGACTGTCTCGTTTGTTTACTTTGCTGTCCATGGAACTCTCAACATTCTTCTTAGAAAGCACATTTCAGTTGCCTCAATCTTGTTCTGGCTTTGTGTGCTAACTGTCCATGCCTCACAACCGTAGAACATTATTGGTTCTATATAACATTCAAGAACTCTCTTCCTGATGTGAATTGTTAGGCACTTGTTGGTAAGAATGCTTTTCATCTTCTTGAATGCTGTTTAGGGTGGGCCGATTCTGCTGGCTATTTTCTGATATGCATCTGCTGTATGGTGAGATGACCATTCCCAGATATTGAAAACATATCAACCTGTCCCAAAGTTGTGCCATTTGCTGTTATTTTGCATGAGGGGATTTCATGTTTTTTACTGATTACCATGACCTTAGTCTTCTTGCTGTTTAGCTCCAGCACTTTATTTTTGCTTTCTATTTCCATTATTTTCAAATGTTGTTTATCATTTTCCTCCAAACTCAAATCCAGGACATTCTTCTAGGTTTCTCATGATGTGTTGCTGTAGAGTGAGAACAAATCTGGTGACAGAACACAACCTTGTCTGACTCCTCTTTTGACATTTTGGAGAGAGTATTTATCATTTTCTGTTCTTATTGCCGATGTTTGTTCCGCATACAAATTTCTAATTATTCATAGATCTTTTCCATCAATATTGAGTCTTTATAGTTGGTTGATCGATTTTTTACGTCTTACCCGATCGAAAGCCTTGGTATAATCAACAAAATCAACAAAGCGTAAATACAAATCCTTATTCAACTCGATTGACCCTCTATGATAGTTCTTAGCATTTATATGGCATTAATAGTTCCTTTCCCTTCCACAAATCCACATTGTTCTTCTGTAAGTCTCTCTCTGTCAATACATAATCTCTCCATCAGCAAGCCCTATGTTGTGCCTCCTCGTGGCTACTTGGTAACTGAGCACCTCACGGACTCAGGCTAAAACTCGAGGGATTCAGAGGAGGTCTGGCCCCCAGACGTCTGGCACGCAGGACCGCCGTCGTGTGGACATACCTTGGTGCCTACGAACAAGACCCCCAGGTATGGGTAAATAGCACCACTGTCTTGTGGTTATCTCGGGAGAGAATATAGCTAAGGGAGTAAGCCCTGAAGGAAAAATCATCCCTACTGCCTGGTAGGTTGTCGTAGGAACGACAAAGGCTGGTAAAGAATCGATGCAAAAACCGATGGGAGGCAACGGGAAACTACTATCGTCTTTTCCCAAGAAAAATTGGGCCAGCCAAAGCAAGAAAAATGAGGATCATGATCTCCATTATCATAAAAGAATTGATTATTTTAGCATCGTGAAAATTGTCCCAGGTTCTGTGGTACCTCACACCTTGAACCAATGGTGACCTTAGTTTTGGTTTCCTTTACCACTCCGTGTCTGAGATAAATCCAAGCTGGCTTTGTAGACTGTAGTGGTGGTGTTCTGAACAGGGGTCTATCACCCGATCTGCTTCCCTAACAGAGCGACTACTGTCGCAGATAGGGAGCTTGACAGAAAGTGCCTGTAGTAAGTTAGCCCAGAACAGGTACTACTGAACCCTACCAAAGTGACCCATCAGCAGTTCAGGGTCTCTTCTGTTGAGTGGTTCCAGGACTGCTTGATATCTCTGGCTGCTTTTGACTTCCAGGAACTGGAACTTCGACTTGATAAACTTGGAGTTGATGGTGTGTTGTCGAACTGGAATGAGCGGTGTGTGATCAACGTTACTAAGGTGACGCAAAAGTTGGGGCAGAAGAAAAAAAAATTTTTTTTCGAGTCTCGTCATCAGACAATCATGATAACTGCACAAAGTAGTTTGATAGTGGAATGTATACTACAAAACACTTAAGATTATGATGGAGCGCTCAGGCGCGTGTGTTCGTTTGTTATTTATTTTAACGTCCATTCACATATGTGCTTTTAGACGAAAGGAAAAATATATATGTATTAAAATGAATTGACAAATAACAAATAAATAAATAAACAAATAAATAAATACATAAATACATAATAAATATATAAGATAAAGATGTGTCTATGGGGGGATAAATCTAGGAATCCATAAAGGCATTGAACCATTTGAGGTAACATCAAACGATTTAACAAACGAGAGAAAAGCATTTGCAACTTTAGAGCAAAGCAGGTTACATCAGTTTGTGCAGGGGTGGTGTGTGTGTGTGTGTGTGTGTGTGTGTGTGTGTGTGTGTGTGTGTGTGTGTGTGTGTGTGTGTGTGTGTTGTGTTTGTTTGTGTGTGTGTGTGTGTGTGTGTGTGTGTGTGTGTGTGTGTGTGTGTGTGTTTGTGTGTGTGCGAATGTGTGAGCGTGTATGCTACGAGCATGACGTATGGCAAGCCAACAGTTATAATCTGGAGGGGTAGAATGGGGAGAAGAGGAGTATCTTATCGAATTGAAAACGTTGTAACAGTTGAGGAGTAATGAAAAACATAACAAGCAAACAAACAGGGATGGGTGGGAGTTACAAGTATAAAACAATCGTGCTCAACGATAACGACCTACGGCACTGTGCAGTAAATGCCTAGCAAAGTGCAAATGCAGAGTGAAATCAGTATGTTTCTTGTTTTAAATCTGTGAATAAAGCAGGGAAATAAGGTCGCATTTGCTTTCACAACAAAAGGTGGTTAACTGTTATATAATCACTACAGATACATTTGATGGTTTTAATGAATTTAGATCAAAGTGAGTTGAGAGATAAATATACACATGCGTATTTATGTGTGTGTGTGTGTGTGTGTGTGTGTACGTGCGTGCGTATGTTTGTGTGTGTGTGTATTTGAATGTGTGTGTGTGTGCATGTGTGTGTTTGACAGAGACATAGAGAAAGAGAGAGAGACAGAGAGAGAGAGACAGAGAGAGAGAAACAGAAGGAGAGACACAGAGACAGAGACAGAGACAGAGACAGAGAGAGAGAGAAAGAGAGAGAGAGAAAGAGAGAGAGAGAGATAGATAGATAGATAGAGAGAGAGAGAGAGAGAAGAGAGAGATGAGAGAGAGAGAGAGAGAGAGAGAGAGAGAGAAGAGAGAGAGAGAGAGAGAATTTTCGTTGCCAGCTTTTCAGCACGGAAATTTGTGTACATTTGATCTCTCAGGAATTATTTTCGTGTATACGAAAGAAGAAAGTTGAGAGTTCCATGGACAGCAAAGAAAACAAACGAGACAGTCTTGATGGAGGCAGACACAAATAGATCACTCATAAGGAAGATTAGAAAAAGACAAGCAACATTTATAGGCCATTTTATGAGGAAGGGGGTTTTGGAGCACCTGGTCACAATTGGGAAGCTGGAGGGAAAGAAAGCACCAGGTAGACCTAGGGAGAGAATGCTGGACGGACTTGTAGAGTGGCTGGGGATGAGGAGGGTGGGGGAGATGCTAGGGGCAACAAGAGATAGAGATGGTTGGAAGTCCATGGTCGCCAACACCATGCGGCAGGGCACCTGATGATAATGATGTATACGAAAGTGTTTGCGCTGGAGAAAGAAAAATATGGTCTTAGTTCTCTTAAACCTTTTGGTCTCCCCAAATCTATCACGAGTTGAGTTAGGTTCTATTTCACAGAGGGACACACTCACACACACACACACACACACACACACACACACACACACACACCACACACACACCACACACACACACACATACACACACACACACAACACACACATACACACACACACACATACATACACACACATACACACACACACACACACACACACACACACACACACACACACACACACACACACACACACACACACACACTCACACACACAAATCACATCGAACAAATGAAAGGATTTTAGATATAATGGAGAAAAATATCAGCCTGTGTGCTGGTCAGAGAGTCAGGCTTTCTGTTAAGATATTTCAGCAGACTTAGATCTTTACTAAATTTCTGTTAGAAATCCAGATCGACTATCTAATTGTCACAAAAAATAAAAGCATACCTTTTCACATACATTTTAACGGACATGACCCCCAACAGTGTCATACATACCAGGAACATGATTCTCTTCAACAAAATTTCGTGGATCTCAACTCTCTAGATACATTGTTCCCAAACGTTTTACGTCAGAAGTCAATGTGGGTGCACAGACTGTACTGATAAGCTTGATGTACAAGCACCAGATCTGAACTTAAACCCTTCGAACAAAACATCGCAACAGGCGAGATGAACTGGCTCAGAAGAATGGCAGGAAGACCAAAACAGACATGACTAGAGACAAAGAGATCCAAGAAGAGGCTGGAACAACACATGTCAATCATTACATCAGAATAACACGATAGGCAAATACGTAGGACAGTGGTTTTCTGATTGTAAGGTTTGGGTTCGAGCCTGCTTGGGTATGGCTCTGGTGGGTAAAAAGAAGAGATTTTATCGATCTTCCAGGTCAACATGTGCATAGCTACCAGTGCCTGAAACCCTTACGTGTATTTACGCATGTAGAATATCAAACAGACACGTTGAAAATCCTGTAAGGCAGGTCGGTTTTCAGTGGTTTATGGAAATACCTAAACACACCATGCACACCCTCGGAAACGGAGTTTGAGTGCCTTAATTGCGAATTAAAAAACGACCAAACACGTCAACGCTTCTTGTATATACTTGAGTGTATGTAGAAGTGGCAGCCTATGGGAAAGCATCGCGCGATAATGGATGCATTTAACAGGATAATTAGGCAATTAGTCAACTCTTCTAGCATACAGCACCAGATTCTTGGTGTTCAAAACCGGAGGGAACCCACCACAGTGCTGGAAGAATGGGGTGGCAGATGCACTCCACATCTACAACTTGCCTGTTCTAGGCTTCCCGTTATCTGCTGGACACAAGCTTCATCTTCCCGAGACAGTTTCCGGCATTAGCAGACAGAAGAAGCGATATCGGTCACAAATAGAGGTCATGGCTTAGTGCGTTTGGACGCGTCTAAAGGTCCGCAAGAGGGAATCTATTGGTAAAGCTTTACAACTTAGTTTTTCGGATGTTTGGATTTTTCGTATCGTTGTCTTTATTCGATGCATATTCATTTCTTCATTTATCAATTTTTTCTTTTATTCATGTATACATTTGTCTCGTAGTTTTGACGACGAACCATTCAAGTTTGTCACTTTTTGACATTTTGTGATGTTAACAAGTATGAGTAACAATGTCACTCAAGTTGACTGGTCAATGTATTGACTTTGTTATCGTTCATTTAAACAATTATCATTCATTTAAACGATGTTCACTTTATAAAATCTAACCTAATATTATATGTTTTTAGGTGTACTACAGCAATGACATCTCTGGTCCAGATATCTACGACTTTAATGACTTCTGGGTGCTAAATATACAGTTCATAGCAACTGGCGCTCGTTACCCTGGCTCGGGATTTAAGCTACAATTTATCATCTTTCCACGTACCCAGAATCTCCTGAAGAAATTGCCAGATGGCAGACTGAACTGTACAACATCTGCTTGGCCACTAATTGAACAGCTCTTTCTTTGTGATTTATGGCCAGAGTGTGACAATATGAAAGATGAAGAGGATTGCCCGTATGTAACATATTCTTCATATTAGAACCCTTACTAGAATTTTGTTTGCTTGGTACCCAGAACAGAACCGATACAAGTCAGTTAAATCCTGATAAAATGTTTTGTGTCAAATTTGATTTATTCGTATATCAATGGGATATCGAAACTGCTTTCGTTATGAAAACACACAAAAACACCATCCTTCTCTTACGTATACGATGAAGCATATCAGCGTCAAACTATCTAAGGTCTGAAAAAAAAACCAACACACACACACACACACACACACACACACACACACACACACACACACACACACACACACACACACACACACACACACCCAATAATCAATCCTAAGAGAAAGTACGTAAGACTTTATCGAACACATACAGGTGAATGGACCAGCAAGGCAGAAAATGATAGGAAGAAATGGCATAAAGCAAAGGAACAATGCAGAAACAAATAGTGACAGAAAAGAGGACATTTCTAGCACAGATTTTCCAGAAGGTGGGTTTACTATTTATACTGAAAGAGCCCCCGGTATCCCCACGGGGAGAAAAACGCATTTGATGTTTCACTTGTGCCTACAGTTCTGAGAATCAGATGAAAAGACATCCAACATATCACTGGAAACATCTGACCTGAAAATGGGTTACGGGCATCTCTCTGTAAGTACTTTGCTATGTATGAAACAAATATACCCTAACAACAATAACAATAGCAAAACCAACAACTGTAACTAGCACGAAGATGACGACAAAGATGACGGTGACGATGACAGTAATACTACAATGAATAACCAAATTAATAATGATAATGTGAATATAGTCATAATGATAACTGCTGCCAACAGAAGGTATCCAGGAGTCATGGCCTGAATGCAGCTTGGCCTCCCTACAGTATTAGGAGTTTAGGGCCGAGACACTTGCTTCACTTGGTGCTTTTCTTCTGACGATCTTCTACTCTCCCTAGAGTTTCGTGATGCTACTACTACTACTACTACTACTGCTGCTGCTGCTACTACTACTACTAATGATGATGATGATGATGATAACAATATCAACAACAACAATACTACTACTACTTTTCTACTACTAACAATAATAATAATAACAATGATGATGATGATGAGAAGAAGAAGAAGAAGAAGACTGATGATGATGGTGATGGTAATGGTGATGGTGATGGTGATGGTCATGGTGATGGTGATGGTGATGATGATGATGATGATGATGATGATGATGATGATGATGATGATGATGATGATGATGATGACGATAATAACAAAAATAATACACTAAAACGTCTCTTGAAAATATTCATATTGTAGTGGTCTCAATCTGACTGTACCATATGTACACCTTACGTCAGATTCTTGACTGAAACAAGTTATCATCATGTGCCCTGCCGCATGGCATTGGCAATCATGGCCCTCCATATGTATTTATCCCTTGTCGCCGCAAGCACATTTTCCGATTGAATTATAAAGTGCTGAGTGCATGTACATGTAATTTTAAGATGAAACATTCCATTTTTGACGAAAAGTAAAAATTGACAAAATCGACCTATCACACCATTTCCGGGCCTCTACGCTTTTCGCTGCCTGCGAGTTAGGACTCATTTCGTGAAAACGGATCACATATAAGCATATGATCGACTGATGGGAAAATATATAATCAAGAGGTAATGGCTGATGTAAATGGATCGTATCTAGTGCAACGAATCTGGTCTGACCTTGGAATAGGAAAAAAAACATCCTAAACCAACAGCCAAGGGGCTGAAGGGAAAACTGGAGACCCTGGAGAAAAAAGACTCTTAATTACACACGGCTAGGCCTGTCTTCTGAAACGAGAATTAAAACAGATTTAATCTAAAAAATAAAATAAAAAATAAAATAAAATAAATGAATGAAATAAATAAAATAATATAAAATAAATAAAACAAAGCAAAATAAAATAAATGAAATATAATAAAATAAAACAAACAAAATAAAGCAAATTAAAACGTATGCAGCCGCAAAGCTTAGACGTCACTGAGATGGGAAAATGGTGATAATATGGTCTATTTCAGTAAATCATCATCGAGGCAAAATATACATGGACTCAAGGGCACATTGAAAGAAGACTATGTGCATAAATTCATCCAAGCAGTATAAACATAAATCATACTTGAGGGACAAGGAAGGCAGGAGGCAACACTATTGTACTTTCTGATTCAGCCAAGAAACTTGGCTTTGCACTTGATCCTCAATTTTACATTCAGAAATTCATCACACAAACCTGTCAGTAGTGTTACTGTCAAGTGCAAGGTTTAATAAGTAATAATAATAATAATAATTACAATATTTATATAGCGCAAAATCTTGATAAAATCAAATCTAAGCGCTGAGGTTTCAGTTTGGCTCATCGTTATCTTTCAACTTCAGCAGCATCTACACTCGCTACTTCTCTTCTCTTGTCTAGTCTAGATTGTTGTAACTCTATACTCTTTGGCTTGCCTGTTTCTTCTATTGCATGCTTTCAGTCTATTCAGAAATAATTCTGCCGCCCTTTTTACCCTTTGTTAGAAAAAAAGCATGATCATATCATTCTTTTGCTTCGCTTTCTCCACTGGTTGCCTATTCCTCAAAGAATTTCACACAAAGTACATATATCATGCTACAATTGTATCAATGGTACTGCACCCATAATCTTTGTGACCATCACTGAATGTACACTCCTACCCAACCTCTTCATTTTGCCTCTGACACATGTACTATTTGTTTACAAATTTATCAATACAGATAATATTTCCACACTCGGTCGCTGCCCTTTTTCTGTGTCTGTCCATATAACTGGAACTAGCTTTTCTCAGTCTACTCGACAGTCACATACACCATCTTCCTTTCCTTCAAGTCAAACTTGAAGACATCTCTTTCTGTCCAGCAGTGATTTCTCCCTGTATGAGTCCGCCCTTTTATCCTACTCCCCTCCTGTCTTTCCCCTCCTGGTTTGAGTGTGTTTTGTACCTTTTAGGTTTTGTCACTGTGATTGGTGAATGATGAGACTGTGCACTTTGATTTGTTGTATACATCAAGATCTGATGCCGTAGGAATGTCATTGTCATGATGATGATGATCACGATGATGGTGATGGTGATGATGATGATGATGATGATGCTGATGATGATAATTCTTATTTTGAACTAGTTACTTCTTGTTTCAAAGGACGGGTGCTTTATTCATTAAGCCCCCTTGTCATACATACACGTACATATATGCACACATAAATGTAACACACACACACACACACACACACACACACACACACACACACACACACACACACACACACACACACACACACACCCACCACACACACACACACACACACACATAGTGATGGACACTTCTGTCAGTCCAACAAACAAGTAGGCATACTTGTTCTTTATCTCCTGGTTTGAGTGTTCATGTAGAATACAATACCAATCTTTGAAGCGCATGCTTTTTCAGAGATGCTGCACAGAAAATGGTGCTTGGGGTCTGTGTGCTCTGCTGTTGCCAGGATACTGTGTTGCAGGCAATGTGTTGATGCCATAGCTCATGAAATTGGTCTTCAGCGTATCCTTGTATTGCTTTTATGGACAATATGTCCTGTCCAGCGAAGCTGGCATTTCATGTATAGAAACTCTATACTCTGGAAGCCACACTTCTTTAGAACCTTTGAAGGTTGGACACTGGATCTTACCCCTTGATGGTGCAAAATCTTACACAATGTGCTGTGATGGTGTTTTCAGATACTAACCACTTCTTGTTCAGGACAGTGCTGAAGTACTCAGCCCAGTGTGATAATGTAACATTCTCTGTCACCAGAATATATAATCTATATATCCATGTATGTATATATACATATGTGTATACATACATATATATGTAAATATACATATATATATATATGTAAATACACACACACACACACACACGCATGCACGCACGCACGCACACACACATACACATATATATATACATATATATATACATATGTGTGTGTGTGTGTGTGTGTGTGTGTGTGTGTGTGTGTGTGTGTGTGTGTATAAAGAGTTATAGTCTATTTCAGTTGTTCTCGTTTTCTTTTGCTATTTTGCTATTGAGTTGTTCAGTAATCTACTGGTCAACAGAAGATGGTTACATCTCCAGTTGGTAGATCCAAGAGTATTTATTAGTCAGTCTACAACTCTTTTGTCTTACCCAAACACTTGCATAATACTCATGGAGTGACCACTCTATCGTCTTTATACATGCAGATCTCCCTTTCGTGTATCCATTTTGATTTGGAT
>JAPXFY010000022.1:28975015-29028308 GCA_030674185.1 Monoplex corrugatus | reverse complement strand
AATAGTTTTGGCACATGGTCAGCGCAATTCGTAAGAAACTTTTACTATTTGTAATATTAATTTTAGAAGTACATTTTGTTAGAAAGGTATTGTCTTTACCCTTCACTTAACATATCACGTTCAATGATGTTCCAAAAACAATTGTTCCACGATCTCCATAGCAACTTCAAAACGGGCCACAACAGTTGTACCAGAATAACAATATCAAGCTGCTGGCAATTTATGTTTATTATAGGCTGAGTCTGAGTTGGAGTTTGTTCGAGGGGGGTTCCCTGCGCTTTGAAGATTCCATATGTGCTCCACCCAAATCTGCAAGCAATTATCTGGCACACTGCCTCAGCCTGTGCAAAATCCTATGCACTGACAAAGTCTTGAAATTGTAAGGGTGGGAGAAGAGATATATAAAACATTACGCTGACACCACCAGAATGATGGAAACATTAAGATGGCAGCTGATAATCTAGTGTTTAATTTTGCACGCTGAGATTGAACTCGAGAAATCAGATCTGAAGTCCATGCTCTATCAACAGAACCAATCAGATCGCTATGTTTATTATAATTCTGGAAAGTTTTGATGCAAAACAGCGTCTGCTCCGACTGGACACAGGAGACTTTGAGAAATTAGACTGTGTCATAAGCCACATGCGGCTTCCAGGGTATCTGTAAATGATGTTACAGGCCAAGCATTGCTACAAACGTGATGAAAGGAGAGCTCACACAACAAATCCAAGAAGGAAATTCCAGCCACCTAAACGGACAGCCCAAATGCAACTAAACTGGAGTAGAACAAAAAGTAATCACAATTCATCAACTCTTTGACATGAAAGATCCCTCTGACATTAAATGTCTGCAAACATTGAGCATTAGCAAACAAAGAAATCATCAGCTACATTGTCAGTGTTACCTAATCCAGTTATCGAGAGTGTAACTGCTGGGACTGAGGAGATACTGTAGCAACAAGATCATTCTTCTCTATCCTCGGAATGCATCAAGAAGCATTTCGGGCATACTGAGTTTGGTCGTGCCTTCTATATTTGCGCCCCATGCCCATCTGTCGACTTCAGCAATGGCCTCCTTGCAAAGTGTCCTGAGGGATAGTCTTAGATCAAGAGTCGTGGTGAATGATGCAACCAAACAAAGTAAGCCCACGTTATTTGACATTTAGCACAAGGGGTTCCTGTGGGCCCACCAAGGTGTTCATCTTATTTCGTATTACCCATTGATCTTAAGTTCGAGAAAGTATAAATGAAGCTTTTTTTCAGGAACATGGTATTACAGGTCTGAATCTGACTCTTTGGCAAATCTGTTTATGTGCTTTTTAACGTGTGTGTCCACATTAGATTATCCCTTATTTGTTAAACTTGAACCACAACGTTCTAAATGATTAAGGAATGGATGCATAAACAAAGGTTCTTTCATTTGAGGCTTATATTTTTAAGCTTCCTCATCTAAGTGAGTTTCTGAGTTATGATTTTTTTTCAAGTCAGGAATACCAAGCACTCTATTTTTAGCAGACTTGACTGCTGTCCTCCAATTAAAATTGTCTTGATTTCCATTCACATATATTGATAACATAGTCCAATAGGGTAACGCTTCTTTTCGACCAAATCTTAAACAACGTTTTGATTTCTGAAAATATTTTAGAGTAATTGATAGATTTATATCGTTTTGAATTAAGTGCAAACCGAACTCTAATATACTAAATTGCTTTGGATTCCACAGTAAACCTAGATTTGGTATGTATATATCAGTCGAGTACTTTTCACTGCCGAGCCAGAAAATGTGTGTTTTCTCTGCATTCAAAAACAGATGAGATGATTTATTATACGTATTGATGAACTGAATTGATTTCTCAAAAGACGCTTTGTTTCCAATGTGAATTAACTGTATATCGTCAGGAAACTAAAAATGTGTATGATCTATATTGTGAACGTAAATGTCTTCAGTATCGTTTTCTTCTCCAATCATTATCACCAGTATTTCTGCATTTGAAGTGAAGATGTATGGTGATATGGGATCACATTGTCTACAGCCTTCTTCTTCTTTGAAGCCGTGTGTGCTCTGGCCATTAACTATCATCGTGGACTTGATGGTTTTTTGTTATAGCAGGTCTCTATCTATCTGCATCCAACTATTCTTAAGACTTTAAACATGAAATGCTAATCAACAGTATCAAAGGCCTTTTTAAAGTGCTAGCATAGTAATAATCCTGATTATTGCTTTGTATGTAGGTAGTGTGTGAGATCATATGTCAGCCTGATATTGTCACCCATGTATCTCTTGGCAATGAATCCTGTTTGAATTTTTTGTTGATGAGTTTTGGCAATACCCATTTAATCCTGTTTGCAAAAGAAGATCCAATTTTGAACGTCAAATTCAAAACAGAGATTGACGTCTTTAGTTTGTCTCCTTTAGGAATATATGTTATCAAACCTTTCTGCGTTGCGAAAAATTCATCATCTTTTAACGATTCATTCAAGGCTCTAAACACAAAACGACCAAGTTGAATCGAATACAGTTTAAAGAATTCAGCACTGAAACCGTCTGTACCTGGGGTTTTCCCATTCTACATATGCCTTATCTTTTATAGAGAGTTGAGATATTTCATTACCAAGTCGTTTATTTCACAGTCCTCAATGTTTTAATATAGGTAGAAAGAAACTCTAGGGAGAGCTAGACAACAGAAGGTCTTCAGAGAAGTAACCCCCTTTAGACAAGTGTTTCGGCCCTGAACTCCTTACACTCTCGGGGGGCCGGGCCACATCCAGATCATGACTCCTGGATGCCCTTCTGCTGTTGTCTATTTTTTTTCCCACGCCGGGGAGCGAACCTGGGCGATTCTGCGCTTCAGAACTGCGGTACGCGGTTTTACCAATGTGCTAACGGGGCACACATCATCTGTAGGGGATTTAATAATCCTTATGAAGTTCACTTTTGGTTCCTCCTTGCCCAGATCCAGCTTGAGCTCCTTTCTGCTGCCTCTGCCATCGCTTTAAGGGCTCTAGTCCTCTTCTTCCCAGAAATGGCGAGTTGTTTCATAAGATCATAAGCGGAGGTGCCCACAAACCCTCTTGCCCCGACCTCTATGGCGAAGATTTTGACCCGCAGACCTGCTTTCTTCAGGGTGCTGGCAAGACTGGCGTATTTTTCGGTCTTGTAGATATGTGCTTCTTCCATTCTGCTTTCGTATGGCACAGTGAGTTCTATCAGAATCACTTGTTTCGAGGAGTCAGAGTGGAGAGCGATGTCTGGTCTCATGCCTGTCTTGCTGATGACATCTGGGTAATTTCTCCACTCTGGGAGGTCTGCTGTACACTCCCAGTCGACTGCTCCATCCAGAAGACCCTTTGGCAATGTGCTGGTTGTCATAGCACTTTCGGGCCAGATCTGTTTCCCTCCTGCTTTGTAGAACGTTGTCATAGCAATTGGTGCGTTTGGGGTCATGGTTTTTTCGCTAACCACGTCTGTGATCACTTTCAGAACTTGGTTGTGCCTCCATGTATACCTTCCTTGGGCTAGCGCTACTTTGCAAGAGTTTAGGACATGTTCCACTGTTTGTTTCTTCTGACAGAGCGGACATGCTGGGTCATCTGATTTCCCCCATTTCACTAAGTTTGCATTCGAGGGGAGCAGGTCATATACAGATCTGAGGAGGAAGCTTATCCTTAGAGGAGCCATGTGCCACATATCGTTCTTGCTGAGACTTCTTTGGAGTGCACTGTCCCATGTTGTCCATTGCCAAAGTTTTCTGTAAAAAGTACTCCACTCTATTTCTTTTGGGTCTTCTGTTACGTTTCCATCTTCATTCATAATCTTTGTCATATTTTTTACTGATGTAGTTTCCTTTTTCAAAGCTGTAGTGAAAATTGTTTTTGTTTTGAGAGTGAAAAAAAACTCAGTTTTTGCAGATTATCTATGTCCTGACAAATCAGTGATGAAATTAATAAATCGGACATTTGTTTATTGATTAATTTTCCTTTAAAATATATCCAAAGTTCTTCCAGAAAAACGTCGTTCATTCATTGCTTCATATTTTCATATCGTTCCAAATGCTCCCAGTTAATGGCATGTATAGCAACACATAAACAGTCTTTAAAAAAAGAAGAAAAAATAGAAAAAAGAAAGAAAATGTATCCAAATAAAGACGCATTTCAAAGACCATCGCCAGTGAACAAAGATGCATTATGGGACTCTTCTGTTTCGATAAAACAAGACAAAATTAAGTAGAGACAAGAAGTGAGCAAAAGAAATGTAGGACAAAAATCCACACAATTGCTGGGTCTCAGAGAACTGCTCTGTAGCAGAGGAGGCTGTGAAAAGTAAATCCAAACAATAACTAATAATATCGTACAATTTTATACCTGAGTGTGAGTGAATGTGTTTGCTTGAACACATACGCAGTGTGTGTTGTGTGATATCTCTGTCTCTCTGTCTGTCTCTCTGTCTCTCTCACTCACACTCTCTCTCTCTCATTCTATCTCTCTCTCTCTGAAGGTATGTGTGTGTGTGTGTGCGTGCGTGCGTGTGTGTGTGTGTGTTTGTGTGTTTATGTGTGCGCGCGTGTGTGTGTGTGTTTGTCTGTGTGTGTGTGTGTGCATACGTGCGTGTGTGTGTGTGTGTACGTGAGCTTCTGTGTGTATGTGTGAGTTAAAAGTGAGTGTGTACATATAAATGCATGCACAAGCATGTATGTGTCTGTCGACCGCAATGTGGTTTTAGAATCACGAAAAAAGATTTCTTGCCAATTGGAACTGAGCACAGTCACATATGGCAACCATCTTTCAGGGAGAAACAATGGCAACAAGGAAGAAAGGCAGACCTCCAATCTCATACATCGAGAACACAACCAACATCAGTGGCCTAAATTTTCAAGAAATTGTCCACAAAAGTCAAGACAGATCGGCCTGGACGGAGATGGTGGCATCCAGATGTGCAGCGGCCAACATCGAACACAGTGACTCTGACAGTTGAGACAGTTGAGACAGTGACATATTAACAAATACAATGTAAAACATAAATCAAGTTTCCCTTACAACACGTACATCAAGCTAGTAACACATGTACAAATTGTTGACATGCCATTCATGAAAGACCAGAACTATAAAAGGAAAAAGTGGGGTGGAGGGGTTGAGGCGACGGGCATACAGGGGAAAGGGAGGTAATTATTACACACCGTGCATTACATCAAGCATACTCAGTCGTTTATTTCACAGTCCTCAATGTTTTAATATAGTTTATTAAGTTGTCTGTAAAAAGTACTCCACTCTATTTCTTTTGGGTCTTCTGTTACGTTTCCATCTTCATTCATAATCTTTGTCATATTTTTTACTGATGTAGTTTCCTTTTTCAAAGCTGTAGTGAAAATTGTTTTTGTTTTGAGAGTGAAAAAAAACTCAGTTTTTGCAGATTATCTATGTCCTGACAAATAAGTGATGAAATTAATAAATCGGACATTTGTTTATTGATTAATTTTCCTTTAAAATATATCCAAAGTTCTTCCAGAAAAACGTCGTTCATTCATTGCATCATATTTTCATATCGTTCCAAATGCTCCCAGTTAATGGCATGTATAGCAACACATAAACAGTCTTTAAAAAAAAGAAGAAAAAATAGAAAAAAGAAAGAAAATGTATCCAAATAAAGACGCATTTCAAAGACCATCGCCAGTGAACAAAGATGCATTATGGGACTCTTCTGTTTCGATAAAACAAGACAAAATTAAGTAGAGACAAGTAGTGAGCAAAAGAAATATAGGACAAAAATCTGCAGAACTGCTGGGTCTCAGAGAACTGCTCTGTAGCAGAGGAGGCTGTGAAAAGTAAATCCAAACAATAACTAATAATATCGTACAATTTTATACCTGAGTGTGAGTGAATGTGTTTGCTTGAACACATGCGCAGTGTGTGTTGTGTGATATCTCTGTCTCTCTGTCTGTCTCTCTGTCTCTCTCACTCACTCTCTCTCTCTCTCATTCTATCTCTCTCTCTCTGAAGGTACGTGTGTGTGTGCGTGCGTGCGTGTGTGTGTGTGTGTTTGTGTCTATATGTGTGCGCGCGCGTGTGTGTGTGTTTGTCTTGTGTGTGTGTGTGTGTGTGTGTGTGTGCATCGTGCGTGTGTGTGTACGTGAGCTTCTGTGTGTATGTGTGAGTTAAGAGTGAGTGTGTGCATATATATGCATGCACAAGCATGTATGTGTCTGTCGACCGCAATGTGGTTTTAGAATCACGAAAAAAGATTTCTTGCCAATTGAACTGAACACAGTCACATATGGCAACCATCTTTCAGGGAGAAACAATGGCAACAAGGAAGAAAGGCAGACCTCCAATCTCATACATCGAGAACACAACCAACATCAGTGGCCTAAATTTTCAAGAAATTGTCCACAAAAGTCAAGACAGATCGGCCTGGACGGAGATGGTGGCATCCAGATGTGCAGCGGCCAACATCGAACACAGTGACTCTGACAGTTGAGACAGTTGAGACAGTGACATATTAACAAATACAATGTAAAACATAAATCAAGTTTCCCTTACAACACGTACATCAAGCTAGTAACACATGTACAAATTGTTGACATGCCATTCATGAAAGACCAGAACTATAAAAGGAAAAAGTGGGGTGGAGGGGTTGAGGCGACGGGCATACAGGGGAAAGGGAGGTAATTATTACACACCGTGCATCTACATCAAGCATACTCAGTCGTTTATTTCACAGTCCTCAATGTTTTAATATAGTTTATTAAGTTGTCTGTAAAAAGTACTCCACTCTATTTCTTTTGGGTCTTCTGTTACGTTTCCATCTTCATTCATAATCTTTGTTCATATTTTTTACTGATGTAGTTTCCTTTTTCAAAGCTGTAGTGAAAATTGTTTTTGTTTTGAGAGTGAAAAAAAAACTCAGTTTTTGCAGATTATCTATGTCCTGACAAATAAGTGATGAAATTAATAAATCGGACATTTGTTTATTGATTAATTTTCCTTTAAAATATATCCAAAGTTCTTCCAGAAAAACGTCGTTCATTCATTGCTTCATATTTTCATATCGTTCCAAATGCTCCCAGTTAATGGCATGTATAGCAACACATAAACAGTCTTTAAAAAAAGAAGAAAAAATAGAAAAAAGAAAGAAAATGTATCCAAATAAAGACGCATTTCAAAGACCATCGCCAGTGAACAAAGATGCATTATGGGACTCTTCTGTTTCGATAAAACAAGACAAAATTAAGTAGAGACAAGTAGTGAGCAAAAGAAATATAGGACAAAAATCTGCAGAACTGCTGGGTCTCAGAGAACTGCTCTGTAGCAGAGGAGGCTGTGAAAAGTAAATCCAAACAATAACTAATAATATCGTACAATTTTATACCTGAGTGTGAGTGAATGTGTTTGCTTGAACACATGCGCAGTGTGTGTTGTGTGATATCTCTGTCTCTCTGTCTGTCTCTCTGTCTCTCTCACTCACTCTCTCTCTCTCTCATTCTATCTCTCTCTCTCTGAAGGTACGTTGTGTGTGTGCGTGCGTGCGTGTGTGTGTGTGTGTTTGTGTCTATATGTGGGGCGCGCGCGTGTGTGTGTGTTTGTCTTGTGTGTGTGTGTGTGTGTGTGTGTGTGCATACGTGCGTGTGGTGTGTACGTGAGCTTCTGTGTGTATGTGTGAGTTAAGAGTGAGTGTGTGCATATATATGCATGCACAAGCATGTATGTGTCTGTCGACCGCAATGTGGTTTTAGAATCACGAAAAAAGATTTCTTGCCAATTGAACTGAGCACAGTCACATATGGCAACCATCTTTCAGGGAGAAACAATGGCAACAAGGAAGAAAGGCAGACCTCCAATCTCATACATCGAGAACACAACCAACATCAGTGGCCTAAATTTTCAAGAAATTGTCCACAAAAGTCAAGACAGATCGGCCTGGACGGAGATGGTGGCATCCAGATGTGCAGCGGCCAACATCGAACACAGTGACTCTGACAGTTGAGACAGTTGAGACAGTGACATATTAACAAATACAATGTAAAACATAAATCAAGTTTCCCTTACAACACGTACATCAAGCTAGTAACACATGTACAAATTGTTGACATGCCATTCATGAAAGACCAGAACTATAAAAGGAAAAAGTGGGGTGGAGGGGTTGAGGCGACGGGCATACAGGGGAAAGGGAGGTAATTATTACACACCGTGCATCTACATCAAGCATACTCAGTCGTTTATTTCACAGTCCTCAATGTTTTAATATAGTTTATTAAGTTGTCTGTAAAAAGTACTCCACTCTATTTCTTTTGGGTCTTCTGTTACGTTTCCATCTTCATTCATAATCTTTGTCATATTTTTTTACTGATGTAGTTTCCTTTTTCAAAGCTGTAGTGAAAATTGTTTTTGTTTTGAGAGTGAAAAAAAACTCAGTTTTTGCAGATTATCTATGTCCTGACAAATAAGTGATGAAATTAATAAATCGGACATTTGTTTATTGATTAATTTTCCTTTAAAATATATCCAAAGTTCTTCCAGAAAAACGTCGTTCATTCATTGCTTCATATTTTCATATCGTTCCAAATGCTCCCAGTTAATGGCATGTATAGCAACACATAAACAGTCTTTAAAAAAAGAAGAAAAAATAGAAAAAAGAAAGAAAATGTATCCAAATAAAGACGCATTTCAAAGACCATCGCCAGTGAACAAAGATGCATTATGGGACTCTTCTGTTTCGATAAAACAAGACAAAATTAAGTAGAGACAAGTAGTGAGCAAAAGAAATATAGGACAAAAATCTGCAGAACTGCTGGGTCTCAGAGAACTGCTCTGTAGCAGAGGAGGCTGTGAAAAGTAAATCCAAACAATAACTAATAATATCGTACAATTTTATACCTGAGTGTGAGTGAATGTGTTTGCTTGAACACATGCGCAGTGTGTGTTGTGTGATATCTCTGTCTCTCTGTCTGTCTCTCTGTCTCTCTCACTCACTCTCTCTCTCTCTCATTCTATCTCTCTCTCTCTGAAGGTACGTGTGTGTGTGCGTGCGTGCGTGTGTGTGTGTGTGTGTTTGTGTCTATATGTGTGCGCGCGCGGTGTGTGTGTGTTTGTCTTGTGTGGTGGTGGTGTGTGTGTGTGCATACGTGCGTGTGTGTGGTACGTGAGCTTCTGTGTGTATGTGTGAGTTAAGAGTGAGTGTGTGCATATATATGCATGCACAAGCATGTATGTGTCTGTCGACCGCAATGTGGTTTTAGAATCACGAAAAAAGATTTCTTGCCAATTGAACTGAGCACAGTCACATATGGCAACCATCTTTCAGGGAGAAACAATGGCAACAAGGAAGAAAGGCAGACCTCCAATCTCATACATCGAGAACACAACCAACATCAGTGGCCTAAATTTTCAAGAAATTGTCCACAAAAGTCAAGACAGATCGGCCTGGACGGAGATGGTGGCATCCAGATGTGCAGCGGCCAACATCGAACACAGTGACTCTGACAGTTGAGACAGTTGAGACAGTGACATATTAACAAATACAATGTAAAAACATAAATCAAGTTTCCCTTACAACACGTACATCAAGCTAGTAACACATGTACAAATTGTTGACATGCCATTCATGAAAGACCAGAACTATAAAAGGAAAAAGTGGGGTGGAGGGGTTGAGGCGACGGGCATACAGGGGAAAGGGAGGTAATTATTACACACCGTGCATCTACATCAAGCATACTCAGTCGTTTATATTCACAGTCCTCAATGTTTTAATATAGTTTATTAAGTTGTCTGTAAAAAGTACTCCACTCTATTTCTTTTGGGTCTTCTGTTACGTTTCCATCTTCATTCATAATCTTTGTCATATTTTTTACTGATGTAGTTTCCTTTTTCAAAGCTGTAGTGAAAATTGTTTTTGTTTTGAGAGTGAAAAAAAACTCAGTTTTTGCAGATTATCTATGTCCTGACAAATAAGTGATGAAATTAATAAATCGGACATTTGTTTATTGATTAATTTTCCTTTAAAATATATCCAAAGTTCTTCCAGAAAAACGTCGTTCATTCATTGCTTCATATTTTCATATCGTTCCAAATGCTCCCAGTTAATGGCATGTATAGCAACACATAAACAGTCTTTAAAAAAAGAAGAAAAAATAGAAAAAAGAAAGAAAATGTATCCAAATAAAGACGCATTTCAAAGACCATCGCCAGTGAACAAAGATGCATTATGGGACTCTTCTGTTTCGATAAAACAAGACAAAATTAAGTAGAGACAAGTAGTGAGCAAAAGAAATATAGGACAAAAATCTGCAGAACTGCTGGGTCTCAGAGAACTGCTCTGTAGCAGGAGGCTGTGAAAAGTAAATCCAAACAATAACTAATAATATCGTACAATTTTATACCTGAGTGTGAGTGAATGTGTTTGCTTGAACACATGCGCAGTGTGTGTTGTGTGATATCTCTGTCTCTCTGTCTGTCTCTCTGTCTCTCTCACTCACCTCTCTCTCTCTCTCATTCTATCTCTCTCTCTCTGAAGGTACGTGTGTGTGTGCGTGCGTGCGTGTGTGTGTGTGTGTTTGTGTCTATATGTGTGCGCGCGCGTGTGTGTGTGTTTGTCTTGTGTGTGTGTGTGTGTGTGTGTGTGCATACGTGCGTGTGTGTGTACGTGAGCTTCTGTGTGTATGTGTGAGTTAAGAGTGAGTGTGTGCATATATATGCATGCACAAGCATGTATGTGTCTGTCGACCGCAATGTGGTTTTAGAATCACGAAAAAAGATTTCTTGCCAATTGAACTGAGCACAGTCACATATGGCAACCATCTTTCAGGGAGAAACAATGGCAACAAGGAAGAAAGGCAGACCTCCAATCTCATACATCGAGAACACAACCAACATCAGTGGCCTAAATTTTCAAGAAATTGTCCACAAAAGTCAAGACAGATCGGCCTGGACGGAGATGGTGGCATCCAGATGTGCAGCGGCCAACATCGAACACAGTGACTCTGACAGTTGAGACAGTTGAGACAGTGACATATTAACAAATACAATGTAAAACATAAATCAAGTTTCCCTTACAACACGTACATCAAGCTAGTAACACATGTACAAATTGTTGACATGCCATTCATGAAAGACCAGAACTATAAAAGGAAAAAGTGGGGTGGAGGGGTTGAGGCGACGGGCATACAGGGGAAAGGGAGGTAATTATTACACACCGTGCATCTACATCAAGCATACTCAGTCGTTTATTTCACAGTCCTCAATGTTTTAATATAGTTTATTAAGTTGTCTGTAAAAAGTACTCCACTCTATTTCTTTTGGGTCTTCTGTTACGTTTCCATCTTCATTCATAATCTTTGTCATATTTTTTACTGATGTAGTTTCCTTTTTCAAAGCTGTAGTGAAAATTGTTTTTGTTTTGAGAGTGAAAAAAAAACTCAGTTTTTGCAGATTATCTATGTCCTGACAAATAAGTGATGAAATTAATAAATCGGACATTTGTTTATTGATTAATTTTCCTTTAAAATATATCCAAAGTTCTTCCAGAAAAACGTCGTTCATTCATTGCTTCATATTTTCATATCGTTCCAAATGCTCCCAGTTAATGGCATGTATAGCAACACATAAACAGTCTTTAAAAAAAGAAGAAAAAATAGAAAAAAGAAAGAAAATGTATCCAAATAAAGACGCATTTCAAAGACCATCGCCAGTGAACAAAGATGCATTATGGGACTCTTCTGTTTCGATAAAACAAGACAAAATTAAGTAGAGACAAGTAGTGAGCAAAAGAAATATAGGACAAAAATCTGCAGAACTGCTGGGTCTCAGAGAACTGCTCTGTAGCAGAGGAGGCTGTGAAAAGTAAATCCAAACAATAACTAATAATATCGTACAATTTTATACCTGAGTGTGAGTGAATGTGTTTGCTTGAACACATGCGCAGTGTGTGTTGTGTGATATCTCTGTCTCTCTGTCTGTCTCTCTGTCTCTCTCACTCACTCTCTCTCTCTCTCATTCTATCTCTCTCTCTCTGAAGGTACGTGTGTGTGTGCGTGCGTGCGTGTGTGTGTGTGTGTTTGTGTCTATATGTGTGCGCGCGCGTGTGTGTGTGTTTGTCTTGTGTGTGTGTGTGTGTGTGTGTGTGCATACGTGCGTGTGTGTGTACGTGAGCTTCTGTGTGTATGTGTGAGTTAAGAGTGAGTGTGTGCATATATATGCATGCACAAGCATGTATGTGTCTGTCGACCGCAATGTGGTTTTAGAATCACGAAAAAAAGATTTCTTGCCAATTGAACTGAGCACAGTCACATATGGCAACCATCTTTCAGGGAGAAACAATGGCAACAAGGAAGAAAGGCAGACCTCCAATCTCATACATCGAGAACACAACCAACATCAGTGGCCTAACTTTTCAAGAAATTGTCCACAAAAGTCAAGACAGATCGGCCTGGACGGAGATGGTGGCATCCAGATGTGCAGCGGCCAACATCGAACACAGTGACTCTGACAGTTGAGACAGTTGAGACAGTGACATATTAACAAATACAATGTAAAACATAAATCAAGTTTCCCTTACAACACGTACATCAAGCTAGTAACACATGTACAAATTGTTGACATGCCATTCATGAAAGACCAGAACTATAAAAGGAAAAAGTGGGGTGGAGGGGTTGAGGCGACGGGCATACAGGGGAAAGGGAGGTAATTATTACACACCGTGCATCTACATCAAGCATACTCAGTCGTTTATTTCACAGTCCTCAATGTTTTAATATAGTTTATTAAGTTGTCTGTAAAAAGTACTCCACTCTATTTCTTTTGGGTCTTCTGTTACGTTTCCATCTTCATTCATAATCTTTGTCATATTTTTTACTGATGTAGTTTCCTTTTTCAAAGCTGTAGTGAAAATTGTTTTTGTTTTGAGAGTGAAAAAAAACTCAGTTTTTGCAGATTATCTATGTCCTGACAAATAGTGATGAAATTAATAAATCGGACATTTGTTTATTGATTAATTTTCCTTTAAAATATATCCAAAGTTCTTCCAGAAAAACGTCGTTCATTCATTGCTTCATATTTTCATATCGTTCCAAATGCTCCCAGTTAATGGCATGTATAGCAACACATAAACAGTCTTTAAAAAAAGAAGAAAAAATAGAAAAAAGAAAGAAAATGTATCCAAATAAAGACGCATTTCAAAGACCATCGCCAGTGAACAAAGATGCATTATGGGACTCTTCTGTTTCGATAAAACAAGACAAAATTAAGTAGAGACAAGTAGTGAGCAAAAGAAATATAGGACAAAAATCTGCAGAACTGCTGGGTCTCAGAGAACTGCTCTGTAGCAGAGGAGGCTGTGAAAAGTAAATCCAAACAATAACTAATAATATCGTACAATTTTATACCTGAGTGTGAGTGAATGTGTTTGCTTGAACACATGCGCAGTGTGTGTTGTGTGATATCTCTGTCTCTCTGTCTGTCTCTCTGTCTCTCTCACTCACTCTCTCTCTCTCTCATTCTATCTCTCTCTCTCTGAAGGTACGTGTGTGTGTGCGTGCGTGCGTGTGTGTGTGTGTGTTTTGTGTCTATATGTGTGCGCGCGTGTGTGTGTGTGTTTGTCTTGTGTGTGTGTGGTGTGTGCATACGTGCGTGGTGTGTGTACGTGAGCTTCTGTGTGTATGTGTGAGTTAAGAGTGAGTGTGTGCATATATATGCATGCACAAGCATGTATGTGTCTGTCGACCGCAATGTGGTTTTAGAATCACGAAAAAAGATTTCTTGCCAATTGAACTGAGCACAGTCACATATGGCAACCATCTTTCAGGGAGAAACAATGGCAACAAGGAAGAAAGGCAGACCTCCAATCTCATACATCGAGAACACAACCAACATCAGTGGCCTAACTTTTCAAGAAATTGTCCACAAAAGTCAAGACAGATCGGCCTGGACGGAGATGGTGGCATCCAGATGTGCAGCGGCCAACATCGAACACAGTGAAGCTGACTGTTGAGACAGTTGAGACAGTCACATATTAACAAATACAATGTAAAACATAAATCAAGTTTCCCTTACAACACGTACATCAAGCTAGTAACACATGTACAAATTGTTGACATGCCATTCATGAAAGACCAGAACTATAAAAGGAAAAAGTGGGGTGGAGGGGTTGAGGCGACGGGCATACAGGGGAAAGGGAGGTAATTACTACACACCGTGCATCTACATCAAGCATACTTCGTAGAATAATTCCCACCCTTGGAGCTAACTCTCCTGTTTCCACAGCAGGAAAAGGGATCAATCAGTGACAGACAAGTCCAATTCAAAAGATTAAATTTTAAAACACGTTTATCAAAGTCAGACTAACAATTAATCAATGTGTCTTTAGAATTCACTAGCTGCTGGGATTAACACACACATTAATGATTCATACCATCTGCAAGCAGTCACAATAAATGAATGAATATATAAATAAATGAATGAATGAATGAATGAATCAACCAATCAATCAACCAGCCAGCAAACCAAAAGTCAATCAATCAATCAATCAATCATTCAATCAATCAATCATTCAATCAATCAACCAGTTAATCAGTCAGTCAAACAATCAGTCTGTCAACAAACATTCAGTCAATCAATCTCTCCTTCCGTACATTTATCCATCCATCTATCCATCATCCATCCATCCATCCATCTATCCATCCATCCATCAATCCATTCATCCAAACTATATGCAATAGTAACCATAATAGTGCACCTTCTTACTTGTTGACAACTGACCCATTTTAAATGTATCACAGTGTCCATTGAACAAGCATCAACAGAAATAATATGATTACTGATGAACAGCGTACTCCTAACTGGCAATCTCTCTTTAAACTGAATCAGCCAGTTATCTATCAATGTGTCTATCATTCCACTTGTCTCTCAATCAAGTAAACAATTTCAGTCAATCAGTCAATCAATCAATCCATCAATCCATCCATCCATCCATCCATCCATCCATCCATCCATCCATCCATCCATCCATCCATCCGTCTGTCCATCGACCCATCCATCCATCCATCCATCCACCTATCCATCCATCCATCTATCCATCCATCCATCCACCCACCTACCCACCCATCCATCCATCCATCCATCCATCCATCCATCCATCCATCCTTCTATACCTTATTTAGAGCCCAATCAGGATTAACATCAATCAGTTAATAAGTAATCACCCTGACAACTTGCCACTCATTTTAAGCAACCATCATCAGACCTAGTCAGTCAATCCTTCCTTCCTTCCTTTCCTTTGGTGCCCACGATCTTGAGGATGATCATTCCGGCACATAAAGTGGGGGGGGGGGGGTGGGGGGGGTGTTGTAGACACAGTCCATTCGTAAGCTCCGATCATTCTCATTGTCCGTAAACATAGCTGAAATCCGTTACCGTAAGGGCCACGTGGTGTCTAGAAACTCACTGTTGGGTGGAGGCTCGTGACACAAAAGCGTCGACTGTTGCTGCCTCTACTGTTTCACTGGGAAGATGGTTCCAGTCCCTAACAGTCCTGGGTAGAAATGAGCCACCTCTGTACTGAGTTCTGGTGTTGATGAGGCAGAACTGCTGGTTGTGGGTACGGCGCTGTCGTGGTGGGAGTGGGACTAGCTTGCTCCGGATAATTGGGCACTGGATTAGTCCATGGTGGATTTTATAGATGAACCCCAGGCGTGTAGTTCTTCTTCACTGCTCAAGAGATGGCCAGCCCAGTTGGTCGATCAATCGGCTGACACTTGACGTGTTGTGGTATCGGTTGAGCACGAAACGGGCGATACGTCTCTGAACGGCCTCCTACTTGTCTATGCTCTTCTGTGTGTATGGATCCCATACTGATGATGCATATTCAAGAAGGGGTCTCACGAACGCCTTGTACGACTTCTCCTTGATGGAACTGGAGCTGATCTTTAAATTGCACCTGAGGAAACCCAGCGTTCGGTTAGCTTTGTTCACCGTCTCGTTGATGTGGGTGTCTCATGTCATTTCTCGATGTAGTGTGACGCCCAGGTATTTGGCTGTGTGGATGGTGTCCAGGTTGTGGCCGTGCAGGACGTAGGAGTGGTCCAGTGGGCTCCTGTTCCTGTGACTAGCATAGACACGCACTTTGCAGGGTGGAACAGCATGTCCCAACTCTTCTCCCATTCCGATAGGCGCTGGAGGTCTTGCTGTAGCTGGTCTTGTTGTTCGCTGTTGACTACAACCCTGTACACTGCTGTGTCATCTGCAAATAGTCTTACCAGTGCCGTCAGCTTGTCTGGAAGGTCGTTGATATAGGCTAGGAATAAACAAGGTCCCAACACGGAGCCCTGAGGTACTCCTGACCTAACGCTGACATAGGAGGAGTGGTGACCGTCAACTACGACCGCTTGGCGTCGATTCTTGAGGAAGCTGTTGATCCATGTGAGAGTGGAGCCTTGTATACCATAGTGTTGGAATTTGTGGATCAGCAATCTGTGGTTAACACGGTCGAAAGCCTTTGTGATGTCCATATTTAGGATGTCTGTCTGCTTCCCATTCTCCAAATTGGTGGTTAGCTCCTCTACAAACTCCAGGAGTTGGCTCTCACATGATCGCCCCCGTTGAAAACCATGTTGGCTGTCGTTGAGAATGGCGTGAGCCTCGAAGTGCTGCATCACAGAGCTGACGACTATGTGCTCCATGAGCTTACATACGATGCATGTCAAGGAAACTGGCCTGTAGTTAGCAGGGTTATACTGTTCTCCCTTCTTGAATATTGGTGTAACGTATGCACTCTTCCAGTCAGTTGGGACGATGCCTGAGGATAACGATGACTGGAAGATGGTGGTCAGTGCTGGTGCTAATTCCTCCGCAAGCTCCCGTAACACTCTTGGGCTCATACCGTCAGGACCTCCTGCTTTGTATGGGTTTAGGTTTTTCAAGAGTCCCTTCATTCCTTCACAGCTAATGGTAATGTTGTCCATAGCTGGCATATTTATGTCAGTCATTCCAGTCTTGAGTTCAAACTCCTCACCTGTGTACTCGTGACCATCCCCGAAGACTGACTGGAAGTGCTTGTTCAACAACTCTGCTTGTTCCTTCGGGTCTGAAGTAAGGCGGCCATCTTTCTTGAGTGGGGCAATGCCGACGTTACTTGAACGCAGGTTCTTGATGTATGACCAGAACCTCTTGTTGCCTGAGTGGTAGGCGGTTGCCTCTTCAGTGAAGACAGAGTTGAGGTATCTCCAGTAGCTTCGACGGATCTGCGTTGAATGGTACGCCGTAGGACCTTCACCTCCTCTCTCAACTCTGCAGATCCTGTTTTCTTCATCATGCGGTATTTTCTGTCCCGCCTGTTGATGAGCTGGCGTATGCCTGGTGTGATCCATGGTTGACTGGTCTTAGTTCTGACTGTCTTGTGTGGTATGGATTTCTGGATTGCTGACAGCAGGGAGTCCTTGAATGTCTTCCGCAGCCCCTCTGTTGTATCGCACTTGTCTTGTAGGTCTGCACTCAGTTCTGTAGCAGCTGTCCTAAGACTATCCCAGTCCGCCTTGGTGTACAGGGGAATTTGGCGTCGTGTCTGCTTCTTTCTCCAAGAACTGGTGCTGATCTCACAGTATGGTATGCAGTGGTCGGAGAGGCCTGGTACGACTTCAACTCAAGGGACCAAGTCTGGACAAAATTTAGTCAGCTGAATGGCAGATATTTTTCACACGCTAGGCTGGTTATCCTTTGAAATGTAAAACGTTCATGTCAGTCAATAAGTCCATCAACCAATTAATCGGTCTACCACCTGCAGCTTTGATAATCAAACAAGTCAGTTCTTCAACTCATTCAGTCAAACATCCTTTCCATACAAAAATGAAATCTATCCAATTTTAGCCAACCAAGTATCCATGTATCATGAATTCAGTCAGTCAATCAATGCATCATTTAAAAGGGACCAATCAATCAGTCAATGATCAAAGTGTTCCATATTAGGTGAATGAATCTATTGAAAATAACCAAAATCGATCCAATTCAATATAATGATGCATGAGTGAATCAATCGCATATCCACACACACACACAACACCGCAACAACACCACACTCACACACACACACACCACACACACACACACACACACACACACACACACACACACACACACACACACACACACACACACACACACATACATACATATGTATATATTCATACATATATAATCTTATCTACATCTAACCACATGCATATGTGGAGTCAAGTAAAAGGAAATTAGTGGATAGGGGCAAAATGGTTTCTATAGCAGTCATAGTCAAGTGGTCAAACGTCAGATCTCTAGCCCAAAGGTCAAAGGGTGGTAACTCACCTGATGTCCCTGGTCAACACGCATGCAGTCCCGTCAATGCCCAGAATCATTTCCTGCGTACACACACACCAAACATCAAGTATGCACACCAAAGATCCCACCTGTCATGCCAATTCCAGTGGCACACGAAAACGTAAAAGCCCCCAGAGAGCACGCCCATCAAAGATGCAGACTCTGCAGCAACACAATGGAACACAGCCAGCTCGTCCAACACCCCCACCCCCTTCCACGCTTTTACACTTATTTCTTGCTCATAACTAAAATTTGGACACCTTTCGCCCCTGACCATCAATCACTATGGGACATTGTTTTTGAAGGCAGCTCACAGGAGCCTAGAATTCAATGAACTCACTTCACTACTTATTGTGAATGGCGCATCATTATTAAATATTTGTTGTTGTTTTGTTAAGTTGGTCGACTCTTTTCCTTGAAATCCATGACTTCAGAACAAGTAATTATGGAAGACCTGTACAAAAAGAAGAAAACAGTAGTCATAAAAATGATTAATACCTAAAGGACATTATTTTCAATTATCAACAAGTGGAAGAAAAGCACAATCTACAACAGAAAAGAAGACAGGACAATACTACAAAATGCTGGCCTGGAAAGTATGACTTCTCTCTGTCTTGGTCTCTTTTTGTCTCATTCTCCTTTTCTCAGTCTGCGTGTCTGTCTGTTTGTCTGTCTGTTTGTCTGTCTGTAGTCTGATGTCTTTCAGGTCATTTGTCAGTCAGTCTCTGTCTCTCTCTTTCTCTCTTCATCTGTCTGTTTCTGTCAATCTGCCTTTCTGTCTCTGTCTGTCTGTCTGTCTATCTGTCTCTCATTCTCTCACTCTTTGTGCCTGTTGTCCTAAAATCTTGTATCAAAGAACAGCTATTTCATGTTTCTGAAAATCACACATGTTCGTTTTGTGAGAAAAAACAAAAGCAACAAATACACATTTAATGACAAATCAACTGAAGATGACAAATAGAACAGGCCTAATAAATTGTGAAAAGAAGTAGACTTGACCTATGTACTAGACATTATTGCGATTCAATTATGCTAGGGATATAGGTCAAAGGAACCCCCCAAAATTCATAGCCAACATCCACATAATAACTGAGAATCTTTTATTATAGGTCTACCATACTATCTCTACACTGCCTGTGTGCCCAACACGCACAACTTTTAGAAGAAAAAATATGCATAATCGGGTAACAATATATCAACATCTTTTTGGAAAGCATGGATTCTAGATTAAGCAAATTATCTCTAATGTTCACCTGTTGCACATGACTTATGATGAAAAAATAAGTATAAACGTTTGAGTGTCAAGAGTTTTGTCGGGCAAAAGGCTCACAACAATAGAAAAGTAGCAAAGTTACCTTTTTTAGTTAACAAAAGTAAAGAAAAAACAAAGATCTCTTCATATCCATCAGTTATTTAGGTGAAGTATTTTTCATCAAAATATGGTCTCAAAAATAATAATAGTACACAAGAAATAGAAATATATCTCAAATTTAGCCTGTCAAAATGTAACAAGCACTGCAACTAATTCTCAACAAGATAATCAAAATTACCCCCACATCACGATGACTTTCTTTTTTCGACATTTTGTTTCAATTATCTCGAATCTGTTCTGATCACAACTGCTTCAACTTAAAAGTTCTTTCTACAAAAAGCTCTGTAAATCAATTTCTTCGATGGCGTACTGCACAGTAATCTCATACGAAACTCCTTCCACTTTAAGCAAGTAATAAATCATTGCCATGACTGACAAATGGTTCCAGAATACATCAACAATACAGTACTCAACAGCTCCACACAAAAGACAGATCAGAGACATAACCTGCCCATGCAAAGTCATTCTGTGCTCTGACTTCCAAATTCACAAGGAACTCAAACACAGCTCACATTTCAAATAAAAGATCACTCCACATTATACAAAATGACTAATTTTCAATTGTATCTTGCTTCTACACCATATATGCTTAATGTTCAACTCATCACTTACATAAGTACCGGAACAACAAACTCAGTTGTTTCTTCGAGTGACAATGCAGAGTAGATGTACGTATGTCAGGCTGAACTATGGCACTAACTGATCTTCGTAAACAGCCACGTGTCTTAAAAAGAAACGTTTTTTTTTTTTTTTTTGGGGGGGGGGGGGTTAGTCCACATCAGTGAAGAGGCTTGGCAGAAAGGGGTGGTGGTGGTAAAGAAATATAAATAGGGGAACTGAAAGCATTTGCAGGCCACAGCAAATTGCTCAATGATGCGTTGGATGTCCTCTGCAACTATGCAATCGATGCGCAGTCACCTGTAAAGAGAAATTCCTGAAAGGTGCATCTAATCAAGATTTGATCATAGCTGGGGATCTCTGCATATTGAGAGTCTTCCTTCTGAGAAGAACTGGATGTAGTCTCTCTTATCAAAATCTCTGAATACATCAGTCAGCTTTTATTTGATTGTCCCAGCTTCCTTCTGCACAACCTCAGTGGCATCGATAACATGTCATTCAAAATAGTTCTACAACTGCCCGCTAACCCTAAGTTCATTCAGTCAAAGTCCCAATGCCAGAAGCTCATGGGAGCCAAACATATCAACCTGCCATAAGGCCACCTGTTAGAGAGATCTGGCACTGCTTCTGGGTCGTTTTGATGGAATTATCCGGTGCCTGCTCTGGTCGAACTTTGTGGGCACTAAGCCCCCTACTAATGACAGTTATCGTTCAGTTGCAGAACCAGACTGGGTGATAGACCATAAGTAAAGAAACCAAAACCACGATGTACCCTCCAACGATGTCCCACGTCAATTGCTGACACCACAAATCCCAATTTGAATTCATTTCAGGCATGAAAACAATAGAAGGAAAAGAAATTAAGGTTACATGAGATCAGGGTATGAACAGAATCTGATATAATGTTCATGAAGCTGTAATGATTGATTTCATGATACCATGATAAGCATGAACATGATGATCAAAATACCATTTGGGATTTGGACTGTCTGAGACGTCTATACGTTTTGCTCACTGACAAAATATCATGACGTCAATTAGGCCCAAGAGATGTGGACACCTGGAGTGTTGGTCAGGAAATGTGAGCAACTCTCCAAAACGCATTCAGAATGTTGAATAGATTTGACTCTGTGGTCATAGTCTTTCCAATAATGTATCGCACGCTCAGTCACACGAATCAATAAGCATAGTCACACAGTGGATGGAGAATAGTGTGGGCACCAGAATTCATCCCTGTTTCAATCCATTCTGCACAGAGAAAAATTCAAATGCCTCCCCATTCTCTTGCACCCTGTTCAGCATACCATTGTGGAAGAAAGCAATCAATGAGACAAGCTGATGAAAGGAATCAAAATCTCGTGGTATACAGTGTCAAACGCTTTGTTTAAATCTACAAATACCGTTTTGAGCTCCTGATTTTGTTTGCGACGCTTCTGTTTCAGATAGAGTATGGAAAACATCATGTCGTTTGTGCCTCTTCCACCGTGAAAGTCTTATTGCGTTCCAAGAATGATGAGCTCTGCTACATGGACGATGACTGTGTTAAGGATGGTTTTGACAAGGACATTCCCTGCAGTGCACAGGAAGGATATACACATGGGTTAACGTATCAGGTCTCAGGGCCCTTCCTCTTGTAAACGCGGATAATCATATCTGCTTTAAAATGTTAATGAACCCTGACTGTCCTTCTGCCATACAGACTGGTACATGTTTGTTAGGTTCTCTCAGAACTCTCTTCCTGTAGATATCTCGGAACTCTTTTCCTATAGATATATGCAGGAATGCCTTTAGCTACTGGTGCCTTCTCAGACAAGGATTACTCCAGGGATTTGGTAACCTCTGCTCTGGATGGTAGGCCTGCTGGAGATTCTTTACTTACATGTGGGAGAGTGATGCAATGGTGTCTTCAGATGTTAACAATCCCCTGTTCAGCAATGTGTCAAAGAACTCAGTCCAGCACGATAAAACGTCAAGTGTTTCTGTCAGCAAAATGGAGTGTTTGGAGCTATGGGTCGATACTGAGCCAAAAACCTTTGAACCTTTGGTGATACCATTTCACGTCGGATACCATAGAATGATTTCATGCTGTTGGCGTCAGCCAGTCTGACGTTTTGCGCCTTTCGTTTTCAACGATTGGTTGTACATCTGCCACGATTTGTGTTGGGCAAAATGTTTTGTTTGCTTTGTCTTCTCAAAGGTTTTTTTGCTTAGGTGTTCCCTGTGAGTATCGCATACTTTGTCAATGAGCTTGCTGATCTCTTGTTTACTTTTGTCACAGCGTTCTCTGCAGTTACGTTTTACAAAACCAAGAGTATTAACTGGAATGCTGTGGATAGGTTTTTGAAGTATTTCCTTTCTGTCTGTGTTCTTTCTCTCAAGAATCTATGACAGATAATGTTCCCCAAAGTTCCACTAAAAGGGCGTTTTTGTTGTTTTGTAGATGGGAGATGTTCAACATATGTACATGTATGTCCCTGTCTGCCTTTGGTTTTGTCCAGCCAGCAGGACATTCATCCTGTTGCATAAGAGTAATAGATGAGTAGACTAGCAGACAACTCCACTGCTCAGCAAGTGATATACACGTCTCTTCTGTCTTTCTGTTTCGTTCTTTCTACAGCCAACTCGGAAGACAGGGCAATGCTTCTTCGTCACTGTCTGATTCTCAACTGACTATATATACATTTCACAGTGAACAGCAATCAGTTATCATTTAAATAAATATCATGCCGTGCTGCTATCCGCACACTGTTTACTGTCAACACACGTCACATCTCCCTTTCTTTAAGGAAACAAAATCAATAATTTTTCCTATCTTTCAGTCCATACGAAATAAATGTGTTTCCTACCTTTATCACAACATTAACTTAACAAACACTCATTCTTTCTCTCGCGCACAGGGCCCAATCATTCATTCACCTCATTTTATCTCTGATCATTATATCATCCATCATCATCATGTCCATATTTCTCAATGCTTTCAGTTTATCTGATTGTGGTAGTCTTCAGTTTCATTCATATTTCAGGAAATCTGGCCTTTTGCTTTGTCTTCCAGATCTTGTTCTGTAAGGAGAACTAACTGGTTCGGGTTGTCCTGAGCTTGCTTGTTTGATAACTTCATCTGGCTCCTTGATGCTGGTTGTCTCAGACATTTTGATGACTGGTGACTGATCAGATGAGTTCTCACGGACAGACGATGCTGGCATCCTGACATCTGTTCCAGTTCCAGTTTTCTTGTTATCTTCCAGCATCTGTTTTGATGGAATGATGATTTGCTGTTGCTTGCCCGATGTGTCGCTTTCCTGATGTCTTCCAGCAATCATCCTTCTCTGGACAAGTCGTTGAGGGTTGATTGTCTGCTGAAGCTCCGTTTCTGTTGTGTCTCGTAGATGACGACGATTCCTTCTGTACTGACGTCCGTCCTCTGTGCGAATGTTGTATGACCGGATGTTCACCTGTTGGTCTACTTTGGCGCTGATCCACTTTTTGGATCCTGGAGGTTGGAATTTCACAATCTGTCCTGGACTCAGTTCTGTCAGCTCTACTGCGCTTCTGTTGTAGTAGTGCGCTTGCTTCAGTTTCCTTTTCTCAAGTTCTTTCTTGATTGGTACAACTGTAGGTAGGAGTAATGTCTTTGACGTCGGCATTTGTGTTCGTGTTCTTCTGCCGAACAGTCTCTGAGCAGGCGAACTGTTTACAGTCTCTGTCGGGATGTTTCTCAGCTCAAGTAAAGCGAGGAAGGGATCTTGATTGTTGTGCTCTGCTTTCTTCATGCACGTCTTTGCAGCCTTCACCGTGCTCTCTGCTTTTCCATTGGACTGAGGGTAGTGTGGTGAGCTTGTTACGTGTTCAAACCCATATGTTTTTCTGAACTTTCCAAACTGGTTTGATGTGAATTGAGTTCCACAGTCTGTTGTCAGGCGTTCTGGTATTCCATGTCTTGCCAAGTGTCTCTTCAGACAGATGATGACCTCTTTGGATTCTCTTGTTTGGTAACCAATCAGTCTCAAAGAAATCAGAGTAGTGATCGACCGTGACCAGGTATTCATTGCCATTATGTTCAAAGATGTCACAAGCGATGTGTTGCCAGGGCAGGTCAGGGATCTCTGTGCTGATAAGTGGTTCCTTCTGCTGACCACGTTGGTATGTGTTACAGGCGCTGCATGTTTTGACAAAATCTTCAATGTCCATGTTCATCCTGGGCCAGTAGACTACCTCACGTACTCTTCTTATGCAGCTCTGAATTCCTGAGTGGCTTGCATGAAGTTTCTCAAGGATGTCTGCTCTTTCGCTTTCAGGTACAATTACTCTGTGGCTTTTGAAGACAAGTCCGTTGTGGACTGACAGTTCCTCCCTGAAAGGAAAGTATTCTTGTAATTGTAATGAAAGCTGTTGTTTCTCCTCTGGCCAGCCTTGTATAATGACAGCTTTCAGGGTTTTCATGGTTGTATCTTCCTGAGTTGCTTGCTGCAGACTGTTTAGTCTCTCTTGGCTGATGGCCAGTTCTTGTAATGAGTCTGTTTTCTCCAGGTCTGTGAGGAAAACGGCTTCCTTGTGGGTGACTTGCTGTTCCTCTTTTCCACAGACTGCTCTGCTGAGGGTGTCAGCCAGGTGCATCTCAGATCCACGCTTGTACACTACCGTGTACCTGAACTTCTGAGTTCTGAGTAGCATCCTCTGAATCCTCTTAGGTGCTGAGAGCAGGCTCTTCTTGTGAATGGTCTCTAGTGGTTTGTGGTCGGTCTCCACCAGGATGTTTCTTCCATAGACGTATCTCTCAAACCTTTCCAGACCGAAGAGTATTGCCAACATCTCCTTTTCTATTTCTGCTTTGTCTTCTGGCACTGGGAGTTGTTGGACAGCGTCCAATTTCTTTGGGTCTGCTTTCAAGCCTTCTCTTGAGAAGATGTGTCCCAAATATGATATCTCTTTTCGTTTCATCTCAACCTTCTCCTTGTTGAGTTTGATTCCAGTCTCTCGGCATCGTTGTAGCAAACGGTTCAGGTTGGTATCATGAACTTGTGCTCCTGCTTCGTCGGTTGTTCCTCTGCCAAAAACAAAGATGTCATCATGAACCGCCACCACGCCTGGCAGTCCTGCCAGAGCGATGTCAATCCTCCACTGGAATTCTTCTGGGGCTGGTGAAATTCCAAAGGGCATTCGTTTCCATCGGTATTTGCCAAAAGGCATCTCAAATGTTGTCAGGTAGCTGCTGTCTTCGTCCAGTTCAACGTGCCAAAACCCGTTTTTTGCGTCCAGGTGTGTGAAGTATTTTGCATCTTTGAGGAGAGGCAGTACGTCATTAATGGTTGGCATGGGGTACTCGTTTCTCCTGAGGGCTTTGTTCAGTGGCTTAGGGTCTTCCAGTAATTTTGATCGCAGAGTCTCGTCATATACACCCAGTACGATTTGATCTCTCAACAGTCTGTCTAGTTACAGGTCTTGATCAGTCTCCGCAGTTCTGCTACAAACTGTTCGATAGATTCTCCTGCTGCTTGATGTCTGCAGTTGAATCTGAATGCTTCGTAAGTTTCATTGATTGAACCCACACAGTATTCTTCGAATTTCTGGAGAACGGAGTCAATGTCATTTCTTTCAGCTTCATTAGCAAATGCCAATCCTTCATAGATGTCCATAGCATCCAGCCCGATGCAAGAAAGAAAAACTGCTGTTCTGTATGTTGAGTCTTCTTCTGTCTGTGTTGCCACAATTTCATAGCTGTCCCAAAGCCTCTTGAATTTCCTCCAGCTGCTCTGCTCTGCTCTGTCGGAAGACAGGGCAATGCTTCTTCGTCTTTACTCGTCACTGTCTGATTCTCAACTGACTATGCATACATTTCACAGTGAACAGCAATCAGTTATCATTTAAACGAATATCATGCCGTGCTGCTATCCGCACGCTGTTTACTGTCAACACGGTTTACTGTCAAGCCGGTTTCCTCCATTCACATCAAGTTTAGGAGGCAAGGGAATCTTGGCATGTCGTTGACTGGCTTTTCTCTCTTCTTGTTCATCTTCCATGGTTGAACATAGTCTTCAATATTCTGGATTTTTGTTAGAGTTCGTAATCACGATTCTGACACCATGTACCATCTTTCGTTCTTTCTACAGCCAACTCGGAAGACAGGGCAATGCTTCTTCGTCTTTACTCGTCACTGTCTGATTCTCAACTGACTATATATACATTTCACAGTGAACAGCAATCAGTTATCATTTAAACGAATATCATGCCGTGCTGCTATCCGCACGCTGTTTACTGTCAACACACGTCACACTTTCTTTTGCACGAAAACATACTCCAGCGTATGCGCTTGGAGCGTGGGTGCATTTACGTGAACTTGAACATGTACTCCTGCTGAAAGAGGGTGTTGGTGATGGTGAGCTCATGCTGAGCATACAGTGACATTGTGCTTACCTACACTGTAGCGTCCAAGGTCGATTCGCCACGTGGATATTATACATACCTTGAGTTCTCTCCTTCATAATGTCTCGCATTGACTATTGCAATTCACTCCTGTCTGGTCTTCCTGCCTCCACCATTCACATCCTATAGCGCATTCAAAACAATGCTGTACGCCTTGTACTCAAAAAGAAAAAAGCTGACCACATATCTCCTCTCCTGGCACAACTTCACTGGCTCCCTGTATCAAAGCGCATACAGTACAAACTAGACACCATGTGCTACAAAAGCCTCAATAATGCAGCCCCCGATTACCTGTCAAGCCTACTTGAGATCTATGTTCCCTCACGTACCCTCCGCTCTGCCTCCGATCCTCTGACTTTTCGCTTTCCACGCACTAAGCTCAATACCTATGGTCCACGAGCCTTCTCTGTTTCTGGTCCACTCTCCTGGAACAAACTTCCTCTCTCAGTCCGTCAGCAACCTACTTTTGTCTCCTTCAAGTCCGCTCTCAAAACTCACCTTTTCTCCTCCGCATAAAATCCTAACCTCACTCAACCCCCCCACCCCCCTCCTCTGCAGCCTGTCTCCGCTCAGAGGGGAATCACATGGTTATAATATATAATTGTATATGCTATGCTCTCTATAATTTTCCATTGCTTTTATTCTTGCTTTTATTGCTTTTATTCTTTCTCCCCATTTATAGCCATGCGTGTGTGTGAGTGTGTGTGTGTGTGTGTGTGTGTGTGTGTGTGTGCGTGCGTGTGTGTGCGTGCGTGCGTGCGTGCGTGGTGCGTGCGTGCGTGCTTGCGTGTGTGTCTGCTTCAGCACTTAGATTTGATTTTATCAAGATTTTGCGCTATATAAATATTGTAATTATTATTATTATTAATTATTTACGCATCCTTCATCGTTCTTTCCGATGTTGCCATACAGTGCTGGACTGAATATTGTTTAGTTCTGCCTTTGGATGGTGTGCTTCCAGAAATACAGTGGATGGCCTGGAGGAAATACCACCCGCCTAATACACGAGTAGCCTGGGTTCTGCTCCTGGTCCAACACGGATTTTTCTCCCCTCTCCACTAGACTTTGATGTCTGGTCTCGATGCTCATTTTTTTTATAGCTGAAGTCTCTGGAGTAGCAAGCACTGTGCGCACGTAAAAGAACCCGCGACAATGAAGGAACCGTCCATTCCAAAATTCTGTGGAAAGAAAACTGACATTCAAATGTAAACAAAATACATGTAGAGAGAATATGTAAGAAAAACAGTAAGTGACGCTGTACCATGGCAACGCACAATTTCAAATGACAACAGCAATTATGTTGTGACTAGAATATACATGTACATGTTTATGTAAAACTATGTATATATATATATAATCTAATATATACATATACATACATACATATTTGTATATATATATGTAGATATATATATATATATATATATATCTACATCATTAGATGATAAATGTAAACAAGATGTAAAATATAAGGGTTTACCAAGAATACCGAGAGCAGTCCAATGTGCACCAAACTTCTGGAGCTGAGAAAATCCGTAAATAAACAGTATGCGTGTGCGTGCGTGCGTGCGTGCGTGCGGCGTGCGTGCATGTGTGTGTGTGTGTGTGTGTGTGTGTGTGTGTTGTGCTGTGTGTATCTGTGTTAGTGTGTGTGTGTGTGTGTGTGTGTGTGCATATGTGTGTTGTGTGTCTTGTGTGTGTATGTGAGTGTGTGTGTACGCGTGCGTGTGTGCACGTGCTCGCGCATGTGTATGTGGTGAGGATATAATGTGTTAGGAGTAAAAAAAAAAGAGAGTTTACTGTCGTTTTCGTAGCGACCTATAAAAATCTACGTGCCAGTAATTTATCACCGCGATCGTGGTATTCGCAACAAGGCATCTGATTTATTGTCATGCTCTCTGCAGTGATGTGAACGGCTATTGTGTTTCTGACTTTAACACAACTTGAAGCGTACAATATCATATTTCTAGCCAGTATTTATTGATGTGTTTAATAAGTGTTAAAGCCAATCTTATTTATTTGAGCTTTTGCTAGAGTAGGATGATATTCATCTTGTAATACCTGACGCTTCCTTATCTCTTTCTTTTTCTGTCTTCTGGCTGTCTTTTTGCTTGTGTGTCTGTCTCTCTGTCTCTCTGATAGTATCTGTGTGTGCACGTGAATGTATGTGCTATGTGTGTATGTACGCAGATAGGTATATATGGGTTCACAGATTTCTTTGTTTTCTATAGAGAAAACATTCCGCCACTTACTGCTACTTTTACGAAAACATGGGTGTGTGCTATGAAAAGATTTAGAGACAGCTGAGTTTGTGATAAACAAATACAGAGAGAATAATAGATGGTTAGTGTGTCATAATCTGTATGCAGCAGAAATATATTCGGAACATGTGATGCGAAGCAACACACCAAACCTACCAGCCTTTACAAAAATTGTGAAATGCAAGAGATGGTAAAAAGTATTTTGCAGCAATCACTGGGAATCTGGATAAATTTACGTTAACTGTTTTTTTGATGAGACAACCACTGAACAATTTAGCCCGGAAACAAAATGAGGCATATCAAAAGAAAACATGTAATGTAGATAATGTATATTTTATGCATGGTAATTAAGAATCAGACGACAGCGATTTCAATCCGGCTAGTAAGATATTTTGTTCTTCGTCTTTTGTCTACATACATGGGTGTTTACGACTTGCGTGAAGCTTGACGTCTGAGCTACTGATTGCAAGTTGTTTGCCATTGATCTCCCGCTGGGTATGGCAACAGCACATGTTTAAATTTACCTACCATCAAAAATCTGAATCGGGCTCAAAGCAATTACAGAGGCCAACAACAAACTAATTTTGGAGGACTTATTAGAATTCGTGATATAGATATACTTTTCATAGATTAAGAACACAAATGATGACATCTACTCATTGTTAACAAAAGGCCTTTGTTCGCTGGATTATGGGTGGTAGGAAAGTATGCAAGAGGGGGAAGGTCAGCTAAGTGACTTAAGTTTGGCTTGTTCATGTATCTGAGGCCATGTTGATTTTAACCAAAAACAACACATAAAATGCACTTAAAAAGTATACGCAAGGGTGATGGTTTTATTTATTTTTGTAGTTATAATCTTAGTTGTATTTACTTTTATTATAGACAGACCTGGAGAGGATGCCTGACTGATGAAACTGTAAGTTTCACTACGCCACTGAAGAAACTAAATCTGAATTACTTTTCCAGTGTTGTAAAATCAGCGACAGTGACCAGTCAGCCGAAGAAAACGACTGAGATAACAATAGAAAGAAATAGTTTTGTTGAGTTGGGTGTTTTGGCAGTCAGTCACTCATGAGATCAGCGTATAGAAGCTTTTCTGGGCCCAGTTCCTCAGGCACTCTTAACAGCTAATGGAGACCCCATAAAAGTGACAAAACTAAACTTCACCATCTGTGTGAGACTGACTACCAGATATTACACAAAACAGACCAAAAGAACAAAACGTACGTTTGTTAATGCTTTGTTTCGTGTTCAGAGCTCTTCCAACTATACATGGAAAATTTAATGAAGCCACTTTGGTAACTTCCAGAGGATGCATGAGATGACATGAACTTTGATTCCTTCTATTTCTTTTCAGTGAAGAGTGGTGAGAGTGTAAGGAGAGGTTCTTCTGCAAATGGTTTGGTTAGAGGACCTGCGGCGAAAGTTCTCAGAGACTGGAAACACTTCCTGCCTAATAAGAAAAACAAACAGAACTTCACCAAATTTCTCCTGCAAGAGTGGCAGAAGGACAAGTACGCACCAAGTGTACTTGGAAGAAATATACTTTTTGTCCGTTACAAAAATGATATACATTCGAAGTGCTAATGGGTTAAAAACGCTATAGAATCTGTTGATGAACTGCAATGCATACAGGTGGAAGCAGACACAAAACATCATTCTCTACTGTTTCCATGAAGCTTCTCTTTAAGCAGATGAATATACCTTCACAGTTAGGTCTACTGCTTAAGTTTGCACACGAAGTTCAACTAAGAGTTTCCTTTGACCTTGGAGTGGCTAACAAACTGAGATTCATTGATATGAAGGGAGTATTTGCAGATGTTGGAAAGATATCTGTTCAGTGTTTCTTATTGTCCACGCCGATTGCGGCTGTTACACTACTAGTGCAATCATCAGGATTGTTATTGTTATTGTTGTTTAAAGCCCAGCCGATTGCATAGAGCCACATCAGGGCTATAACCTGTTTCAAAACATACACATTTCTCAACAGGGAAAAAGAAAGAAAATGAAGTATACACACCAATGCATCTGCGCACATAATCCGAGGACATGCCCCTAGCGTTAACCATTCCATCCAAGTTATCACACATAGGGATTTAAAAAACAAAATCTGAATACAAATTTAAACATAACTTAAGACACTAAAACATAAAAAACGGGCCTAAATTACCTAACATTGCTTTCGCATAACTCGCCTCCATAGAGCCAAACATGCATTTAATAACATGTACCCAATTATCAATCCTAAGAAAAAATATGTAAGGCTTTATTGAACACACACAGGTGATTGGATCAGCAAGGCAACAAATGATAGGAAGAAATGACAGAAAGCAAAGGAAATAGGCAGAAACAAAGAAAGTGACAGAAAAGAGGAAATTTCTGGCACAGAATTTTCAGAAGGTGGGGATATTATATATACTGAAAGAGCCCCTGGCATCCCCATGGGTGGAATCATCAGGACTGGAAAGAGAGCACCAGTGACGATTTTGAAACAACATCGTAAGTTCGAGTTACTGGAGATGTTTGCTCAGCTTGGAACCTCTAAAAAACTTCTTGAATGTGTTCTTGATGAACTGGAGACATTAACTGTTTTGTGTGGAACGTTCTCTACGGAGGACATCAACAAGCTGCACTACGAGAGATTCCTGGTACGTTTCACTGCAAAAAAGCAAAGACCACTTATTACAAGACGGAATTGATATGAGTCTTTTTCCTTTCATGCAGAGATTCCTTAAGGCTGAACATTAGGCCAACAAATTATCATACACTCATCTTGAATCACTAAGACAAGGCAGTCAAGAGTCTTCCTCTACCAGACTCTCATGGTGAACTCAAGTAGGACCTTGAACTTCAGATGGAGAGAAGGTTATGGTCATAAGCATTATGTAAAGCCCAGCAAACTGCGCAGTGCCATATAAGAGCTGTAATCATCTCAAAACACATACACTGCCTCACTGAGTCTGTAAGCAAAACGCTCATATGATCTAAAGATATGACCCTAGTACTGACCATTCCGCCCACCTCAGCATGAGATGGAGTGTTATTTCTGGTCATTGTTTTGTCCTGAAAGAGGTATTTAATCTAAATACATGTTTGGCTATAAACCTACCATATTGGACTTTAAGTATTATGGCGCCAGTAGATCACCTTGTCTTTTCAATGATTTTAATGGTTAATAACGGCTTGTCATATTGGCAGATGCGATGCGTTTAGTGTGTCGGCTTCAGCCTGCACCACTGGCTAGCACTGCTGTGCGAAAAGAGAGCAGAAGGTGTAAGTCTCTTCCTGTCAGTACATAGTTTCTCCATCAGCACGCCCTACGCTGTGCCTCCTCGTGGCGACAGGCGGTAACTGAGCACCTCACGGACTCAGGCTGAATCTCGTAGAACTCGGAGGAGGTCTGGCCCCCAGACGTGAGGCATGCAGGCCCACCGGCGTGTGGATACGCCCTGGTGCCCACGAACCAGACCCCCAAGCTATGGGTGAATAGCGCCACTGCCTTGTGGACATCTCGGGAGAGAGTAAGGCTAGTGGAGAGACCGTACACAAACCGATGGAAGGCAACGGGAAACCATCATCGTAATTTTTCCCAGGTTATCATGGACAGAAACAAAAAAATCAAAGACAACGACGTAAATAGGTACTCCTATGGAGCAGCTTCGTCCGGTAGGGACCGTCATGCGGCGCAGATGACACCAGACCGTCAGCAAGTTACTGCGAACCCTAAACTCAGATTTAAAAACATCAAAGTTGCAACATGGAACATAAGAACACTGTTGCAAAAGGAAAAATTAGAAAATATCAAGACAGAGATGGAAAGACTTAACATTGGTATTTAAGGACTAAGGGAAGTGAGGTGGAAGGGGGCAGGCATGATCAGGAGTATACACAATGATATACTCTGGTGGTAACTCACATGAAAGAGGAGTAGGCATCATTATGGACAAAGACGAATCAAAAGCAGTTAAGGGATACTGGGCTGTGTCCGACAGAGTTTTGCTGGTCAAGTTGGGAGGCAAACCAGTTGACATCAACATCATTCAGGTGGATGCACCAACATCTGCAAGTACTCAGGAAGACATCGACAACTTCTACGAAGTATTAGAGATGGCCAAAGTCCAATGTAAATCACAAGAAGTTACTGTAATAATGGGAGATTTTAATGCTAAAGTGGGACAGGGTAGGGTGGAGGATATAGTTGGACCTCATGGCCTTGGTACGCAAAATGCAAGGGGTGAGAAACTTGTAGAATGGGCACAGATGAATGAGTTTATAGTAGGAAACACCTGGTTTGAGCAACCTAATAGAAGAAAATGGACTTGGATGAGTCCAGGAGATAATACCAAAAATCAGATTGACTACATCCTGATCAACAAAAGATTTAGAAATTCATTACTGTCAGCAAAAACACTACCAGGCGCAAACTGCAACAGTGACCACAATCCTGTAGTGGGAAGATTTAGACAGAAGTTGAGGAAAAGGAAACAGACCAAAAACAACATCAAATTAAACATTGGACTCTTAAAGACAGATGAAGTGATACGTAAAAAATTTAATGTACATGTTCAAAACAAATTCAGTGCTCTGGAAGACGCTGGTGACAGTGAGGAACAATGGACAAAGTTGAGGAATTCGATAAATGAAACTTGTGAGGAAATCCCTAGGGCAGATAGAAAAGCAAAAAGGAACTGAATGAAATTTTGGGCTTGATGGAGGAAAGGAGGAAGGCAAAGAGAAATGAGGAGATCTACAGGAAGATAAACAAGGAGATCAGGGATAGGTGCAATGAAGCTAAGGAAGCTTGGCTGAAAACAAAGTGCAAAGAAATGGAAGACCGACACAAAACGGATCTTCAGGGTTTGTACAGACGAATTGAAGAAATTCTCCACAGAAAAAAATACATGCACATCAACTGGTTGCTTGAAATCGAAAGATGGCACGCTTATCATGGAAAAAAACAAAATATTAGGCAGATGGAGAGAGTACATTAAAGACCTTTTTGAGGATGACAGAAACGAAGAACACATTATAAAAAAGAACTTTGAAGGACCACCCATAATGAAAGATGAAGTTAGAGCGGGACTTAAAAAGATGAAACCGGGAAAAGCCCCAGGACCAGACAACATTACTACAGAGCTGATTGAAGCCCTGGAGGAATTTGGCATAGAAAAAATAACAGTCCTCCTAAATTAAATTTACGACACTGGAAAAATCCCCAAAGATGTCAAAATCAATTTTCATTGCACTTCCAAAGAAGACAGGGGCTATAGAATGCGAACTCCATCGCACAATCAGTTTGATGAGCCATGTAACAAAAATCCTGTTAAGAATAATCATGATGAGGACAAGGAATAGAATCAAAAGAGAAATAGCAAAAGAACAATGTGGATTTGTAGAAGGGAAAGGAACTATTAATGCCATATACATCCATATACTATCATAGAGAGGTCAAATGAAATGAATAAAGATTTGTATTTATGCTTTGTTGACTACACCAAGGCTTTCGATCGGGTAAGACATGATGAATTGATCAACCAACTGGGGAGACTCAATGTTGATGGAAAAGATCTACGAATAATCTGAAATATGTACTGGGAATAAACAGCTGCAATGAGAATAGAAAACAATGTAAGCTCTTTCCAAAATATCAAAAGAGGAGTCAGACAGGGTTGTGTTTTGCACCAGATCTGTTTTCTCTTTACAGCGAAAACATCATGAAAAACCTAGAAGAAGACCCTGGATTAATGGTTGGAGGGAAAATGATAAACAACATTCGATACGCAGATGACACCGTGCTAATTGCAGAAAGTGAAAGAGACCTACAAAACCTTGTGAATATACTAGAAATAGAAAGCAAAGGAAAGGGGCTGGAACTAAACAGCAGGAAGACTGAAGTCATGGTGATCAGTAAAAAACATGAAATCCCCTCATGCAAAATAACAGCAAATGGCACAACCTTGACACAGGTTGATAAATTCAAATACCTGGGAACGATCATTTCATCAGACGGCAGATGCACATCGGAAATAGCTGGCAGAATCGGCCAAGCCAAAACAGCATTCAAGAAGATGACAAGCATTCTTACCAACAAATGCCTGTCAATTAACATCAGGAAGAGAGTTCTTGAATGTTATATAGAACCAATACTGTTATACGGATGCGAGGCGTGGACAGTTAACAAACAAAGCCAGAGCAAGATCGAGGCAGCCGAGATGTGGTTTCTCAGAAGAATGTTGAGAGTTCCATGGACAGCAAAGAAAACAAACGAGACAGTCTTGATGGAGGCAGACACAAGTAGATCACTCATAAGGAAGATTAGGAAAAGACAGGCAACATTTAAAGGCCATTTTATGAGGAAGGGGGATTTGGAGCACCTGGTCACAACGGGAAAGCTGGAGGGAAAGAGAGCACCGGACAGACCCAGGGAGAAAATGCTGGACGGACTTGCAGAGTGGCTGGGGACGAGGAGGGTGGGGGAGATGCTAGGGGCAACGAGAGATAGAGACAGATGGAAGTCCATGATCGCCAAAGCCACGCGGCAGGGCACCTGATGAGATGATGATGACCGACATGAATCGAAGTTGTCCTGTCAGGGCCTCTAATCTCTAATGCCCCTTTTGTGCGCTTCCGCTGGAAAACTCATCTTGATATTTTTTTGGTCATTTTGGTACGTTTGGCATAGACACAACTACGAAACCTTTCATGCTTGTTTTCTTTCGACAGTCATACACGCAGTTTTTCTACTTGCAAATGTAGACTAGAATCAAGTTCCACCATGTTCCACAGAAAATGATAATACTCGTATGGAGCTAGCTGGCTTGTTAAAGAGGGAACATAACCTCCACAGCATGAACCAGTCGCCATGTTGTAGTGGTTAACGCAACGGACTATCGACTGGAAGGTTGTGGGTTCGAATCCCCATTAGTACCTTCAAAAATCATTGGGATTTTTCGGCTCTAACCGGATCCTACCCAGAGTTGGGCGTGCTTTGGGCTCATTGGGAAGACTGGAACCACACAGTCGAGTCTCATCCACTTCGTGGATGCGCCATTGATGGTGTTGCTTAAATCTTCTGACCAACACCGCAGGTGTCTGTATCTCTCAGGCCTGGTAGACGCCAAGTCATATTATGATAGTAAGCATAGAGTACAACCCTGTCACGCAGTCTCAATCCTAGATGGAACTCCATAGCATCATGATTATCATCCACATCAACATCATCATCATCACATAATAAAATAATAAAAACTGTTTCAGCTTCTGTGGCCATTAAAGTGGCTCAGAAAATGAGATGAAAAGAAAAGGTGAGCACAAAGGTAACCTTCCTTGAGTGCAATGATCCTAAATAAAAAACAAAACAAAAACAAAACAAAAAAAGCTCCACAGCATGCTAGATAATTCCATATGAGAATCATTCTTTTAGACTCTTGTATACTCTTTTTGTGTATTTTTGGTTTCCGTTTAACCAGATGCCTTGAACTAATTCGACTGATGCTAGAAGATGAAAGTACTGTTACTTGCATAATACATGTTAGAAATATTAACAACGCCTTGATCTCTTTGTTTGGAACAGTTTGTTATCATGTGTCGGATACGAAATTCCGTCAACGCATACACTATCATCTGCCTGGTCATAGGATTCCTCTTTGAGGGTGCATACGTCACAAAAATTCATCCAGCCCATTCTTCCTCTTCCGTGTTGGAATCTGCCACAAATGGGTCGATCTCTGCACTTGCTGATGACGTCATTTTGTCCCCGAACTCATCTGCCGGTCGAGAATCGAAATCTGGACGCAAAGGAGTGACCACGGAAAAGACGGTGACCCACGTAACTTCAAAGCAGGTAAAAGCGTTGAAAAGTAAATCCAATCATTAAACATGACTGTTTGGTATATCAAATAATTGTTTGGTGCATTAAATAATTGGTGTTACACTGTCTTTAGGCAATGGCTTATGGCGACTGGATTCCCAAACCAATGAGGGTCGTAGAGGCGCTATACATAAGTTGCCTTCATGTATCACAGTTGTGGGTGGGTGCCTGGGTTATGGCAAAGTTCTCTCCAATCCACTCTACGATGTTACCTGTCTAGTTTTGCTTTTCCCTCACACAGTTCTGTAGTGGATGGTCTTTGAGAGTCTGTTGGTCTGTTATATGTCCATATCATCTCCACTTATTCCTGTATCTAACTGAAGGGCGAACAAATCTATCCAATTTGAGCAATATGATTTGATGCAGATACAACATAACCATTAAAAACCAGTGACATTTTCATGACGATTGTCTTCACCATGCCCAGTAGACTGTGGTGGTGATAATGACAACTACAATACTGATGAAAATCAGAATCAATACCATCATCACCATCACCACCATCGACGTCGTAGTTCTGACATTTTCAATATCAGAAGAGTAAACTGGACACAACAGAGAGAAAGGTGGGAAGGGAAGGGCGGTGAGATGCAGAAAAGGAAGTAGTGGCGGAACACATGACGTTTCATTCAAATAAGCTAAAGACGTTTATCAAGAGATACGAACAATAACCAAGACACATACACACATTCATCACCATGGATACTACAAGGGGACTGACAAATTTATAGATGCAGCTTAAAGTTTACATCTTATTAATAAGAAAGAAATATAATTATGATACATCTTGCTAAGTTTGTTTCCATGTTTATGTAAGAGTATCATGTTTTTTCTGTGTAATCTTAATTTCTCGACTTGAAAAGCTATAAGAACTGTAAACATAATTGGACTTTCATAATATTTAGACAGTAATACATTACAACAGAACGTGCATTTCATCGTCAGTAGACATACACAACAACTTAAATTTTCTACTTTAGGGTGTTTGCATCTTTCTGAATGTACTGCAAAGTCTAAAATGTTACGTGTGGATTTCACAAGAGTGTGCTTAATAATCTATGTCATTTGGACATACTGTTTCATAACATTAGTTGTTTAGTTGTTCCATACGATGAAAATCTATCGTTAATGTCTATACAATCATTCTGATCTTGCAAACAACAATTCGTAAGCAGTCTGTTTATAACAGTGTACAAACTGGTCTACATGTCTTGCACCCTAGTTTTCCCATACGTTACCAAATTTTCTCATACACACACACACACACACACACACACACACACACACACACACACACACACACACACACACACACACACACACACACACACACACACACACACAACATACACACTCCTTGGTCCTTGAACGCATCTTCATTTTTTCTCGCCCATCATGAGCAGGTGGTTGCCATTCACGATGAACCAAGAAAGCACCAAAGACTTGTTGACGACGAATTTGGTTTGCAGCGTGCACAGATTGTGTGTGTGTGTGTGTGTGTGTGTGTGTGTGTGTGTGTGTGTGTGTGTGTGTGTGTGTGTGTGTGTGTGTGTGTGTGTATGTGTGTGTGTGTGTGTGTGTGTGTGTGTGTTGTGTGTCTGTGTCTGTGTGTGTGTATGTGTGTGTGTGTGTGTGTGCGTGTGTGCGTGTGCGAGCGCGCGCGTGTATGTGTATGTGTGTGTGTGAGAACTTTTGTCAGACTATGGCCCAAAGGACTGAACTTTCACACAAATTTAGCGCTTTGCTGTTGACAAAGGTGTCCAAAAAGATTTTGACCACTGTTGTAATTCCCCTGCACACTGCTCTGACCGATGTTGAAGCTTCAGATCGCACCTGTGCTCGAGTGCATTCCACTTCTAAAAATTACTCTTATAAGTTGTTGCATCATTTGTATTAAAACTTAATCATGTATTATCCATGTGTTTTTCAAATCAGTTGTACGTCTATGTTTTGCAATGGTATTCCCAGTTCAGTTCTCTCCCACAAGGGACAAAATCCCTCTTTCTGTAAATGTCATGTACTCCTGACCAGCTGAGGGCAACTGGCTGTGTTCTGTATTAACAGTGTTGCTGTGTACGTGTGTGTCTGACAACTAGCTGGGAGCAACTGGCCGGCGTCAGCGTGAACGCAATGTAGTTTGAAAAATCATTTCTTATGATCTATTGTGTATTTTTGCAGCACATCTCATCAACAGAACAAGACTTGGTCATTTCATCCCAAAACATGACAGAATGCATTGGAGGCGGGTGGACTTTGACCTTACCGTATTTCAGGTGCTGTAAGTGTGCACCTAGACAGCAAAATAATCGATCTTCTTTACGCCAACCAGACGTTTTATCGGTGCCACGTGGTGTTCATCCCACCCAAAAACCGCATCATAAGATTCAAATTCAATAGAGTTAATGGAACATGCGCGTTGTACTACATCTATTTGTATGAAAAACCAGTTAATCAACCTTTCCTGTTGATGGATTGCTCTCCAGCTTATATCAACAGTTTTCTGTGGGGAAAGTACAGTGTATATAGCTCACTAGGATCGAGCGTTTTGATGTCAATCATTGTAGACCATCACCAGCTTGATGAAGTCCTGTCTTTACCGACATCAATGCTGTCGTTGTCGATACAGCTCTTGACTGTCCCTGACTTCACTCCACAGCTGGAGGTGACAATCACGGGTCCTTCTAGAGGTCGGTATCGTTTTCTTAAGGATCTGTTAGTTACCTGTTTATTTGTTAACTTATTTATTTACGTGTTTGTTTCTCTTCCTGTTGGTCTATCTAAAATATTCTCATGTTGGGTCAGACGCATATATACACGCTCGTCTAGTTGACTAACTCACACTGTGCAGACAGCATGATGCTGCTGCATAGTCTGCAAACTCTGATTGATTAGGGAGAGAGAATAATGAAAGAAAGCAGCAAGAGAAAGAGAAAGAGAGAGGGGAATAGACAGAAAGAGAGAGAGAGAGGTTTTTTGTTTTTTTTTAAATTTTCAAGGCCTTTTTTCCGTCGTTGTTACATGACCGAATGACGATAGATGGTAGTGGATGGGTGGGGTAGAAAGATCGTACTTTGAGAAAGAAAACAGAGACAAAGATGAAAATGATCTTGGTTCTTACACATTTTGTCAAAGACAAACACACACGCGGAAGGACACACAGACACACACCTGTCTCCATTTGATATGATCAACATCCATTTCTTTGAAATAAAGATTGAAAAAATGCATGAAATACACAAATAACTGAAACAAAGGCATTTTAATAAATCATCCCTAAAACTCTATCAATTCTGCAATATTTGCACATATCCTTATTCCACTTACCACACATTTTACAAGAATTATTTCGATGTGCAGAACTTTCTTTATCCGAAATTTTCTTCCGTAGCAGCTTACCCCCTAACCTCTTTTTCTAGGGGAAATTGTATGAAGCTAAACAGCACTTTTATCCCTATTTAACTCGATTGTAGTTTTATATTTTGAGATTCAAGTAGGTGGCTTGCAGCAAATAGAAAGTAATGTTGTTTGTTTTATAAATAAGGGAAGAATCTTTTTTCAGGGAGTCGACCTGGCTTCGACAACTGATATTGTTATCCACAGCTGATATGATCTAAAATGTCTATAACATGACGCCCTTGTTTTGTCTCTTTTAGGTTTCATTACGACACCAGGATGGGACGGAGTGAGCAGAATCTTTTTGGTGATGGACACGTTGACCAATGTCAGTGTTGCAGCTGGTCACGTGCTTGCTGTGAGAATGGTTCAAATTGACATTCCCTCGGATGACAGTAGGTCTTTATCTTGTGTGAAAATCTTCTCTGACAAAAATGTTACCTCCCCATTGAAGGTATGTCAATAGTAAAGAAAGAACAATCATTTAATTCATTTAGATTTTTGTCCAATATCCTGGAGTGAAACAACGAAGGATTACACAGCAAAAGAAGAAAGAAAATCCAAACGTTCAAAGCATGCAAAAGGGTAACATATTATGAAACAACTTAATAACAGAAGAAAACAAAATCGAGTGAAATAACCCATAACTCTCCAGACAAACATAAGCTCTATATATCAATCTATTTAGGTATATTTTGGGGTGAAAAATGATTATGCAACAGGCTACTGACTGGTGTATTTAAATCCCCATCGTCCAAAAAATACTGACAGGCTTTCAACCAGAGTTGAAAATTTTTATTGGCTCATTGGGAAGACTAAGACCATACAGTCATGTCTTATCTACTTTACGGATGCTTCATTGAGAGTGTTGCTCATATTTCTTAAAACTGCAGGTGTCTGGTTCAATCCTAGATAGAACTACATAGCATCATGATCTCCATCATCATCATCATCATCATCATCATCATCATTGTCACAATGTAATGATGTATGTAGGTGACTGGCAGTGTCTTGCAGTTTATGCAGGTTCGTGAAGATCTAGCAGTCGATCGTTCTTCTCAGAGACAAGATACACTAGTCCAGGTTAAACGAAAATGATCCTTTATTTGAAAAAACGAATGAAACACAACAGGAACTGGGTAAAAACTTCACACATCCAATGCACCACTCATCACTCCTGGTTTGCAGAATTATTTTTCTTCAGCCCTCAAATCTACACGCAGCAACTCCACAAATCTACAGCAACTTTTCTATCTCTGACAGCAGGCTTACACATCAACTCTTCCAGTCGCTCTCTCTACCCACAGTCACGCTTTATTTATAATATCATGGAAAGTTCCCGAATATTCTCGGCTTTTCCCTAGATTTTCAGCCAATCATAGTCACATTCTCGAACCTTCCCTTCTAGAATATTCTGTAGTTCTAGACAATCACTGTACAGATTAAATTTGTTTACAATTTCCGGAACCTTCTCGAAAGATCTAAGGTATTCTACGTTTTACTCGTCAATTCTAGATTGTTCCGAAGCATTCTACACATTTCCATACAACGAAATCAAACTTAAACATATATTTTCAGTGTTAGCATAAACCAAAACAAATATTCCCGATTCATTATCGAGCGAAACACAAACTAATCTTCAAGAGCGAACAGCAGAGAGAGCTGAATCTACGGGAACGTCCCACTAGTCCGAGGGTTCACTAGTCCGAGGGTTCACTAGTCCGAGGGTTCAGGGTTCACTAGTCCGAGGGTTCACTAGTCCGAGGGTTCACTATAGACGCTTGATTTTCCAGTTATTATACCGCCCCTTAAAAGGCGGTATATAGGTTTCACTGTGTCTGTCTGTGTATGTGTGTGTGTGTGTGTGTGTCTGTCTGTCCGCAAATAGATATTCGATGTTTGAGAACCGATTTTAATGAAATTATGTGTGAGGCTGTAGTACAACCCAGGCTCGATCCTCTCCAGAATTCAGGTCGGTAATATGACTAAAAACCGTAGGCAGTTCGATCTCGTAATTGTCCAGTCGGGGCGGTATCCTGATAAATTTAATATCTTTCTTCAGTCAAAATATAAAACACCACATTATCTTTTTGAATGAAAACAACTCAGTGTTTTTATTGGAATATTCTTCGATTTGGTTCCCACACCAGCATTTGGCTGTATGGTCGAGGACACGTCTTGAACGTGGCATCCATGTATATAACAGGTTGCACTCCGTCAACTTTCTAATGTTTTCATGTGTGCCGAAGATAGCTGTGCCCCAGTCATTGTTTTGTTGGAGCATGAATCTAGATCCGCGCCAAGTTTCTTGCCATGGTCCAAGGAATTGTACTTCTTCAACTTCTGCAGGAATTTCCGGAAGGTTCTCAGTCTTAGTTCTACACATCTGAGACCTGATGGAAACGAAGTCCGGAACCATAGGAGGCCTGTCTCCCCCTCCTTGTCCGACTGCTTGGTGAGCTGCAGCGACTTGTTCATCATAAACTCTTTTGATAGGCTTTGTGGGATTGTCTCTGATTTTCTGTTTTGCGTCGTTCAGAAACTTGTCCTTTTTGATCTGATCTACGTCAGAATCATGAATGTGTCCCATTTCCTGGTAAATTATCCTTATTTGAGGATTTTCTTCCTCAGGATCAAACAGATTAGTTGTGACATTGGCCCTACACGTCTTTCGCCAACAGCGCCAAAACATGGTGGTTTGATGTTTTTTATTCAGTTGATACTTATGGTCTCTGTGTATCAGTACACGACCTCTTCCCCTGGAGCCAACAGCGATCCAAGTTGCCATCTTAAACGGCTTGAAGAAGTTTACCTTTTGAGATTCCTTCTCGTTTGGCTCTGAAAGTTGTATGCTTAGCTTACTCGGAGAACGACAGGAAGCAAATGAATATTATTGCGCAAGAGGATTCTGCGCAAGTCAAAGATTGTCTAGCATTGCTTCCCTTGTCACTTGAAAAATAATTTTTATTAGGCTGGCGCTATTGGGAGTCAGCTCCGAATAGCGTAATTTGCACTATTGGGAGTCCGCTATGAAGGTAGCCTAACTGTACTGAGTTTAGTACGGAAGGACGGAAATTTAAAGACTAGTGAACCCTCGGACTAGTGAACCCTCGGACTAGTGAACCCTCGGACTAGTGAACCCTACCCGAATCTACAGACACATTTTGACGTCACCTTTTATCGGCATTCGCACTTTCACATTGAGTTTCTCCCTTTTGAAATGTAACAATCATCATCATCATGATGTGCCCTGCTGCAAAGCGTTGGCGATCATGACCCTCCGTATGCATCTATCCCGTGTTGCCACGAGTTCATCTTCCATCCTCTCTACTCTCAGCCACCCTGCAAGTCTGTCCAATATTTTCTCCCTGTGTCTACCTGGTGTTCTCTTTCCTTCCAGCTTTCCTGTTGTGACCAAGTGCTCTAATTCCCCTTTCCTCATAAAATGGCCTGTAAATGTTGCTTGTCTTTTCTTTATCTTCATTATCAATGATATCCTTGTGTCCGCCTCCATCAAGACTGTCTCATTTGTTTACTTTGCTGTCCATGGAACTCTCAACATTCTTCTTAGAAAGCACATTTCAGTTGCCTCAATCTTGTTCTGGCTTTGTGTGCTAACTGTCCACGCCTCACAACCGTAAAACATTATTGGTTCTATATAACATTCAAGAACTCTCTTCTGATGTTAATTGTTAGGCACTTGTTGGTAAAAATGCTTTTCATCTTCTTGAATGCTGTTTTGGGTGGGCCGATTCTGCTGGCTATTTTCTGATATGCATCTGCCGTCTGGTGAGATGACCATTTCCAGATATTGAAAACATATCAACCTGTCCCAAAGTTGTGCCATTTGCTGTTATTTTGCATGAGGGGATTTAATGTTTTTTACTGATTACCATGACCTTAGTCTTCTTGCTGTTTAGCCCCAACGCTTTATTTTTGCTTTCTATTTCCATTATTTTCAAAAGGTTTTGTAGGTCCTTTTCATTTTCTGCAATTAGCACGATGTTGTTTATCATTTTTCCTCCAAACTTTAATCCAAGACATTCTTCTAGGTTTCTCATGATTTTGCTGTAGAGTGAGAACAAATCTGGTGACAGAACACAAACTTGTCTGACTCCTCTTTTGACATTTTGGAGAGAGTATATATCGTTTTCTGTTCTCATTGCCGATGTTTGTTCCGAATACAAATTTCTAATTATTCATAGATCTTTTCCATCAATATTGAGTCTTTCTAGTTGGCTGATCGATTTTTTACGTCTTACCCGATCGAAAGCCTTGGTATAATCAACAAAATCAACAAAGCGAAAATACAAATCCTTATTCAACTCGATTGACCCTCTATGATAGTTCTTAGGATGTATATGGCATTAATAGTTCCTTTCCCTTCCACAAATCCACACTGTTCTTCTGTAAGTCTCTCTCTGTCAATACATAATCTCTCCATCAGCAAGCCCTACGTTGTGCCTCCTCGTGGCTACTTGGTAACTGAGCACCTCACGGACTCAGGCTAAAACTCGAGGGATTCAGAGGAGGTCTGGCCCCCAGACGTCCGGCACGCAGGACCGCCGGCGTGTGGACATACCCTGGTGCCCACGAACAAGACCCCCAGGTATGGGTAAATAGCACCACTGTCTTGTGGTTATCTCGGGAGAGAATATGCATATGGCTAAGGGAGTAAGCCCTGAAGGAAAAATCATCCCTACTGCCTGGTAGGCTGTCGTAGGAACGACAAAGGCTGGCAGAGAATCCGTACACAAACCGATGGGAGGCAACGGGAAACTACCATCGTATTTTCCCAAGAAAAATTGGGCCAGCCAAAGCAAGAAAAATGAGGATCATGATCTGCATTATCATAAACTATTGATCATTTTAGCATCGTGAAAATTGTCCCAGGTTCTGTGGTACCTCACACCTTGAACCAATGGTGACCTTAGTTTTGGTTTCGTTTACCACTCCGTGTCTGAGATAAATCCAAGCTGGCTTTGTAGACGGTAATAGTGGTGTCCTGAACAGGGGTCTCTCACCCAATCTGCTTCCCTAACGGAGCGACTACTGTCGTAGATAGGGAGCTTGATAGAAAGTGCCTTTAGTAAGTTAGCCCAGAACAGGTACTACTGAACCCTACCAAAGTGACCCATCAGCAGTTCTGGGTCTCTTCTGTTGAGTGGTTCCAGGACTGCTTGATATCTCTGGCTGCTTTTGACTTCCAGGGACTGGAACTTCGACTTGATGAACTTGGAGTTGATGGTGTGTTGTGGAACTGGAATGAGCGGTGTTTGATCAACGTTACTAAGGTGACGCAAAAGTTGGGACAGAAGAAAAAAGAAAGTTTTTTTTTCGAGTTTCGTCTGCAGACAATCGTGATAACTGCAGAAAATAGTTTGATAGTGGAATGTATACTACAAAACACTTTAGATTATGATGGAGCTCTCAGGCGCGTGTGTTCGTTCGTTATTTATTTTAACGTCTATTCACATATGCGCTTTTAGACGAAAGGAAAAATATGTATGTATTAAAATGAATTGACAAATAACAAATAAATAAATAAACAAATACATAAATACATAAATAAATATATAAGATAAAGATGTGTCTATGGGGGGATAAATTTAGGAATCCATAAAGGCACTGAACCATTTGAGGTAACATCAAACGATTTAACAAACGAGAGAAAAGCATTTGCAACTTTAGAGCAAAGTAGGTTACATCAGTTTGTGCAGGAGTGGTGTGTGTGTGTGTGTGTGTGTGTTGTGTGTGTGTGTGTGTGTGTGTGTGTGTGTGTGTGTGTGTATGTGTGTGTGTGTGTGTGTGTGTGTGTGTGTGCGCGCGCGCGCGTGTGTGAGCGTGTATGCTACGAACATGAAAGTGCCTGTGCTGACGTATGGCAAGTCAACAATTATAATCTGGAGGGGTAGAATGGGGAGAAGAGGAGTATCTTATCGAATTGAAAACGTTGTAACAGTTGAGGAGTAATGAAAAACCTAACAAGCAAACAAACAGGGATAGGGGGGAGTTATAAGTATGAAACAATCGTGCTTAAAGATAACGACCTATGGCACTGTGTTGTAAATACCTAGCAAAGTGTAAATGCAGAGTGAAATCAGTATGTTTCTTGTTTTAAATCTGTAAATAAAGCAGGGAAATAAGGTTGCATTTGCTGACAGAACAAAAGGTGGTTAACTGTTATATAATCATACTGATACATTTGATGGTTTTAATGAATTTAGATCAAAGTGAGTTGAGAGATAAATATACACATGCGTGTTTATGTTTGTGTGTGTGTACGTGCGTGCGTGTGTTTGTGTGTGTGTGTGGGTGTGTGTATTTGAGTGTGTGTGTGTGCATGTGTGTGTTTGACAGATGAGAGAGAAGAGAGAGTGAGAGAGAGAGGAAGAGATGAGAGAGATGATGAGAGAGAGAGAGAGAGAGAAGAGAGAGAGAGAGAGAGAGAGAGAGAGAGAGATGGAGGAGAGAGAGAGAGAGAGAGAGAGGGTGAGAGGAGAGAGATAGAGGAGGAGAAGAAGAGAAGAATTTCCGTCGCCAGCTTTCAGCACGGAAATTTGTGTACATTTGATCTCTCAGGAATTATTTTCGTGTATACGAAAGTTGTTTGCGTTCTCTTAAACCTTTTGGTCTCCCCAAATCTATCACGAGTTGAGTTAGGTTCTATTTCACAGAGGGACACACACACACACACACACACATATACACACACACATACACGCGCGCGCGCGCGCGCGCACACACACACACACACATGCATACACACACATACATACACACACACTAACACACACATAAATCACATCGAACAAAAGAAAGGATTTTAGATAGAATTTAGAAAAATATCAGCCTGTGTGCTGGTCAGTCAATCAGGCATTGTCAAAATATTTCAGCAGACTTAGATCTTTATTAAATTTCTGTTAGAAATCCGGATCGACTATCTAATTGTCACAAAAAAATAAAAGCATACCTTTTCACATACATTTTAACGGACATGACCCCTAACAGTGTCATACATACCAGGAACATGATTCTCTTCAACAAAATTTCGTGGATCTCAAGTCTCTAGATACATTGTTCCCAAACGTTTTACGTCAGAAGTCAATGTGGGTGCACAGACTGTACTGATAACTTGATGTACAAACACCAGATCTGAACTTAAACTCTTCGGACAAAACATCGCAACAGGCGAGATGAACTGGCTCAGAAGAATGACAGGAAGACCAAAACAGACATGACTAGAGACAAAGAGATCCAAGAAGAGGCTGGAACAACACATGTCAATCATTACATCAGAATAACGCGATAGGCAAATACGTAGGACAGTGGTTTTCTGATTGCAAGGTTTGGGTTCAAACCTGCTTGGGTATGGCTCTGGTGGGTAAAAAGAAGAGATTTCCCGATCTTCCAGGTCAACATGTGCATAGCTACCAGTGCCTGAAACCTTTACGTGTATTTACGCATGTAGAATATCAAACACGTTGAAAATCCTGTAAGGCAGGTCGGTTTTCAGTGGGTTATGGAAATACCTAAACACACCACGCACACCCTCGGAAACGGAGTTTGAGTGCCTTAATTGCGAATTAAAAAACGACCAAACACGTCAACGCTTCTTGTATATACTCGAATGTATGTAGAAGTGGCAGCCTATGGGAAAGCATCACGCGATAATGGATGCATTTAACAGGATAATTAGGCAATTAGTCAACTCTTCTAGCATACAGCACCAGATTCTTGGTGTTCAAAACCGGGGGGAACCCAACACAGTGCTGGAAGAATGGGGTGGCAGATGCACTCCATATCTACAACTTGCCTGTTCTAGGCTTCCCGTTATCTGCTGGACACAAGCTTCATCTTCCCGAGACAGTTTCCGGCATTAGCAGACAGAAGAAGCGATATAGGTCACAAATAGAGGTCATGGCTTAGTGTGTTTGGATGCGTCTAAAGGTCCGCAAGAGGGAATCTATTGGTAAAACTTTACAACTTAGTTTTTCGGTTGTTTGGATTTCTCGTGTCGTTGTCTTTATTCGATGCATATTCATTTCTTCATTTATCCATTTTTTTCTTTTATTCATGTATACATTTGTCTCGTAGTTTTGACGACGAACCATTCAAGTTTGTCACATTTTGACATTTTGTGATGTTAACAAGTATGAGTAACAATGTCACTCAAGTTGACTGGTAGATGTGTTGACTTTGTTATCGTTCATTTAAACAATTATCATTCATTTAAACGATTCTCATTCATTTAAACGATGTTCACTTTATAAAATCTAACCTAATATTATATGCTTTTAGGTGTACTACAACAATGACAACACTGGTCCAGATATCTACGACTTTAATGACTTCTGGGTGCTAAATATACGGTTCATAGCACCTGGCGCTCGTTACCCTGGCTCGGGATTTAAGCTACAATTTATCATCTTTCCACGTACCCAGAATCTCCTGAAGAAATTGCCAGATGGGAGCCTGAACTGTACAACATCTGCTTGGCCACAAATTAAACAGCTCTTTCTTTGTGATTTATGGCCAGAGTGTGACAATATGAAAGATGAAGAGGATTGCCCGTATGTAACATATTACAATTTTCTTCATATTAGAACCCTTACTAGAATTTTGTTTGCTTTGTACCCAGAACAGAACCGATACAAGTCAGTTAAACCCTCATAAAATGTTTTGTGTCAAATTTGATTTATTCATGTATCAATGGGATATTGAAACTGCTTTCTTTGTGAAAACACAAAACACACCATCCTTCTCTTACGTATACGATGAAGCATATCAGTGTCAAACTATCTAAGGTCTGAAAAAAACAACCAACACACACACACAACACACACACACACACACACACACACACACACACACACACACACACACACACACACACACACACGCACACACACACACACACACACATACACACACACACACCACACACACACACAAAATACACATACACACACACACGTACACACACACACATATACACTAACACACACATACACACATACCAACAAAAAAAAAACCCTCAAAGATCTAACCGTGCCCTGGTACCAAGGAGACCAGTTGACAAAATCAATTCAGAAATCCAAAAACAAGTGTGACTGCCCACGTTCAAGCAAACAGGAACCAGAAAAAAAAACATGAAAAGACTCAGGACGCGTACTTAATACGACCAAACACGACAGGCGTCAATTTTCGGTCAGCTGGCCTTTGTCAAGCGTAGACATAAGATCACAAACGAACAATCACCACATACAAAAATCAGGAGAAAAAGATTAAAACTTCCCTGCTGCTTCGTCCAGTGTTAGAAAAGGACTAAAATGACTAAAATGGCGTTATGATGTGTTTGTGAGTAAGTATGATGTCAGAGCTGAAATGAGATGAATTCTGCAATTTGAAAAGTGTCATACCATATCAATATTGTTTGATCCTGAAGTGGATCTAGGGCTACAACTAAAACTATGATGCACGAGCTAAGAGTAGTTTTTTGGAATGTAAAGTATCTCATTATCAAATGATGCATAAGACAAAATATGTGACCCGTTTTAACAAAATGAGTCCTAAGGTGAAAATAACAGATTTAAGGATATTATGATTTTCAAAATGCCCAGATTATTAACTTTCTTTTCATATGAAATTTTTTATTCTACTCCAAAAAGTAAGGAAGTTTTGGGTGTTTGTAGTGTGTAACATAGCAAACAGACATTTTGAGAAAATCAAGTTTTAAAATTTTCACCACTTCAATGGTTTTACCTTAGCAACAGGTATTTCTACTTCACCAATCTTTACCAAATTTTGTACTATGGTAAAACACATCATGCCACAATAGCACACAAAAATTAGTGTGAAAATCTAATGTAATTGTCTTATTATTTAAGTTTATATATCCCTTTTTCTGACACAAAAAGCATGCCGTTATCTGGTTAAAACGCATTTTAAATACATTTTCCGATTGAATTATAAAGTGCTGAGTGCATGTACATGTAATTTTAAGATTAAACATTCCATTTTTGACGAAAAGTAAAAATTGACAAAATCGACCTATCACACCAATTCCGGGCCTCTACGCTTTTCGCTGCCTGCGAGTTAGGACTCATTTCGTGAAAACGGGTCACATATAAGCATATGATCGACTGATGAGAAAATATATAATCAAGAGGTAATGGCTGATGTAAATTGGATCGTATCTAGTGCAACGAATCTGATCTGACCTTGGAATAGGAAGAAAAACATCCTAAACCAACAGCCAAGGGGCTGAAGGGAAAACTGGAGTCCCTGGAGAAAAAAAGACTCTTAATCACACACGGCTAGGCCTGTCTTCTGAAACGAGAATTAAAACAGATTTAATCTAAAAAATCAAATAAAAAATCAAATCAAATCAAATAAAATGAATAAAATAAATAAAATAAAATAAAATAAATAAAATAAAGCAAAATAAAATAAAATGAAATAAAATAAAATAAAACAAACAAAATAAAGCAAATTAAAACATATGCAGCTGCAAAGCTTAGACCTCACTGAGATGGGAAAATGGTGATATTTCAGTAAATCATCATCGAGGCAAAATATACATGGACTTAAATGGCACATTGAAAGAAGACTATGTGCATAAATTCATCCAAGCAGTACAAACATAAATCATACATGAGGGACAAGGAAGTTAATACCTATACGCTTGAGTGAATATACACGCATACATTTTCACACCAAGGTGAAAGTACATGCACAAAGAGCCAAGTCCAGATAAAAATACATGAAGTCGTGTGATATTGAATTCTGTTGAAGAAATCTTAACGGTTTGTCATTGAAACTATGTGGCTTGCGTGTTCCAAGTTCATCTATGAGATGGGAGTCTCTGTCTTTTCTGTCTATGGCCGTGTTACTATATAGAAGCCACATACCTTTCACTTGGATGTTGTTGATTGAGTGGTCTGACTGGCTGAAATGATTTGAGATAATTTTATCTATTTGATGTCGGATGTCGACCAAGTGTTCTTTGAAACATGCATCAAGGGTACGTCCACTTTCACCAATATGCAGTGGTAAACATTTAGAGCAGCTGGTCACGTAGACAATGTTATAGGTTTGACAGTTAAAATGTTTTGCAATTTTCATATGAGATTTGAGGCCTCTGACTGTGGTGATGGGCACACAAAAGGACATGTCCTGCATTTAGGTTTGTTATATTGAGAGGTTCCATGGAGGAGGTTCGTGTCTCTTTTTTATACAATTGAAGGAAGCTGGTCAAATCAAGTCAGGTTATATTGAAAAAAAAACAACTAATATATTGATGAATAAACAGGCATGCACAAAACACCCAAGACACACTCGCGTGCGAGCACAAGCACACACACACACACACACACACACACACACACACACACACACACACACACACACACACACACACACACACACACACACACACACACACACACACACACGCCCACGGGCGCGCACAAATACACACACACACACTTACACAAATTATAAATGAAAGTGCATCATACAGTGCTTTAACCACGTACTAATTATGCTCCACCCAGTAGTCTGTCTTCCACCATAAAAGGGGCCATAACTGCACCACTTCATTCAGGCACCTTTCTACGAAATCATATAGTTGCATTACATGAAAGAAGAATGAAACGAACAAGAGAAGGTAAATACTCTGATATCCAAAAAACCGCCAAGTCGTGTCCCTGATATCGTATTTATGGATAAGTGGATTGTTAAGTCCAGATCTTTCAGAATATTAGGATAAATAAACAATTAAATAAATCAATTCAATGAAATAAGAGCATTCCGCACACAAGCACTATGCCCACCACGTAATAAATACAGCTTGGTCCTTTTATTTTATTATTTATCGCAATCAGTTTGTCTTCTCACATACCTTTCCACTGCATCATTCCATTAACAGGGCGCCCTACAATTTCTGTCTTTCGAACATCTATATTTTTATTTTGTTTGTGTCTATGAACTTTTACTTTTCATTAATTGTTCCCTTCACAGTTTGTGCTTTGTCTGACTTTTACCCGGTCCCTTATTTATTTAGGTATGTATTCATTTACTTGTTATTATTTTTTCCTATTTTTACTACTGTTACCTCTTTAGAGGTTTACGGAATTATTGTATTATTCATTTTATTACTGTTTCATTTCAATCCCACTATACTTTTGATTTCCTTTCCAAAGATATTTCAGTATGGACTTTAATGTCTCTGTAATTTTAGCGCAGGTTTTGCTTCCACTTTGCATTGGACTTATGTGGAGGGATGGGTATCACTTAAATGGCCAAGACTGGACCCTTAGTTATCCTCACCAGATGTGGATTCTCCTCTTCATTTGCTGTGACGCGAGCGAGATTTTGTAAAGGAAAGTTACCGTAATCCCCCCTTGCTATACATACACAGTACATCCCTAACTTTAGCATCCTATGTTCAGTTATTTAGTTTGTACAGTTATGTAGAGCATCGAAGGGAGTCTAAAATGACCTTCCGACTAAATGTTGGATACCAGCTATAGAAACAAGCACCACAGAGTGAGTAAGGTAGTGCTAATTCAAGGAAGGTATACATGGAGACACAGTCAAATGCTTTAAGAGATCTCTCAAGCGATCAGTACTGCCATAGGAAAAACATGCCACCAGAATCTCCAACAACCTTTTACAATCAAAAGGTAGCAAACGTACTGCAAAAATGCGGCCACATCCGGAACATGGAAGCAGGGACTGCTAGATGGAGCGGATAATTGGGAGTGGAAAGAAGATCTTCCACAATGGAACAAAATACCTAGAAATCATCAGAAAGCATTCCATAAGACCAGATATAGTTATCCTCCCATTAATCAAAATAATTGATTCTGGTCGAACTCACTGTACTGTACGAAAATAGAATGGAGAAAGCCCACATCTACATGACTGAAAAGTATTCCAGTCCAGTCAGCAACTTGAAGAAATCTGGCAGTCAAACCATAGAGGTTGGAGCAGGGGACTGACTGACTCACAAATCTTGAAATTCCAT
>JAPXFY010000022.1:28948558-28974915 GCA_030674185.1 Monoplex corrugatus | reverse complement strand
ACTGCATGACAAGGAACAAGATAAATATCTTAGGAAAAGTACTGCACGCTAATGCAGTGCATTCACACGCTTCTTCATAACAGGCATCATTCAAACCTTATCTTGTATTATAGAAATATAGACAACGAAATAACGCAATACTGTATGATTGATACCTCTGCAAATCCATGGTCATGCACATTCGACAACAAACAGACTTATATCTTAATTGTGGTCCAGTGTAATGGACAAAACTAGACCAGCATAACGCTGGCAGCATAGATTTCACCGTTTATTATGGAGAAAGACCAGTTCCTTTGAACAAGGGCTTGTGTCTGCATTTTATTGTTTTTTGTTTGTTTTTGTTTGTTTGTTTGTTTGTTTGTTTGTTTGTTTGTTTGTTTATTTGTCTGTTTTTTGTTTGTTTGTTTGTTTGTTTGTTTGTTTTAACTGGACTACATCTGCAGCAAGAATAGTGTGACCAGGGAAGAACTCTAATGCGATGACAAGATTCTCTAATGGTCAACTTCATGTGACGTCAACACCACTAACATGAATGACATTGTCCACAATACAGTGAGCTGGCAACAGCAGTCACGCAAGTCACAGCCACATTTGAACAGTCCAGAACACATAGTATTCAACAGAAAAGGGACTGCTGGAAACAAAACCCAATGCTGCAGGACTCCTTCCCGTGCAGTGCCAATGGAAGAGCAAATGCCTCCAAGATCGGTCCTGTCTCCCACATAAAGACCCACACCAAGCAAGAAGGACCTATTCTTTCGTTGGATCAATGAGAGATTTCATCACCATCATCTGTTATTTCTGTGGAATTACATGATGTTCACTGATGAAGTGAGAAATCATGTGCAGCATAAGTGTGGACAATACTGCAGTTCTCAACATGCATGAAATGTCACTATGGGTGAACAAGTCTGGTACAGGCTACTAAAGCCTACATAAAAAACAGCAATAACTATATGTTTATTATAGTCGTAGACACCAGTGACGGCAAGAAGGAATTTTGAGATTAAGTACGCTATTGCCTGCATTCTCTCTGTTTCTCACACCTTTTGCTTCTCTGCAAATGTCTTCTTGTCTTGGTCATTCCATCAAACAGCAAGTGTACCGCACGCCTCATCATATGGGATGAAACGTTTAATCCCGTTCTTCCAGCTTTCTTTATGTGCACAGGATGGACTCTGTACATGCGATGAACATTTCATCCCCTTTTCATATTTCTTGACCAGTCCCATCTTTCTGCCAAGCCTCTTTACTGACAAGGATGATTCCCCAAAGGGTTTCTTTCTAAGACACGTGGCTATCCAGGAAGATCAGTCAGTGCCATAGTTCAGCCTAACATGATCATTTACTCATCATTGTTACTTGTTGTCAGGAACAAGCAATCTTTTGTTGTTGTTGTTGTTCTTTCTGTATTTTTGCATGTGTTGATTTTAAATATTTAAAATATATGGTGTAGACTCATGATACAACAGGAAATTAGCCTTTTTGTATATTGTGGAATGATCTTTCTTTTGAAAATTGAGCTACGTTTAAAGGTTCCTGGAGAACTGAAAAGTTGCATTTGGAAGTCAGAGGGCTGAATGACTTTGAAAAGGCATGATATCTTTTGTGTGGTGCTGTTGAGTCCTGTATTGTTGATGTACTGTGGATCCATTTGGCGGTCATGGCAATGGTTTATCATGTTGGCTTAAAATGGAAGGAGTTTCATATGAGATTACTGTGCAGAGCGCCATCGAAGAAATTGACGACCAGAGCTTTTTTCTGAAAGGACTTTTAAGTTGAAGCAATTGTGGCTAGAACAGATTTGAGATAAGTGAAACAACATTGAAGAAAATTTTCTTGTGATATGGGGGTGATTTTGATTATCCTGTTGAAAATAACTTGCAGTGCTTGTGCAATTGTGACAAGGTGACTTAAAGATATATTTCTATGTCGTGTATATGAACAAGGGAACTGATGACTGTATTGCCCCCCTTTGCTTGATGAAATGACTATCGAGTGGCGTCGGGAGCTTGGTAGGTGATTGTCCGAAAAGTGGCAAGGTACTAGTCCCATCTGCACTCTCGTGGTGTTTCTTGTTAACTATGTATTATTAATACTCTTCGAGACCATCAGAAGTTTATTTTGATGAAAAACGTTTTACATAAAACACTTATTGACGTGAAAGGCTATTTATTTTCCTTTACTTTTGTGAACTAAGAGGGAACTTTGCTATTTTCTTTTGTGAGAGTCTTGCCTGACAAGACTCTTGACACTCGTTTATACTTATTTTTCTTCGTAAGTCATGTGCAACAGGTGAACATGTAGAGATAATATACTTAATCTAGAACGCGAGTTTTCAAGAAGAATGTTGATATATTTCACCCAACATACCTATGTCTGCTTTTTATTTTTACCCAGCTGTGAATAATTTTTTCTTCTAAAAGTTATGCGCGCTGGGTACATATGCAAAGTAGAGATACTATAATAGACCTACAATCGAAGAATTTCAAACTGAGGTTGGTATACCAATTATGTTTGGACAAAAAATATACAAGTATTATGTGGATGTTGGCTGGGCTGTGATTTTAAGTTCCAAGGACCTTGGATCAAGAACAATTCCTAAAATATTTCGGGGTCCCTTCGACCTCTATCCTGAACGTAATGGAAACAGCAATGTTACCCTATAATGTCTGGTACATAGGTCAAGTCTACTTATTTTCACGATTCATTTAGCTTGTTCCATTTAACATCTTCAGTTGGTTTGTCAATAAATATGACTTTCTTGCTTTTGTTTTTTGTTTTGTTTTGTTTTTCAGCAAAACGAACATGCGTGATCTGAAACATTAGACGGCTGCTCTTTGTGAGAAATACGTTCGGCAGTCAACATCAGAAGATTTCAGGTCAACATATATCAGACAAACAGACAACCATGCACATAGAGTGAGAGAATGAGAGACAGAAACAGAGAGAGAGAGACAGACAGACAGACAGACAGACAGACGGACAGACAGAGAGACAGAGACACACAGAGAGAAACAGAGAGACAGACAGAGAGAATCAGAGACAGACAGACAGACAGAGAAACAGTGAGACAGACAGACAGAGAGAGAAAGAGAGAGAGGGGAGAGAGAGAGGGGAGAGAGAGAGAGAGAGACAGGCAGGCAGACAGGCAGGCAGACAGACAGACCGACAGAGAGACAGTGAAATCATATTCACAGAAACAGTAAGAAGTACTGTCATGTCACCAAGAAAGAGAGAGAGGGACAGAGACAGACAGACAGACAAATAATCAGGAGCCAATATTAGAGAGAGAGAGAGAGAGAGACAGAGGGAGAGGGACAGAGACAGACAGACAGACAAATAATCAGGAGCCAATATTAGTGTGAGAGAGAGAGAGAGAGAGGGAGAGGGACAGAGACAGACAGACAGACAAATAATCAGGAGCCAATATTTCGATGAAACTGAATAATTTATTATGCAAGCCCTTGTAAAATTCAGGTGTGGCATTTGAGATATTGCAACACATTCCACAGCGATACAAACATCCTGATGAGCGAAACGCAGGTTGTCGCTTATTATGCTTTTATCTCGCCCAAGGTTAAAATGTTTACGTAAAATTATAATTCCATCTGTTACTGTTATTTTGTTTAAAGTTTAAAGTCCATCCGATTGCATAGAGCCATATCAGGGCTATAACCGTTTCAAAACATTCACAATACTTCAACATGAGAAGAAAGGAAAAGGAAATTAAGTACACAAATCAATGCATTCGCTCACACAATCTCAGGAGATGCCCCTTGTGTTGACCACTCCGTCCAGTTTATCATACCAGGGATTAAAAAACATGCCTAACACAAACTTAAACATAACTAAGGACACTAAAACATAATTATATGAAAACGTGCCTAGGTTACCTAAAATTGCTTCCGCATATCTCATTTCCCGAGAACCAAAAGTGCACTTAATACATGTACCCAGTTATCAGTCTTAGAGAAAGTACGTAAGACTTTATCGAACACGTACAGGTGAATGGCCAAGCAAGGCAGAAAATGATAAGAAGAAATGACATAAAGCAAAGAAAGAAGAAAGAAACAAAGGGAGTGACACAAAAGAGGACATTTTAGCACAAACCTCACAGAATGTGGGGATAGTATTGATACTGAAAGAGCTCCCCGCATTCCCACGGCATCCCCATCTAGAATTCCTGAAACTTCTAATCTGTTTCAGCTGCCATCGCTTTTCTTGTCTAAAAGGGAAGACAATAGCAAGTTTCTATGCATGAAGACAACCTGGACTACTGGGAGACAGGACAATCTTACACAAAAGACCAACAATACCACTATGAGACCACCAGGAATCCGCACAGATCCAGCAGAGATCATGCTGATGTAGGAGCTGTCCACGTCGTCAGGGCGCACACAGAGGAGACCAGAGGAAGAACTCATAAAAGCTCTGAACGCCTGGATTGTGACAGGAGTAATTCCAGACCACTAGTCCCTGGTCCACACTCATATAGCGAAGTGACCAGACGACCAACATCTAACCACAGAAGGTTTGTCTTCCTGAAAGAAAACACTGGCAGGGATCATTCAGTTCCATCTAAATCAAACAGAGTCAGTACCAAACGGATGTATGGACATCAGCGGGATATAGAGCAGACAGTTGCCCCTTCCCCACGCCACGACACCAGACGTAGCAGGATAGACTCGGTGAACCCTTCCCCAAATGATGACTCTTGTCCTCACGTTGAACGAAGCAGGAAAGACCCAGTGGCCCCTTCCGCATGTGATGGCCCACGTACTTATGACATTTGCAAAAGCATGGACTCAGTGATCCCTCCCCCACATGATGACGTTCACGAAATCCAGCCTAGTGATCAAGGTGACGATCACACCCATGTCAGTGACAAAGACACCTGTATCTGTGATGCGGAAATGGAAAATATGGGTGAGGTCCTAGCTGAAGATGTATGTGAAGCGACCAAAGAATCGGGTAAACTTAATACTGAGAATGTGAGTACCGATGAGGTCACTGTGCTCAGTGTCAGAACAAAGTCAGCTGATCACACTAACGTTGTGGCACACACCTCAGATCAAGCATTAAATGATACACACACAATATCACAAAACGCGAACGCCAAAAGCTTGTCAGACTCGCATGCTGACAATCTAGTTCTAGATTCTGATGATCCAGACACAAACCAGAGCATACAGACACCTTCTGTCACCCATGCTCTGCGACCTAGACGTGCTGCCTCCCACACACGGATAGACGGTAAGAGCAGTGGCCATGCTCCACCAAGGTCTAGCAGTCAGAGCAAAATTACTGATTCGTTTAAGAAAACGCAGGCTAAAGATCTGCCAAAAACAAGAAGCAGGTCCCAATCTTCTAAGACCAAACCCAGTGTGAGTGAGGCCTCAGGTACTAACAGATAGGATATCGGCCAGGCCACAATATCAGGTAGACCTGTACGATTTGCCACAGGCGACGACAGTTATATTTGGAATCAGAACACAACACCACCATCGGAATCAAAATGCACTTTGCGTGTAAATACTGCAAATAAATTACATGTTAGTTTCCTTAATTATAATGTAAATGGCCTTTTGGAAAAACTAGAAAATAATGATTTTGCCAATTTTCTTCTCACTTATGACTTTATATGTTTGACAGAAACATTTGTTGCAACTGACTTTGAATCACCACTTTTCAGTGACTTTGTAGTGTTCACGTCTAAAGCCAAGAAGCTGTCTCATCAAGGGAGATATTCTGGGGATGTTATCGCAATGGTAAGGAAATCATATTCTCGTTTTGTTGAGCAAATCCCAATAGAAACTGAAAACACTTTAGCTATAAAAATCCACAAAGACCTGTTTTCTGTAGACAGAAACATACTGTGGATTTGTACATATCTTCCTCCGTGTGATTCTGTCTATTGGAATAGCCAGGAAGGTGCATATGATATTGAAGTGCTGGAGCAATGCATTTTAGATCTATATGACTTGTGTGGTGATTCTTTTCTATTCGTAAATGGGGATCTAAACGCGAGAACAGCGAATACTAATTACAGTTTTAGTGGAGAGGTCGATGATTTCGATGTGAATGTTTATACCGAGAACAGATTTCCCAGAATTTCACAGGACAAAAACACAAATCAATTTGGTTGTCAGCTGATTGAGTTATGTAACATGTTTGAATGTATGATTTTAAACGGATTGCGTGAAACGGATTTTGACGATGGATGTACATATATTGCGTCCTCTGGGACTAGCACAGTAGACTATTTCATTACTTCCATTGATTTGTTTTCATCTATACACATCAAATCAATTGTTGTTGAGAACATGATGGATTCTGATCACTTACCAGTTGTTATGATGGTTGAAATTAAAAATGATGTTGTTGAGGCTAGTCATGGTAAAACAAGTCAACCCAAAAACGAGGTTTGTGAGAAATTTATTTGGAAACATGAACTGGAAGCCGAGTTCCACAAAACTTTGAAAAGCAGTGATATTCAAGACAGACTTACTTTGGCCACAAATACTCTACATTGCGATGTGGATAGTGGTTTGAATACTTCTGAACAATGTCTGAAAGATGCCAGTGCCTGTATGTATAAAACGTATAAAGTTTACTGGAACAAAAGATCTGAATGTTTGACAAGGACTGTCAGCAAGCAAAAAAAGAAACAAGGCGTAAACTAAATTATTTTAGGAAAACTAGGAAGGAAGAAGATAGAATTTCATATGTGGAAGAGAGGAAAACGTACAGACGTTTACTAAAGACAAAGAGACAAGCATTTAGGAAACCGAAAGCAGATTCGCTAACCATGGAAATGACTAACTCATCACAGTTCTAGAAACTGCTGAGAAGTATGGGTTGTGGAAACAAAGACAAAGTCTCAAATGATATTGATATTAATGTCTGGTTCGAGCACTTCAAGAATATTTTTCAAAATTATGGGGGACATGTTGGTGAACATTGTGATATTGAGGTAGATCTATCTGAGGAAAGGGAGCATACTCTAAATAGAGATATATCTGAAGAAGAGGTTAAACGAGCAGTTGGTAAACTTAAGACTGGTAAAGCAAGCGGAATTGACAGCGTTTCAGCTGAAATGTTAAAAAATGGGGGAAACGATGTCATAGCTTTTCTAACAAAACTGTTCAAAATAATTTTTGACTCGGGGATATATCCAAAAGAGTGGTCCAAAGCCATTATCATCCCCATTTTCAAGAAAGGGGATCCTGAAAATGCTGATAATTATAGAGGTATATCTTTATTAAGCATGATATCTAAATGTTACACAACAATACTGAACAAGAGATTATACACCTGGTTAGAAGCTAATAATTTGATCTCAGAGAGCCAGGCAGGTTTTCGTAATAGATACTCAACTGTTGATCATATATTTACACTACATGATATCATTCAGAAATGCATGCACAAGAAAGGGATGAAATTATATGTTGCTTTTGTTGACTTTAAAAAGGCTTTCGATTCGGTCAGACATGATAAACTCCTACATTGTATTAGAAAGGAGGGTGTTAAAGGGAAATTTCTCGCATCATTAATGGCAATGTACAAGTCATTGGTGTCATGTATCCGAGTTAACGATAAATTTTCAGAGATGTTTCAATGTCCGGTTGGAGTAAGACAAGGTTGTGTCTTGAGTCCTACATTGTTTTCGATATTTATAAATCAGTTAGCAAATTGTATGGGTGATAAAGGAAAACATGGCATCCAATTACTACCTGGGATGTTGGAAATATTTGTTTTACTCTTTGCAGATGACGTGGTACTTTTCTCAACTACACCAAATGGTTTACAGAATCAGCTGAACGTTTTAAGTACGTGTTGTAACAACATGAAATTAAAAGTAAATATTGACAAAACGAAGGTCATGGTGTTTAGAAACGGAGGGTTCCTCGGAAAACGTAAAAAATGGTCATATGAAGAAAATAAGTTGGAAGTGGTGAATAATTATTGCTATTTAGGTTTTAATTTCACGACAATGGTAAGTGTCAAAAAAGGTACTGCACATTTAGCAACCAAGGGAAAGAAAGCTGTCATACAGCTAAATAGGGTTCTCCAAAAATTCAAGGAAATGACAATGGATACTTTCTTTAAAATATTTGACGCAAAGGTACAACCCATTCTGTTGTACGCATCAGAAGTATGGGGATTAAAACGAATGGAACACATAGAAAAGGAGAATACCTCCTGCCCGGCGCCACTTTTCGTCTCCCGCTTCTTCGTCTCCTCCACTGCCCCTGCCCTCGATCTCGCTGCTGCAAACTTCGTCTCCTCCTCTGCCGTCTTCGCCTTCGCCTTCTGTCCTGATGGTGCCACCTTCGCCTTCTGTCCCGCTGGTGCCGCCTTCGCCTTCTGTCCCGCCGGTGCCGCCTTCGCCTTCTGTCCCGTCGGTGCCGCCTTCGTCGCCACCATATGACTGTGATAGGCTGAAACTATGCCTTTTTAATGCTCAGTCAACATGCAAGGATGGCAAAGCCGAAGTCATTGCTGATTTTATTGCAGATGAGCATGTTGACATTGCTTTTATCACAGAGACATGGCTTAACCCCCTTGGTCACGAACCTATACATGCTAGCCTCACTCCGAGTGGTTACAGGCTTGCTTCTTTCCATCGCTCATCCCGAGGTGGCGATATCGCCATCCTCTACAACGACTCACTCCATTCCCGCCTATCTTTCTCGCAGTCTCTGCCTTTCTCCCATCCTTCTTTCGAGCACGTTGAAGTATCCTTCCAATCCACCCCTCACCCCATCACCTTCTCCTGTGTCTATCGACCCCCACCTAGCTCTGCCAACAAACTCACCACATCCACGTTTCACTCTGACTTTGACCAATTGCTTGACCACTACTGCCTCTTACCTGGAAATATCATCATTCTAGGTGACATCAATGTCCACTATGACAACACTCACCGTTATGACACAAGACATATCATCAACTCTCTGTCCAATCACAATATGACTCAACACATTTCTGAACCAACCCATCAAAAAGGTCACATTCTTGATTGGATCATTTCTCGTGATCACCACAATTCCGTTACTGACAACTGCTTAGTTCTTTCTACCCGTCTAACTTCAGCCCTTCCATCTGACCACTCTGCAATTCTCTGTTCTCCCGACATTTCTCCTCCTTCCCGTACCATGCGCACAGTGACTCGACGCAATCTCAAATCTATCGACCTCTCCACATTTTCATCTGATGCCACCCGTCTCCTTTCTGAAAAGTCACATAACCTTGCCGATGAATTCTATACTACTCTCCACCATCTTCTGGACACTCATGCTCCAGCCACAACCCGTCTTTTACCTGACCGGCCCCCTACCCCCTGGCTCACTCATGAGATTGCCTGTGCAAAACGTGCCCGCCGCAGAGCAGAGCGCCGCTGGCGCAAATCCAAACTCACTGTACACAGGCAACTTTTCCAAGCCTCTAAAACAAAAGTATCCACCCTCATTGCATCAGCAAAAACAAGCTATTTCCAAACCAAAATCCTGAATGCCTCTTCTTCAAAAGAACCCTTTACAACCATGAATCATCTCCTTGGCACACGAAAAGATTTACCTCTCCCAACAAAACATACAAATGAAGAACTCCCATCTGTATTCTTCAAGTATTTCACCACCAAAATACAAACTCTTCGTGACAGGCTTGACAGGACACCCTGTCAACCATGCCCACCTGACCCTTCCTTCTCTGGTACACACCTCTTACTACTTTTACCCCAGTCTCATAAGAAGAAATTTTCAACACAATCAGATCCATGTCGTTCAAAACCTGCGAACTGGATCCTCTTCCAGGTTCTCTCTACTCCGACTGTCTCCCTACTCTCCTCCCATTCATCACTGACATCATCAACACTTCTCTTCAAACTGGAACTGTCCCAGATTCTTTCAAGTCTGCTATTGTTCACCCTCTCCTCAAGAAACACAATTTAGACCCAAATGAACTGAAAAATTACCGGCCTTTCTCTAATCTCTCTTTCTTGTCAAAACTCCTTGAAAAAGTCGTCCTCAACCAGCTGAACTCTCACCTGTCTGCCAACAATCTCCTCAATCCTTTCCAGTCAGCCTACCGCCAGTGCCATAGCACTGAAACTGCCCTACTACACATTCTCAACAATCTCCTCCTTGCAACTGATATTGGCAAAGTCTCTCTCCTCACACTCCTTGATCTGTCTGCAGCCTTTGATACCATTGATCATGGTATTCTCCTTTCTAGACTTCATCATACTTTTGGCATCTCTGACATTGCTCTGTCCTGGTTCACTTCATACCTATCAAACAGAAAACAAACTGTTCTCATCAATGGCACTTACTCTCAACCTGCATACCTGACCTGTGGTGTTCCACAAGGATCTGTCCTTGGCCCTGTTCTTTTCACTCTTTACATCTCCCCCCTGTCCACCATCATCAACTCCCACTCTATAAAACACCACTTCTATGCTGATGACACCCAACTTCAAGACAGTGACTCACCTGATAATATACAGCGCCTCCTGACTCGCACCACTGAGTGTTACTCGGACATTAAGAACTGGATGACGTTCAACAAACTTCAGCTTAATGACGACAAGACAGAAGCTATCCTCACTGGCACCCGTCAGAAACTTTCTCAGCTGCCTCCTCTTTCTCTCCCATTATGTAACACATCAGTCCCAATTTCTGATTCAGCTAAAAACCTTGGTGTCTGCATTGACTCTACCCTCTCCATGAACAACTTTGTTTCTCAAACTGCCAGATCTTGCTACTATCATCTCCATCGTATAAGGCTGATCAGGAATTATCTCTCTGTCGAAACAACTGCAAAACTCGTTCTCTCCTTCATAATGTCTCGCATTGACTATTGCAATTCACTCCTGTCTGGTCTTCCTGCTTCCACCATTCACATCCTACAGCGCATTCAAAACAATGCTGTACGCCTTATACTCAAAAAGAAAACAGCTGACCACATATCTCCTCTCCTGGCACAACTTCACTGACTCCCTGTATCAAAGCGCATACAGTACAAACTAGACACCATGTGCTACAAAAGCCTCAATAACGCAGCCCCCGATTACCTGTCAAGCCTACTTGAGATCTATGTTCCCTCACGTACCCTCCGCTCTGCCTCCGATCCTCTGACTTTTCGATTTCCAAGCACTAAGCTCAATACCTATGGTCCACGAGCCTTCTCTGTTTCTGGTCCACTCTCCTGGAACAAACTTCCTCTCTCAGTCCGTCAGCAACCTACTTTTGTCTCCTTCAAGTCCGCTCTCAAAACTCACCTTTTCTCCTCCGCATAAAATCCTAACCTCACTCAACCCCCCCCCCCCCCCCTCTGCAGCCTGTCTCCGCTCGGAGGGGAATCACATGGTTATAATATATAATTGTATATGCTATGCTCTCTATAATTTTCCATTGCTTTTATTCTTGCTTTTATTGCTTTTATTCTTTGTCCCCATTTATAGCCATGCGTGTGTGTGTGTGTGTGTGTGTGTGTGTGTGTGTGTGTTGTGTTGTGTGTGTGTGTGGTGTGTGCGTGCGTGTGTGTGCGTGCGTGCGTGCGTGCGTGTGTGTCTGCTTCAGCGCTTAGATTTGATTTTATCAAGATTTTGCGCTATATAAATATTGTAATTATTATTATATTATATTATTAAAAGGTACATATGATGGCGTGCAAAAGATTTTTAGGCGTGCCTGTTAAGACACCAAACAAGATGGTGTACGCTGATCTGGGAAGATATCCATTATTCGTTAACTCTGTGGTCGCATGCTTAAGATATTGGTTTAAATTGCTACAAATGAGTGCCGAAAGATTTCCGCATAAAGCTTACCAAATGCTTCTGGAATTAGATAGAAATGGAAAGGATTGTTGGGCATCAGAGGTAAGAAAAATCCTGTGTGATACAGCTTTCAACATTGTATGGCTGCAACAGGGAGTTGGGGATGTAAAACTATTTTTAAACATATTTAGACAAAGACTTGTCGATCTGTTTATCCAAGAATGCACTAGTATTATTAGAGATGGTGACAGATATGAGTGCTATAGATCATTCAAAACAATTTTTGAAAAAGAAAAATATATTTCTGACATGGATACATAATTATTGTCTCAGAGTGGCAATCACACAACTAAGATTTAATGTACTACCGCTGAATAACAATTCACATCGTTATAGTGAGAGTATTCACAAAAGGGCATGCCCTTTTTGCAAAACTCATATCGAAAATGAATATCACCTTATATATGACTGTCCCACTTATACAGATATTAGAGTAAAATTCCTCAGAGATTCAGCTAGAATGCCACTTTATCTACTGCTCAAAGCAGAAAATTCTCATCATAGATACAATGTGTCCAGATTTGTTTTTCATGCCATCAACAGACGCAAAAAAATCATGAATGAATAAACTAACGAAAATAAGTCATCACCAGTACTATATTACTGTATTACATTAGTAATTATACAATGCTGTGTAGGTATAATAAATGGTAAAACTATTAACGCTTGTTCCAGTATATTTTTGTAGTCATTTCGATATAAACTGTGCACAGACTGTAAATTATGCACAAAAACGCGGGGGTAAAGATAATTTTGAAAAATCGAATTGTTTATTGATACTTGTTTTACAAATATTTGGTAAATTGATGATTCATTGATTGACTGCTTAACTGATTGTTTGATTAATTCATTGATTGATTGATGGATGCACTGACTGAATGATTGATCCATTGATTAGTTGCTGACTAATTACTGATCGGGAAAATGATTTATATGAAACTGATCAAATTGTTCGGTGACTCGCTAACTAGTTTGGTTTATAGATGAGTAATTGTATTAGACGACAAAATTAACTGGTAGAGAAACGGTTCAGATTTTAACTGTCGGATTCAGATGGCTAATTAAATGATAGAATGGCAGTTGATTGATTGATTGATTACCGTTGCCACGGTACACTGAATGTACTAAGTATGTTTCGCAAGCAAGGTGATTTACCAATTATTTGTTGATTGTGTGATGATTGTATTACTTGACCGGCTGTTGGCTATACAGAGAGACTAATTGCTTGACCAGTAGATGGAGGAATGGAACGATATATGTATATGTATTAAATATCTTTATGACTTGTTTGATGCTTTAATGCACTGATGAAGCTTAATTATAATCAAGTACTATTTAGTGTATTACTTCATTAAATGTTAGATTTAGTCAGCAAAAGAAAGATCTGTTGACTGTTACACCAACGAAGTATTCAACTGAGGAAAGCGCGGAGTGTGTCAATGTTCGACGATGCAATCATACGCATTGCAATATTGGTGTAATCCACAACCCCCCTCCCACCGACTATTGTATTGTGGCCTAAGGCCGATGTACATTAAAAAATTCTGAGTTCTGAGTTCTCTCTCTCTGTGTCTCTGTCTCTGTATGTCTGTGTGTGTGTCTCCTCTCTCTCTCTCTCTCTCTCTCTCTCTCTCGGGGAACAAGATGGCGGCTTGAGAGTGATGGTCGGTGTCTGCGCGGTTGGCCGAATTTCTGCATACTACGACGTTGTTGCACCACATTGGATCCCTAATTTTTGCGGACTGCAGTGTGGAGAGCCATGCCAGCGGAGGGCATCGATTTCAGGGCGAAATGTGGCAATTTCTTGTCCGTATACATAAATTATATGTATCGGCGAATGAAAAATAAAGTGTTTGTACGGACATTGATACTTCGTAACATGCAAGCCGGTGTCACAGTAGGTTTGCTCATCGTTCAATTTGTTTTTTTGCAGCCTATTGCAGCGAGCAGGAGACGTTCACCCCCACCCCGGCCCAGTGGACAGTGATAAAAGCAGCAAAACCACCAGTACAAGACAAACCAGGATGCAAAGCTACAGTCAGAAGAATAGTAGTACTTCTTCTCCGGCTCGATCACCCCAAGACTTCATGCCCCAAGGTATGTCCCAAATTCCATCTTTGATAGACATTATGACCACATTAACTTCCATGAACGTTTCACTGAACCAGAAGATGGACGATATACGTGATGATATGTATAAGAAAATGGACGACGTGAAAGCTGAAGTGATCATGTTGCGTGATCAGTACACAAAGCTGCATGGGGAGGTGGGGCAGCTGAAGGAGGAGGTGCAGAGCCTGAGGAGGGACAACCAAGACCTGGCCAGGAGAGTGGACGACCTGCAGGGACGTTCCAGGAGAAACAACATCGTCATCCATGGTATGATAAGACAGGAAAATGAAACCAGTGATCAGTGTAAAGGCACGCTGAAAGACATTATCACTGATAAGCTAGAGCTGTCTGATGACATTCAATTTGAGCACGTGCATCGCATTAACTCAAAGCTGGACTCACCAGTCATAGCATGCTGCACATTCTATAAACAAAAACAAGCCATCCGGAAAGCCAGAAAGAAGCTGCAAGGAACAACCCTATTCATTAGTGAAGACTTTACTGTGAGAGTAAGAAATGTCAGGAAACTGTTAACACCATATCTTAAAAAGGCTCGTGAAGAGGGCAAAAGAGCAATGCTTGTGCATGATCATTTGATTGTTGATGGCAAGAAGTACTATTTAGATGATAAGAACAATCTGGTAGAATTAAGATAGGGGTGTGGCCGGCCTGTGACAGTTTTTGCTGAGGGTAGACAAATTGCCCTAGCACCGGTTTTCCCGGTTCAGGTCGACAGTTATAGTGAACCGTCACCTTCACGTGCAAACTATGTTAACAGCGCATTCGATGTTGCTAACTTGGTGGTCGCTTCACCTGGCAATGTGTCAAGCCAAACATTCTTAGATAGGCCAAGTGTAGCAAATGTTAGGAGTGACACTGACAGTGAGAGTGTGGTTGATCATGGGGTTCAGTCCCTTGTACAAAGTATTATAAATTGCTCCTTTTCATTTCTTAGTAGTTGATGGCTTATTGTCAAAGTTACATACGGTAATAATGAATTTGTTAATTACATTCAACCATTTGATTTTGTTTGCATTTTTGAAACATTTCTTGATACTTTTCATAACAATTGCTTCACTGATTTTGAAATGTTCTATAAACCGGCTCAGAAGTTGTCTATGCAGGGGAGACGATCTGGAGGTGTTGTGTGTCTCATTAAAAGAAATATATGTAAATATGTAAAGGAAATTGAAACCAGTGTTCATAACACGTGTGTTTTTCTTATAAACAAATTTTTGTTTGGTACAGAGAAAGATGTGTTGTCTGTATGCACGTATCGTCCTCCTGAAGGTTATCCTTATTATTCATTTTTTGAATGTGATAATGGCATTTCTTTGCTAGAAGATTTTCTGTGTGACTTTTTGATTGAGTCTGATGATGTTTTCATTTTGATATGTGGAGACCTGAATAGTAGAATCGCAAATATTTCCCATGTATGTAAAGATCATGATAATGATTCTGTCTTGGGATTGAACAGTCAGCCAGTGTATACAAATAGGCACTCTGAGGATGACAAACTAAATAATTATGGCAAACTATTACTGAACATGTGCAGTGTTTTTGATCTACATGTTTTAAATGGTGAGTGCTATGGGGATTCTCATGGACGTTACACGTTTATTTCTGATTCTGGGTGCAGTGTTAATGATTATTTTATCATGTCTTGTGATTTAGATAGCAGGATAGCTGATTGTTGTCATCTTAAGGTTACAGATCGGATAGAGTCCACCCACATGCCTGTAGAGTTTAGGCTTCACATGAAAGATAGCAACTGCGTATTGGAACAAAAAGAGGATTTTTCGCATTCATTAGATAAGTTTGTTTGGGATGAAGATTTTCAAGGAACATATACTCATAATTTAAGATCAGGGGAACTAAACCAAAGACTAGAGACAGCTAGAGACATGGTGTACTCTGATATAAATGTTGCTCTAGACTTGTTTAATTCTTGTATAAAAGACGCAGCTCAGTGTATGAAAAAAAGTGTTATTATTGGTAGGCGTAAAAAAGCGAATCCCTGGTTTGACAAGGAATGTGTTACTCTAAAGAAGAAAGTTCGAAATTCATTGCAATTTTTAGACGCACTTTACTTGCAAATGATAGATATAATTATTGCCGTGCAAGACGTGAATACAATAAGTTTAAAAAGTTTAAGGAAGAGCAGTACAATATGGCTTTGATAGACAAGCTAGTAAACTCAATGAATGACCAGAAAGGCTTTTGGAGCACCATCAGTATTTCTTCGAAAAGAAAACAGCCTAGAAATACAGTATGTATTGAAACATGGTTTAGGCATTTCAAAGACTTGCTGCAGAAAGATGCTTCGAATAATGTTGATAATTTAGAAGAAATAGAAAATGAAGCGAATGAAGAAATACAGCATTTAAATGAAACAGTCTCCACACATGAGGTACTAGTAGCTCTAAGAAAATTTAAAAAATGGCAAATCAGCTGGTCTAGATGGAGTCATCGGTGAATTGTTGAAAAATGCTGTTGGATGCGATCATGTTGTTGGTTTTCTTGTGACATTCTATAACTTTTTGTTTGATAACGGCATCTTCTCAAAGAACTGGTCCGAATCCATTGTTGTTCCTCTCTATAAAAAAGGTAATGTTAATGATCCTAATAACTATAGAGGCATATCTATTTGTGACATAACCAGTAAAGTGTATAGCACAATAATTAACAGTAGACTGCAAAAATGGGTCGAGGCAAATAATATAACTGAGGAATTTCAAGCTGGTTTCAAGAGAGGTTATTCTACTATAGATCATATGTTTACACTGATGGCACTTGTTCAGAAGCAATTTACATTAAATCGCAAACTTTATGTTGCCTTTATTGATTTTGATAAAGCCTTTGATTCAATCAACAGAAGTTTATTATGGCCTATTTTGTTAAAAAATGGCGTTAATGGAAAACTGTTTAAATGTGTTATGAGTATGTATGAAAGTGTTAAAGCAAGAGTGAGATGTGGAAGTGCTTTGTCTGATTGTATCAACTGTACAACTGGTGTGAAGCAAGGGGATATATGAGGTCCTATTTTATTTTCTTTATTCATTAATGAGGTTACTAGAGAAGTTACTGAAAACGGTCGTCATGGAGCCTGTTTTTTGAATGATGCTTTAGAGTTATTTATTTTGCTTCTTGCAGATGACATTGTGCTATTAGCGGAAACAGTGATAGGTCTTCAACGACAATTGGATAGCTTAGACAGGTCTGCTTCTCGGCTTCAGTTAAAAGTTAATATGTCTAAAAGCAACATCATTGTCTTCAGAAAAGGTGGATATCTGGCTGCAAGGGAAAGATGGTTTTTCAGTGGTGTTATGATGTCTGTTGTTAATGTGTACAAATATTTATGTATTTATTTTTCGACTCGTCTAAGTTTCACTTTTGCCTGTAAAGATATTGCAGGTAAGGGTAAAAGAGGTTTATTATCTATTATGCAGAATTTGAGGAGGTTGAACAATAGCTCTTTCCACTTGTTTATTAAATTTTTTTATTCTCAAATCCAACCGATAATATTGTATGGTGCAGAAATATGGGGTCTAGATGCTGCAGTTACGCATTGTGAAAAAGTACATTTATTTGCGCTCAAAAAATTTCTGTGAGTATCTTTAAGAACACCAAATAATCTTGTTTATGGTGAGACTAATAGATATCCCTTGCATATTCTTTCAGCAGTTACATGCATTCGCTATTGGATAAAACTAACTCAAATGAACCGATCTAGGTTACCCCGAAAGGCTTATAACATGCTTTGCTTATTAGATGAAAGAGGAAAGGTAAACTGGGTATCAAAAGTCAGACGGATGTTATTTGAAAATGGATTTGGTTATGCTTGGATTAATCAGGGTGTTGGAAGTAAAGGTGTGTTTTTACGCTCTCTTCGTGATAGATTAATTGACAACCAATGGCAAAACTGGCATTCAAATATGGAGGACAGTAATAGATACAGTATGTACCGTTTGATTAATCCATCGCATTGCTTCCCACTGTATTTGTCATTACCAACAGACAGGCATATTAAGAGGGTTATGACCAAGTTTAGATTTGGAATTTCTGATTTGAAGAAACATCACTTTTATCACAGGAAAGTTGCTGAAAATGATTTATTATATGTAATATGGATGTTGATGATGAACTACATTTTACCTTGGTTTGTCAAAATTTGATTCAGTTCAGAGCGAAATTTATACCTATTAATTTTTTTAGACGACCATGTTTGTTTAGATTGGTAATGTTACTCTCATCCAAAGACGAATCTGTAGTAAAGCAGTTTGCTATTTATTTATACAAGGCATTTAAACTTCGAGATACATTTGTAAATCAATAGAATTGAGCTTGTGTGTTGATATAATTATGATTATGTTTCCCCCTTCAAATGTGGCCAAGGCCTTTTGAATAAATTTTCGTTCGTTCGTTCTCTCTCTCTCTCTCTCTCTCTCTCTCTCTTTTCTCTCTCTCTCTCTCTCTCTCTCTCTTTTTCTCTCTCTCTCTCTCTCTCTCTCTCTCTCTCTTCCAGCTCCCTCCCTCTCCTGTTTCTGTTTCTGAATAGACTGTGAGTCTGTAAGTGAACACGTATGCATATGTATATGTGTGACCGCGTGCGTGTGTGTTAGTGTGTCTGTGTTTATGATGTACGTATTTGTGTTTTTTTGTTTATTGCTTTTCAGTTGTTGTTGTTGTTTTCTGTGTGTAGGGTCTGTGTGCACGTGTGTGTAATTCTACACACCCACTCTAATCACAGTCATCTCACACTCAGATAAAGGTCAGTGGAACACTACACTCTGAGCCATAACCACTATAGTTGGTCAATTTTCATCCTCATTTTATGCATTTACACGAAGCTCAAACTGGAGGCATGGTTTTATGAATACATGGCATTTTTGCCTCACTGTGTCTCGTGAATATAGTTTGTGTGCACGGTCTGCAGCTCACTCCAGCTGCTAGTGGGAAACTGGCCCTGTCCGGGGTTGGGGAAGGTAAAACTGTGAGGGAGGGAGAGGGACGTGTCCTTTCGAAACTGTCTTGAATGTTGTATGTGAGGTCTCTACTGCCTCAACCCCAGTACGACATCAGCGCGTGTGTGTGTGTGTGTGTGTGTGTGTGTGTGTGTGTGTTGTGTGTGTGTGTGTGTGTGTGTGTGTGTGTGTGTGTGTGTGTGTGTGTGGTGTGTGTGTGTGTGTGTGTGTACGTAACCTCACAGGTAAATTTCAGCACACACACACAAAAAATTCAAAATCACATTCTCGTTCATTTCAAAACTTTTAGAAGAGTCTTCTAGATTGTTAGCGAGTTTGGGCGGAGGGTATACAAATAACTGCAGCAGTGCCATGAATCCATCGTGATCAAATTCCAAAGTGTAATTTGCAGGGAATGGAGAAGGCTTCCTTGAAATCTGCCCACCTTAGAGTATATCCATGGCATTTTCCACTAAATTTGTCAACGTCGGTCTGACCTATGAAATTTTGCCTAGAACTACCAGACACGCAGTCAGCTGGTACATTGTTCATTCACACAGTGCCAATACTGACAGGTTTATAGCTTTCTAGTTATTTACCCTCAACTCTCAGTCCTCTTCTTCGCTCTTCGAACTGGTTGTCCGCATTTGAGCCAATGGTGTGTCAATTGTTCTTGGGGAGGGCTAACATAAGCCATTGCTTGATGCCCTGCCCATGCTTTGCTGTATTTATGACTCTTCTTTTCTTGAATAAAATTCTGTTTAAACCAACTGATTGTCTGTTTTGAACAGAACTGAATACAAAGATGGATACCTCGTGTCACAGATCTATTCATCGATCTGCTCCATTATACCTTTGTGACAACATCAATATTTATACGCCAACTCGCACCTTGGACTCACCTTCAGATACTCTTTCCCTTCAGGTTCCTAGATTTAAACTATCAACTGTCCGCCAGCGTATTTTTGGCTGCTTTCGGGACCATTTACCTGGAATAAACTTCCATTTTCCCTTCGTCAACCACCTACCTTTTCTGCTTTTAAATCCAGTTTATAAACTCACCTCATTTGCCGATAATGAATTCTGCAGTTGCCTCTTTCCATCTTTGGTTGGTTGGTTGGTTGGTCGGTTGGTTGGTTCGTTCGTTGGTTTGTTCGTTTGTTTGGTTTGGTTTGGTTTGGTTTGGTTCGTTCGTTCGTTCGTTCGTTCGTTCGTTCGTTCGTTCGTTCGTTGCCTGGCCCAAGGAATCAAGTCCTAATGTGATGAATACTGACTTAAGAGATTGGAGTTTGTTATAAAAAAGAAAGATTCATCGCACTCGAACAATTTCATATGCGCTCCACGTAAATCTGCCTGTAAGTATTTGACAAACACCCTGGGCCTGTGTAAAACCGTATGCGCTGGGAAAGTCTTGAAATGAGGAAGGGAAGGAGAAAGGGGAAGGAGAAGAGGGACTTTTGCAACACTAAGCTGACACCATAAGGATGACAGAAACATTAAGATGGGCAGGAAAAAGGCCCAGTTTTTAATGTTGAGGGCTGGGATTGAACTCGAGATATCAAACTTTGAGTCCACGGCTCTGTCAGCAGAACCATCCAGCCCTTCATTTATGTTGAACTAACTCTAAAAACTTCATACCGTCTCTTAACACTTTCACTCCCGCAGCCTGTCTATAAACTACTAAAACTTAACCCTTTCACTCCCTCACCATATCCATCAGCTTTCTACAATCATTTTTTCTGTTGACATATTCTTACCAAAAGACCCCTATCAATTAACATCAGGAAGAGAGTTTTTGAATGTTATATAGAACCGATAATGTTATACGGTTGTGAGGCGTGGGCAGTCAGCACGCAAAGCCAGAACAAGACTGAGGCAGCCAAATGTGGTAGAAGAATATTGATAGTTCCATGGACAGCTAAAAAAACAGACGAGAGTCTTGATGGAGGCAGACACAAGAAGATCATTGATAAAGAAGAATAGGAAAAGACAAGCAACATTTATGGGCCATTCTATGAAAAAAGGGGAATTAGAGCACCTGGTCACAACAGGAAAGCTGAAGGGAAAGAGAACACCGGGTAGACCCAGGGAGAAAATATTGGACAGACTTGCAGGGTAGCTGAGGACAGAGAGGGGGAAGATGTACTTGTAGCGACAAGAGATAGATGCATATCGAGGGCCATGATCGCCAACGTCATGTGGCAGGGCACATGATGATGATGATGATATTTTACTCTTAAACATGCACGTGTGCTTAGACAAGTACTGGAGGTTTATTCCATTGTTTTTGTTTCCGTTTCTCAAGGTGACATCCTCGGTGCTCGGAACAGATTCCATGTGCACTGATGTCAAAAATGCTGTGTGGTACACAATAAGATTCAAAATGATCGTGGTACACATCTTTTTTCTGCGCATATGGCTTTACGCTGGCAAGGCCTAGGGGTAAACAAACAAACAAACAAAACTGCCCCGCAGAGAACCCACAACTCTGTGTTATGAGCATGGAGCATGAAGCACTGAGTCAGTTAACAGAAATGTCCACTAGTCAGTGCAAACCAAGGTAATTTTCATAACGATGTATGATAGTCGTCGTCTGTAGGACAATTTCGCTGTCATCAAGCGCACTTAGCTGAAAGTGTTGATGTACCTTGGTTGGAAAGACAATCCCACATGTCCAATGACATCGCCAGTAATGTCTGTTGTTACTTTTATGTCCGTCAGTTTCAGTTTCTCTCTGATTCTATGCACTGTGCTGAAGAGTGGCGGTGTATTCGCTAGAAATGTTCCCGCATAGGATGCACCCCATTGTTATTTTCATAACCATTAAACAGAGGGAGATCATTTCAAAGTATGTGTATCTCTGGTGTATGCATGCACATGAATGTATGTATGTACATATCTGTGTCCCGTGGTTCCATCTTGCATTTATGTTGAACTAACTCTAAAAACTTCATACCGTCTCTTAACACTTTCACTCCCGCAGCCTGTCTATAAACTACTAAAACTTAACCCTTTCACTCCCTCACCATATCCATCAGCTTTCTACAATCATTTTTTCTGTTGACACTGGCTCCCTGTATCAAAGCGCATACAGTACAAACTAGACACCATGTGCTACAAAAGCCTCAATAACGCAGCCCCCGATTACCTGTCAAGCCTACTTGAGATCTATCTTCCCTCACGTACCCTCCGCTCTGCCTCTGATCCTCTGACTCTTCGCTTTCCACGCACTAAGCTCAATACCTATGGTCCACGAGCCTTCTCTGTTTCTGGTCCACTCTCCTGGAACAAACTTCCTCTCTCAGTCCGTCAGCAACCTACTTTTGTCTCCTTCAAGTCCGCTCTCAAAACTCACCTTTTCTCTCCTGCATAAAATCCTAACCTCACTCAACCCTCCCCTCTGCAGCCTGTCTCCGCTCGGAGGGAATCACATGGTTATAATATATAATTGTATGCTATGCTCTCTATAATTTTCCATTGCTTTTATTCTTGCTTTTATTGCTTTTATTCTTTCTCCCCATTTATAGCCATGCGTGTGTGTGGGTGTGTGTGTGTGTGTGTCTGTATGTGTGCGTGCGTGTGTGTGCGAGCGTGCGTGCCTGCGTGTGTGTCTGCTTCAGCGCTTAGATTTGATTTTATCAAGATTTTGCGCTATATAAATATTGTAATTATTATTATTATTATTATCTTTTTAAAGGACCTGAAGGGTTTCAAACCTGGCCGTTTTGAACTTCTCACTTCCTATGGCGGGGCTTTTCACCCACTGCACCAGCTTTCTGTAGTATCAGCCGTGATAGCAATACATAAACTTAAACGTTTCAGGAGGCTGGTAGATAGGGTAAAGGACTGAAAGGGTTATGTTTCAGTAGCTGGTGATTATGTTGAGGGAGAGAAGCAGTTTAAAAGAAGAGGACTGTGGGGGAAGTAAAGAAGTTCCATAACCTCTAATATCGCTAGAGAGTAAGGTACAATAAAATTTGGGAGTTGCCTTCCCTGCTCACCTACCGGCAAGACGGAATTCCGACAGCTGGTGTAAACAACGTGTGTTTTTTTATTAAAAGAACATATACCATGCCTGTTGAGGGACTCCCATCTTCGTTAGAAGGTGTGTTGAATGCTCTGCTGAAGAGCATGTCATTAAACTCCTTCAAAACCAAAAGAAAAGGCAATCAGACAGTGGTCGTCCTTCAACTGACAACAGACCGAGCAGTCAGCTATCTGTAGTCACACAAGCGGGAGATCACATCACTGCCGTGTTTCGTCGTAAATGTCCATCACAGATCAACAGCGACAGAGAAAGGGCTGAGAGGTACAAGCACACACAAGAACTGAAGGCAAGTGAAAATACAACATCTCCTTCATGTGCATTTTGTCCTACCCCGCCCTGTTTATTTTACCCGACTGACAACAACAGTGACTTTGTTCAAAAAGACACATTTGACATCCCGCTCGCTACACGTACTCCACGCAGTTCGCACGAGGCCACACGTGAAGCACACATCATTGAACTGGAATGTCAGTCCATGGTTACACAGTGTGTTACAGACCCACAGTCAGTGAGTGATGTGTTAGAACATGACATTTTTTTGTGTTAGATGAAGGAATTACTGTTGATGACACTGAAGAACTTAAGATCGGTGATTATGATGCATGTAAAGAAACCGTGGCCAGATGGCGAGACGATCTAGGAAAGTTCGACAATCAGTGGACCAGAACAGCAGTTAACCAGCAACAGTGGCGTGCGATGAGGAAGGCTTATGTCCAACAACGGACCGAAACAACGCCCAATTATGTAGCACAGTAGAAAATGAGCCTGAGACGGAAAGTGGGGTTATGTACAAAATACTTTAGGTGTCAAGGAACGTCTGCCTGACGATGATAATTCTGATGAGATAACTGAATAGCAAATACTAGAGTACCTTAAAGAAATGGAAAGGGAGATGGAAGGCCGCCCCTGGATTTGTCATGAAGGTAGAGAGGTGAACGTTAGTACAGACCCTGCATGTCGGCAAAGGGAAATGTCTGGATCCATCATGAACGTGGCAGTGACGTTACATGATGAATGACAGTTGAGGAAATTCGTTGTTCCTACACCCATTCACACCTTTTAAAAAATGAAGACGCACCGTAGTGTATACCATGTGACGAGCCGTTGAGCATCAGACACCTCCTCCTTGATTGCTGGGACTTGTACGATGTGAGACAAAAGCACTATACGGCGGACTCCTTAAAGAACCTCTTCCGAGACGTCCCTCCAGATGCAGTTTCCAGTTTTTACAAGCGATCGGTCAATTCCACCTGATATGATTTTCATCATCATCATCAAGCTCCTTGCCACATGGCGTTGGCGATCATGGCCTTCCATCTGTTTCTATCCCTTGTTGCGCAAGCACCTCTGCCACCCACTTTGTCTTCAGCCACTCTGCAAGTCCGTCCAATATTTTCTCCCTGGATCTACCTGGTGATATGATTTTACGGCTGTTTTTCTTTAATTAATTGCACTTTAGACTACCAAGGTTAACGGTGGGCATGGTTGTTAACTGTTGTCCTTTATCTTAACCATGTTGTTGTTTTTGATGTGGTGTTAGTCCTCATATGGCTCTAGTAGTCGGCTGGGCTATAAGCAACATGAACTTGAACTCGACTGCATGGGAAAGAGTCCTGTGGCCAGACCTTGGGTTCCGCTTCCGCAGGTCGCTGTTCTGTTAAATAGCAGTTGTTCAAACGTGATGGTGCCCTACATGCGCTGCTGTCACCAGCTTAATGTGGGTAACCTCTTCGCAGTTGGTGGTTTTGATGCCACAGCTGATGAGGTTAGCTTTCAGAGTATTCTTGTATCGCTACAGTGGTCTTCCGTGTTTATTGTGTCTTTGCTTAAGCTCTCCACACTTCAATTATTCATTCATTTAATTACTTTATATGTATGTTCCTTTTTTGAAAGTAAGATACACACATACACATGTCATTTACATATAACCACGATTATTCCAGCGGTAGGCTGATAAAATACCTGTATTAAATATAGACTAGGTAAAACACAGCCTAGGTAGGGCCTCAGGACTTGGCCAGCTCATGGGTTTATATGCAGGCTTAAGGCTTGTGCCATGATCACCATACACATGGCACCTGTGACGTTAGTGCATATGGAATTCGTTCTGAGCGCGGAGACGTCATCTTGAGAAACTGAAACTGAAACTGAAACATCTGAAGTATCTTTTGGACGGAGTTGTCGTTCGTATGGACAACGTGTCCTGTTCAACGAAGCTGGAATTTGATGAGTAGATACTGTTCACCTGGCAAGTCACACATCTTTACCGCTTGAAAGCTGGACATTTGTCTTTGCTTGAGGTCTCCATACAAAAAAAATCTTTGGGACGGAGTTGTCGTTCATAGGGACAGCGTGTCATTTTTCAACAAAGCTGGATTTGATAAGTAAACATTATACACTTGTAAAATAAAACCTTTTAAGCACTTGAAGACTGTACATACGATCTTCCCACGCTATGTTGCAGATCTTGAGCGGAGATCTTTGGTGGAACCGATCGCTGTATGCCTGACTAGTACAAGAGGGGTGTGCTACCCTGTCTAACGTACTGACGCTCGTAGTTTCCACAGGGCCAGCAGCATCTTCGTGAAGATTATTTCATCATCAGGGCAGCAAGAGATTTAACTACTTTCCAGTCACCATTTTGTTAAGGGAGATCCCACTTTCGGTGCTTTTTCCTTCCCCAATTCTCAGCCTCATGTGAGCTATACTTATTCAGGAATGCTGGTGCATCCTGTTCGCTAGCAAAGCTCATCACGTCAAACCAGGCGTGAGTTAACTGCCTGCAATCATTTGCCATTACCTTACTTCACTCCTGTCACACGCACTTATACGGGATTGGGGGTGTTTCTCGTTTGAAAATGTTCTCACATCGGATAACACCTCAGGCAATTTTCTTAATCGTAAATATCGAGATACGTTGGTTGGTTGGTTGGTTGGTTGGTTGGTTGGTTGTTTTTTTACCAAGACTCCAGAAAGACAGTAAGACTAATTGGCCTTGAAGGGGAGAGATCTGGGAAATCTACCTCTCTTTCCAATGTTTTATACCAGGGCAGCCGGGTGAATGCCCTGCTCTTCCTGATTTTCAACTGCCGTAGGATCTTTAGCGTAAGCAAGGCAGAAAGCACACAGGTCAGAATCGTTTTTTTCGTCCCCTTCCGAAGGATAGACGTTCAGTTGGATTTTCCGGTCAAACTGAGAAGAAAGTCAAGGACTCCATAGGAAACGAACCCTGGAACCTCGAGTTTAGTTACTGACAGGTGAACGTCTGAATTATGCTGCCATTTTTCTCCTTTGCAAAGTTGTTTGATGTTGTTTGTTGTTTTGTTGTTGTTGTTGTTTTTGTTGGCTGGTTGGTTTTGTTTGTTTGTCTTTTGTTTTTGTTTTGTTT
>JAPXFY010000022.1:28926058-28936058 GCA_030674185.1 Monoplex corrugatus | reverse complement strand
GCATGATGACATTTGGGGGGGGGGGGGGGTGTGGCGAGGAACTTGTCTGATGTGCTAGACTTAAGCATAAAATCAGCAGGCCTCAATATCTCTGTTGACTGAGCTATTAGTTGCAGGTTCAAACCACAGGATGCACTGCATTAAAACTGGCCTTCCACTGTAAGATAATTGTTGTTCTTGTAGTGTTAGTACTTGATTAAATAAGTCCCCCTCTCCTCTCCCTCTACTACTTGGGGATGGTTATTCTCTTTGGCCATATTCCCTGAGGTGGACACTGACTGTAAAATTGAACCAGATCAGTCAGTCAGTGTTAAATCATCGTGGAGTGTGAGGTCTTGTGGTTAAAACACCTGGTAGGAGACGAACAACTCTGGTTCGGATCTTGAAAGAGACCAGTATTTTCCCCTCCCTCTGTTGCATCTTACGTGGTGCTCTAGGTCCTAGTCTTTCGGATGACATGATAGAAAGAGGCCCTGTGTGCAGCACTCAACATATGCTAGATATTCCAGGGCATCAAAGGAGCTGTCCCTGGCAGAATCCTGTGATGAAATCCACTTTCATAGCTCAACTCTCTGACTCCTGCACCCAATCCACCAGCATTCTGCATTGTCATCAGCCATGACAGCAAAGCATAAACTTAACCCTTTGATTCCTGCACCCTATCCACCACCTTCCTGCAGGACGCTGGTGTATAGAGTGAGGGAATCAAAGGATCAAATGTTTGCAGCCTGTGGATAGGGTGAGGGAGGCAAAGGGTTAACAGAAAAATGCCTCTACAGAAACGGTAAAAAAAATATGGGTAGCTCTGTGCTGCTGCAGTGTGCTCTACCCAGGAAGAGCAACTCAAATTTCACATGGAAAAACCACTGTGACCAAAACGAATAAGTAAATAAAAGATACGATAAATACAATAATCTCAATTCTAGACAATATCAATTAAGACAAAACATTCATTGACAAAGCAGATTTTTTCAGAAAAAAAAAAGAAAATGGAAAACCAGCTCTTGTTGGGCTTTTGTTAACTGTTGTTTTGTTCTGTTTTGGGTTGTTTTTGTTTTGTTTTGTTTTGTTTTGTTTTTGTTTTGCTATGTTTGTTTTGTTTCTAAAGTAGATACAAAGAAAGGTTTTCTTTGCTGAAACGTATGTTATTTCAGGCAGAAGAATAAGGAGGGAAAAAAGAAAAAGGAATGCATTTCATATTCCTGTCTCTTTCAGATCCTTCACCACCAACTACGACATCCTCCACGATGTCTAACGACCAGGCAGAGTCATGTGACCCGTTGGCCGCCATGATAGACTGCAATGACATCATGGCTGGTGTCACTCCTGGTGACGTAAAGGCCATGTGCATGTGAGGACACTGAGTGAACCGTGTTTTGCTTCTTTAATTTCGAGGATGGATAGCTATTTGGTTGGTTGGTTGATCTTTTTGGTTGACTGATCGACTAGATCAATATTTATTTGATTGATTAATTGGTTGGTCATTATTACCTTATACCACCTACACGTATGGTATCACTGTAGGTGGTGTAAGGTAATAATGACTAATGGATTTAGTAAAACCTACGTGGGGACTGCTATAATTTGTCAAAATGATTAATTGGTTGATTTCTAGCTACTTCGTAGAAACATTACCGTTACTGTTACTTTTATTTAAAGCCCAGCCGACTGCGCAGAGCCATATCAAGGCTATAACTGGTTCAAAACACGCAATACTTCGACAAGAAAAAAAAAGGAAAAGAAAATAAGTACACATATCAATGCATTCGTGCACATAATCTAAACAGATGCCCCTGGCGTTGACCACTCCGTCCAATTTATCGCACAGAGGATTTAAAAAATAAATACCTCAGTACAAATTTAAACATAACGAAGGGCATAAAACATATATAAAAATGGGCCTAATTTACCTAAAACTGCTTCCGCATATCTCGCATCCCTGTGCACCCAAAAATGCACTTAATACATATACCCAATTATCAGTCCTAAGAGAAAGTGTGTAAGACTTTATCGAGCACATACAGATGAATGGACCAGAAAAGTAGAAAATGACAGGTAGAAATAACAGAAAGCCCAGGTGTAAGAGAAAAACAACGCGAGTGACAGAAAAAGAGAAAATTTCTAGCACATGAGTTCCATAAGAAGGGGATATCACTTATACTGAAAGAGCCCCCGGTATTTCCATGGCGGACTGTAAAAACATAAAAGATTGCCAGATTGTCAAATGTTGCCGGGTTGTTCACTATCAACGTCAAGTGTGTATATGATCATAATAAGAATTAACTTAGTGCATTTGCATGACTAACTTCAGTTTCAGTTTTAGTTTTCTCAACATTCAATTCAACATTCCATCTAATGAATCCATTTTGACATATAAATGTGCATACACTATTGGTAACAATTCATGCACACACGTAGATTCTATGAACGAGATGTGGATGCCTTACAAATATTTGAATTTGAAGCCTTTTATGTACACGGTTTTGCTTTGCTAATAGCGTTTGATTTTATGTTCTGTTAAAAACTTAATAAAAACAAGGTTTGAAAATGTGCGTACACTGGACTCACACAACAAGTGTACCATTCTCACATCTACTTAAAAGATAAGACGCTCGGATAAAGTCCATATGAACCAACAGACGCTCGGAATAAAGTCCATATGCACCATCAGACGCTCGGAATAGAGTCCAAGTGCACCTAGAGAAACGCGGAATAAAGTCCATATTCACTAACAGACGCTCGGAATAAAGTTCATATACACCAAAAGACGCTCAAAATAAAGTCCATATGCACCAACAGACGTTCGGACTAAAGTCCATATGCACCAACTCCGCAGATACCACGTGATGCATCAAGATCTAAAATGATCATGGCGTAAGCCGTGAGCCTGCGCAGAGACTCAATACGCTGGTGAGGTTTTGAGGTTTTTACTAAACATATGGATTATGTACACTATTGTCTATGCTTGTATCAGTCTGTTATTGAAACAAAAGTCTGTGGCAGTCTGTGATGCACAATAAAGCCTACCAAAACCAGCACACTTTTAGGGATCACTTCAAGAATCTGCTCTGCCGAAGAGTCGGGTAATAGTGTTTACTGCTGGTTCAACTGATCTGGCGTATCATATGATATGTTTGGCATTCCAAAATTCATGTATTGATTCTCTCTCTCTCTCCTCTCTCTCTCTCTCTCTCTCTCTCTCTCTCTCTCTCTCTCTCTCTCTCTCTCTCTCTCTCTCTCTCTCTCTCTCCCTCCCTCTCTCCTCTCTCTCTCTCTCTCTCTCTCTCTCTCTCTCTTTGTGTCTCCGTCTCTGTCTCTTTGTCTCTGTCTGTCTGTCTGTTTCTGTCTGTCTGTCTCTCTCTCTTTCTCTGTCTGTCTGTCTGTCTGTCCTCTCTCTCTCTGTCTCTCTCTCTCCTCTCTCTCTCTCTCCCCTCTCTCCCTCCCTCTCTCTCTCTCTCTCTCTGTCTCTCTTTGTGTCTCTGTCTCTGTCTCTATGTCTCTGTTGTTTCTGTCTGTCTGTCTCTCTCTCTTTCTCTCTCTCTCTGTCTCTGTTTGTCTGTCTGTCCTCTCTCTGTCTCTGTCTCTCTGTCTGTCTCTCTGTCTCTGTCTCTCTCTCTCTCTTTCTGTCTGTGTGTCTGCCCCTCTCTCTCTCTCTCTGTCTCTCTGTCTCTCATTTTCTGTCTGTCTGTCTGCCTCTCTCTCTCCCTCTGTCTCCCCTTTCTCTGTCTGTCTGTCTGTCAGTGTGTGCGTGTGTGTGTGCGTGTGAGTGCGTGTGTGTGTGCGTGTGTGTGCGTGTGTGTGTATGTGTGTGTGTGTTAACTTCTCCCCCACCCCCCTTAAAAGATTTATTGCATGAAATTTGAGCTGATCTTTCTACGTGTAGAGAGAGATGATCACCACAGTGCAGCCCCACCTAATTTTATACCTTTATAGTCTATAGTCTGTGTACTTTCGCATACCAATGAGAGCAGATGTTTCTATACAATTCTGCCAGGGACAGATTCCTTCTTTGCCACAGGTCTTTTTTTTTTTTTTTTTTTCAACTTCTTTGGCTCCATCACAGGACATGCTGTGTATGTCCCAAGTGTGCCCTTGCTAAGGACCGCTACTCTCCTCTGTGGTAGATACCATGGCCAGTTGGTCAGGGACTTCCGTCTAATCATCTAAGCCCGCTTAGCTTATTTCGCAGTAACTCACGGATCCCCTGTCTTGAGGATCTTCGCCACCCGCTGGCTTGGGAATAGTCGCCCCATTGCTGAGTTTGAGACAGTTTTCTGAGTTGCTGTAGAATTCTGTTCGTTCACTCGTTCGTTCGTGCGTGCGTGCGTTCGTTCGTTTGTTTGTTCGTTCGTTCGTTCGTTTGATTGATTGGTTGGTTGGTTGCTTGGTTGGTTGATGCTTGATTGATTGGTTGGTTGGTTGGTTGGTTGGTTGGTAGCTTGGTTGCTTGGTTGATTGATTGCTTGATTGGTTGATTGATTGGTTGATTGATTGATTGACTGTTTTAGGTTGATTGGTTGGTTGGTTGGATTGATTGATTGTTTGTTTGTTTTGAATGTTCATGGGTGCAACTTTTTCCGTTTGACAACGGAATCCGTTTTTTCAAAAGAGTCAGAAACGGAAAATCCGTTTTTTGAAAAAGCTTCAGCGTAGCCCCCCAGGGAGCTGCCAGCCCCTGGACCCCTTTGAGTTTTTTTTAACTTTTTCTAGGTTGCACCCTTGAATTGTTTGTTTGTTCGTTTGTTTGTTTCAGCGATCTGATTTGTGTTTTCGGATACGTGTATGCACGTTGTTTTGTCCACACTCTGCAGGCGGCATATCGCTGCACATTCTGTCCACTCCATGTTCGGTGGGCGTGCATTGCTAGATGTTCTCATGTTTCTGTAAGCCAGCTACTAACGTCATTTACGGGATCTGTAACGTGCGTATCCGATATACTGTATGTGTGCATACACACGAAAGGAATTCAGGCCCTCGCAGGTCTACACACATGTTGATTCAAAAGATCAGAAAAATCCCTGTTCTTTTCTCATCAGACGGAGCTGTCTAGGCGGATCGAACCCAGGACCTTCCCATTTAAAATCCCACGTTTACCCACTTGGTTTGGTTTAGTTTTTACGTCGGCACCCACCTCAGGTGATATGGCCGATGGGGATAACCATCCCAGGGAAGTGGGGAAAGGGAGACTTGTCTAATCCTATACTGACACCACCAGAGTAACAATGATGTTAAGATGGGACAGTGAGAGCACCCCGGGATTCGAACCCACAATCAATACCCACCTTGACTACCGCGCATGTCAGATAAAGGTTGTATATGTGTAGGTCACGATGAAGTCCACATGACATAGCGCTATACAAGAATCATTTAAATAATTCATGATAATGATACGAGTATAGTTTGGTTAAGATCATTAATAAAGAAGATTAGAAAAAGACAAGCAACATTTATAGGACACTTTATGAGGCAAGAGGAAAGTTGGATGGGAAAGAGAACACCAGGTAGACCCAGGGAGAAAATCTTGGACGGACTTGCAGGGTGGCTGAGGACAGAGAGGGTGGGAGATGTACTTGCAGCGAAAAGGGATAGATTCGTATGGAGGACAATGATCGCCAACGCCATGCGGCAGGCCAGGGCACATGATGATGATGATGGTTATAGTTTGGTTTAGTGGTTGGTTGGTTGGCTGATTCGTTGACTCTTGAGTTATCGCTTGAACAGTGTCTGGCTGTTTTCTAGGAACGAATGATTTGTTTACAGCCCGGGAGAAGAATACCTGGCCTGTTTGACCCAGGTCGTGGAGAACTGTCCTTCCCACGCAGACGTGTTGCCCTATGACCTGCAAAACGCCATTGACAGCACGCGGGCCATGCTGCAACAAGAGTGTAAGTGTCTGATGGTAACAGTGGCTGGTGGCAGCAGTGCTGATGTAAGTTTGGAATTTGATTGATCGATTGATTGATGGGTTGATTGATTGATTGATTGATTGATTAATTTAGATCGATTAGTTGGTTGGTTGGTTGGTTGGTTGGTTTGTTCTGATTTTTTTTCAGATATGTGTATAAATGTTGTTTTCCAACACTATGCAGGCAGTATGTCGCTGCACAGTCTGTATACTGTGTGTTCAGTGAGCGTGCAATGCTAGACGTTCTCCTGTTTTATTATCATCATCGCACTCGGATATCTACATATGCACTCCGACCAAAACTGCCAGCAAATATCTGGCAAAGTCCCGGAGACCGTGCAAAAAAGGACCTATGCCCTGGCAAGGTTTTGAAAGAGGGAGAGGAGAGAGGGACGTACAAAATACTAAGCTGACACCACCAGAGTGATGGGAACATGGCGATGGTCAGCGAATAGGCCAGTTTTTAATGTTAGCGGGCTGGGATTGAACTCGAGGTATTAGATGTTATGTCCATGGCTCCGTCCAGAGAACCAATGAGACTGCGATCTGTCACAAGAACCAAGCAGTCTGCGATGAAAAAAAATAATATTTTAACCCTTTGACTCCCTCACCCTATTCATCAACTGCACAAACTTAAATCTTTTGACTTCCTCACCCTGTCCACCAGTTTCCTGCTGGAAGCTGGTGGACAGGGTGAGAGAGTCCAAGGGTTAAGTTTTTGCTTGGCTACATGGTTGACAATACAGGATGCTGGTGGACAGGGTGCGGGAGTCAAAGGGTTAAAAGGGGTTGAAGCTTGCCGAAAAGTTTCCCTCCTGCTTGACTTTGGCTGATCTTTTACTGGGTTGTTTTTCTCTTTCTCTCTTTCTCTCTCCTTTTATTCGCCTGCTAATTCAATCAAAGTACTACCATAAACCAAAAGCTTTCAGGTTAACAATGCTCATGGCTTCAAAAAATGAGCGTACAATTAGATATTTGGCAACATACGTCTATAAAGCTTTTAAGAGAAGAGAGTTTGCCTTATCATAAAGTTACATTTTTGTGATGTGTGTCTGTTAAACCTATTTATATGTTCCTATTGTATTGTTGAAGTTTGACTGTGAGTCCTGTATTGTAATCATTTCAAAATATTTGACGTATGCATTATCCAAGAACGACTATGTATTATATTCTGTGTTTATATAATATTTATAGTGTGTTCACACCCCTTCAAATGGGGCTTTGAATTTACTGAATAGATTTCTGATTCTAAACCTATTTATATGTTCTTACTGTATCATTGAAGTTTGACTGTGAGTCCTATATTGTAATCATTTCAAAATATTTGAAGTATGCATTATCCAAGAACGACTATGTATTATATTCTGTGTTTGTATAATATTTATAATGTGTTCACACCCCTTCAAATGGGGCTTTGACCTTACTGAATAGATTTCTGATTCTGATTCTGATTCTGATTCTCCTTTTATTCGTCTTTCCCTGTCCAGCCCTCCTTCTGGTGTGTCTTGCTGGTATTGCAAAGTTGGCGCCTCTCTAGGGAGTGGGGGAGGGGCTGGTGCCAGGGAAGCAGAATGAGGTAGGGGAAAGGCAGTGAGTGAGAGGCTCACGTCCTCTTGGAAGGTGCCAGAAAGACATGGCTCGGATTGGTAGTGTAATTGTAGGAGTAGTAGAATTAATGTAAGTAGGAGTAGTAGAATTAATGGTAGTGTGAGTAGTAGAATTAATGGAAGTATGAGTAGTAGAAGTAATGATAGTGTGAGTAGTAGAATTAATAGTAGTATGAGTAGTAGAATTAATAGTAGTAAGGGTAGTAGAATTAATGGTAGTAGGAGTAGTAGAATTAATGGTAGTAGGGGTAATAGAATTAATGGTAGTATGAGTAATAAAAGTAATGGTAGTAGGAGTAATAGAACTAATGGTAGTAGTAACTTGTGGTTTTGATGGCAGTAGTCTTTCGTTGCGCAGACGACACCGTGCTAATTGCAGAAAAAGACATACAAAATCTTGTGAATATACTAGAAATCGAAAGCAAAAATAAAGGGCTGGAGCTAAATAGCGAGAAGAAGACTGAAGTCATGGTAATCAGTAAAAAAAAAAAATCCCCTCATGCAATCATGCAAAATAAAAGCAAATGGCACAACACTGAGACAGGTTGATGAGTTTAAATATCTGGAAACGTCATCTCATCAGACGGCAGATGCACACCAGAAACAGCCAGCAGAATCGGCCAGGCTGAAACAGCATTCAAGAAGATGAAAAACATTCTTACTAACAAATTCATATCAATTAACGTCAGGAAGAGTGTCCTTGGGTGTTACATAGAACCGATACTGTTGTACGGCTGCGAAGCGTGGACAGTCAACAGCGCAAAGTCAGAACAAGATTGAGGCAACCGAAATTTGGTTTCTAAGAAGAATGTTGAGAGTTCCATGAATAGCAAAGAAAACAAACGGGACAGTATTGATGGAGGCAGACACAAGGAGATCATTCATAAGGAAGATTAGGAAAAGACAGGCAACATTTACAGGACATTTTATGAGGAAAGAGAAATTAGAGCACCTGGTCATAACAGGAAAGCTGGAATGAAAGAGAGCACCAGTTAGACCCAGGGAGAAACTATTACACAGACTTGCAGGGTGGCTGAGGACAGAGAGGGTGGGAGATGTACTTGCAGCAACAAGGGATAGATTTGTATGGAGGTCCATGATGATGATGATGAGTCCAAGAGGAGGAGAGGTGATAGTGACACAGTAGTAATAATAATGGGGATGATGTTCTTCTTTCGTTTGCCATCTCATGGCCAGGCCACATCAGGCAATGAATGACCATTTTTTCCAGTCACTGGCAGCTGTCATTGAGCTAGTAGTAGTAGTAAGTAGTAGTAGTAGTTAGTAGTAGTAGTAGTAGTAGTAAAATAGCAGTTGCAGCAACAGTAATAGTAATAGCAGAAGCGGTAGCAGCAGCAGTAGTAGAAATAGCACCAGCAGCAGCAGCAGTAATAGTACTACTAGTAGTAGTAGTAGTAGTAGCAGCAGTAGCAACAGTAGTAGTAGTAGTAGTAGTAACCTAAATCTACTGGAGAACCTGTTTTCAGTCTCATAGCACCATCCGTTTGGGTTTCAGAGCCGCCTGGTCTGAGGAGTCTGCCCACCCTTTTTTCACTTCAAGTCACAGCCAAAACACTTATCTGTTCACCTAGGCTGGCACTTATCATTACACGTATAATTACCCCTCTACCAATATAAGTACTGTCACTTGCAATTACTGATTATGTGGATTGTTTACATATATGTGTATACAAAGATAGATAGATAGATAGATGGATGGAATGGATAGATAGATAGATAATTAGACAGATAGATAGATAGATTGATAGACAGATAGATTGACAGATAGATAGATAGATAGATAGATAGAAGAACAAATAGAGGGATAGATAAATAGAAGGATAGATAAATAGACAGATAGATAGATAGACAGATAGATAGACAGACAGACAGACAGATAAATAGAAGGATAGATAAATAGATATAGGTAGGTAGATAGATAGTAGATAGATAGATAGACAGATAGATAGATAGATAGATAGATAGATGTGGATGGATGGATGGATGGATGGGAAGATCTGTAGGTAGGTAGGTAGGTAGATAAGTAGACAGACAGACAGACAGACAGACAGACAGACAAATAGACAGATAGACAGAGAGATAGATAGATAGATAGATAGATAGATAGATAGATAGATAGATAGATAGATAGGTAGACAGACAGATAGATAGATAGATAGATAGATAGATAGATAGATAGATAGATAGACAGAATTGTTTTTGTATCAAACAAGAGATTGTATAAGCAGCTTGATCATCTCATAACTCTCTTTTTGTATGTGTGTGTATTTTTTTTTTGTTTTTTTATTCTACTTTTGAAAGATTTGTCTTAGAATATCATATTTTAGTCCGTATCTTCGCTACTCTTTCCCATTCGAAATTGTCAAGTAATTACCGTATTTCATTCAACAGGTCCAGCCATCTTGGAAGAGCACGCATGCGCAAAACAAATCGAATCTGCAAAACGAGACTGTGCCGAATTCCTGTC
>JAPXFY010000022.1:28913558-28921058 GCA_030674185.1 Monoplex corrugatus | reverse complement strand
CTACTACTATTACTGCAACTGCTACTACTACTTCTTTTGCTACTAGTACTATTGCTGCTACTGCTACTATTACTACTACTACTGCTGCTGCTGCTGCATCTGATACTACTACTACTGTTACGACTACTACTGTCATGTAGGTGGTGATGGTGACAGGGTTGACATGAATTTTCATTACGTGTATCTGCCATGCTTTTATAATACACTTGATCGACTGACATATTGGAAGTCAATTTTTTTATTGTCATTTACTTTTATACATTAACTTTATAGATTTTAAGAAAGTATTTGATGATACACTGCACCCCTCACTCTGATAAAAAAAACAACGTTGAAACTGCATGGCTCACCAAGCGAAACCATAAGTATTCTAAACGACATGCACTCTGGCCACTAGTACTGCCTGAGACAACAGTAAACAGACTGGTTCCAAATCAAAACCAGCGTTAGACATGGTACTTAAATTCGCCTCTGCTTCTCTTTGGTGTCATCGACTGAGTTGTGAGGGAAATAAGCAGTGACCAGCCCATGGTATTGGTTTGTGTCCTTACCAAATGGCTTAAAAGACATTCAGCTCAAGACAAATTTAGTGGATAAAACTACATCAAGATCTATCCAAAGAAATCCAGAAAAATGAAAATTAAGACCAGAACACAGAAGACCATAGTCAGACGAGTGAAGGTACATGTTGCAGAAAACGTTTAATATCCGGGAAGCATCATCTCTGCCGACGGCAGTATTGAGAAAGAGGTCTGCAGAAATTAGAATGGCAGTACAACCATTCAACAGATTCAGCAGTATCTGGAAGTCTTCCTTCATCAACACCAATACCAGGCTGAAGATCTATAAATCAATCTTTGACCAGTTCTGTTTTATGTTTTGTGGACATGTCAAACTAACTTCAAGATCGAGATTCGCCTGGGTGGCTTTCGAAAGATTATGTATCCGAAGGATCTAGAAAATTAGATGGGAGAACACATCACCAACGATGCAAGAGAGGCAGACGATCTGGTGCCAGCAATATCGTCAACGAGGTGAATGAGAGGAGATGGAGATGGCTGGACCATACTCTCAGGATGGACAAAACCAGACACGCCAAAAATGATCAAAGGCAGACCCACAGGCACCTGGCGATGTGCAATTTAGCAAGAAATGCGGAAAGCCCTGAAAACTGGTAATGGGCTAACCTGCCTCGTTCAAGATCTTCGTGCTTAGAGGAAATTGGTTTTTGTCTTATGCTTCACTTGGAGCGAAATATATTGACTTGACAATATCTTGGAACAGAAATATCTGAACAGGGCAAGTCCAGCTGCATACTCTCCATCACGAAATAAGTTTTCGTATTTTCTTTTTCGTGCATAACCTTAAAATTGAAGGTAGAATCCTAATGTATTTACTTAGTTTCTGTTAAGCATAGACTTTCTTCCCGGCTCCAGTTTTCATGCCGTGCTTCGCTTTTTGTCAACTACATGTACTTTGATCCATTCAGTAGGTCCCCATTTGCTTCCCCTAGTTTTGGGGTTATCCTCCCCAGCTCAACAAAGCGCCAGGGAAATTAACTATTAACTCATCTAACTATTTTCGTCCATTATCTAGTGAATTTGTTTCTTTGTTGTCTTTTGTATAGTTTTCCCAAAATTTGAGACTTATTTCGCTAATCAGCTGTGTGATCCCATTTCATTTTTATGTGTTTCCAACTTGCAGCCTTTTATTCGTGTGTGCGTGTGCGTTTTCTCTGTGTACTTGCACATGTCTGGGTGTACATATGGGTGTCTGTATGCGTGTATGTGTGTTCGTGTAAAAGAAAATCGAAGAAGTACCTAGGATGTGTGGATGCCCTTTTCCGACGCTGTGAGAACGATGCACGCCTCGCTATGGTCCCTACTGAGCCATTGGATCGCATGAAGCAACACTTCAAGGCTGTTTGTGCCCCTACAGGTGATTCTGACATCTCTCTCTGTCCCTCTGTGTCTCTATCTGTCTATTTCTCTCTCTCTCTGTCACTCTTTCTCTCTCTCTCTCTCTCTCTCTCTCTCTCTCTCTCTCTCTCTCTCTCTCTTCTCTCTCTCTCTCTTTCCTCTTTCTTTCTCTCTTTCTTTTTTCTTTCTTTCTCCCACTCTGTGTTTCTCCTTTCCTCTCTCTCTCTCTCTCTCTTTCCGCTCTCTCTCTCTCTCTTTCCGCTCTCTCTCTTTCTCTCTCCTTCTTACGTGTATTTTATTTTACTTTACATAAGTAGATTTTGAAAATTGTGAAGTACATTTCGGAAACGGCAGACATTGAAAATTGATCAAATACTACTGTAATGTCATCTCTCTCTCTCTCTCTCTCTCTCTCTCTCTCTCTCTCTCTCTCTCTCTCTCTCTCTCTCTCTCTCTCTCTCTCTCTCTCTCTCTTTCCCCCACCCCTCCCTTGATGCGGATAATTGTGTTGTTTATCAACCTGCAAAATTTGCAACCACGTCCCTAAGATGTTTCTGTAAGGAAGAGATGAAGCAAGGATACCATGATCAGGGAAGACAAGTTTAGCAATACAAGGATACTCTGAAGGCCAACTTCATCAGCTGTGCTATCAGCACCCGACAACTGGAAAGACACTGCCCACTGCCAGAGTAAAGTCGTGACAGCAGTGCACACACGGCACGATCACATTCATCCTGGCTCCACGACCTAACGATTACTGTTGTTACAGGGAGAAGAGTGGCAGAATGGTTCAGACATTCGCTTGCCAATACCTGAACTCGAGGTACCAGGGGTCGCTCCCCGTAGAGGCCTCGACTTTTCTCATCAGTTTGTCCGGAAAGTCGAACTGAACGTCTAGTTCTTTGGAAAGGGACGAAAAACGAGTCGGGATCCATGCACCTTCTGGTTGCACACGCTAAAGATCCCACGGCAGTTGAAAATCGTGAAAAGCTGGGCATTGCTCGGCTGCCTTGGTATAAAACATTGGAGAGATAGGTTGATTTCCAAGGTCCTCCGCCCCCACCCCACCCCCATTGAAGATCAGTTAGACTTCTTGCTTTTCTGAAAACATGTGAATATGAATTTGAAGCGAGGGAGAGGGGATGGGCGCCGTCTTCATAATGGTGGCCCTGGGAAGGTTGAGGTCACTGTCACCTCGCTCCCCTATGATCTCAGGGTTATGGAACCAGCGAGGTAGGACCTCAGGACCTGGCCAGCTATTTGGGTTTATATGCAGGCTTAAGGCTTGTGCTGTGATCATTTTGGATTTTCTCCATCACATGGCACCTGTGACGATAGTGCATATGGAATTCATTCCGAGCGCGAAGACGTCATTTTGAGAAACTGAAACTGTCTTTAGCAGGGGACATAACAGGCAGTGTCCTCAATATGTCGGATCTGAACAGGCACTGTTCAACTTCACTGAAGTGATCAAGCGGCAGTGCATGCTTCTCTTGTCGGTAACCCCATGGCAGTTTGATATTTCTGACTTCCGTGGGCTTCCTGGCACTGGGACTTCGAGTGAATGAACTTGGGGTGGTGGTGGTTGGTAATGGTGGTGGTGGTACAAAAAGGATCCGGAATGAGGGGCATGGGATCAGCGCCACTAAAGCGTCGCAGAAGTTGGGACAGTAATAAAAAAAAAATCAATAAATAAACAATGAATAAATTGATAAATAAATCATTAAATAAAAAAATGAATCTATAAACGAACAAATAAATAAATAAGCTATAAATAAATACATGAATAAATAATGAATAATTAAATAAATAATGTATAATGAATATTTAAATAAATTAATGAATGAATGAAGAAAGAAAGAAAAGAAAGAAAGAAACGAAGGAAAGAAAGAAAGACATAATGAATAATTAAGTAAACAAATATATAATGACTAAATAAGGAAAGACAGACAGAAAGAAAGAAAGAAAGAAAGAAAGAAAGAAAGAAAGAGAAAGAAAGAAACGAAAGAAAGAAAAGAAAGAAAGGAAAAAATAAATGAATAGATAAATAACCAAGATAATTATGTTGATCATTGTACAGTTGTTGATGATATTAGTAGTAATAGTGGCATCAGCAATAATAGTAATATCAGGATTTTTTTTTTTTTTTTTTTTTACTTTCCTTCCTCTTCTTCTACTCTTTGTTCATGGTGCTAGCCGTGTTTGTGTGCGTTTGTTTCAGACAAGACCAGCCGTTCACAGGCACTTGCCAGAGCCAGGTCCACGCTAGAAAAATACGCACGCAGTCTGTCATCCCTTGTCTGAGTGGACGAGAAAAGGACGGACAGTTCAGCAGTGGTGTGACTGCATCAAGAGTGGGCTACTTGCAAATTTCCTTGTGCAAAATGTAAAACATATACATTGTGCAGACTGGCTGAGCGAAATGAATGGTCGAATGAGATGACCTTGTTCAGCATCGATAGGACTAATTCAACTAAGGCTTACTCGATAAACCCGCTAACTCCAAAACTCCAGGACTAACTCCAACAAACTCCAGACTAACTACAGATTAACCCAGACTAACATACGACTGACTCCAAACAAACTCCAGACTAACTCAGATAACTCCAGACTAACTCCAGACTACTCCAAACAAACTCCAGACTAACTCCAGACTAACTCCAAACTAACGCTCCAACACTCCAAACAAACTCCAGACTAACTCCAGACTAACTACAGACTAACTCCAGATTAACTTCAAACAAACTCCAGACTGACTCCAGACTAACTCCAAAAACTCCAAACTAACTCCAGACTAACTCCAGACTAACTACAGACTAACTCCAGACTGACTCCAGACTAACTCCAAACAAACTCCAGACTAACTCCAGACTAACTACAGACTAACTCCAGATTAACTCCAAACAAACTCCAGACTAACTCCAGACTAACTCCAAACTAACTCCAGACCTACTCCAAACAAACTCCAGACTAACTCCAGACTAACTACAGACTAACTCCAGATTAACTTCAAACAAACTCCAGACTGACTCCAGACTAACTCCAAACAAACTCCAACTAACTCCAGACTAACTCCAGACTAACTACAGACTAACTCCAGACTGACTCCAGACTAACTCCAAACAAACTCCAGACTAACTCTAGATTAACTCCAGACTGACTCCAGACCAACTCCAGAGTAACTCCAGACTAACTCCAAACAAACTCCAGAACTAACTCCAGATTAACTCCAGAATAATTCCAGATTAACGCCAGACTGACTCAGACTAACCCCAGACTAACTCCAGAGTAACTCCACACAAACTCCAGACTATTGTTAATTTTCATATACTCATTCTGCCGGTAATAATGAAAAATAGTTTTACGACAGGAGTAACTCTAAGTTTTAAAGTCTTTTTTCTTTTTTAAACAAAATTTGTTCGATTTACATTTCCCTTTCAGATAATTCATATTTTTCATCGCTAATATTGAATTAGGTTTCAAATTTTTGTTATTTTTTCATAATGTTAAACAAGTCATTCAATTTTTTACTGTATCAGTAAACCACACCATATAGTCTATTTCTGCATGCTTTAATGAATTGTTATCTTCGTTATGAGTCTTAATACTCATGTCTGTGCAGTTGTGTAAAAAATGAAAAATGTGTAAGCAGTGATCAGTTTCGCATGATGCTGTTGAGACAGGACGGAATACTGTGATCGTCACTCACTCCCTCCACAGCCTCTCCTCTCTTGTCTCATGTCTGTCTTCGTTTGTTTGTTTGTTTGTTTTTGTCTATTTTGTTTAATCGTATTTCTTTTGCAGTATCCTACTTTTTGGTTTTCGTATTAGCAGTAGCAGATGTATCCATTGGCCTAAAAATGATGATCAAATGAAAATTGTTTTGCATTGTTTTTTCTTTGACAATTATGCCTGAAATGACAAAAAGATTTAGATTGTTTCTTTTTCTCTTTGACGGTAAACATGCCTAATATGATGTAAAAATAAACAAGTGTTTCTTTTTTAACCATGACAATTAAACCTGAAAATGAAGCCAAGATAGGGATTGGGTTTTTTTGTGTTTTGTTTTGTTTCCTTTGAGAAATAGGTCTACAAATGACTAAAAAAATATATTGAAATGAAGAAGATATAGAGGTTTGTGTCTCTTTTATCTTATGATAACTTATCCTGGAAAAAAAAGATTAAAATGACTGAGATTGGTTTCTCTTTCCTTTGATAGTTAAAGCTAAATCTTATGACAAAATACAGACTGTTTTTTTTTCTCTGCATAAACCATGAAGTGACGAAAACAGATTGTTTCTTTTTCCCATGATAATTAAGACTAAAAATCATGAAAAGAGAATTTGTTGGTATATATTTTTTCTATGACAATTAAGCCAGAAACATGGATGACGAACCAACAATTTGAAACCACACCTAAAACCATAATCAAATCAAAACCCGCCTCTTGCCTTTTGAGAAAAACAGAAGAAAAAAACCCGTAGTCTAAAAAAAACATTTTATGAAAGGGAAACAGGTTCTGTTAATTTGCAATTGAACCGTCTACATTTAGTGATGTCTTTTACGTACCTGTTAATTGTCTGTCTTTTGTTACATTTGGTCAAGCAGAAAACGGATGCACATTTTCTGAAAACAAGGTATAAAATTGAAAAATACATTGCTGCTATCAATGATCAGCATAGTAAGCTTTCAATGAATTGGCCTAAAAAAAAGACTTAATGGAAACTTGAAATGTTTAAAAAGAGAGGGAAAGGGAAAGTGATGTATGCATAAATGCGTGTACTTTGGTGTGAGATCAGAAGTGGATCAAGATGTACTCTGGTTGGAAAATATGATAGGTTTCATATTTTTATAATGTAAGTTGTCAACGTGTATTAGTCATTGTACAATTTGATATTGCTGAGGGTGATCAGGGAAAATTTTGTAGAGTGATTGTCTGAAGTGTATGTGAGATACTTGTTATGCTTGTCTTCATGGATTGAAATAATGGAGTTTGCGTTTGTTGTCTATATGTTTATATATATATATAACAAATAAAGAAAATGTTAAAAAAAGAAAACGGATGCAAAGCATAAACGTAAGTCTTGAGGGTGCCCATCACCTTCATCTCCCTGTTGGCAGATGTCTGTTTTGGGCCTCACGATGCAAAACAAGGCAAGACAAAAATATACATGTTTGTGGAAAGGTATCCCAGAAATAGGGGGTGAATGTTTCTTGTTTTAAAAACAGAACATAGCGTGTATCATTCCGTTATTTTCTCTCTTTTTTTTTTCTTTTTTTTTCTTTTTTTTTTTTTCTTTCTTTTTCTTTTTTTGTTTTGTTTTGTTTTTTGGTTGTTTTGTTTTTGAGTTTTTTCCCGTCCGAGTTCTGTGTATCTGGGTGTTCGTGCATGCGTACGTTAATCCGTTTGTCTGTTTGTCTGCATGTTGGCTGTCTAAATGTATGTATTAATAGGGTAAGGGTGGCATTTGTGGCAGTTGTTACGGGTTATGATTTTTTTCCGTTAAAAAGAAAAAGAATTTTTGAGAGAGAGGTAATGCAAGACACACACACGCACGAACACACGTACGCGCGCACGTGC
>JAPXFY010000022.1:28908558-28911058 GCA_030674185.1 Monoplex corrugatus | reverse complement strand
TATTGTTTCAACTGTTTGTTTCGCCATTTTCAGGCATAATTGTTATGGGGAAAAAAGAAACGATCTTTTTATTCCCATCATACTTAGGTATAATTCTCGTGGGATGAAAAGGACAGAGTTGCTTTTATTTTATTTTTTTTCATCATAGTTAGGCTTAATTGTCTTGCAGGAAAAAGGATTCAGTCTGTTGTTGTTTTTTCATTGCAGGTTTCATCATCATGGAAAACAATTCTGTATCAGTGTGTGTGTGTGTGTGTGTGTGTGTGTGTGTGTGTGTGTGTGTGTGTGTGTGTGTCTGTGTGTGTGTGTGTTTTGTGTGTGTATGCGTGTGTGTGTATCTCTGTGAGTGTGCGTGCATGCGTGTGTGTGAATGTGTGTGTGCGTGCATGTGTGTGTGTGTGTGTGTCGTGTTGTGTGGTTTGTGTGTGTATCGTGTGTGTGTACTCTGTGAGTGTGCGTGCATGCGTGTTGTGAATGTGTGGTGGTGCATGTGTGTGTGTGTGTGTGTGTGTGTGTGTGTGTGTGTGTGTGTGTGTGTGTGTGTGTGTGGTGTGTGTGTGAAGGCCAACAGTTGTATTCATTTATGTGATTAACTGTCCTTCATTCTTTGTGACTAGAGATTCCTTATACTATTTTCATCTCTTGTTTTGTTGTTTGTTGTTACATTTTAAATTTGATTGTGCTCTAGTGTTGTAAAATGTAATGAGCATGCATCGGACATGTAGGTTCCGATGGCCTAAAACCACTCAATTGAGCATAAATCTTACGTCTGCATTCTATTCTATCATTTGCCACCAGAAAAAGCAAAATCGCAAACGGTCATTTTTCCGGCCTTTTTGACACCCAAGGTGGGCATTTTGGACGAAAAAGTGACTATCAGAACCTACCCGTGTGACACATTTCATCAGGTTATTTCGAGAAGCCAAGTCCAAATTTACCATCTAAATTGGTCTCCAATGAAAAATGGCCGAGAAAATGGCCTCCAAAGTTAGCCATCTTGAAAATAAGATTCTTTTTTTCAGCCTGTTTGAGAAGGTTCCGACGGACTAAAACCACTCAGTTGAGCATAAATCATACGTCTGCATTCTATTCTATCATTTGCCACCAAAAAAGGAGAGTCGCAGTCATTTTTCCATTCTAACGGACCTGGCCATGGCGGCCATTTTGGCCGAAAAAAAGTGATTATCGGAACCTACCCTTGTGACACATCTCATCAGGTTATTTCGAGCACGCGGAGTCCAAATTTACTAAATTGGTCTCCAGTGAAATGTGGCCGAGAAAATGGCCTCCAAGGTTAGCCATCTTGAAAATTATAGATTCCTTTTTTCAGGCTGTTTCAGTTTCAGTAGGTTCCGTCGGTCTAAAACCTCTAAATTGAGCATGAATGATACATCGGCATTCTGTTCTGTCATTTACCACCAGAAAAAGCAGAATCGCAATCGGTCAGTTTTTCTGGCCTTTAGTAGTAGTAGTAATAGTAGTAGTGGTGGTATTATTGTTGTTATTGTTGCTGTTGTTATTATTGTTATCAGCAGCAGCATAATAATTATTATTATTACTATTATGAATATTATTATTATTCTTATCGTCATTTGAATTGTCATTATGTATGTTATGTCTGAACTGCAAAATAATATCTGCTATGGAGGTTTGTTGTTGTTGTTGTTGTTGTTTTTGTTGTTATCATTATTTCTCTAGCCCTCTTATGTCCCTCTATGTGTCTGTCTTTCTCTTTTCTCTTTCTCTTTTTTCTCTCTCTCTCTCTGTCTGTCTGTCTGTCTCCCCCTCTCTCCTCACTCTCTCTCTATCTCTCTCTCTCTCCCCTTCTCTCTCTCAGTTTGTTTATTTGTTTGTTCATTTGCTCATTCGTTCGTTCTGTTCTTTTTCTCTCTCTCTCTCTCTCTCTCTCTCTCTCTCTCTCTCTCTCTCTCTCTCTCTCCTCTCTCTCTCTCTCTCTCTCTCTCTCTCTCTCTGCTCTCTGTCTATCTCTCTGTCTGTCACTCTGTCTCTCTCTGTGTCTCTATGTCTGTCTCTCTTTCTGTCTCTCTCTTTCTCCCCTCCCCCCTCTCTCTCTCTATCTCTCTCTCGCGCGCGCGCTTTCTCTCTCAGTTCGTTTATTTGTTTATTCGTTCGCTTGTACGTTCGTTCGCTCGTTTGTTTGTTGTACGTTCGTGTAATTTTTTGTTTTTGTTTTTGATTGGTTGGTTAGTTAACTAGTCGGTTAGTTGGTTGATTGGTTGGTTGGTTGGTTGGTTGGTTGGTTGGTTGGTTGGTTTGGTTGGATGTTGTTGGTTGGTTGGTTGGTTGGTTGGTTGGTTGGTCGGTCGGCTGGTTTGTTGGTCTGTCGCTGCCTATTTGTTTGTTTGTGGTAATCGTTTCACTTGTTATATAAAAAAGACAACATAGATGTAATAGAGTACATTTTTGCGGATTTGTGTTAAATTCCCTCGTCAGCACCAGATGGTTACTCCTGTCATATTCATGGGACTCCTTCTCTTTC
>JAPXFY010000022.1:28898558-28903558 GCA_030674185.1 Monoplex corrugatus | reverse complement strand
CAAACAAGAAAAAAGAATGATAACATAAAATAGCAACTTGTATTATTTTTGGACATGACTAACAATTCAAATCAGATCCCACATTCGACTTCATGTTACTGTATGGAAAATCACATGATGTTTTGAATGGTGTCACTATATAACTCAATCAATCTAACATTTATTTATTTTATCAAATATGTTGAATGGATTTGAATGTCTGCATTTTCTTCAGCCAACCATTGTATCAAATGATCAATCAGTTAATGAAACATTCATTCGATAAAAATTCACATTATAAATAATAATATCTTTATGGCTCAACTGTTTTCACAAATCAACCGATCAATTGATAAATCATTCAAATAATAGATCAAACAGTCATAATGAACTGATGCTTAACGTGTAGCATCTTAACGTAAAAATCAATTAAACAATCAATTAGTTAATTAATCAATCAGATGAAATGATGACAAACTGGTGTGTTTTTAATGATAACATGAAATGGCTTCAGAGATAGTCAATGAAGTTATCAATTCATGTAGAAATCCAACCATCTTCTGTACATCTACAAAACATATCGTATTATACACACATATATTCATGTGATAATTATTCAATGATCTTACAGCCTTTAACCAACCTACCATACCAACCAACCAACAAATCATCCAACCGACCTAGCAGCCGACCAATCAAAGTCAACCAACCAACCATTCGAACGATCGATTGATCAATCAATCGATCGATCAACCAATCAATTAATCAGTGCATATTGTGAGATACAATCAATCAATCAATCAATCAATAATCAATCAACCAATCAATCAGAATTGCAAACAATCAATCAATCAAAAATGCAATCAACCAATTAATCATTCATCGAATTGTTTTAGTACATGGTTGTGAAACGGTTATTGGAAATTTCCACCTTCATTGATCGATCGATTGATCGATCCATCAATTAGTCACTCAATCAGCAAAGTTAAACTGTTAACTTTTCATTTTGAATTTGTGATGTTTGAATTTGATTATGTTGTCCAATCAATCAATTTATCACTCTCTCAATCAACCAACTGATCAATCAATTGACCGATCAATCAGTTAAACCATGAATGAATCAATCAATAAAACAGTCGGTCAGCAAATCAACAGTTTCAATCAATCAATTAGTTTATCAATAAATCGATCTCTCAATCAATCAATCAGTCAGTCAATTCTATATGACTGTTATTAGCTTATCCAATAAATCAGTGAACTAAACAATTAATCGACAACCAATCGGTCAACCAATCAATCAGTTAACAATGAATCAACCCAGCAGTCAGGCAATAAATCAACTAGACTGTCAATCAATTAATCAGTCAGTTAATCAATCAATCAATGAATTGGTTAAATCGACTGCTGCCAACTTATCGAAACAATCAATGAATTAATCAGTCACTTCAATCAATGGATCAACCAGCCGGTCGATCAATCAACCATTTGATCGGCACATTTCTGTCAACAAAAGATACGTATGAATACGAGTAAGATATGAAAAGAAAATGCACATCGACAGACAGACAAACAGATTGATGGGCAAGTGTATCTTTATCCTTGAGAACGTTCCGTTTTCTCTCTCTCTCTCTCTCTCTCTCTCTCTCTCTCTCTCTCTCTCTCTCTCTCTCTCTCTCTCCACACAACACACACCACACACACACACAACACACACACACACACACACACAACACACACATACACACACACACACACACACACACACACACACACACACACACACACACATGCAGGAATGGAGGGGGGCAGAGAGACAGACAGAGAGACAGACAGACAGAAAGAGACAGACAGACAGACATAGACCAAGAAACAGAGAGGTACAGATTACATCAGAGCATAATTATAGCAGGATTGTATGTATGTGGTTGTATGTCTATTTATGTACGTGAATATGAATAAGAATGTGCACGTGTATGGTCGTCTGCATACGTTTTTCTTTTTTTGAATGCAGCATGACAATAAGGAATTATCGACAGACAAAAAAATATTCACTCGCGCACCAATCGTATCATTTGCCTTTCAAATTGTGAAAGCTGCCAATTTGAAAGTTTCGGTGTACAAAAAAAATTATACCCTTTGTTCCTTTGTTGTTTGATTGATTGATTTTTGGGGGGGTTCTCTGTTTTGCTTTGTCTATTTCGTTTCTTGGGAACAGCTTGGGAAACAGACTCTTAAGCACTTTGCACTTTACAGAAAAACATCATAGATGAAAACAAAAGTCAAACATAAAGCAACAATATTAGCATGCTTTATGTTATGTAAGCCTATATTGCCGTGCCAAGAAATAGAAACTGAAATCTGAATGGTGTGACTTTTTTTTATAATAATTATCTCCATCTCCTATCTCATAGGCACACGAAAAGCCTTCATTACCAATTTCCGTGATTAAAATTATGTTTGCTTGATATGTATTGATCTATTCAAATAGTTTAAGGTTCTTGCGTCTTTTGTTGATCTCAGCAAAACGACCTTTTTTTATTCCCTCGATTTACCAAAGCTGTCAAATTTCCAGCACAAATTTTAATGGGCTCTTTTCAGACCTGCCTGAATTAAAAGCTCACTCCAAAATGTACGTGGGCTGGCTGGCTCTTTTGATAGAGCTGTGAATTCTAGATCTCATAATAATTACAACTAATAATCACAATATTGATATGACACCAGATTATGACAATTCAGATCAAGGCGCATGTCTTGAGTTCAATTTCATCTCGCAACACAAAAGTTGGTTTATGTGCTGCCCATCATTTTATGCTCCAATCATTCTGGTTGTGTCAGTGTTTCGTGGGTGAGCTTCCCACTCCCCATCGCACGACCTTGCCAGTGCATAGGGTTTTGCGCATGTTCAACGACTTTGTCAGATAACTACTGGCAGATTTGGATGGCGCATATATGGAACTGTACGTGTGTAATGAATCCCTCTTGAGCCAAGCCGAACTCAAAATGTACGAAAATGGGGCTTAGCTCCAAGCAACAGATCAGGAAGGAACAGTACCAGTGATTTCCCTTGTCTGTAAATTTCCCTGTGGGTCACTGATATATTGTCTAGTAATATAAGTGATTTTCGACAAACGAAAAAAAAATGTGTTGGGAGGGGGATTGATGAAGGTATACTTGGGAATAGAAAATATTGAAAAACAGAGAATGAAACTGCAAAGAGAGTACAAAGAGAATAAACAAATAAAATGTCATAACTAATCTGAACGAAACCAAAATTTCGAATGTCCCAAGAAAGATGGTAAGCAAACTCTGGGTCCAGGTGCGCAATACGTTTCGATCACCTAGAAGTCTTCTAACTACTGAAATTAATCCAATTTTACATACAGTTTCATTTTCTCAAGATAATATCTCCGCGCTCGGAATAAAATTCATACGCACCAGTGATTCCACTGATGCCATGTGATGGAGAGGATCCAAAATGATCATGACAGCCTGAACGTAAGTCGTGAATGTTAGCAATGTTTTGAGGTCCTATCCAAACTTATTATGAAGTTCTATTCTATACTGACATTATGTGACAGGACTGTACTGTACGTTTACTTTCAATTTCACCTACGTTCTCACGGGAACGTCCAAAGAGTTTTTTGTTTGTTTTGTCTTGTCTTTTTTGTTTTTGTTTTGTTTTTGTTTCTTTTTATTTTATTTTATTTTAGTTTGTTTGTTTTTTTGTACCTTTATTTTGTTTGAGTGCTTCTAGAAAATGGAAACGTGTGGCGTACCTGGGCCCCAAAACACGAGTTGCTTGTTTGTCTGGTCGGTAAAACAAAGGAGCTTGTAACAGAAACACCTTTCCTCGCTCAGAGCCAAGCGCACGTCCCGTCAACTGACTCGATTAGAGCACAATGCTCACAATTCAAGGAGTCCTGGGTTCGATCTTCTGATGGGCTACACTTGTAAACCCTGGTCAGCTGATTCTTTTCACAGAGCCTTGGACTCAAGATTTCATGTGTCGAGTTCAGTCCCACCCCCCACCCCCCACCCCTCACCCCCCAGCATAAAAGGTGGCCGGCTTATTTACTGCCCTTTGTAATGTTCCATGTTGGTGGTGTCAGTTTTTTTACATAGTTCCTGTCATGTTCCTTTCTACGTTTCAAGACCTTGCCAGGGCAAATTGTTTTTTCTCACGCCCGCTCAAGGTGTCTGCTAGATAATTGCTAGAAGACTGTTGGAATTGTCCGAGTGTGATGAATCCCTCTTGAACAAACTTCAGACTTCAACTCCAGGGGCGCGGTGCTCAGGTCTAAATTGTCACGTTGTGTGTTTGTCTGTATATGTGTTTTGTGATCTTTGTGTCTATCTATTTGTATGTCTATTGATCTGTCTGTTGTATGTCTGTTGCTTGTTTGTTTGTCTCTCTGTCTGTTGCCTCTACTGTCATTAAAACAGTGGATTGTTCAAGGCAAGAAAGTTAAAAAAACAAATAACAAAGAAACACGGAGGCATGCAGAGAATCTAGTGAGATGCATGGTCATTGTTCCGGATATGAGATTACTTAGATCATGAGATCGAAGGCGTTGCGTGGGTCAGGCTGCGAGCCAAGCGTGTCTGCCACACCTGAAGCTACAGACTCCATCGTTGACCGGTTTCTGTGAAGATGCTGCCAGCCACGACTGTCTGAATCACGGTCATCTGAGATCGGCCAGCCAGGCGTCACGTGATGACGGACTTGCGCCGCCCAGCCTCCTGCATACCCCTGGCCAGAGTTGGGACATGAGCAGGACAGGCCACGATCTGCTGAAGGTCCCAGGTAGACCCCCTCGAGGCATTTAAGCCGAAGACCTGCAGGCCCTCGGGAGCTCTGGCCAGCTGTGAAGGGACGGTGACAACAGCGGGGTCCATGACGCTCCAGATCTCCACTTGCACGGACATGGTTGAAGATAAGGTTGGTCAGTTCGGCAGCTGGACAAGGCAAAGTCTGACAAGAGTCTCACACGGTAAATTAAACCCAAGAAGCTTATATGTTA
>JAPXFY010000022.1:28891058-28893558 GCA_030674185.1 Monoplex corrugatus | reverse complement strand
CCAAGGACAGATCCTTGTGGAACACCACAGGTCAGGTATGCAGGTTGAGAGTAAGTGCCATTGATGAGAACAGTTTGTTTTCTGTTTGATAAATACGAAGTGAACCAGGAGAGAGCAATATCAGAGATGCCAAAAGTATGATGAAGTCTAGAAAGGAGAATACCATGGTCAATGGTATCGAAGGCTGCAGACAGATCAAGGAGTGTGAGGAGAGAGACTTTGCCAGTATCAGTTGCAATGAGGAGATTGTTGAGAATGTGTAGTAGGGCAGTTTCAGTGCTATGGCACTGGCGGTAGGCTGACTGGAAAGGATTGAGGAGATTGTTGGCAGACAGGTGAGAGTTCAGCTGGTTGAGGACGACTTTTTCAAGGAGTTTTGACAAGAAAGAGAGATTAGAGATAGATAGACAGAGGTAGATAAATAGATAGATAGATAGATAGACAGACAGACAGACAGACATATAGATACATAGATAGATAGATAGACAGACAGACATATATATATATATAGATAGATAGATAGACAGACAGACAGACATATAGATACATAGATAGGTAAGGTAGGATAGGGTAGGTTAAGGAAGGGTAGTGTAGGGTAGGGTAGAAATGGATTGGATTGGATTGGAGAGAGAGAGAGAGGTAAAGAGATGGATGGATGGATAGATATATAAATATATTGGTGCACAGATGGACAAATAGTGTTACTCGGACATTAAAAATTGGATGACATACAACAAACTTCAGCTAAATGATGACAAGACAGAAGCTATCCTCACTGGCACCCGTCAGAAACTTTCTCAGCTGCCTCCTCTTTCTCTCCCATTATGTAACACATCAGTCCCGATTTCTAATTCAGCTAAAAACCTTGGTGTCTGCATTGACTCTACCCTCTCCATGAACAACTTTGTTTCTCAAACTGCCAGATCTTGCTATTATCACCTCCATCGTATAAATCTGATCAGGAAGTATCTCTCTGTCGAAACAACTGCAAAACTCGTTCTCTCCTTCATAATGTCTCGCATTGACTATTGCAATTCACTCCTGTCCGGTCTTCCTGCCTCCACCACTCACATCCTACAGCGCATTCAAAACAATGCTGCACGCCTTGTACTCAAAAAGAAAAAAGCTGACCACATATCTCCTCTCCTGGCACAACTTCACTGGCTCCCTGTATCAAAGCGCATACAGTACAAACTAGACACCATGTGCTACAAAAGCCTCAATAACGCAGCCCCCGATTATCTGTCAAGCCTACTTCAGATCTATGTTCCCTCACGTACCCTCCGCTCTGCCTCCGATCCTCTGACTTTTCGCTTTCCACGCACTAAGCTCAATACCTAGGGTCCACGAGCCTTCTCTGTTTCTGGTCCGCTCTCCTGGAACACCGTCAGCAACCTACTTTTGTCTCCTTCAAGTCCGCTCTCAAAACTCACCTTTTCTCCTCTGCATAAAATCCTGACCTCACTCAATCCCCTCTACAGCCTGTCTCCACTCGGAGGGGAATCACATTGTAATATATAATTGTATATGCTATGCTCTCTATAATTTTCCATTGCTTTTATTCTTTCTCCCCATTTATAGCCGTGTGCGTGTGTGTGTGTGTGTGCGCGCGCGCGCGCGCGTGTGTGTGTGTGTGTGTATGTATGTGTACGTGCGTGCGTGTGTGTGCGTGCGTGCGTGCGTGTGTGTGCGTGCGTGCGTGTGTGTATGTCTGTTTCAGCGCTTAGATTTGATTTTATCAAGATTTTGCGCTATATGAATATTGTAATTATTATTATTATTATTACAGATATGCCTGTGTATGCAAATTACAAAAAAGTGTGTACACTTCTTCATATCCAGGTGATTTCCATTATCTATGTTGTTTGGTGTCTTGATGAACTTTCATTGCATTAAATTTACTTAGAAATAAGAATATGTTATAAGCCTCCAAAAACAAAAACAATAAAAAACAAGTAAACAAAAGGATTAAAGAAACAGAAATAAAGGAATATGACGGAAAGAAAGCAAGAAACTGAAAATAAAAACCTCAAAATAAATTGAAGAAGAAGCAAAGATTGCACACAGTAAATAGCACAAAGAAATTGCACTTTGAAAATGGAGCTTGGAGTCTAAACTATGTTCACGAAGGATTCAGTGCAGTCGGACTGTTCCATATGCTTTCAACACAAATCTGTCAGCAGTTTCAGTTTCAGTTTCAGTTTCAGTTTCTCAAGATGACGTCTCCGCGCTCGGAATGAATTCCATATGCGCTAACGTCACGAGTGGCATGTGATGGAGAAGATCCAGAATGATCACAGCACAAGCCTTAAGCCTGTACATAAACCCATGAGCTGGTCAGGTCCTCAGGTCCAACCTAGATAGTTTCACCAAAAAAAAAAAAAATTCCCGCGAAGCGGATTGCTTTTCGCCATCTAAAGTCCTCCGCTCTACTAACTGAGCTATCACGGGCAATTATTTGAGAGTTCGCAAAACTCTATGCATTAGTAAGGTCTTGAAA
>JAPXFY010000022.1:28788558-28886058 GCA_030674185.1 Monoplex corrugatus | reverse complement strand
GTTGCTGCTGCTGCTGCTGCTGTTGTTCAACTCACTGACAAAGGGCAAGGTCAGAAAGTGGAGGGAAGGAGATGTGGACGTCAGGGTGGAGGATGGAGGTGGGGGTGGTAGGCGAGTATGTTTACGGTCTCATTCCATGAAGCTTCCCACCACGGGATTTTCATGTATGTGTATGTATGTATGCATAGTATGTATGTATGTATGTATGTATGTATGTATGTATGTATGTATGTATGTATGTATGTATGTATGTATGCATGGATGCATTCTATATGTATGTATGTATGTTATGTATGTATGTATGATGTATGTATGTATGTATGTATGTATGTAGTATGTCACAGATATGCATGCATGCATACATGTATGTATCTATTTACCTTTGTGTTTTGTCCAAAACGGATTAAAAACAAGACTGACAAAGAAAAACACAGGAAAGATAGCGTAGTGATAGGAAGTTGTGATGGAAGTAGTGGAATCATACTTTGCATAGTCAGGAAGGGTGATGATATTCGGTGGGGTGGGGTGGGGTGGGCTGGGGTTGGGGGTCCCCAAAGGCTATGACACATTTTTCCACACTACAAAGCTGATTGAAAAGCCTGCGGTTTGGCTTGTCTATCTAAACGTGTGGTCACGTACGACCTTGCACACAACGCTTGACATCAGCATGCCAAAACAAAATTGTCGTTGCAGGCATTCGGCTCTTGTTGTCAATATGACAGTCAAAGTTGTTGTTGTTGTTGTTGCTGCTGCTGCAGCTGTTGTTGTTGCTGTTGTTGTTGTTATTGTAGTTGTTGTCATTGTTGTTGTTTTTGTTGCTGTTGCTGCTGTTGTTGTTGTTGTTGTCATGGTTGCTGCTGTTGTTGTTGCTGCTGCTGCTGCTGTTGCTGTTGTTGTTGTTGTTGTTGTTGTTGTTGTCGTCGTCGTTATTGTAGTTGCTGTTATTGTTTGTGGTGGTGGTGGTGGTGGTTGCTGCTGCTGTTGTTATTATTGTCGTTGTTGTTGTTATTGTTATTGCTGCTATTGTGGTTGTTGTTGTTGTTGCTGCTGTTGTTGTTGTTTTTGTTGTTGTTGTTATCTGTGAGAAATATAGGCATTAGGTGAGTGAATACATTGGATGAAAAAAAGTTGACAGTCTCTTTAGCGAAAATAAAATGTTCTCTCTCTCTCTCTCTCTCTCTCTCCTCTCTCTCTCTCTCTCCTCTCTCTCTCTCTCTCTCTCTCTCTCTCTCCTCTTACCTCTCTCTCTCTCCCTCTACCTCTCTCTCTGCCTCTCTCTTTTTGTATGTGTGCGCGCTTATATGTGTGTGTATTTTCATGTGTGATTGTCACTGATAAACTGGAAAACATGTTTGTTTTTATTTTTCATAAACTGTGTTTATGCCACATTGATATATTGGTAAATGAATTATCAAATATGTCCACATTACATTATAATGTATAAACGTTGGAGTATGTACCCATTTGTTTTTACTGCATTAATGCATGGACATCGCAATGTTTATGCTATGCTTTTTGTAAAGTGCAAGGAACAGTCTGATATGCATGTTTGTTCTATACAAATAGAATTATTATTATTGATTATTATTATGTAAGTATGTATGTTTGTGCAATGTGTGTATTGTGTTTGTAAGTATTATGTCTGAATGTGTGTGTGTGTCAATGAATGTACGTGTGTGTATGTATGTATGCATGTATGTATGTACGTATGTTTGTATGTATGTATGTATGTATATGAATGTATGTATGTATGTATGTATGTATGTATGTATGCATGCATGCATGCATGCATGGATGGACGGACGGACGTATGTACGTACGTACGTATGTATGTATGTATGTGTGTATGCTTGTTTCTATGTCTATTTGATTGTTTGTCTGTCTGTTTGTTTATTTGTTTGTTTGAATGCATGTGTATGTGTGTGTACTATAATTATGTGTGTGTATGTATGCATGTGTGATGGAAATATGAATCTCGTGTATTGCGCTTATATATGAAAATATCGTATTCTTGTATGTAGGTATTATGCACGTACGCATATATGTGTGCACGTAAGCGTGCATGAGTATACATATATATGCATGATGGCTCTTTTCATGTTTCCATCGGCCTTGACATGACTAGAGGGATCGTTTACGTGTATATTTGATATTCTGCATACATATGCAAATGAAGGGGATTCAGAGGTCTGCACACATGTTGCCCCAGGAGAACCGTTTTTTTTTGCCTTTCCGCACCAAGCAGGAGGCACTCAGGCAAGATCAAACCCAGACCTTGCAGTTGGAAGTCTGACGTCTTACCCGACTGACCCCCGCACCCGTCTTAAAGGGAGATTAACATAGGAAATGTCCAAGCATTCAGGCACCAGGCAGATTAACATAGAAACGTTAAAACATTCAGGCACCAGGGAGATTAGCATAGGCAACGTTCAAGCATTCAGGCACCAGGGAGATTGATAGAGGAAACGTTCAAACATTCAGGCACCAGGGATATTAACATAGGAAACGTCTAAGCATTCAGGCACCAACAGGGATATTAATATAGGAAACGTCTAAGCATTCAGGTACCAGGGATATTAACATAGGAAACGTCTAAGCATTCAGGTACCAGGGATATTAACATAGGAAACGTCTAAGCATTCAGGTACCAGGGATATTAACATAGGAAACGTCTAAGCATTCAGGCACCAACAGGGAGATTAACATAGGAAACGTCTAAGCATTCAGGAACCAGGGAGATTAACATAGGAAATGTTTAAAAATTCAGGAAACAGTGAGATTAACAGAGGAAACATCCAGTAAATCAGGCACAAGGGAGATTAACATAGAAAACGTCTAAGCATTCAGGAACCAGGGAGATTAACATAGGAAATGTTTAAAAATTCAGGAAACAGTGAGATTAACAGAGGAAACATCCAGTAAATCAGGCACAAGGGAGATTAACATAGAAAACGTCTAAGCATTCAGGAACCAGGGAGATTAACATAGGAAATGTTTAAACATTCAGGAAACAGTGAGATTAACAGAGGAAACATCCAATAAATCAGGCACAAGGGAGATTAACATAGAAAACGTTAAAACATTCAGGCACTAAGGAGATTAGCATAGGCAACGTTCAAGCATTCAGTCACCAAGGAGATTGATAGAGGAAACGTTCAAACATTCAGGCACCAGGGATATTAACATAGGAAACGTTTAAGCATTCAGGCACCAGGGATATTAATATAGGAAACGTCTAAGCATTCAGGTACCAGGGAGATTAACATAGGAAACGTCTAAGCATTCAGGAACCAGGGAGATTAACATAGGAAATGTTTAAACATTCAGGAAACAGTGAGATTAACAGAGGAAACATCCAATAAATCAGGCACAAGGGAGATTAACATAGAAAACGTCTAAGCATTCAGGAACCAGGGAGATTAACATAGGAAATGTTTAAACATTCAGGAAACAGTGAGATTAACAGAGGAAACATCCAATAAATCAGGTACCAGGGAGATTAACACAGAAAACGTTTAAGCATTCAGGCACCAGAGAGATTAACATAGGAAATGTCTAAGCATTCAGGTACCAGAGAGATTAACATAGGAAATGTCTAAGCATTCAGGTACCAGAGAGATTAACATAGGAAATGTCTAAGCATTCAGGTACCAGAGAGATTAACATTGGAAATGTCTAAGCATTCAGATACCAGAGAGATTAACATAGGAAACGTTTAAGCATTCAGGTACCAGAGAGATTAACATAGGAAATGTCTAAGCATTCAGGTACCATACCAGGGAGATTAACATAGGAAATGTGTAAGCATTCAGGTACCAGAGAGATTAACATAGAAAACGTTTAAGCATTCAGGCACCAGGAACATTAACACAGGAAACATTTAAGCATTGCGGCACCAGGGATATTAACATAGGAAACGTTTAAGCATTAAGGCACCAGGGATATTAACACAGGAAACATTTAAGCATTCAGGCACCAGGGAGATTAACATAGGAAACGTTTAAGCATTCAGGCACCAGGGATATTAACACAGGAAACATTTAAGCATTCAGGCACCAGGGACATTAACACAGGAAACGTTTAAGCATTCAGGCACCAGGGATATTAACACAGGAAACATTTAAGCATTCAGGCACCAGGGATATTAACACAGGAAACATTTAAGCATTCAGGCACCAGGGATATTAACACAGGAAACGTTTAAGCATTCAAGCGCCAATATTTAAGATCTCCCATCAATGCACTCATTTGACACGTTCTAATATTGAAAGGACACGGTAGCAACAGTTCGCCTCTTCTCACTCCCCCCCCCCCCCCATACACACACACACACCTCAGTCTTCTTCACCCAACTCCCTAATTTTGCATTTGTTTGTTTGTTTTGTTCTTGATAAGTGACATTTCTACCTTGTCAAAAACAGCTGTCATCACCCGTATTGGATAGAAGCACTTTTTCTGATTCTGAGTTCATCTAAGAGCATACCTGGTTGTCAAACTGCTGTCGTACAGTCATACCTGTCACTCTACACCCTTTCTCACCTGCCTCTCTCTTTTTCCCTCCACATGCAATTAACAGTAAAGTATGTTTAGTTTGTACTACAGCACAGTGATAAATCATTATGTACTGTCATCGGTAACAGTGTCCTCAACAAACTATATGCTCATGTGATTTCCTGCCTTCATCGAATTTGAGGTCTGCTATTTGTTCAAGAGGGTTTCACTGCACTGGGACAGAGCCATATGCGCTCTCCACCTGCATCTGCTAGCAATTATCAAGGAGACTTCTTGAGCCTGTGCGAATCCTGTGCGCTGGAAAGGCCTTGGAATGTAGAAGGGGGTGGGGAGAAGGGGCGGGGAGAGGGGACAAAAATGGGTGAGATTTAATGTGAGGTCCCAGCCCTAGTCTTTCTAATGGGCTAGCACACTCAACTTTAGGTAGGAGCCTGTTGGGGCCGAAAGATCCCATAACGATTTTGACAGGACTGACCCATTCGTTGCCCATCCCCAATCATTCTGGTGGTGTCAGCTCCAAATGTGCTAGACCATTGGAAAGACTGCGACTGGGACTGGGACCGCACAGCTGAGTCTCATCCATTGTATGAATGCGTCATTAGGGCTTTTGCTCCAGTTTCCCTGAACAACACTGCCAGTGTCTGTTTCTCGCAGACCTGGTTGATGCAAGGATATATAATGAAAGTAAGCATAAGAGTGCATCCCTGTCACGCTGTTTATATCCGAAATAGAACACCAGTCCATTACTAACATCATCGCTGTCATCTTCATTCTTGTCGTGTTAGGGGTGTGAAAAATTGTCCCAGTTTCCAGACTCTCTGTGTGCCCTTCATGCTCTGCTCTCAAGTTGACCTCAGCTTTGGTGGGTTTGGAGCTATGCATTTGGTGAGCATTGTCTGCATCCCTTCCCACGAGCATGCAATATCTATAAATTGTGTGTCTCTTTCTCTGTTAGCATGCACACACGCACGCACGCATGTGTGTGTATGAGTGCGCATGTGCATGTGTGTGTGTGCATGCGTGCGTGCATGCGTGCGTGTGTGTGTGTGTGTGCATGTGTGTGTGTGTGTGAGTGCTAAGGCATTGTGTGTGTATGTGTGTGTGTGTGTGTGTGTGTGTGTGTGTGTGTGTGTGTGTGTGTGTGTGTGTGTGTGTGTGTGTGTGTGTGTGAGTGCGAGGGCATTGTGTGTGTGGTGTGTGTGGTGGTGTGGTCATTGGTTTAATGTCTATTCACTTAAGTGATTTTAGACAAATAAACAAAACAAAAAAAGAAAAAAAAAGTAAATAAATAAATAAAAAATAATAAATGCTAATAACAATGATAATAATGATAAATAAATAAATAAGTAAATAAACAATTGAATAAATGAAAAATTAAGTACGTAAAAAAAGCGATGTGGGGAAGGGGAATAGAAACCGGAAGAGCAAATGCAAATGTTGATGTGTAGTTAGTCATGGTTAAACAAATAAATGAAATTTAAGTTCAAATTCATATCACTTACAGCCCATTCGAGCAGCAAAAAACATATTCGGGCTAAAACCAAGTGAAAAACAAGTAAGAAGCAAGGACAAGGCAAATGTCAGAGGGGAGCGTAAACATAACAAATGAAGTAGCATACTACAACAAATATTTAGCTAACTGTAACCATGAACAAGAAGATGAACGAATTACAAATATTGAACTATTGGACTTTTTGACAGGCTAACAAAAAATTCGTATGTTAATAATGATGATTCAAATATGTCGGAAATTGTGTGAGTAGAAAGTACCGGAATGAGTCGCTTTATACTAATGCAAGAAAGTAAATGACTGGTCGTTATTTTCTGTCCACAAAGACAGACAATATTTCTGGTGTACTTTGTTTTTAATGCATCGAGTTTCCACCTATACATAAGGGACTGCATAGTTCTATTTATGGTAAACTGTTTACTTATTTTGCTGATTATAATATTCATGCTATTTGTATTGTACTTTTTCTGATTATCTTGAAACAGTTTCCAAACATAGGCATCCACTAAGTTATAAGATTCATTTAAGGAGAGAGAAAGCTTTATGTTGTTTGATTCTGGTGAACCCTTAGCTCCTCGTTTGGCGGCCCTGTCAACCACATCGTTATGATGAAACGAACAATGAGATGGTATCCAGCAGAAAGTAAGATCAGTGCCTCTTAAGGATAAGAAATGAATTAAATGGCTAATTTCTATTACCATTTCAGATCTAGTGTCTAACTTCATTAGTTCAAGAGCCTGAAGCACTGATTTCGAATCAACGCAGAAAAGGATTTGTGATATATTCCGAGAATAGCTTACTAAGTAATTCAAAGCCATCAGTATTGCAAAGAGTTCAGCTGTAAATAAAGTGTGTGTGTGTGTGTGTGTGTGTGTGTGTGTGTGTGTGTGTGTGTGTGTGTGTGTGGTGTGTGTGTGTGTGTGTGTGTGTGTGTGAGAGAGTGCGAGGGCATTGTGTGTGTGTGTGTGTGCGTGCGTGAGTGAGTGCGAAGGCAGTGTGTGTGTGTGTGTGTGTGTGTGTGTGTGTGTGTGTGTGAGAGAGAGAGAGAGAGAGAGAGAGTGCGACGGCATTGTGTGTGTATGTGTGTGTGTGTGTGTGTGTGTGCGTGTGTGAGTGTGAGGGCATTGTGTGTTTGTATGTGTGTGTGTGTGTGTGTGTGTGTGTGTGTGTGTGTGTGTGTGTGTGTGGTTTCGTGTGTGAGTGTGAGGGCATTGTGTGTGTGTGTGTGTGTGTGTGTGTGTGCGCGCGCGCGCGTGTGTGTGTGTGTGTGTGAGGGCATTGTGTGTGTGTGTGTGTGTGAGTGTGAGGGCATTGTGTGTGTGTGTGTGTGTGTGTGTGTGTGTGTGTGTGTGTGTGTGTGTGTGTGTGTGTGTGTGTGTGTGTGTGTGTGTGTGTGTGTGTGTGTGTGTGTGTGTGTGTGAGAGTGACTAAGAAGGCATTGCACACAGGCTGCACAGTTTTGGCTTGCGACCGTGATGACCTTCACACTTCTAATGGTCAGAAATCAAATACTTCATCTTTTCCCCAGAAAAGACTATTACAATAATCTAACAGGATTGCATTTCTGTCTGTTGAAAAACGTTAAGATTGCCTCCATTGTTAGTTTTCATCGCGTCTACAGTTGTCCTTAACATTCCAGATGAGATTGCAGTGTTCCTGTCCTCAATGACTTCTGACACCTTCATCATCCCATTCTCCCCCCCGCCACCCACCCCCACCCACCTCCAAGTGTTTATGTCACCGAACTGTCTTCTTCTTCTTGACACTCCAACTGTCTTTTTCTTGACGCTCCAACTGTCTTCTTCTTCTTGACACTCCAACTGTCTTCTTCTTCTTGACGCTCCAACTGTCTTCTTCTTGACGCTCCAACTGTCTTCTTCTTCTTGACGCTCCAACTGTCTTCTTCTTCTTCTTGACGCTCCAACTGACTTCTTCTTCTTGACGCTCCAAGTGTCTTCTTCTTCTTAATACTCCAACTGTCTTCTTCTTTTTCTTCTTTTTAACACTCCAACTGTCTTCTTCTTCTTAACACTCCAACTCTCTTCTTCTTAACACTCCAATTGTCTTCTTCTTCTTCTTAACACTCCAACTGTCTTCTTCTTCTTAACACTCCAACTGTCTTCTTCTTCTTGACGCTCCAACTGTCTTCTTCTTGACGCTCCAACTGTCTTCTTCTTCTTGACGCTCCAAATGTCTTCTTCTTCTTGACGCTCCAACTGACTTCTTCTTCTTCTTAACGCTCCAACTGTTTTCTTCTTCTTAGCACTCCAACTGTCTTCTTCTTCTTAACACACCAACTGTCTTCTTCTTCTTCTTAACGCTCCAATTGTCTTCTTCTTCTTAACATTCAACTGTCTTCTTCTTCTTAACACTCCAACTGTCTTCTTCTTCTTCTTACCACTCCAACTGTCTTCTTCTTCTTCTTAACGCTCCAACTGTCTTCTTCTTATTAACACTCCAACTGTCTTCTTCTTCTTAACACTCCAACTCTCTTCTTCTTCTTCTTAACGCTCCAACTGTCTTCTTCTTCTTCTTCTTGACGCTCCAACTGTCTTCTTCTTCTTGACGCTCCAACTGTCTTTTTCTTCTTGACACTCCAACTGTCTTCTTCTTCTTGACGCTCCAACTGTCTTCTTCTTCTTCTTGACGCTCCAACTGTCTTCTTCTTGACGCTCCAACTGTCTTCTTCTTCTTCTTCTTCTTAACGCTCCAACTATCTTCTTCTTGACGCTCCAGCTGTCTTCTTCTTCTTCGTACAACTCCAACTGTCTTCTTCTTCTTCTTGACGCTCCAACTGTCTTCTTCTTCTTCTTGACGCTCCAACTGTCTTCTTCTTCTTCTTAACACTCCAAATGTCTTCTTCTTCTTAACACTCCAACTGTCTTCTTCTTCTTGACGCTCCAACTGTCTTCTTCTTCTTCTTAAACACTCCAACTGTCTTCTTCTTCTTAACACTCCAACTGTCTTCTTCTTCTTGACACTCCAACTGTCTTCTTCTTTTTGACGCTCCAACTGTCGTCTTCTTCTTGACGCTCCAACTGTCTTCTTCATAACGCTCCAACTGTCTTCTTCTTCTTGACACTCCAACTGTCTTCTTCTTCTTATTAACGCTCCAACTGTCTTCTTCTTCTTATTAACGCCCCAACTGTCTTCTTCTTCTTCTTCTTAACGCTCCAACTGTCTTCTTCTTCTTGACGCTCCAACAGTCTTCTTCTTGACGCTCCAACTGTCTTCTTCTTCATAACGCTCCAACTGTCTTCTTGACGCTCCAACTGTCTTCTTCTTCTTTCCACTCCAACTGTCTTCTTCTTCTTGAAGCTCCAACTGTCTTCTTCTTCTTGACGCTCCAACTGTCTTCTTGACGCTCCAACTGTCTTCTTCTTCATAACGCTCCAACTGTCTTCTTGACGCTCCAACTGTCTTCTTCTTCTTCTTTCCACTCCAACTGTCTTCTTCTTGACGCTCCAACTGTCTTCTTGACGCTCCATCTGTCTTCTTCTTCATAACGCTGTAACTGTCTTCTTGACGCTCCAACTGTCTTCTTCTTCTTGACGCTCCAACTGTCTTCTTCTTCTTGACGCTCCAACTGTTTTCTTCTTCTTGACGCTCCAACTGTTTTCTTCTTCTTAACGCTCCAACTGTCTTCTTCTTCTTGACGCTCCAACTGTCGTCTTCTTCTTGACGCTCCAACTGTCTTCTTCTTCTTGACGCTCCAACTGTCTTCTTCTTCTTGACGCTCCAACTGTCTTCTTCTTCTTAAACCTCCAACTGTCTTCTTCTTCTTCTTACCACTCCAACTGTCTTCTTCTTCTTGACGCTCCAACTGTTTTCTTCTTCTTAACGCTCCAACTGTCTTCTTCTTCTTGACGCTCCAACTGTCTTCTTCTTCTTAACGCTCCAACTGTCTTCTTCTTCTTCTTACCACTCCAACTGTCTTCTTCTTGACGCTCCAACTGTCTTCTTCTTCTTGACGCTCCAACTGTCTTCTTCTTCTTAACGCTCCAACTGTCTTCTTCTTAACGCTCCAACTGTCTTCTTCTTCTTGACGCTCCAACTGTCTTCTTCTTCTTAAAGCTCCAACTGTCTTCTTCTTCTTAAAGCTCCAACTGTCTTCTTCTTAACGCTCCAACTGTCTTCTTCTTCTTGACGCTCCAACTGTCTTCTTCTTAACGCTCCAACTGTCTTCTTCTTCTTGACGCTCCAACTGTCTTCTTCTTCTTGACGCTCCAACTGTCTTCTTCTTCTTAACGCTCCAACTGTCTTCTTCTTAACGCTCCAACTGTCTTCTTCTTCTTGACGCTCCAACTGTCTTCTTCTTCTTGACGCTCCAACTGTCTTCTTCTTCTTGACGCTCCAACTATCTTCTTCTTCTTGACGCTCCAAATGTCTTCTTCTTCTTGACGCCCCAACTTTCTTCTTCTTCTTGACGCTCCAACTGTCTTCTTCTTAACGCTCCAACTGTCTTCTTCTTCTTGACGCTCCAACTATCTTCTTCTTCTTGACGCTCCAAATGTCTTCTTCTTCTTGACGCCCCAACTTTCTTCTTCTTCTTGACGCTCCAACTGTCTTCTTCTTAACGCTCCAACTGTCTTCTTCTTCTTGACGCTCCAACTGTCTTCTTCTTCTTCTTAACCCTCCAACTGTCTTCTTCTTCTTCTTAACACTCCAACTGTCTTCTTCCTAAGTGCTATTTTGTGTTTATTCATGTTCTTGATAATATGTTTCAGTTATCTGTTCATTTATTTTATGCGTATATGTAGAGTATTTATGTCATCCTGTTTCGTCTTCTTCTTAATGCTCCAACTGTCTTCTTCTTAACGCTACGTCGTATTTGTTCATAGTCTTGATACTATATTTCAATTACCTTTTCATTTATTTTATGCGTATATGTAGAGTACTTATGTCACCCTATCTGTCTTCTTCTTGACTCTCCAACTGTCTTCTTTCTTAACGATATGTTGTATTTATTCAAAGTATTGATATTATATTTCAATTTTCTGTTCATTTATTAGTTCCTTTTTAAACGTAAATGCATTTCAACAGTTTCGGGTTCTGTTTTTCCTTATGTCGTCTCCACGTTCGGAATGAAATCAGTATGCGCTAACGCCATAGATACCATGTGATGGGTACCATTCAATATGAACATGGCGTAAACCGTAACAAACGCATAAACCCTACATCCTAGTAAAACCTTGGGAGGGAGGTCATGTATTTCTTCCTATAATTTTCCGCCTTGCTGGTCCATTCACCTGTATGTGTTCGATAAAGTCTTACGTACTTTCTCTTTGGATTGATATTTAGGTACATGTATAAATTGCATTTTGAATCTAGGGAAATGAGATATGCAGATGCAATTTTAGGTAATTTAGACCCGTTTTAATATACGTTTTAGTTTCCTTACTTATGTTTTATTTTGTATTCAGGCATGTTTTTTTTAAAATTTACTATGTGATGAATTGGACAGAGTGGTCAATGCCAGGGACTGTTCCTTAGATTATTAGCGCACGAAAGCATTGCTGTGTGAACTTAATCTTTTTCCTTTCTTTTCCTGTTGAAATATTGTGTATGTTTTAAGACAGACATAGCCCTGATATTGCTCTATGCAGCCGGCTGGGCTTTAAACAAGAATAACAATAAAAATGTACTTCAGCAACTGGTTCGCAAACAAAGATCTGGTTTTGTTGAAATTTCATAGTACTTCAGCAACTGGTTCGCAAACAAAGATCTGGTTTTGTTGAAATTTCATAGTACTTCAGCAACTGGTTCGCAAATAAAGATCTGGTTTTGTTGAAATTTCACAGTACTTCAGCAACTGGTTCGCAAACAAAGATCTGGTTTTGTTGAAATTTCATAGTACTTCAGCAACTGGTTCGCAAACAAAGATCTGGTTTTGTTGAAATTTCATAGTACTTCAGCAACTGGTTCGCAAATAAAGATCTGGTTTTGTTGAAATTTCACAGTACTTCAGCAACTGGTTCGCAAACAAAGATCTGGTTTTGTTGAAATTTTATAGGCGGGAGCGCCAGCCATCTTGAAATACCCACTACATCATCTCTTTATAAAAGCAGAAGACTTGTTGTTGTTTTGGCATGACCATTCAGTTGGGTCCTCCTTAAGAGACGGTTGCAGCTTGTGTACCTCGAGAGTATTGTGAGGGAGTTTTCTAACACTGAGGGTCCAGCCACTGGATCAAGTTAGTGAAGTTATCTCTGTGCAACATCAATTTCATTATAAACTCTTTCATCCCATTATTACTGCTGTTTTTATTGTTATTTTGTTTGAAGCCCACCAGACTGCGTACAGCCATATTAGGGCTATAACCGTTTCAAAACATGCACAATACTTCAACAGGATATTAAAAAAAGGAAAAGAAAATTAAGTACACACTATGAATGCATTCCTGCACATCATCTGAGGAGATGCCCCTCCATCCAATTTATCACATAGAGGATTTGAAAAACATGCCTAAATACAAACTTAAACATAACTTAGGACTCCAAAACATTTATAAAAACCAGGCTTAAATTACCTAAAATTGCTTCCGCATATCTCATTTCCCTAGAACCAACATGCATTTGAACACGTGTACCCAATTACCAATCCTAAGAGAAAGTGTGTGAGGCTTTATCGAACACACACAGGTGAATGAACCAGCAAGGCAGAAATGATAGGAAGAAATGACAGAAATTTAAGGAACAAGGCAGAAACAAAGAGGGTGACAGAGAAAGGGAAATCTCTAGCACAGGGGGGTGGAAGGGGAGCTCTTTCATGTACAGGAGTTCTGCAGCTGCGCCTGTGGATTGTTGTAGGATGTCTGCCTAGAATCAAGGGTTACCCACAACCATACATGCTCCCCCGTGGGAATGCCGGGGTGTCTTTCAGTATAAATAGTATCCCCACCTTCTGGAAATTCTGTGCTAGAAATTTCCCCTTTTCTGTCACTCTCTTTGCTTCTGCCTTGTTCCTTTGCTTTCTATCATTTCTCCCTCTCATTTTCTGCCTTGCTGATCCATTCACCTGTATGTGTTTGATAAAGTCTTACGTACTTTTTCGTAGGACTGATAATTGGGTACATGTACTAAGTGCATTTTTGGCTCTAGGGAGGTGAGATATGGGGAAGCAATTTTAGGTAATTTATGCCTGTTTTTACATACACATTTTGGCGTCCTTAGGAATATTTGAATTTGTATTCAGGTGTGTTTTTTAGATCCCCTGTGAAATGAATTGGACGGAGTGGTCAACGCCAGGGGCATGTCCTTAGATTATGTGCGCCAATGCATTGATATGTGTGCTTAATTTTCTTTTCTTTTTTTCCTGTTCAAGTTTTGTATGTTTTGAAGCGGTTATGGCCTTAATATGACTACGCAGTCGGCTGGGCTTTAAACAACAATAACAATAACAAAAACAATGCCACACATGCACATCACATCCAGCACACAGCATTGTCTGCCTACTTTGCCAACTTCACACACACATCGAACAAATATTTGAAATATTTTGATCCTGTGATGTAGACTGAACCATGACATATAAGTATCGTGTGTGTGTGTGTGTGTGTGTGTGTGTGTGTGTACGTGCGTGCGTGCGTGTGTGTGTGTGTTCGAGTGTGTGTGCGTGCCTGTGTGTGTGTGTGTGTGTGTGTGTGTGTGTGTGTGTGTGTATGTGTGTGTGTGTGTGTGTGTGGACGCATGAATGCATGCGTCCCTCAGAGAGACTGTGGTTCTCTGTGTGTGCGTGTGTGTGCGCATGCGTGTGTGTGTGTGTGTGTGTGTGTGTGTGTGTGTGTGTGGTGTGTGTGCATACGCATGCGTGTGTATGTGAAAGAGAAAAGCTATGTGTGTGTGTGTGTGTGTGTGTGTGTGTGTGTGTGTGTGTGCGTGAGTGTGTGTGTGTGTGTGTGTGTGTGTGAGTGCGTGCAGGTGTGTGTATGTGTGTGTGTGCGTGTGTGTGTACGCGTGTGTGTGTGCATTGTATGTGTGTGCTTGTGCGTGTTTGTGTGTGTGTGTGTTGTGTGTTGTATGTATGCATGAATGTGCATATCCACATGTGTGGATGTTTTTGAAAAAATAATTACCACCTACAACCATTTTCGTACAAAAAAACTTTCATAACACATTCAACACCTCAAATCTTCACAACAACAAAAACTCAACAATAAACTCACACTGCCCTCGAGTTTATTGACTTACTTTTTGTGTGCAAACCGTACAACATTTACAATGCTACGTGTACACTGAAGTGATCACAGACAAATTATAATGGACCCATAAAACAGATTTCAGGAGGTGAACGTCAAAAAATCAAAACTAACCCAAAAAAACAAAAATCAGCAGGTGACCATATAAGAACTAATGGCAAAAAATACAAAATACTGCTAACAACATCAAACATAAGTTAAATAAAGAAACGAAAACTACAGATAAGACAGATGGGGCAAGAGGAGGGAGGGGGGGGGTATAATGAACATGTCAGCACAGTCATCATGTCAGCTTTCAAACTATCTAGTATACCAAGGTGGTTTGTGTGTTTATATGGATTCTTTTGACAGTAACCCACCACAGTCATGGATGCAGATGACTTGCTGAATAGTTTGCAAAAAATTATCATTGTTATTCATTCTTCTTCTTACTATCATCATCATCATTATTATTATTATCATTATCATCGTCACCATCATCATCATTAGTGTTGTCGTTGTCATCGTCATCAACACCATCATTTGTTGTCATCGTCGTCGTCGTCATCATCATCTTTATCATCCTTCAATTTCTACTTCTTTTTTCTTATCATTATTTCACAGAAACCTACTTCTTCGTTTTCTTATCATCATTATTCAATAGGAATTATTCTCCATTAGTACTATTCTCCACACTCCAAACTCTTTGGACTCACTGCGCTTTACACGTACCTGATTTTTTTTAACAGAGCGTGGAGAAGTCAAAACTGTTCAGTGAGCTGACCACACTCCATTCTGTTGTTGCACAGTTTACGTCTTCAGTGGGCAAGCATACTGGGTGTTTTCATGTTTCTACAGGCCACTGGACACTAACTAACAAGGCTTACAGCATCTTTTGACGTGTGTGTTTGATATTCGGCATGCATATACACACGTATAGGATGAGGCTCTGGCAGGTATGCGTACATGTTGACCTGGGAGATCAGAAAGAATCTCCACCCTCCACCCACCAGGTGGAGGCATCAAGACAGGATCAAACCCAGGGCCTTACGATTGGAAGTCCCAAGTTTACCCATCTGACTACCTCCCCTCACCTGTTGCTGCAGTTGCCCGTGAACAGAGCACTGTAGGGGCTCATGACCACACAAACAACAGATTGTTCTACTTTCCCACTTTTGCACATACAATCTGACCATTGGCATCAAATCAAGTACAACATCAACGAAATGGTGCTTTTGCCAATCTTTCTTAACTACGTCTCGGTCTCAACAGTGACAAACCAGTCCAAATTAACTCCCAATTTATTTTTCAACTAATGAACGTGCCACAAAGACAGATGTGAAATGGGATCATCTTGAAGTCAGTAACTACACAATTGAAAGCAGATGTGAACAGGGATCAACTGTACGACAATAACTAAACAATCAACGGTAAGTACATGTAGGTAAAATGATGTTAGGTAAGTAGAGTAATTATATGATGCTACTGGTATGTGCAGGTCAAACTACGTGCATCGTAATTCCTAGTGAATGTGGATGGTTATGTATGTGGAAGAAAACTGCGTATGTATCGAAGAAAAATGTGTGTGTGAGGGGGAGGGGGGGGGGCTGATGCAGCTCCTCCATTATTACTCCTCTACACACACACACACACATACATACACACACTCCTTGATAATGAAAATGCTCTGTGCTTTCTCGTTATGAAGGAGCGTGAAACACAAGAAACAGAACCTATTTGTCCAAATGGTAAAGGTTGTTCCATCACCTTGAGGTCGGACTGAAATGAAGTGGGTAAAGACCTGAACTGTTCCTGGCGCCAAACCCATGTCTTCTTTGCTGCTTTTACCTGCCCAACCATAAACAGGTTCAGACATCCATTCACAGCTGGGTGGACTGACCGCCACATACACAAAGTTCGGTCTTCTTGAGCCAGACTTGGGTTGGCTGGCTCTTTTCTTAAAGCCATGGATTCAAGACCTCAAGTCTCCAGCAAAATTGGTTTGTTTGCTGCCTGTCTTATTAATGCTCCAATGATTCTGGTGGAATCCTGTTAACTTCCCCCCACCTCAAGACCTTGCCAGCGCACAGGGTTCTGCACAAGCTCAAGGAGTCTGCAGGATAACTGCTGGCAGATTAGGGTGAAGCGCGTGTGGGATTATCTGAATGCAATGGAATCCTCTTCAACAAAATTCCACACCCTGAACGAGCTAGAATCGATCCTGTACTATCAAGAGTGGAAGTTGAAAGCCTTACGTCCTGTGCCAACAAGCTCACGAATGGATGGTTATGTTGCTGACAGAAAAATGTATTAGGGGGTGAGGATGTGGGCTACATTTTCACTGTCATTGCTCCCCTGCACAGACTGATCTTCCAATATGAAAAACGCTGCGGGTTCTATAGTTACGATGAATAGCCCACCACAAAAGAAATATAATCCGTTGTCATCTATCTAAAACGCTCGAAGAGCGTTAAACTGTCACGGCTGATTCTGAGGTAAATGTACAGGGCAAAAAAGGCAGTAATACGAATGTCTTCTAAAAATAGTGCTCTCTGATTTTTGGTCCCGGTGGACAAGAACATAATTTTTCATATATATCAAAATAGAGACTGTGAATTCTGTGATACAACTGTCAGAAAAAAAACACCCATCGAAAAATACCCAAAACAGGTGCAGCATATACATTCCAAAATATTTCTCCTTTTCAACTGAACAACTAAAAAACAAAAACAAAAACAAAAACAAAATACATAAAACACGGTATATTTAAAGCAGTTAAAAGTAATGGTAAGATTGTAAACTACGTGGGCAAGAGTCTGCTATACAAAGCTCAAAGATGTACAACGTGTCAGCAAAGACTACAAACTGTGCAACTATGTAAACACAACAAAAACGTAAAACATTCTGTAGAACAATAAAACGAAGTTTTAAAAAAAAGCAAAAGAACAGTCGTGCAACTATGTAAATAGAACATTCTCTAGAACAATAAAACCAAGTTTGAAAAAAAAGCCAAACAACAGCAAAATATCAGCAACAAGTTCAACCCACTAAACTAATCGTAATTGTGTTGCCGACCACTAAGGCCAAATCAGGGCTAACATCACGTTATAAACAACTCCAAGTTACCATTAAACTGTAAGTCTTAACGTTCTTCCTTTGAGCAGATCTGAAAATCAGATTATTCTACATCAGTCATATGCAGTCTGTCACACACACACACACACACACACACACACACACACACACACACACACACACACACACACACACATATATATATATACACACACGCGCGCGCGCGCGCACGCACACACTTTAAAACACAACTACCTCTTCGAACCACATAGATCATTCAAGACACCACTGTCATTGTTGGACTGAAAGAAATAAACCTGTAACAATTTCTTATTGCTCTGATTAGATATGATTAGCAGATATTGCACTCTCGTTTTAATTTTCTTACATAGTTGTTTTAGTATTCTTACATATTTATTCTATTTATATACAATCTATAGAGACATAAATAAATACACAAACAAAAACTCCACAGACGGATTCAGCTTCGCACAGATGATCACAAAGGCATAACTTCAATGGCCCTAACCCCCCCCCCCCTTCTGAGCCCCTTACCCCCATCCCCCTGTTTTGTTTTTTATTCGAGTATTTTTATGGGTGGGTGGGTGGATATTTCCACATTGGTTCAAACTTAAAAACCATATCACCTACATCACCATACCTGTCATGGTAGTTTGATCATTTCATCGAACGGCCTATGTCGTTTTTGTCAAATCAAAAACAGACAAACAAAAAACGTCTTGAAAACTGAATGAGTTTTTGGTCTATCTTAACAGCAATTCAAAACAAAATGAAAGCTTCAAAGGTAAAAAAAAATCCACCAACTAACAACAACAACAAAGAAAATGATGCAAATAAATGGCCTGACCATTGTATCGTTTTCATCATGTCCACTGTCTGTTCCAGCACTCAGCTTGTATGTATCAAATACGATAAACATTTTAATCTTTATGGCACAGCAAGATCATACGATCTGTGACTAGTTTACCTGGCGTAAGGAAAACCCCACTCACAATAAAGGCTGTCTGCAAAATTGTAGTCAATCATCAAGGTCTCAGAACGGACCCAGCAGTCCTTATGTTTGCTTTCTGCATAGATGTATACTCTCTCTCTCTTCTTCCCTCCCCCCCTCTCTCTCTGTCACACACACATACACTGGTCAAATAAAACCCCTTTCTCCTGGTGCTTAAATTTTGTCTCGTTCTTCATTTCCATGCATGCACTCTGCACATGTTTGTGCTTTTTCTTTTGTGCTACATCATAGTTTATGAGCATGGACTATGTATATGTTTTCTGTCCTCACAGCAAATTACAAATGATTTCTGCTCCGATAAATTGTGTATGTTAACTCTATGCCGCTCCTAAATGATTCAGGTTCTGTGATAATGCATAACAAAAACCCCACTCTTTCTTTAAGAAGAATGAAATAAGAGTACGATGCTCGAATGATTTGGCTTTTCTGTTTATACAGGAAAAATTTTCTTAAAAGAAAGGATTAAAACAAAATAAAACAAAACACACAAACGAAAATGAATAAAATGAAACTGACACACATTAACATAAAACCAGCAAAACTTGGACTAAAATCAAATAAAATCAAATAAAACAAACAAAAAAAGCTGAGAGTAGAATAAAAACAAAAAACAAAAGCAAAAAAAAAAAAAAACCCCATCTCTCTCTTGCTTATACATAATGTGCACAGAAATAAAATGTACGCATGTATTCCATTCAATTACAAAACACAAATTCATTCTATTAACGATTTTTTCACAATGTGTGACATCAGACATTCAAATTTTCGACACATTTCATGTGCAACGAAACAAAGCTCATTCTTTAATAGTACAATCAGCAGAAATTACACTCCCTGTGTGTGCACAATCAAACAATTTAGCGTGCATGTAAATTCCACCAAATCCCTTTACTACTTACCAACATATAAAACTTTTAAGATATTGCTTGGAAATCTTCTTCATACCCGAACACAATTGTTTGATTTCAGGTCTCAAATACTTAGAAATGGGAAGTACATGTACAACGGGTAAAACAACAAAACTAAAACCTCTAAACAAATCTCTGGACAAATGTCTTGGTTGTGGTTAAATCCCTGGTCCTTCAAAAGGGATCAGAGAAGAATACAATAATTCCATTCTTTAATGCAGTTACCTCATGACATGAAAAAAAAAAAGCATAACAGGGTAAAATGTCACGTCATTTGTAGAAAAACAGCGTAAGCATTGTTAGGAAAAATCCCGACTATGAAATTGAATAGAAGATAAGTGACATCAGTGTCTGCCTGAATCATCATGAGTGGGTTTTCCTGCTGTCAACAGACTGGCATGACAGCCAAGTTGGTTAGGACTTCTGACTTCCAATTGGAGGGTCCACATTCGACCCTCCTTGGATGCCACCGCATGGATCAAGGATGCAAGTGTCAACACAGTCGTGTGCAAACCTACCAAGGCCTGTTCTCCCCTGGTGTGCGCACATGTGCTAAACATAGAAAAAAGCACGTTTAAGACCCTGTAAGCCATGTCCGTCTCCTACTGCTTAGAGAAACATGAAAACACTCAGCATACGCACTTTGTTCTCCCATTGCTGACTCCAACCTGCGATGGCTTTAGTCTCTCCCTTTGCTGCACAAGAGTCACAGAAAGAGGATATCTGCTGCGTGGGCAACAGCAGAACCTCCATCTCACTATGCCCAAGAGCCCTGGAGACATCAATCCAAAAGCTCAGTTCCAATTTCATAGTCTATAGGGACCGAAGCAGGCCAAACATCACCCACAGACAACAGCTCACACACTAAATATCACCGCCTGTCAGAAAAGGCTGATGGGAGCGAACAGAGACAACTGCACATCAAAATGGTTAGAACTGTGGTCTGAGGACAACCACATAAAGAAGATGACAGTTGGAAGTTTCAAAAAATGACCTCTTCTCCTCAGAGTAAATTCCATATGCACTGATGCTGCAGGTACCATGTGATGGACAAGACCAAAAATGATCACGGCAGTTCACATGCAAGATACAACAGATTTCACTGCAAAACTCAAAGAACAAGGAAGGAAGGAATCTTTTATTTGATGTCTGTTCACAATAGTGATTTTAGAGACAGACAGACACACACACACACACACAGAAAAAAAAATTTCAAAATAAAAGAAGAAAAAAAAGAGGGTGGGGGATGGGGATGGAGAGGGGTAGTGGAAGTTTGAATGTAAGAAGGGGAACAATTACAATTAATAATTCAGAACAATAAATTAAGTGTCAAATAATAACACTATAATTAATTAACTCTTCATAACAATCTGCCAACAGGCGATCTGAGAATCTGCTGGACTACCGATATAATATCATTATTTTTGTTGTAAAGGATATCTCTAGAGTCAGTACATGAAACATTGAGATTGTTATCTCTATATGTCTTAAGTAAGATAGGACATTCAAAGAGTAGATGGTGGACTGATAATGCTTTTGAACAACTACACACATTTTGTGTATATTTTGCTTTCCAAGAGTTAAACCTTAGTTTGTATATCAAGGATGCTAGCTGTCTGGGGCAGTAAGGTATCAGGCTTTGGGTACTGGACAAATTTGCATAAACATTCAAAGAACAAGAAGTTGTTATGGTGACATTCACATTCACAACATGCAGACTCATCTCATGCTAGTTCACATCCTGGACCGGACATCTCCCTTACCCACTCCCTACCCCTTCCCACATTCCCTCACAAAAATATTCCATTAAAATCTATAAAATCAAAAACACACATACATAAAAAATTATGTACATATATGCATGCACATAATGTAGACACATATGCACTTCATTGGGACATAAAAAAAATTAAGTACACTGCAATCACAGACACCGGCCTACCCCAATTCACACAATCCCATTTTTTTCAATCTCCCTCCCAAATCTATTCCCACATAATAATAATAATAATAATAATAATAATAATAATTTAAAAATAATAATAATAATAATAATAATAATAATAATAATAATGATGATGATGATGATAATAATAATAATAATAATAACCATAATCATAATAACAATAACCATAAGAATAATCAGAATAATAACCATAACAACAACAACAATGATGATGATGATAATGATGATGTCATTTTTGTACAGTGCTATTCTCCATACTCATCAAGATTCACTGTGCATTTACAAGGTAAAAGAGTGTAATATACAAACACTGTTACATCACAAGGCATTGCACATTTACAATATAAAAGAGTGTAATAAGCACTGATACATCACACATATTCAAACACAACGGAATACATACTCTCATAAGCATACACAATTGAATACATACTACCAAAATGTAACAATACATACACATATACATGAGATGTCAAGCAAAATGTGGAATAAATATCTTCATTGTTACTATTATTGCTACCACAAAATCTTAACGTCTAGGTTAAAAAATTCAAAGTAAAATACAAAAAAAAAGAGAGAGAGAGAGGAGAGAGAGAGAGAGAAGGGGAGGAGAGAGGAGAGAGACAGAGAGAGAGACAGAGACAGAGAGACAGAGAGACGGAGAGATCAAAGGGGTAAAATACAAAAAAGACATATAGAGAGTGAGCGAGTGAGAGAGAAAGAGAGAGGCAGAGACAGAGAGAGAGAGAATACAGATAAAAAGAAGAAAGAAAAAGAACATACAGACAGAAAGACACCAGTTTCAGATTCAGAATGCTCCATATGAAGTAGTACCAGACCATTCCATATGTATTACACTATAATGCCATATTATTTCTCAACAGCTCATTTGGTTGTGTGTCAGATTCAGATTCCCATGGTGGTGGTCCCATAAGCTAAACACAGGATGCACTACATTAAAACTGGCCTTCTTACTGCCCACTTCAACATAACTGTTGTTCTGTAGTGTTGGATATGTCAAGTCCTCTTCAACCTCCTCTCTGGAATGGTTATCTCTATCTGCCATTTCACTTTATAAGATGGGTACTGACATAAAACTGAATCAAATCATATCAATCACACTAACACCATAACAGCAGACAAACAAGAAAAAAAAATCAAACTTCTTTCTTTGACTCCCGCACCCTGTCCACCAACTTCAAAAACTTAACCCTTTGACTCCCTCACAGGATTACGTTTTTGCTTTGCCAGCATGATTGACGATACAGGATGCTGGTGTAAATGGGTGGGAGTCAAAGGGTTAAAGTAAGATCACTTTAGTTCAGCAAACTGGGATTTCATTATCATGTTTATTTATTATAATCATTTCTAAACGCGAAGAATTATGGGATCATAGGTGCAACTTGATTCACAGAGAAAACAGGATATGAATCTGCCCAGTTAATGCTTCTACAACACCAATACTTAAAACTGTCTCTGAGTTAACAAAAACAGTAATATTATGTAGTTCATTAAATTTGTTACATGATCTTTAGTCTAAAAACTTCAGCAAAAAAGGTATTGCATACATCAACATGAACCAACAAGTCCCTACCCTGAAAAAGAAACGTGTTCAACAATCATGAACATCTTTGCCAGTAACACACATTGTCCAATTTTTTTTACCCTGGAAGCCCTTACTGCATGATAATGTTTAACCCTTTGACTCCTGCAGCCTGTCCACTAGCATCCTTCATTGTCAATCATGCTTTCAAAGCAAAAACTTAACCCATTGACTCCCTCACCCTATCCACCAGCTTCCTGCAGGAAGCTGGTGGATAGGGTGAGGGAGTCAAAGGGTTAAGTTTTTGCAATTGCTGGATAAGGGTGCAGGAGTCAAAGGGTTAACAGCAGTCTGCATTCCACCAGTAAAACAACACCCCTGCCCCTCCCCTCCCAAACCATCAAACAATCAGCTGATAAAAAAGGAAGTACTTGTTCAAATCACCATCAGTTTATTAAGAAAAAAAAAAGAAGTAGGCCTACTTGTTCAAATTACCATCAGTTGATTAAGAAAAAAAAAGGAAGTACTTGTTTAAAGTCTGTGACTTCTCTACTAATGACAGCCTTGATGGGCAAGGCAGTCAAGTCAGTAAGATATCAAACTTCTAATCGGTAGATCTGCAAGGTCTGGATTCGATCCTGCCTGTGTACCTTTTGCTGGTAGATAAAGATGGGATTTTTCCCATCCCCAGGTCCACACGTGAGCTGACCTGCAAATGCTGAAACCCTCTTCATAAGTATATGCGCACAAAACATCAAATATGCATAGTAAAGATCCTGTTACTCTTGTCAGCGTCTGCTGACTTTTGGAAACAAGAATAATAGCAAACATGTACACCCATCAAAGACTACTTGAATAAATAGGCTGCACAGAATAAGCAGAAACATGCTACCTTCATTGAAGGGGCAAAAAATGCATATACAAGCATCCCCCCCAAAAAAACTGGAATGCTGAAACAGAAGAAAACAAAGCATTACAGTAACTGTCATAATTTCAACAAGTAAATAATTAAACACAGGGACTTTTTCATCTGTCATGTTTGCAGCAGACTGAGACTACAGCTAAAGCTTTCCAATAAACGCTTCTGCGTTAATTTTGTCTGGAAGTCTGGATTCTTTAAATTTTCAGACTACAGGCACAGACAGAGAGACAGAAGAGCCTATATATATTTTCTCTACACACACACACACACACACACACACACATGCACGCACGCACGCATGCACACACACACACACACACACACACAAACACACACAAACACACAGTGCAAAGAAAAGTGATCGGGGGTGAAGCCCAAGTCACAGAGAACAGTGCAATACATATCATAGACAATATGGAACAGTTTCAAAAATGTGGGTAGACTATGTGCTCTTTACAACTCACATATTACCTGGAATAGTTATTCAATACCACAGTAAAAGGATTTCCCACAAAAATACCATGATAACCACATAACTACTATGAATCATACAACTCTCATAAAACAATAGTAATGATATGAACCTATGCCAGGGAGTGCACTTTGGTCAAAGTGGGTAAGACTTCAGACTTCCCACTGGATGATCTGGGTAAACGGTGGAGATTTTTCCAACCTCCCAGGTCAACATGTTTGCAAACCTCCTGTGCTTAACTCCCTTTGGGTGTATTTGCACGTGTATGCATGTTAAAGATCCTCTAAATCATGTCTGAGTCCAATGGCTTATGAAAACATGAAAATGTCTAGCATATAGCCCACTAAAGACAGAGTATGCAGACAGTGGAGCAACTCATTGTCTGCGCAGCATGGGCAAAACATGGATAAACACACCCGACAAAACTTGGAACACTAAACCAAAAACAAAAATGAGGAAGTTGCCGCTGTCTGTAATCACAGTTGAAGTTCCATCACACACATGCTGAGTGTTTTGGGGCGCCACATACCATTTCTATCTGGGCTTTTGTAGCCTCAGTGCAAAGACTTAAAAAGCTATCCTTTTACCAGCCAATCCTGTAAATCAGAAAATGATACCTGTATGATTTTGTACTATTAACAATTAACAAAAATCACCACAAGAGTGCGGATGGGACCCGGAGCACCAGTGCCTTGCCACTCTCAAGACACTCACCTCCCAAGCTCCCTATGGCAATCGAAAATGCCTTTGCAACTATTTTTAATGTACAGATGATCCACTGTTTTGAATGCTGTGGAGACAAAAGTATACTGTGACTGGACAATCGCGTCAACAGGCCAAAAGTATGAAATTGTAGTTTACTCAATACTTAAGGCTGTGTCACACATAAAACATAAAACACTGTGTGCGTGCACATGTGAGATGAGGAGGGCGGTCTTCTTTTTGTTGTTGTTAACAGTGTTTTTGTGAATGTCATCCACTGTTACATACATATATAAAAAAAAACACGAAATAAACAAGGGGAGTTAAAAGGTGTTAAGTGGGTGGGTTGTTTTCTTGATGTTGTCATTGTTATTGTTCTTCCTGTTGTTCACAATAGTGTGTTTGTTAAATGCCATCCTCAGCAGTGATGTTTTAGAAGACATGGTTGTTGTGTGTGTGTGTGTGTGTGTGTGTGTGTGTGTGTGTGTGTGTGTGTGTGTGTGTGTGTGTGTGTGTGTGTGTGTGTGTGTGTGTGTGTGTGTGTGTGTGTTCGTTCGTTCCTTGATTTAACGTCTTTTCACTATAAGTGATATTAGACGGTGTGTGTGTGTGTGTGTGTGTGTGTGTGTGTGTGTGTGTGTGTGTAGGGGGGGGAAGGTCATTTTTCTGATCCTTCAATTCATCTGAAGAAAGAAGGAAGAAGAAAATTTATACATAAATAAGAGACATAATGATAGGGATAGAAACAGGGCTTAGTGATCAATCTTTTTCAATGCCTATCATATATTTCATGTGCCAGTACGTCATGCATAGTTTTTGCAGCATTTTCTGTTGTAAAAGTAGAGTTTTGTCTTGTGTGTGTGACTTCACCTTAACCCATTCAGGACTCTGCTGCCTAAGGTCTACAGCACTCCTACCCCAGGCTGCCTAGAAAAATTAGTTACAAAACAGGATGTGACACAAAAAACATTGCAGTACAGGCCATGTTGCAAAAGGACAACAATTTGTAAACATCTCACACATCACTGCCAGTCACTTTAATGGCCAACTTCTTCCTCAAAAATCATTATCTCTGCGGCTAAAATTTGATTCTTTGGCATTTTGTCACTGTTGCTGTCAACAAAAAAATCAAAAGAAACATCCTCCGCCATTAGATGCAATGTTTCAACACACTGACACAAAGATTCAAAGGTAGGCAAATGCCATTCATACACAGACTGGAAGACTTGGTAAAAGAAAGCAACTCTGTAAACACGATTTGGATGGAGAAAAACTGACTGTGGATGAGCTTGTGTCAGGAGTTTGCTATTGCTGGTATACTCGGACGTCAGCACTGAGTAGTGTATTGCCATTCTGTATTATCTCAATATTCATATGCATTGATTTAAACCACTGCCGAAGGCTTACCTGATTTGTCTCTTTTCTCCACATTCTTGAGACGTGCAAATATCTTGCCCAAAGAAATCAGTGTACTAGTAGGAGGAAACCCCAAGTCCTCAGACAGCTGATCCATTCATATCAAACCACAATAAAAAATAAAAAAAACATAAACAAATTATAATAAAAGAAAGTTTAAGTTCAAATTTATGCTATAGCAAAACATCATTTGCTGTAAAGCAACTCAAAACCTTTCAAAAATAGAACCACCACCACAAAAAAATATTATATTACACAGCACACTGACAGCCCCATTCCTTTTTTTTTGTTTTTTTGATAAATCTTTGTATGTATATACTTGCTGGTCAATCACTGAAACACATGCTTGATAAACTCATCTGCCATTCAACTCATCTGCTATTCTTCTAAAATTAATGAAATATTCTCTTTAACTGATCTGCCATTCAACTCTTCTGCCATTCTTTTAAAATTGATGAAATATTCTCTCCCATTTTCCACACTGTCATTGATCCACATCTTCAGACACATTCCGACTTACTGTCATTGAAAACAAAAAAAGGTGTGCATTTTCAACAAAAATCTGTGTCCAAGGATATGGCGTAGATTAAGACTGAATCTGATGGCCTATGTAATGCTACAATGCAAAATAAATCACTTACTACCACACACACTCATGTCACCACTGTGTTACAGAACACACATAGGTACACATGCATCAAATCGGACACAAATGTCCCATACTGACTTATTGCCTTAATGATATCAACGCAACAATCTTACATTACCAGGACAACCAAAGTGACAAATAACAATGTTATATAATCTATGTAATATTTTATAAAATAGTAAAAGAATGAAAGATAAGAAAAATGTACAGGCATTGCCAGCCACAAAGAATAAACGAAGAGAAAATGTTATTAAATGAATATTTTTTATATATACAGACATATAAATCACAAACACAAAGGTTTAGCAATAACTATACACTGATACGGAAAGATTGGCACCAATAATACTAATGTTAAAAACACAAACAAAATAATGATCCATATAAATCAATGACTGATGAGTTGATGATTTAATATGACTGGCCTACACAAAGGTGAAATTGACTGATGGCAAAACATTCCTGTATAAAATAGTCTTTTTTTTGGCCTACACAAAGGGTGAAATTGACTGAATGGCAAAACATTCCTGTATAAAATAGTCTTTTTTTTGGCCTACACAAGGGTGAAATTGACTGAATGGCAAAACATTCCTGTATAAAATAGTCTTTTTTTTGGCCTACACAAGGGTGAAATTGACTGAATGGCGAAACATTCCTGTATAAAATAGTCTTTTTTTTGGCCTACACAAAGGTGAAATTGACTGAACGGCAAAACATTCCTGTATAAAATAGTCTTTTTTTTGGCCTACACAAAGGTGAAATTGACTGAATGGCAAAACATTCCTGTATAAAATAGTCTTTTTTTTGGCCTACACAAGGGTGAAATTGACTGAATGGCGAAACATTCCTGTATAAAATAGTCTTTTTTTTGGCCTACACAAAGGTGAAATTGACTGAACGGCAAAACATTCCTGTATAAAATAGTCTTTTTTTTGGCCTACACAAAGGTGAAATTGACTGAATGGCAAAACATTCCTGTATAAAATAGTCTTTTTTTTGGCCTACACAAGGGTGAAATTGACTGAATGGCGAAACATTCCTGTATAAAATAGTCTTTTTTTTGGCCTACACAAAGGTGAAAATGACTGAACGGCAAAACATTCCTGTATAAAATAGTCTTTTTTTTGGCCTACACAAGGGTGAAATTGACTGAATGGCGAAACATTCCTGTATAAAATAGTCTTTTTTTTGGCCTACACAAAGGTGAAAATGACTGAACGGCAAAACATTCCTGTATAAAATACAGTCTGCAAGAACACTCATACAGTGTCTCACATTTTGGAAGAACACTCATCAGCATCTTACTTTAAATATACACTGTTGAATTGTACGAACCTGTACAAAGTGCACCTGCTTTTCTATACAATAAACATCATGATTTTCTACAAAGAGCACCTATGTATATACACTATCAAGTACCATCTGTACAGAATTCATCTGTTTTGCACATTAAAACCCTAAAAAAAGACACTGTCCCAAGTTTGCAGCAGACGCAACTGATAGAGACCTTGACAGTTGGCTTTAAAAAGACTTAACCCTTTGACTCCTGCAGCCTGTCCAACATCATCCTTCTTTGTCAACCATGCTGGAAGAGCAAAAACTTAACCCTTTGACTCCCTCACCCTATCCACCAGCTTCCTGCAGGAAGCTGGTGGATAGGGTGAGGGAGTCAAAGGGTTAAGTTTTTGCAGTTGGTAGATAGGGTGCAGGTGGCAAAGGGTTAAGTCTTCCTATTTCATCTCCCCAAATTGCCTGTAGGGCAGATATTCATACACAGCTCGGTGGACTGGAAGACACACACACACACACACACACACACACACACACACACACACACACACACACACACACACACACACATACACTCACAGACACACATAGTCATTCATACACAGCCCGGTGGATTGGAAGCCACACATACACAGCCCGGTGGATTGGAAGCCCCACACACACACACACACACACACACACACACACACACACACACACACACACACACACAGAGTTAAATATGAAAAAATATATATAAAATAACACACACAAAAAAGGCACCTCCAACTTTAAACGACCGGGACAAAAAAAACTGTCAGCAAACGTGGGACGCACTGAGCCATCTTTTTCATGGCGAGAGACATAAAAGTTACCCCATAACCCTAAAGTCCGAGGGGAGTGAAGTGGTAGAGACTTCACCTTTTCTCATCATGAGGGCAGTGCCCATCTCCTCTCCATTGCTGCTTCATCTTCTCCAACCCTAAACAGGGCCAGGTACTTGTTCATAGCTGGGAGGACTGGAGACCACACTCACCCATACACACATTTACACAGATTTCCCTCCTTCCAAGTCAAAATTTTCTTCATGGGAATAATGAACAAATTGTGTCTACACACTCCAGTCTGCATACAAGACAAAACATTTCAAAACATTCAGACAACAGGAATCACCATCAGCAAAAACTGAGATGACAAAGGTCAGCAGAACACCAGACAACCTTAGCATCAACATCACTGGTGAATAGGTGAATTCAAATACCTCGCCAACATTTTCACAGAAGAAGGAAGATTAAACAGACAGTTGAAAATTAGAATTCATTACGTAAACGATGTCAGCTATTATCTTATCCAACCACTGAAACATACACGTTAAAGTCACATCAGTGTCTGATGGCTTAAGGAAACATGAAAACATCAAGACAGAGAATGCAGCGACATACTGTCTGAACAATGTGGGAAAAAAGAACATGCATGTACGCATCTGACAAAAATAAGAATTACTACTGTGAATAATGCTAAAATGCAATGGCCATGTGTCACGTAGCAAGAACACAGACCTTAGGACAACCATTTTTCAAGGAAAAACAGAAGCAGAAATGAAGAAAGGCAGATCTCCAATCTCATACATCGAGAACATAACCAACATCAGTGGCCTAAACATTCAAGAAGTTGTCCACAAAAGTCAAGACAGAGCCATCTGGAGGAGAGTAGCAGTGTCAAAGAGTGCAGCAGCCAACACAGAACCCGGTGACACTGACAAACCAGACCAGACCAGACTAATATGAATACGTAAATAAATATGCTGGTAATGCTGTCAATGAAACATGATGTGTAAAGCCACATTTTATGGGGAAATTGTCCTGTTTACAAACTGAAGTGCATAAAAGCTGATATACGTAGCACTACCAAAAAAAGTGCGCGTTCAAAACTATTTTCTCTTAAGGAGGCCAATGAAACAGCCTTCACTGTTCCCAAAGGGTAATGCACAGAACCATTTTTCATTGTGACAACAGAAAGAACATGCCCTCTTGCAAAACTGTGGTATGTGGAATGATTTTTTTCATGGACTGTTAGTGTGTGGCCAAGTGGTCAAAGCAGCTGCCAAGGATTAAAAGAAAAAACCTGGGTTTGAATCAGAGATAAGATTTTCCTCTTCCCTCTGCTAAATCTACATGTAGGTGACTGTCTTTCAGGTAAGACAACAAATCGAGGTACTGCGTGCAGCATGTACTTAGCACACAATAACAATACAAGGGCAACAAAGCAGTTTTGTCTCTGGCAAATCCTGTCAAATGATCCACTTTCACAGGTAAACTGAAACATGTGTAAAAACAAAAGACAGAAAGAATTTCACATAGCAAATTCATCCGTGACAATAAACAAACAAATACATAAATAAGTAAATCAACAAATACAGAGAAAAACAATAAAACCAGCCTGTCATGTTTGCAAACCATAAATCATTTACCCATGTCTTCAGGGGAATAACAGAACAGGCTGCCAAGTTAACAAAGTGTAACACACACAGCCATTCTTTCTTAGGGACACTGAAAACAACTTATTGAGTCAGCAAGTGAAGTGTGTAGAACCATTCTTTTCACGGGGGTTGACAAAAATCAAACAGCATGCTTGGTCCACAGATTATGATACAGACCTAACTGGAAACAATAAAACAGTAAGCAAATTGCAATGCACAGAATATCGTTTCTGAGGGCAATGGCACAACAATGACCAGCATTCAAGCACCAGTCCTCCACCCATCTCCTCATCAAAGTTCTCTCCATCAACAGCCAACTTTTGAGATGATACAATCCATACTGTTGTAGAGTCGTACTAAGGCAACACCCTCTCTCCTGGAAAGAAATGGCCATATTCCACACACACACACACACACACACACACACACACACACACACACACATTCTAGTTTGACAAAACCATAATAGCATACATCATGTCATTATGTAATCTCAGGCATCATGCTCTATCACAAGCAATCATATTTTCACTTCTATAACGCACACATTCTACATCAAAAGCTCAATGCACCTTACAGTCCCAAAAAAGTACCCAAGTGAATAAGTGAAGATCTTGTCTGTTCTTGAGGAGCAGTCAAGGAATGTTTCTCAGAGACTATCAGGTGATGAACCAGGAGAAGAATCAATCACTAGAGTCCCCGGAAAATCAAACGAAGGCTCCACATCATGATTGGAGTTGCTGGTGTGAGAATTGGGTCGATCTCTACGGCGCAACTCCTCCATCGATCCCTCACTTCTCTGCAGTAAGACACTAAATTCCTGTACCCAGTTCTCAACTTCATCCTGATACATGCGATAGCTGAAATCTTCTCGGCTGCGGATTCTCTCTCCTCTGAAGATATACTTCGTCTGCAAAATATAAAAGAGAGCATCACAAAATAATAAAACAAAGTTAAATGCAACAGAGGAGAATGATAAGATCAACTGATTATAGGAATTTTTTTATTTTGTTTTCATTACTGGAGATGTCAAATCTCAGCTTATTTGTGTTTTAACCAGAAACTGGCCAATTAAGTTTTACCACATATCTGAACATGAAAATCAAGAAACAAACAAATAAAAACAAGCATTCACACAAACAAGCGTACCATTTGGAAATGACATGTATTTGAGATCTGATAATACCTTCATATTTAATTGCATTACGTGCAAAACTCCACACTTGTGAATGTAAATACAATATCACATCACACAAAATCCATTCAAGAGGTATTCAAAAGCTGTTTATGATATTGAAAAACATGCACCATTTATAAACATATCATATAATAAATTCCTAAATAACTAGATTCCTTACAAAGGATTGTAGACGTGTAGATGGTGATGATAACATGTCAAACCAACTGATCTTCACACCTATCTAAGCCCTATATGATACAGACATCTTTATTTGAAGTGGCTTTTTGAGATCTTTTGTCAAAGGACTCCCCCCACCACCTCACCCTGACGATCAATACCCTGAATTCATATCTGCCACATACATTGTAACATTTATGCATATGGGAAACATTGGCTTGGATCTCTGTTCTACATCACGCATAAACGAATGTCTATTTCTTCATTTATTCATATCTCTTTCCATGTTCCCCGTCCCACCACTCCAAATAAAAACAAAAACAAAAACAACCAACCCAGTAAACAATGGAGTAAAATAAGCAAATGAACACACAAAACAATGCTGACCTGGGACTCCTCTGGCTGAGCAATGTAGGAGCCAGTCAAAGGAGACGTTTCCACATGACACATGTGCAGCTCTGATTCACCGAGAGTGATCTCCTCTTTGTACAAGCCGTGGTCCGCTGAGCACAAGAAATACACAAAATACTAATGCAACACCAAACATTTGTGACAGGAATTGTGCACCTCTTCAAATACTGTTTCATGGCAAACTTCACGATCCTTAGAGAAATGTAAAGGTTTTACAAACAACCTGAACAGTCACAGAGAGCTAAATATTTGAATCATAAAGGTCTTCCATTAACCTGCTTGGGACGATGAGCTACGATGGTGGTGAATACTGTCCAATCTATAAAGCGAATACAAATTGACCAATCAGAAACCTTCTTTTGCCTCTGCCTTCTTCCTTTCACATGGTCGTCATTTTGCTGTGAGGTTGACAAGTTGGGACTCTTGTTGACAGTGACTGGAGAATCCGAGAAGTCTGCCAGATCACCACACAGTCTCAGGCTCCGATGCACAAACTTTTCACTTTCAGAGAAGTCTGCTGGATCACCACATGATCACTGACTCAGACGCACAAACTTTTTACTTTCAGAGAATCTGCTGTATCATCACACAACCACTGGCGCCGTTGCACAGACTTTTCACTTTCAGAGAAGTCTGCTGGATCACCACATGATCACTGACTCAGACGCACAAACTTTTCACTTTCAGAGAATCTGCTGTATCATCACACAACCACTGGCGCCGTTGCACAGACTTTTCACTTTCAGAGAAGTCTGCTGGATCACCACTCAACCACTGACTCAGACGCATAAACTTTTCACTTTCAGAGAAGTCTGCCATATCATCACACAACTACTGGCGCCATTGCACAGACTTTTTTTGCACTTTCAGAGAAGTCTGTTGGACCACCACACGACCACTGACTCAGACGCACAAACTTCTCACTTTCAGAGAAGTCTGCCGTATCATCACACAACCACTGGCGCCGTTGCACAAACTTTTCACTTTCAGAGAAGTCTGCCGGATCACCACACAGCCTCTGACTCCGACGCACAAAGCTTTCGATCTCAGAAGTCTGCCAGATCACCACACAGCCACTGGCGCCATTGCACAAATCTCTCAGTCTCTCTCTCCCAAAGAACCACCATCCGGATACCCTGTGAGTCTGCCAGATCACCACAAGCCTCTGACTCCGACGCACAAAGCTTTCGATCTCAGAGAAGTCTGCCAGATCACCACACAACCCCTGGCGCCGTTGCACAAACTTTTCACTTTCAGAGAAGTCTGCCGGATCACCACACAGCCTCTGACTCCGACACACAAAGTTGTCGGTCTAAGAAAAGCCTGCCCGATCACCACACAACCTCTGGCGCCGTTGCACAGATCTCACAGTCTCTCCCCTGCAGAGAGCCCCCATCCTCTGTGCCTGGTGTCCTTGTCTAGTACCATTATCCTCCCAAAATTATTGTCCTTGTTGCCATAGTACATTTCTCACGTATTTTCACACGACTGTGTCATTGTATGTAACACGTAAACCAAATCATGTCCCATTGCCATAGCACATAATCATTACTTTCTAACGTATTGTCTCTAAGAAACGCAGCTCCCAAAACTTTGCCAAAAATCGCTACGTATGCTACACAATATCAATCTAGCGTCTTTTCTCTCTCTCGTTAAACGTTCTTACAAAACATACTTTTTATAAATTATTGTGTCGCCAGAAACAGTTTATCCACTCAAATTATCTTAAATATCACCTTAAAAGATAATTTACTGGATAAAACTCCTGAAATATTATTTCTGTTTATCCTGCAACAAAAATAGATCTAATCTCTATGATTTTCGATACGCTCTATCGTCTGCTTTTATCTTATAGGGTACCTAAACGATTTGAACTGTCCAACTTAGAGAATAAATCATACTTTAACTACCAATTTAGTCCATTTATAGGTTATTTACACAAATATTAGGAAGCTTACCTCACAAGACAAATTTACATGGACATACAGTTGCCCATCCAGACTCCCGGCTCTACCACTAGAACCAAAACTGGAATCCTAGGCTACCACAGACAACCTAGACTATTTCTCTCATCTCCTGAGAGATCTAAGACTAAACAGACATACATATAGAGGAAGCTAGCCTGACATATACGGTTTATGAAATGGCGGGTGGGTCTACACTGTTTTCTGGGGCTTACATAGTATTTCTATACAAATTCACCTCCGTAAAAACAACTATGATCAAAACGTCAACGATCAACACATGTATTAAATTTGAGGGCTGTGACATCCACCCAAATCTGCCAGCAATTATCTGATAGATTTCCTGAACCTTCACATAACCCTCTGCGCTGGCAAGGTCTTGAAATAGGGAAAAGGGAAGAAGCAACCTATCGAAAACTAAGCTGACATCACCAGAACGATGGAAACATTGAGACGGGCCAGTTTTTAATGTTGGGGGGCTGGGATTGAACTCAAGATATCAGATCTTGAGTCCAGGAAAACTGAAGATTCTATCTGGTATCATTGGTAAGCAAAGATGCACCCTAACCATAATACCTTTAGACAGCGAGCTCTCATCTCTCTTGGGCCAGTTTTACGAGAATGGTAACCATTCACTGCTATGCCTTTTTCAACTCTTATTGGAGGCCATACGTTTAAGTTTCAAATTTCATGCAGATTTAGAACTGATCTGACATTTTTTTTCATGCAACAATCGAGTCAGGTGTTATTTGTGTAATCAGGTTACAATCCAGGCATCCCACGCATTTCACATTAAACTTGCATATTAAAAAAGAAACCAAGTGGTAACTTTGACAATTATGCAAATGAATATATGGCATTGTGTATTCCATATAGCCAGTACCACCATCAATAACAATGAAACACACACACACACACACACACACACACACACACACACACACACACACACACACACACACACACAAGCACACAATTGCTCTAACAAAAACAGATAAATACAAGAACATATATATATACAACAAATGCAAACAGAAATATCAGGTTACCTTCAATGTCCTCCACCTCCATCTGACGTCGGTATTGGATACGGAACATGAAGGACTCCAGCACAAAGGCCACCACGATGTTCATCACCACCTGTGCATTCAATCCTATTACTGTTAATTTTGTTCAAAGCCCAGCGGAGCCAACTGCATAGAAATACGTCAGGGCTATAACCGTTTCAAAACATACACAATACTTCAACAGGAAAAAAGGAAAAGAAAATTAAGTACACATATCATTGCATTCACGCATGTAATCTAAGGAGATGTCCCTGGCATTGACCACTCCATACAATTTATTGCACGAGGGATTTAAAAAAACATACCTCAATACAAATTTAAACATAACTAAGAACATACCTCAACACAAATTTAAAAATAACTAAGGACACTAAGACATACAAAAATGGGCCTAAATTACCTAAAATTGCTCCCGCATATCTCATCTCCCTAGACCCAAAAATGCAATTAATACATCTACTCAATTATCAATCCCAAGAGAAAGTATGTAATATATTTAATAATAATAATATATTTTATATATATAGCGCAAAATCTTGACAAAATCAAATCTAAGCGCTGAGCGTATACATGCATACATACCTACATACATATGAGCGTATACATGCATACATACATGCTTACATACTTACATACATAAATCTAAGCTGAGCGTATACATGCATACATACATACATACATAAATCTAAGCGTATACATACATACATACATACATACATACGTACGCACATGCATACATAATAATTACAACATTTATACAGCGCAAATCTCGACAAAATCAAATCCAAGCGCCGAAAAGACACACACGCACGCACGCACACACACGCACACGCACCACACACACACACACACACACACACACACACACACACACACACACACATGCATGGCCACAAATGGGGAGAAAAGAATAAAAGCAATAAAAGCAAGAATAAAACCAATGGAAAACCACAGAGAGCACATCATATACAATTATATATTAAAACAAAGTGATTCCCCTCCGAGCGGAGACAGGCTGCAGAGGGGGGTTGAGTGAGGTTAGGATTTTATGCAGAGGAGAAAAGGTGAGTTTTGAGAGCGGACTTGAAGGAGGCAAAAGTAGGTTGCTGACGGACTGAGAGAGGAAGTTTGTTCCAGGAGAGTGGACCAGAAACAGAGAAGGCTCGTGGACCATAGGTATTGAGCTTAGTGCGTGGAAAGCGAAAAGTCAGAGGATCGGAGGCAGAGCGAAGGGTACGTGAGGGAACATAGATCTCAAGTAGGCTTGACAGGTAATCGGGGGCTGCGTTATTGAGGCTTTTGTAGCACATGGTGTCTAGTTTGTACTGTATGCGCTTTGATACAGGGAGCCAGTGAAGTTGTGCCAGGAGAGGAGATATGTGGTCAGCTTTTTTCTTTTTGAGTACAAGGCGTACAGCATTGTTTTGAATGCGCTGTAGGATGTGAATGGTGGAGGCAGGAAGACCAGACAGGAGTGAATTGCAATAGTCAATGCGAGACATTATGAAGGAGAGAACGAGTTTTGCAGTTGTTTCGACAGAGAGATACTTCCTGATCAGACTTATACGATGGAGATGATAGTAGCAAGATCTGGCAGTTTGAGAAACAAAGTTGTTCATGGACAGGGTAGAGTCAATGCAGACACCAAGGTTTTTAGCTGAATCAGAAATTGGGACTGATGTGTTACATAATGGGAGAGAAAGAGGAGGCAGCTGGGAAAGTTTCTGACGGTGAGACTTTATTGAACACATACAAGTGAATGAACCAGCAAGGCAGGAATTAATGACAGAAAGCAAAGGAACAAGGCAGAAACAAAGAGTGTGACAGAAAAGAATTTCCAAGAGGTGGAGATACTATTTACACTGAAAGAGCCCCCAGCATCTCCATGGGGGCTACATTCAATACAACTCAATTTAATTTTTTCCATCTGTTATGTTTTGCTGGGAAGTTAACAGAGGGCTTCTCTCAGAAACAACATTAAGAGGGGCCATGCTAATCTCATGTCTCTTGCTGCTTTACTTTTCCCAACTCTGAACAAAACTCAACAGTAAAGCTGGAGGGAAAGCAAACACCAGGTAGACCCAGGGAAAAAATATTGGACGGACTTGCAGGGTGGCTGAAGACAGAGAAGATGGAAGATGTGCTTGCGGCAACAAGGGATAGATACACGTGGAGGGTCATGATTCACCAACGCCATGTTGCAAGGCACATGATGATGATGATGAACAGAACTAGATACCCATTCACTGCTGGATGTACTGGAGGCCACACACATTGTTATTGTTATTGCTAATTTTGTTTCAAGCCCAACCAGCTGCATACAGCCATATCAGGTCTATAACCGTTTTAAAACACACACAATACTTCAGCAGGAAAAAAACAAAGGAAAAGAAAATTAAGTACATATATCAATGCATTTGCACACAGAACAGGCACTGCTTAACTCCACTTAAATGACCCAGCAGCAATGCAGGGTCTCCTTTGGTGGGTGGCCACATGGTGGCTTGACATCTCTGGCTTCTGTGGGCTTCCTGGCACTGGGACTTCAAATGAATGAACCTGGGTTTGGTGGTGTGCTGAGAAGCCAGAATAACTGGCATAGGATTGACACCACTAAGGTGGCATGAAAGTTGGGACAGCAACAAAACAAACAACAACAGCAACAACGAAACACAAAAAAACAAGTATGAAGTGATCAACATTTACAAAACAATCAAAACGTGACAGGATGAGACATAGCATTATTAACAACACCTGCTGCATCCAGTTACATGTATCCAAAGGGTGAACCCTCTGACTCACGCACTCTGTCCATCAGCAGCCTGCAATGTCAACCTTGCCAGCAAAGAAGGAAGCTGGTGGGTAGGGTGAGGGAGCCAAAAGGTTAGTTTTTGCAGTTGGTGGATAGGGTGCAAGAGATCAAAGGGTTAACAATTTGATCACAGAATGAAACAGGGACCAGAAAAAAACATGAAAAAGGAATAAGAACGCATATTCAATACAACAAGACAAGACGGGTGCACATTTTTGGTCAACTGGCCTTAGTCAAGCGTAAGATCACAAACAAACAACCACCAGGTACTTCCTGAAACTTCCAGTTTCAGTCTTTTTCTCCTAATTTTTGTACCTGGTGTTTGTTTGTTTGTGATCTTATGCTTGACAAAGGCCAGTTGGCCGAAAATTTGTCCCCGTCTTGTCTTGTTGTATTAAATATGCGTTCTTATTCCTTTTTGTGTTTTTTCTGGTTCCTGTTTGCTTGAACGTGGGCAGCCACACTTGTTTTGGATTTCATAGAATGAAACAGTTAGTGGGAAGTGGCTGGTGCTTAAGGGCAGCAATAGTGCTGATTGGTTGAGGCAAGGAATAGGGCCTGAAGAGTCGTTATGCTACTGTAGCCACACTATTACGCTACATGGAACAAACGTGCTGGTGGCAGTGGTATGTTCCAGTGTGACACAGTACAGTCTGTGATGCCACACACAAACCAACTCACCATCATAACAATGAAGAACATCATGAAGTAAATACGTGTCCACTCGCTGATTGCGTATGCATAGCCATTCTGAAAAACACACACACACACACACACACACACACACACAAATACACACACACCACATACAGAGAATGAACAAGCACATATACAACACACAGAGAAAGAACGCATGCACATGAATACACACATACGCACATAATTATACAAACACACCCCAAAAATGCATGCATGCACACACAGGAGCACCACACAGCCTCTGTAGGTTGCATGCAGCATGGCTAAAGCTTTATTCTTCTAAATTTGTTGTAGACAATAATCATCCCACCAAATACTTAACAACAGTGGACATTTTTATTGAAGTAAACTATGTACAATAACATCATGCAATAACAGGGTCACATAATTTACGATGTATTGCTATCAGTTTTTTCCTTTCTTTCCTCAAAGTTTTGCAATGATTATTGTCTTCTCTTTTTTTCCCCTATAAATGTGTCTACATTGGGTTTTTTCGAGAGGGATTTTCCACACTAAAACATTTCCATATACTCCCTCATCCTGTTACTGGTATTTTTGTTTAAAGCCCAGCTGACTGTGTACAGCCATATCAAGGCTATATCCCTTTCAAAACACACACAATACTTTAAAAGGAAAAAAAAGGAAAAGAAAATTAAGTACACATATCAATGCATTTGCGCACATAATCTAAACAGATGCCCCTAGTGTTAACCACTCCATCCAATTTATCGCACAGATATCAATTTAAACATAACTAAGGATGCTAAAAAGTAAAACATAAAAATTGGCCTTAATTACCTAAAATTGCTTCAGCATATTTCATTTCCGAAGAGTCAAAAATGCACTTAATACATCTACTCAATTATCAATCCTAAGAGAAAGTACCTAAGACTTTATCAAAAACACACAGGTGAATGGACCAACAAGGCAGAAAATGATTGGAAGAAATGACAGAAAGCAAAGGAGGAAGAAACAAACAGAAAGTGACAGAAAAAAGGCAAATTTCTAGCACAGAATTTCCAGAAGGTGGGGATACAATTCATACTGAAAGAGCCCCCAACATCCCCACGGACTGTGGGGTCCCTCAGCCTGCACAAAACCTAAAGTACTGGCAAGATATCGAAATGGGCAAGGGAAAAAGACTAGGAGTTCATTCAAGTGGAACTCATCACACTCAGACAATTCCATGTGTGCTCAAACCAATCTGCCATCTGTTTTCAGGTAGACTCCTTGAGCCTATGCAAAACCCCGCATATTAGTGAGGAGAAGATGAAGTGAGAAAGGGAGTGTTGTACAGGACTGATGAAACATAAAGGCGAAGCAACATAATAACTGGAACATTAAAAGGGGTGGCAACTAGGCCAGTTTTCATGTTGCAGACTGGGATTGAACCTAAGACATCAGATCTTGAGTCCTCAGCTCATTCAAATTCAATGCAGCCAGCCAGCCTACATAAAAAACACTATGGCCAGTCTCAAGATCACATTCATGTTTACAGCATTATCAACACGGCACTCAAACCAGCTGCATTAACAGGACCACTAAGACTGCTTGAGAATCGAACCCATGACCACTGCATTATCAGGATGGTGCTATTATGAATTGAACTAATGTGCCAAACTAAGGAACCAGTATAATGTAAGAAGCATCAATTTGGTAACAAATGAACAATTGAAGATGATGTTCACAGTCAACATAACTGTATATCTGAACTCCTTGCACTCCATACTCTCTTGAATGCACTGGGCAAGTAGCTATTGGTTGTAAATCGTACTGGGCCAGAAAATGTGTATCTGAATCCACAATTCTTCGGAGGTTCTGTTGTATGAAAGGTTGACTGCTTGGCAAGATTGCTTTCTGTCATCTTCTAGCATTCTGAGCCGTACAGTATGGTGGAAAGGACTCTTGATCTAACTACTTATTTTATTAACCTCAGCTTTCACAAGGGAATTTTTTAGCCATTGTATGCATTATCCCATCCCCATCCTTTTCAAAAACAAAAAAAAAAGAAAAATACACAGACTTACCATGATGATAAACCAGTTGTTGACTACAGTGAGTTCAAACAGAGTCACTGCAAACCAACACACACATTAAAGTTAATATGAAGTTGGCTTTATGTCTGTATTACATGCATGAACACACATGTGCATGCATGCTTGCATACACAAACACACAGACACACACACATGCACACAAACAGACACATAAAATCATATCTGTACATGTATGTGGATATGATGATGTGCAACTGTGCATGTATGGACACCTCTATACACATGCATTAACACAACTTGTCTGTGTGAAGAAGCACATACACACAAAACATACATTACGTTACATACACACGAATACTACCTCCCCACCCCCACCCTCCTCAACCTTTTCCCCTATCTCTGTCCATCCAGCTGTCTCTGTTTCACACTCAACCCACCAACCCATACACATACACTGTCCAGAACAAGTAAATGCTTTTTGTTCTTCCTGTGCTTTTATCAGCGATGATTTGGACATTTGGAAGATGTGGTATGGAACCATGATATAAAGGAGATTAGTCACCATGTGTGATGTGGAGTGACCTTTCTTGTCAAAGTGCATAGAAAGTTCTTGGTGAACTGTGAGTTTAAACTGAAAAGTCAGAGCTGTTACTGTTATTTTTGTTTAACCCTCTTGGCTTCATTACGACCGCAGCCGACAGTTCCCCCGCACTGCCTAGCGCTTCGTTACGGCCGTACCCGACCGTAAAAGTCGGCCACGAGCATGGGCTATTTTGATCACACACTGATCACATGTTTCTGGCCCTGGGAGACTGACAATTGGTCAAACATTCTTGGTATCATCCAATGAGATGATCTTGGGAAAATTAGCACTACACACACATCCATTCACTTATGCTTGGGCGCGAAATGTGGTTGGGGTATTTTCATTCATGCCTCGTAGCGTGTGAAAAAATGGCGATGCCTTTTGTAGCAGACGGTTTTCAGGATACAGATGATTCTCCAGATTATTCAGAGGAGGAATTAAATATTACTGTTCGTAAATTAGGAAAACACGAAGAAGATGTAGCTGAGTCAGATATTGAGGTTTGTGAGGGGGAAGATGATGAAAACTGTGATTTAGGAGAGCAGACCGACACAGAAGATAACACGCCGCTGGCCGCATTCCAGCGAACGTGGCACCCATCACTGGTTCTGCTGACAGTAAAGAAATTTGATCTCTGGGTCGGACCAACTTGTATACTGCCAGCTGATGCCAAACCTTTAGATTATTTCTTTTTGTTTTTGTACAGACAATTAGTAAACTGTATTATGAACATGGAATGTAGTTTTGTAGTGGAAAGAAAAATGATGATAAAAACTACCTGAACAAACTGTGTAAATACCTGAGGAGCACTTGGTGACATTTGGTGACCACTGTGAGTACTATCACATGGAAATGCTGTTAGACACTTTAGTTAAGCCATACTCTAATTAATTACTCATCTGTATGTGTTGTGGTCATGTATAGGTGTGTTTCTCTTGTTTTCATATATATGTCACTTATTTATTCATGTTTGGTGACATCTTTGGTGACAATGACACGACAAGCAGTGGTTAGAAAGACATACTCACTTGGATATGGAAGTAAGCATGTTTACCGACACCTGACAAATTTCTAGCTTTATATCTCATCAGACATGCTCACAGTGTACTCATGAACAGAGTAACCCTATTTTGGGGGGAAAAAATTGAGAAAATTCGAAATCTAGGGCCAGTTCAGCTCTCTAGAATGCAAATACAAGAGGGTTAAAGCACAGCCAACTGTGTAGAGTCGTATCAGGGCTACAACCATTTCAAAACATACACAGTACTTTAACAGAAAAGAAAAAGGCAAAAGAAAAAAAAGTACATAAATCAATGAATTCACACACATAATCTAAGGAGATGCCCCTGACGCTGACCACTATGTCCACTTTATTACACAAAGGACTTCAAAAAACATACCTGAATACATAATTAAACATAATTAAGGACACTAAAACATATATAAAAACAGGCTTAAATTTTCCTAAAATTGCTTCTGCAGATCTCATTTCCCTAAAGACAAAAATGTACTCAGTACATGTATCCAATTATCAATACTAAGAGAATGTATATAAGACTTTATCAAACACATACAGGTGAAATGACCAACAAAGCAGAAAATGACAGAAGAAATGACAGGAGGAAGAAACAAAGAGTGACAGAAAAGAGGAATTTTCTAGCACAGAATTTTCAGAAGAATGGGATACTATTCAACTGAAAAAGCCCCAGGCATCCCCACAGGGGTAGTGAAAGAGCTAAATGATTTTGCAAATGCAGGACATGTTCCTGGCCTGTCTGCTTTGCTCAGTGCGAATGGGTACTGTGCTGTTGCTGAATCCTAGATCCATTTGGCAGTCATCATCATCATTATCATGTGCCCTGCCGCATGGCGTCGGTGATCATGGCCCTCCGTATGCATCTGTCCCTTGACACTGCAAACATCATCTTCCACCCTCTCTGTCCTCAGCCATCCTGCAAGTCCTTCCAATAATTTCTCCCTGGGTCTACCTGGTCTTCTCTTTCCCTCCAGCTTTCCTGTTGTGACCAGGTGCTCTATTCCCCTTTCCTCATAAATGGCCTATGAATGTTGCTTGTCTTTTCCTAATCTTCCTTATGAATGATCTTCTTGTGTCTGCCTCCATCAAAACTGTCTCATTTGTTTTCTTTGCTGTCCATGGAACTCTCCACATTCTTCTTGGAAACCACATCTCAGCACATATTGTCAGTCACAGCACATTTTGTTGTTATTGGTTTAAAATGAAAAGTATTTCATATAGATTACTTGTGCCTGTGGTATGCTCTCGATGAAGAAGAAATTAACTGCAGATATTTCTTTTCGTAAGGACTTAGCTGTCGAATTATTTATAACATTGAAATTGTGACCTGAAGAGATTTGAAATAAGTGAAACAGGTTGTTAGCCAAAAAAGGTTTCTGTTGTGTGTGTGTAGGATTTTGATAATGCTGTTGCGAATTAGTTTTGATGATTGTACATTGTGACAAGGCAGCTTTGATACGTGAGTATTTCTACTACATGTGCATTATCAATTTCTGACACCATGAAAAAATTATTTTCATGAAAAAACATCAAAATAAATGACTGGTTTATTTTCCATTATTTTAGTTGAATAGAAGGGTTATTTTTCTAGTCATCTGTTACTGCACACATTCATAAACACACATGGACAAACACAAGCACACAGATCAACACACACACACATACACACACACACACACACACACACAACACACACACACACAACACTCAAACAGAAGCTACAAAGTTACCTCCAGACAAGAGTAGGTCGTTGAAGTTGTTGAGGTAATAAAACCCTTGCTGTGAAGAGCCATTCCCATACTGGTAGAAAATCTCTACACTTGTATTTCTGGTGAGCAAAATAATCACACACAACACTTACAGAAACACATAGCTAAATAAACAAAGAAATCATCATCATCATCATCATCAGGTGCCCTGCCACATGGATTGGTGATTATGGGCTTCCATCAGTCTCTATTTCTTGTTGCCTCAAGCATCTCTTCCACCCTCCTTGTCTTAGGCCACTCTGCAAGTCCGTCTAGTATTTTCTCCCTGGGTCTACCTGGTGCTCTCTTTCCCTCCAGCTTTTCCATTGTGACCAGGTGCTCCAAATCCCTTTCCTCATAAATTGGCCTATAAATGTTGCCTGTCTTTTCCTAATCTTCCTTATGAATGATTACTGGTCTGCTCCTAAGACTGTCTTGTTTGTTTCTTTGCTGTCCATGGAACTCTCAACATTCTTCTAGAAACCATATCTCGGCTGCCTCAATCTTGTTCTGGCTTTGCTTGTTGACTGTCCATGCCTCACAACCGTACAACAGTATTGGTTCTATATAACATTCAAGAACTCTCTTCCTGGTGTTAATTGATAGGCATTTGTTGGTAAGAATGCTTGTCATCTTCTTGAATGCTGTTTTGGCTCGGCTGATTCTGCTGGCTATTTCTGATGTGCATCTACCGTCTGATGAAATTATCGTTCCCAGGTATTTAAACTTATCAACCTGTCTCAAGGTCATGCCGTTTGCTGTCATTTTGCATGAGGGGATTTCATGTTTTTTACTGATCACCATGATTTCAGTCTTCCTAATGTTTAGTTCCAACCCCTTATCTTTGCTTTCTATTTCTAGTATATTCACAAGGTTTTGTAGGTCCCTTTCATTTTCTGCAATTAGCAGTGTCATCTGCGTATCAAATGTTATCATTTTTCCTCCAACCTTTAATCCAGGGTCTTTTTCTGGGTTTTTCATGATGTTTTCGCTGTAAAGTGAAAACAGATCTGGTGACAAAACACAACCCTGTCTGACTCCTCTTTTCATGTTTTGGAAAGAGCTTGTATCGTTTGCTATTCTCATTGCAACTGTTTGTTCCCAGTACATATTTGTGATTATTTGTTGATCTTTTCCATCAACACTGAGTCTCTCCAGTTGGTTGATCAATTCTTCATGTCTTACCCGAAGAAATGGATACCTAAAAATGAATGGCCATGCTTTTACACAAAGGTTACCAAAAAATTGAATGGCTATGCTTTCATTCGAGGGTTGATATTTTACACTGATGCTTTTTTTTCCCCCCATAAACTTACCATGAGAAATTCGGATTGTCCCCCTTGAGGTAAAAATGTTGCAGCAATGCAGCATTTGCTCAAATTTTTATTCTTTTTTCTGTATGTGTAGAGTTCTATTTACCTATGAAATGAATATTTCGACCTACGAAAATGAATTCTTCTACAGAAGACTGCAATACATATATCAGATCCAATAACACTGACACTATGTTCCAGAAGAACTACAAACTAATAGTTTGGCTTGGGAAGTAAAACTGAATTTTTCCTATCAACCACATAGTGAGTGGCCAACATATCTCCATCTTACTCAAACGTAACACCATAAATGACTCGCACTTTTCGCACATTCACACATGATACTCACATGAAATCAAAGACAAACAAACAAAAAAAGGACAAAGTTACAGTTACTGTTATTGTTACTTTTGTTTAAAGCCCAGCCAGCCAACTGCACAGAGCCATGTCAGGGCAATGACATTTCAATACACACACAACACTTCAACAGGAAAAAAAAATGAAAAGAAAATCAATGCATTCCTGCACATAATCTAAGGAGGTACCATTGGCAATGACCACTCCGTCCAATTTATCACACAAGGGATTAAAAAAACATACCTCAATACAAATTTAAACATAAATAAGGCCATATACGGGCCAAAATCACCTAAAAATTGCTTCCACATATCTCATTTCCCAAGAGCCAAAAATGCACTTAATACATCTATTCAATCATCAATCCTAAGAGAAAATACCTAAGACTTTATCGAACACATACAGGAGAATAGACCAGCAAAGCAGAAAATGACAGGAAGAAATGACAGAAAGTAAAGGAACAAGGCAGAAACAAAGACAGTGACAGGAAAGAGGAAATTTCTAGTACAGATTTTTCTTAGGTGGGGTACTATTTATACTGAAAGAGTCCCTGGCACCCCCACAGGGGAAAGGGTAAAGTAGTCCCATAACCCTAATATTGTTCCTATATGGAATGATGTGGTGAAAACTCACAATCCTCAAGATAGCTTTTTCATGTTTTTAAGGGCGAGTCCAATTCTCTGTCTTGCTGCTTCACCTCCCCCAACCCTGAACAAAGTCAGGTATCCATTCAGAGCTGGGAGTACTGGAGGCATCTTACACAAAATTTTGCAAGCCAGGTTCAAACCAATGCTAACAGACTGGGAGGCAGCAGCTCTACCTCAGAATCAATGAGGCCTCTCACTGTACAGACTGGTTACAAAATAAACAGCGAAGACTCACTTGCAGCAGTTGGTCAGATCATGGCCCAGGAAGACCTCCATGCCGATGATGGCAAAGAAGTAGTAGACAAGGATGATGACAATCACAAGACTGACCAGCCGTTGGAACAACACAAACAGGGTGCCCAGTACATCACGATACCGCCGCTTTATCTTGAATAACCTGTATGCACACACACACACACACACACATATACACACACACATGCATGCATGCGCGCATGCACACACGCATGAACGCACGCACAAACACACACACACATCACACACACACACATACACACACACACACACAAAATTAGAAAAACAAGCAAATATTTCTGAATTTTCGTAATGAGAACACTGCATCATGTTCTGCATTTATCCACCTGACCCAACATTGTGTGTGTATGTGTGTATGGTGTGTATGTGTGTGTGTGTGTGTGTGTGTGTGTGTGTGTGTGTGTGTGTGTGTGTGTGTGTGTGTGTGTGTGTGTGTGTGTGTGTGTGGATTTTACTTCAAATTCCCTTTTAATAATAAACATACTTCTATATTCTACATGTGTTAACCTCAGCCAATGCGAAACACCATACTAACAGCAAAATATTCAACAAATTCAAGAAATCACCACCTGATGTTACTGTTGAGCCCACCAACCCATTCGGTTCCAGTCTGAGTGATGGTTTTCCTCTTTTGGTGAACTAGGTTAGAGTAGGAATCTCTATTGCCAACCATCAGGTAGAGAAGAGCAAGGTAGGTGGGCAGGTATTAGTTGTAAGATATGGCAAGTGTGTTTATTAGAAAGAGACCTGAAATAAAATCCCCCAGTTAACAGCACATAACTTAGCAATATTTTACAAGTGTAGTGTGGCACTACCCGGAAAGTGGATGATGATGCCTGTTATTGGAAAGAAGAAGAGATGAAATATGGGTGTAGACAGCAGAAGTAATGCCATGGGACCCATCTTCACGTGTATGTGAAATGTCGCTGAGATAGAAGGAATAAACTTTCTGGGGAAAACCAGTAGGCAGCGTCCAAGATTTCAGGAAGAAGTTGTTGTTAAAGGCAGTGGATGTGGCCCAGGCACGTAGCTCATGGGTGCTGGGTCTAGCTGAGTCAAGCCACTGTCCCTGAGCTCCATAAATCTCACTAATGATGCCTGAGAGACACTGGGATAGAGAGAAGCATTTGCTATCAACAGAGTAATCAGGATTGAAAGAAATGAATAGGTGGCACTGATGAGGGTGCTGTAGAGGAGCAGAGTGTTGATGGTAGTGGTAGAGCATTCTGACCCAGATTTAAATTGCTGAGGAAGTAGGAAAGGGGCTTAATGTGAATCACATGGGAGGGTATCTCTGACTGTTGACTATTGGCTACGATTTCTGTTAAGAAACAATGGCAAAGGACCCGTCGAGTTCTCTGGAAATGTCATTAGAGAGCCCACTGAGGCAGCATACCTCGCTGCAGCGCCTCCCAGAGGCAACTGTGATGACGAAGTCTGCTTTTCTAAAAAGCCTTTGAGGGAGGCCTCCTGAGGGGGTGTAAAAAAGGGGGTCTCTGAGGAACTTGAGAATGAGGAGAGATCCCAGGCAGGTGTTCAGCGAGCGGCAGAGACTTGTTGTAAGGAAATGCCTTTGAAGAGATCTCACAGAAGTGGAGCATCTTCCAGGAAGAGGCCATCAATTTGGCGTAAGGTGGTGGAGATGGAGGACTGATTGACTTTGACTGAGTAAGCTGAAAGGTGTAAGTTGGAGGAGAGGTAGGCAAAGAAGTCTGCCATGTTGGCAATGGAAGGAACTAATGTTCTCCTGTTAGCACCACTAGGTCCACTTTTTCCAGTGGGAAGAGTACACATGCTAGGTGCCAGCCTGTGGAAGAGTATGAGGTCAACAGTGTCTTGGGTGAGACGTAGCATTGACAGTGACTGTCACACAACATCCAGGCATGAAGACTGAGAAGTCGTGGGTTTTGTTGTGGGGATGCCTGACTGACGGATGTAGGAACAAGAAAACAGGCTTATGTGTGATTTTTTTTTTCTGGAAATGTATAATTCATTGATAGACATGTGAAAAGCTGATTTGATCAACACTACCTATCATTGTTTGTTTTTTGTTTTTCTTTTTCTCCTGTTTTGCTTTGTTTTCTTTCTTTTTCTTCTCCTTTATTCAACAATGGCGCAAAATACAAGTGGCAGATATTAAATTAAGTAAGTCATTCAATGACTGGTTGGTTCACCTCTAGCACAGATTTTACATATATCTCTAACAGAGTTTTTGTACACATCTCTAGAATAGCTTTGTATGCATCTGTAACATAACTTTTAAATGCATCTCTAGCACAGCTTTTATATGTTATACATTTCTAGCATAACTTTTAAATGTTATACATTTCTAGCATAGGTTTTAAATGCACCTCTAGCACAACTTTTATAAACATCTCTAGCATAGGTTTTAAATGCACCTCTAGCACAACTTTTATAAACATCTCTAGCATAGCTTTTATAAGCATCTTTAACATAGCTTTTATAAGCACCTCTAGCATTGCTTTTATATGTTATACATTTTTAGCATAGCTGTTATGTTATATATTTCTAGCATTGCTTTTATATGTTATACATTTCTAGCATAGCTTTCATATGCACCTTTAGCACAACTTTTATAAGCATCTCTAGCATAACTTTTATAAGCATCTCTAGCAAAGTGTTTGGGTGCATCTCTGGCGTAGTTTTTATGTGCAACTCTAGCCTAACTTTTGGGTACATCTCTAGCACAGCTTTCTTATGCACCTGTAGCATAGTTTTCATGTGAATCTCTTTCACAGGTATCTGTAGCACAGCTTTTGTATGCATCTGTAGCATAGTTTTTATAAGCAATGAACAGCATATGCATCTCTAGCATTACTTTTATGCAGCTCAAGTGCGGTTTTTGCATCTCTAGCTTAGCTTTCATATGCATCCCTAGCATAATTTCTGTCTATATCTCTGGCATAGCTTTTGTATTCATCTCTAGCACACTTTTGCAAGCACCTCTGGTACAGGTCGTGTGTCCAATTCTAGCATAACTTTTGTGTGCATCTCCAGTATACTTTATCACATTTACTGGAACCAAACAGAAGTAGGAAATTACCTGAGAAGCCTGAAAGGCCTGAGCACCATGATGAAGTAGAACGAGTTATCAAACACTTCTCCAAACACCCCCACCACACTCACCACTGTCACTAAGAAATCAAATCTGCAAAAAGAGTAAGCTAAAATATATATGACATTGGACACATCAAAAAAATATGCATGAGATTGCCATGAGAGGGATCATAAAAAATATACATTGGAGACAAAACATCAAAAAGTATACATGACATTGGAGATGAAACATCAAAAAATATACATGACACAGGAGACAAAACATCAAAAAGTATACATGACATTGGAGATGAAACATCAAAAAATATACATGACACAGGAGACAAAACATCAAAAAATATATGACACTGGGGACAAAACATCAAAAAATACACATGACATGGGAGACAAAACAGAAACAAAACATAAAAAAATATACATAACACAGGAGACAAAACATCAAAAAATATACATGACATTGGAGACAAAACATAAAAAATGTACATGACATTGGAGACAAAACATAAAAAATGTACATGACATTGGAGACAAAACATAAAAATATACATGACATTGGAGACGAAACATCAAAAAATATACATGACATTGGAGACGAAACATCAAAAAATATACATGACATTGGAGACGAAACATCAAAAAATATACATGACATTGGAGACAAAACATAAAAAAAATATACATGACATTGGAGACAAAACATAAAAAAAAATATACATGACATTGGAGACAAAACATAAAAAAATATACATGACATTGGAGACAAAACATTAAAAAAAAATATACATGACATTGGAGACAAAACATAAAAAAATATACATGACATTGGAGACGAAACATCAAAAAAATATACATGATATTGGAGACAAAACATAAAAAAAATATACATGACATTGGAGACAAAACATAAAAATATACATGACACTGGGGACAAAACATAAAAAAAATATACATGACATTGGAGACAAAACATCAAAAAATATACATGACATTGGAAATGACACAGACAAAAATATACGACACTGGGGACAAACCATCAAAAAGTATGAATGACACTGGGAACAAAATATATTTTTAAAAAAATAAAACAGGAGAAGGTAAATGTTATTTTCACACAGACAATTCATATTTTAAATCAGCTGTGTTCTGAGCATCCAAACTAAAGACAGATTGAGTGTGTAATCGTCAACCACATTCACATCATGCTTTCAAGTTCTATATCTTTGTGGGTTTCAGAGAGGAGAAGCTTCAATCTGATTAGTAAGTCTCCTAGGTGTGGAGGGCAAAGGGACCCTGACAGGATTAACCCTGTCCACCAGCATCCTGCATTATCAACCATGTCATCAAAGCAAGAACTTAACCCTTTGACTCCCTCATCTATCCACCAACTTCCTGCAGGAAGCTGGTGGATAGGGTGAGGGAGTCAAAGGGTTAAGTTTTACGGTTGGTGGATAGAATGCGGAGTCAAACGGCTAAAGACAAAAACTTTCACAGGTAGATGAACTTGGTTAGAGTTAACAGCCACCCACAAACCCTGCTGCCTTGCAGTAATTTTTTTTTTGGGGGGAGGGGGGGGGGAGAAAAGGTGAAGGAGCACACCTGAGAGGAATTTGAAGTGGAGACCCTAAGATGATTTGCCTGTGCTCTAACCCTCACTCTGACAACTCCTACAACTTCACTGGTGCCAAGCTGTACTGGATTTTTCTTTTCCATTGAACTTAATCAGCACTGTAGAGAGGGGGGACTTGCTTCATGGGCAAGAGCTGGTCTTCCATATACTCCTATCTGGTGCACTGAAGCACAAAATCAGTTGTATCTCAAACTCACCACAACAGGCAATTCCATGATCTCCTGCTGCTGGAATTGCTATTTGATGTCTCCCACGAATGTCCCTTTCCTTGTTCCCCTGCTTAGTCACACATTTCTCACATCATCCCCACACCTCCAACTTAACACTCAAACAGTCATACCTTGGTTCAAACCACATTCTTGCAACAGTGTTCTGACTGAAAGTGCCTACTGGTTGAGTTGAGTGCTTTTGCTCTGAACATCATGAAAGTTACGAATACCCCAATCAAAGCCATAGACTTGATCTACAAATCACAGACACCTCTATATGAACTGCAGCATATGGGTTAAGGCTATGCTTTATCTCTGTATGCTTACCTTATCTTGAATACATAAAAAAACAAGATGTTCAAGCCATTCCAAGACACACACACACACACACACACACACACACACACACACACACACACACACACACACACACACACACACACACATCTCAAAATAAAATACAAACTTACACATCCCAGCCATGGGTAAAGTAGTCTTTTGGACCTCGCCCAAGAATTTTCAGCATGGCTTCTACTGAATAGACTGAAACAGAATACAAACACAAACGACTGCAGATAGCTGTGCCATTACAGATGACAATATTACAAAGCTGACAGAAGTGTTAGGTATTGACAGTTCTTTTTTTTTCTTGTTTGTTTTTCCTTGATTCTTCTGCAGTATCAGAGACGCTCTGTTCTTTAGCCACCTCTCAGACAATAACCAAATAATTATGTTATCAATAAAAACAAAACCAAAACACCACAGAAAAGAGATGTGCAAACAATGTGCACATATAAAAGGGCAGAAAGGGTAAAAAAGAAAGAAAGAAAGAAAGAATGAAAGACAGAAAGAACAAAAAGGAAAAAAGCATGTAAACAAAGAAACAAACAAAAATCCAGAAGAAAAACAAGGTCATAAGCAATTAAGTTTACAAAAGTAAATCCTCTTTAATAACAACATAAACAAACAAAGGTGGTGTAAAAGGAAAGACAGACAGACAGAATTATACACAGACATAAGAAACCAATTCAAACTTATGTGAACACTTAAATCTCATAACGAAAATAAACAGCAAAATCTCTCAACAGGTGAGACAGCCAAATGGGGAAAATACTGGACTTTTGATTGGAAGGTCTGGGTTCCACTCTACCAGGGTACCTCCCGCCTGATGGGTAAAGAATGGAGATTTTTCCAATCTCCCAGATCAACACGTCTGCAAACTTGTTATTTCCTAACTCCCTTCAGATATATACGCACGCAAGACGTCAATCATGCATGTTAACCCTTTGACTGCAGCACCCTATACATCAGCATTCTGCATTGTCAACCATGGTAGCAAAGCAAAAACTTAACCCTTTGATTCCCTCACCCCACCAACCAGCTTCCTGCAGGAAGCTGTTGGATAGGGTGAGAGAGTCAAAGAGTTAGGTTTTTGCAGTTGGTGGATAGGGTGCCAGAGTCAAAGGATTAAAGATTCTGTAAGTCATGTCAGTGTCTGGTGGCTCATGGAAACAAGAAAACAACCAGCATACACGCCACCAAAGATGGAGACACAAACTGCGCAGGGCCATGCTGCTTGTGTAGCATGGGCAAAACCAATGCGCAAACAAGCATCCAACAAAAATCACAACACTACAAAAAGGAAAAAGAAAAAAGCAGGGTCTCCCCCAATGAGAACTGGTTTTAACCACAGACTTACCACAAACAAAAACAATGGAAGTCCAGCTGGCTGTGAAATTGTAGAAGGCCACATTGATTTCCCACACTGAAAATGATAGGAAAAAATGGGACATGTTTGATAGAGTGACCATATTTTTTACTGTCAAAATACCAGCTGTTCTCTCAAAGGAGAACACAATTCAGTTTGGGCATTTAGCATTATTGGAAAGGGCTTGGAATTTCCTTTATAATGATACATAAACAAGTCAGTTTGGGCATTTAGCATTATTGGAAAGGGCTTGGAATTTCCTTTTTAATGATATATAACTGAAGCCCCTCAGATAAAAATGAAGGAGTTGTGGACAGCTGACATATCATACAAGCATAATTTTTGTTCTGAGAAAACAGGTGCAAGTTTAATAACATTTGCTGCCAGGTTTTCCTTAGCAACTAAACAAATGCTCTTTTGTCAATTCTGCTATGCTAATTTATTGTGTGTAAAGCTTGGAAGCTGGCATCATAAGCTTCAAAACAATGTATGGAAAATTAGGATTCTGTGAGGGGTTTAATTGTGGTGACAGTGTCAGGTCTGCTGACTGTGGGTAATTTCAATGAAACACTGCAGAGAGGTATAGTTATAAATATTTAACTGTACCGTAATTTCCTGCCTATATGACAACACAGTGCATAAGGCACACTCCCTGACCTATCAAAAAAAACCCTGCATGTCTGCTCAGAGATAAGCACACACATCAAATATGCCACACATAAACTAAGAGGAGAAAAGTGAAAATTTCAACATCATGATCAACATGCGTGCAGACCTGTTATTTCCTAGCTCCCTTCACCAATACACACACACAAGACATCAATCATGCACAGACGTCATGTCAAAGACATGGGTCCAAATGATCATGGTAAATAGCATAAACCTAAGCATAAATTTTATCTGCTGGCAAAGTCTTGAGCTTCTACCTAACGTATGAGTTCTATCAGCTTTTTCAGTTGGTTTTGTTTATAAATATCAGCATTGAGAGTCTTTACTTCCTGCATGAGTATAAAGTCATTGATGCTATATGTAAAATGGGATACCCTTCAAGGGTGCAAAGTCATTGATGCTATATGTAAAATGGGATTCCCTTCATGGGTGCAAAGTCATTGATGCTATATGTAAAACGGGATACCCTTCAAGGGTGCAAAGTCATTGATGTTATATGTAAAATGGGATACCCTTCAAGGGTGCAAAGTCATTGATGCTATATGTAAAACGGGATACCCTTCAAGGGTGCAAAGTCACTGATGTTATATGTAAAATGGGATTCCCTTCATGGGTGTAAAGTCAAAGATGCTATATGTAAAATGGGACTCCCTTCATGGGTGTAAAGTCAAAGAGGCTATATGTAAAATGGGACTCCCTTCATGGGTGTAAAGTCACTGATGTTATATGTAAAATGGGATTCCCTTCATGGGTGTAAAGTCAAAGATGCTATATGTAAAATGGGACTCCCTTCATGGGTGTAAAGTCAAAGAGGCTATATGTAAAATGGGACTCCCTTCATGGGTGTAAAGTCAAAGATGCTATATGTAAAATGGGACTCCCTTCATGGGTATAAAGTCAAAGATGCTATATGTAAAATGGGACTCCCTTCATGGGTGTACAGTCAAAGATGCTATATGTAAAATGGGACCCCCTTCCTCTTCCCTCAATGATTCACTGTTGTGTCCTTTAACCAAAGAAATATCTGACTAGATCAATACAGATGTACTTGGAAGTATGACCAATGTCTATGCACACTTTAAAGCCGCCAAAAAAGATCATTGTTTTCATACAGCTGGATCAATACGTTACTTATGAAAGTCGTAATCTGACTGGCAAGGTCAACCTGTTCCCAAAGTAACTGTCTATGGAATAAACTGGTAGAAACGACACTGAGACAACACAACAGTACAAAGATTGTTCTCTAATACCTGAAATCTTTATGGTTTCAATGAGGATCCACAGAAAATTTCCAGCAATAACCACATCTGTAACAAAAAAACCAACATGCAAAAGAAAAGTAAAAACACACATAAAAATAAAGAAAACAAAACTTGGAAAAAAGGAAAGGCCTTCAAAAGAATTTTTTTCTCAAAAATTATCTTTAATCAACAAACTAATGTATCTCATTGACCTATACAGGCAGCAGCTGGTGGCTTCCTCCCCGTACAAATATTACACCACTTAATGCGGAAATCAAAAAACTATCGGTACATAGCACATGCCATGTAACTTCCACCATTCAGCGTTCATAAATAACAGCAACCGATAGCACTTTCATTCAGATGCTTTGCAGTAATACTTAAAACTGCTTCCTTCACACTGCTTTTAACGACATGGCTTCAGAAATACTACAACTTTAACTATGCTGAACAAGAAGTGAGAGTGAGTGAGTGAATATGAGTGTGGGAGGATATGAGGAAAAGAATTGGAATCTAATGATTTATTCAATTAGGGCTTAACTCGCTTTGAATGATGAGCCACAATCATGGCTTCACCATTCAAACATGATGAGCCACGAACATGGTTCCATTCATATCTTCTGCTGAATACTGTTCCGTCTATGAAACGAATACAAATTGACCAATCAGAAGGCTTCTTTTGCGTGCCCTCTACCTTCTTCCTTTCACACAGTCACCATTTTGCTGTTCTTCGATTTATTTCTACAAGTTTTTGCACAAAATTGAGTGAGATTGGGACTGACTGTGAGGTTGACAAGCTGGGACTCTTGTTGACAGTGATTCTGGCAATAATTACAAGGTAAATATAGCTTTGTTTTTGGTTCCTAATGAATGAGACAGGTTCAAAGTACATGATGAAGGGTATTTTTAGCACATCAGTCATTGATGGAATGCGGGCTGTTTGGTTTATTTACATTGTACTTCTCATCCATGTGTGCAGATGTGTTCATTAAACACTCTGTAATTTCACTTTCCCCTGCAAACAGGTGTTTATTTTACTTTTCTGTGCAGTTCACAATTTCTCCTTTCTAAACATATCTATACTTTTCTATGTGTTTACATGAGAGCGTCAAAAATTAAAACAATTAATACCGCTGACAAGTTGGCTCCTGTAAGTATATGCCACTGTCTTACAAACACTTTTAATCATTTATCATGCCAGGGGGTTAACCCTTACGAACAGAATTACAAAATACACCAACTTTTAGCTGTAAATGCACTACAAACCTGTCACTAGAATTCAGAGGCAATTCAAATAATTTTGCTGCAAACGCATAAATAGTGATGAAACAACAACTGTGCATCTATGAAACATCAGCTATCACCGTCAAAGAACTATATATTGCCAAGTTTTTCATTTCTTCTTCATTCCCGTTCAGAGAACCTTGGTTATTTGTCATGAGAAACTTGTTACCTGTATCTTTATATGAAAATCCTTATATTTTAGCTGAATGAATTCTTATCTTAGATCAATAAGAGTGAGGCACTTCAAATCAAGATGCCTTTATCCTCACTGGCATAATTACACAATCTAACAATAATGTAAATCTCCTTTCACTTCTTGGTCTCTTTACAGCCTTTGACTCTATTGATCATTCTATCCTCCTGTCTTGTTTGCAAACCTCCTTCGGTATTTCTGACTCTGCTGATTTGTTTCAATTTTGTGCTGTGATCTGAACTTTCATTATTTTTTGTACTGTTTTAACTGATTCTGATCATGCCTAGGGCTACCTTGATTGGGCATCAATGGTCATACCACTAATAATAACAATCTACATGTTAAAATATTTTCATCAGATGCTGCATTTCTTTCACAATGCCTAGAAAGTTCCTGACATATGGCATTTACATTTTACAAGCACAGGTAAGATTTTAACCCCTTCTCTGATCACAATCATCTATATTTGGAAGTCAAGCAAATTTCCATTCCTATTTGAAATACATCATGTTTTGTTTCCAATTACTTACAGATGAAATAGTCAAAGTATGGCCAGTTGACAAACCAGTGGATGCCTGAAAGAAAACAGAACATCACATTATCATCTGACAGTGAAAATACAATGATATAATACAAGAGCTCTACAGTCTCTTTACAAAAATAAACTATGGCTGCACAATAAAGGGACAAATACACATTCTGTTTAATATCCTAAAGATGGCATACCTTCCATGTGACAGAGCAGTAATTTAGTCTGCTACTTCAACCAGTATGTCAGATCCCAAGAATGATGTGTGATTTTTCCACTAAAAAAAGAGTTCCTTCTCACCGGATGATAATTTTCAGTTCAGTTTAGTTCATGCTGTTCACAGCACAGCCAACCACTAAGGCAACACCACATTAAAAACAACTCCAAATCTAAGGAAAAAAAGTCCACAGTTAAAAACCAAGGGATGAAAAATTTAGACATCTTTTCCGATGTGACATTTTTGGCATAACAATCAGCGATGTCATTATCTCTACTATCAACGTGGCAACAAATCCTAGCCAGAACAATGTTGTAACTATCAGTTATAAGGAAGGAAACAGTCCAAAAAGATAAGCAAGTCTTTACACTTGGATTGGAACACCACTTTTAGTTTATTGCAGAATCCAAATGTAATTTTTAGGCTCTTTCTACTGGTGAAGGTTGCTTTGAAATAAATTGTTTACTTTGTGAGATATGAGCTTTGGATGACTGTACACCTGTGATTCACTATTTTAAGAAAAACAAGGATTAACAAATCAAACTTTCTTTATCAACCAAAGACCAATCACCATCAAAAGGAACGTCTTCTACATGCTGTTTGACAGGTCTACTGCTAAAACTGAAGGGGTAATTCATTGTTGGAAAAAAATATATCCACTAACTGTTGGGTGGGTGTTTTCAAGTAATATTTCAACAAGGAAAGAATTACAATATTAGGGATTTAGAGGCAACACATCAAAATCCCTTATTTCAGAGAACATACATTCTTACCATAATGCACATCTTTGGAGTCTAAAATGTACCCAAAAGACGTTCCTAAGTATATTATCACATAACCTCTTTGAAGATGTAGCACTTATCGCAGGAAAGAACAAGCAACTATGTTTTGATTAAAAGTGAAGAAACTAAACATTGACACATTTCATCAGCAGTACAAAATCTCATCTGCAGTGCAAAGTTTACCATACAGACTTATTTAGTTTTGTTTCGTTTCATTATGAAGCAAATACAAAACACTTTAACACTGCATTAAACTCAAATATCTACAGTTGTCTGAAGCCTTACTGTTGAAAGTTTGTTCAAGGAAGATTCATCACATTCATACAGTTCCATCTACATGTGCTCCACCCATATCTGCCAGTAATTATCTGGCAGACTTCCTCAGCCTGCACAAAACCCTACCCACTCAAAAGGTCTTGAAATGATGAAAAGGAGGGGGGAAATAAAGCTTGTCAAATACTATGCTGACACAATCAGAATGATTAGAGCATTAAGACCTCAAGTCCAATACTGAAAGAGGGTGATGGAAAGACAGTTAGAAACTGTACTATTATTTCTTTGAATATGTGCTTTGATTATACACATCTGTACAAGATGCCATATAATTCAAGTCCATACGCGTGCGCGCACGCACGCACGCACACACACACACACACAACTGACCTCTGAAGATTCTATTGCATGGATGCCTGAAATTGGATGACCACAAACGGTCATCATTTTTCACCTGCACACAAAAACACATCACATCATTAATAAAGGCTTACCTGATTACCATCACTTCAGTTCTTACTATTTACTGTCAGCCCTTTATTTCTACTTTCTATTGCTATTATATTCACCAGATTTTGTAGGGTTTTCAGGGTTCCCAGGTGGTGGGCATGAAGCCAAAAAAGGACCTTTAAAGGACTTTATAAGGACCTCAAATCAGTTTAAAAGGACCTTTGCCAACATGACTTTACAGTACACCCTAATCTATTTGACATGCAGAACAGCAGACACTTACCTCTCAGAAACGGAGGAACAGCTAATCCCATTTGACTATCGTATTCAGTCTTTGCAATTCAAGTCACTGTAGGTCTCTTTGGCTGAATGTTATTGTCACAAAGTTTTATTTCACAAATATATAGATTATTGAGTTTTCACTTTCACTGTGAACAGTGTGAGTCACGAACTATTGTAGACACATAATGATGAATCACTTTCATTCCATTGTTTTTACCGTCAGATCCACTACACTACTATTACACATTCTACTGTCACATCCACTACACTACTATTTACACATGTATGTATTTTTCTTCAGTTCACACACTTCACAGCTTCTTAAGTTCCTCTTGTTTCTTTGCCAGTTGAATGGATAGACTGCTGGCTATGTCTTGTTTGTCCCTTGAAGACAGGCGAAGCTCATTGGACCTCTCCACGAATGTGAAGCTCCTCTGTTCCTGAGCTTTAAAACTCAGGTTGTCAGCTTCAACAGCGAGTTGCTTTGAATCATTTTCTGCTTTCTTTTTCTTCTTCTCCAGCTCCCCAATCTCTTGTTCAAGAGCCTTCCGCTTCAGTTGGTTCTGGGTTGTCTCCTTTTCCTGACGTTGTTCTTTCAGGTGTTCGTTGTATCTGCCCCATGCAGCACTTGCAGACACGAGGAGGGGCTTGTCCAGCTTGACGTTCTGGATTCCACCAACATCACGGATGTGGTCTATTATGACCCGTCGGGCTTTGAGTGCTTTCTGGCTCAGATTGTCAGCAGAAGCTTCTTTATTGTGGGAAAATCCTCGTTCTACTGTGGCTTGCCCATGGGACAGCAGCAGCATGTTCTTAACGAAAGGCCTGAGGTTGGAGAACTGGGAGTGTTCTAGAGCCAGGCACCACCAGGTGTCCACCCTGTCTTTCTCACGGTTGAAGGAGCTGGCTGAGTGCGTGGCAGCAGTAGGCAGGAAGTTGGTGAACTCCTGAAGAATGGTGTCCGCCTTCACTTCAGTCACTCTGCCGCTGTCAATGGCATTCTTCAGAAGAAGACTCATTTTCCTTTGGCTCTCTTCTTTGTTGTTGAGCTTGGCAGGGTCCAGGCATGACATGTTTCTGGCCACTCCGTATTTTAGTGGGCACTTTTCTATCATTTTCCCTACTAGTTTCATCAGAAAGCTTCGACACTGTTTGTCAAAGTCCCTGATTAGTCCCTCGGATACACCTGGCAGCTTCTTTGCCTTGTTGACGAGGCTTGTCGTCTTAAAGTCCAACTGCACTCTTGCTCGCAGATTGTTTGCATCCTCCAAGTCTATCTGACTCAGTGGGGTATCAGTTAGCACATCCTCTTTGATGAACCTCTGTATGAGGTTCTTCAGCATGGTCTGGAGATCCGTGGCCATGAAAGGCATGAGGGGCTTGTCTGCCTGGTATTTTTTCAGGAATGGTTCAATGAGCCGAGCAACAGATGCAAAGAAAGACAGTTGGCTGGGCAGCAAGGGGTTGTTGACACCAGTTTTCAAACATTCAAAACTGTTATTACGTGGCAGAGCGATCTTCTTGGTCAGCGCAGCTTTCACAAACAAATCTAGATTGGGCAACAGTTCAATGGCTCGCATTGCAGGCACAGCATTCTCCAGCCACCTGTGGCGACAGAACTTCAATGGAAGAGAGGATGCTTGGGTTGTGGCATAGTAATCCTCAAGGCGAGCTGGACTGTCTTCAAAGAGCTTGTAGGATGCAGACAAAAAGTCTTCTATTTTCCACCCTGTGGCTTCACAACCGGTACGGAAGGCGTTGTGCAGAGTGTGAAGGCCACAGCTTCCCACATGCAGCAAGGAGACTCCATGGTTGTCTTTCATGTCACAGTTGATGGTGTTGTAGACAGTCCAATTCATGTTGGGCCCATCCATGCCAAGCTGTAGCAAGTCTCTCTTGTTCAAGTTGGACTTTGTGAAGACTGACTCAAACTTTGCAATCATGTCCTTTCCTGTGGCGTGGCCCAAAAACTCTGAAGTCAAATACCGTGTTTTCACAACAGAATCTTGCCAGATTCGTATCATAAAGTCCATTTGCGTCATGTGGTTTTGCTTGTTCAAAGACTCGTCAAAGAGCAAAACATATCCTAGTTCAGAGGAAGCCTTGACATTCTTTTGTAGCAGCTCAGAAAATCGGGGTTCAAGCCCAAATGTTGTCAGGTATCGGCACCTTGTTTCCCCACATTGAAATCTGGCAGCAATGTCACTGTCTGAGAACATAGATCTGAACAATTCTCCGCTCTGCTCTGATGATCTGTAACTGTAGTGGCAGTCCACAATTTTCATTGCCCACAACACTTCAGCCTTCAACCGACCACTGTCAAGATCAAAACTAGACCTAGGCCTAGTACTAGTAGTAGATATCTGTGCTTGGACTTGTTCTGACACACCTTCATTGCTGGCAGTTGCACGACTAGTGCTGCTAGTTGAACTGTAAGTGACTGTGCTTGTACTGTTTGTTGAAAAGAAATCAGTCATGTTACATCTGGTGTCTGCCTTGATTTTTCGTTCATTTTTCACATGTCTGTCCGTCTTGGCATGTTGTTTAAGGACACTCTCTCCCATTGATGCAATTTTCAACGAAACTCCACAAAAAAGGCACCGAGCAGAATGCTTGTCCACAGTATCCCTTCTCACCCACTCACAATAAACTTTTTCAGATAACCATCTATCCTGAAAGGAACATTTCCCTGGCATTTTGAACGTTTAGCTTGAAAACACTTTACAAACTAGGCCTCCATCCGAATTAACTAGCAATGTAAGGAAAAAAGGAGGGAGGAGGAGAAAAGGCGGAAGAAGGCATCTATCTGTAAAATGCTGCTCAACAATGCAGCATATATCTGTTCTCCAAGGCTGTTTATTATGTTTGTATGTTAGCTTGAAAACACTTTACAAACTAGGCCTCCATCTGAATTAACTAGCAATGTAAGGAAAAAAGGAGGGAGGAGGAGAAAAGGCGGAAGAAGGCATCTATCTGTAAAATGCTGCTCAACAATGCAGCATATATCTGTTCTCCAAGGCTGTTTATTATGTTTGTATGTTCGCAAACCGTGGTGTTATGTACCTACGTTTATTTGGGTAATATTTTTTCATCTTTATTGCCTCACTCTTTTAATTAATTTCTATACAGGGAACCTTTTAACATAGATCGTTTGACAAAAATATCGAGTCAGCTATATGCCGCGAACATTAGCACCGCCTCTGCTCTTTGAAACCCATGACGTCAAAAATTTTGTGACTCACAGCCACTGTACACGGCTTCGCATCTGCCACTGAGCAGAAAGCGCACTACTGTTAGGCCTATAGGCCTAGTAGTAGGCTTAGTACTATCCTCGTACAGTAGATCTAAGTACTGAGTTTCAGACGATCGCGTCAGCATCTTTCAACTCTTTGCAACTTGCGAAAGTATGGTTTTGGTTGTCAAAGGTGTTTCAGTTTCGTTCTCAAGTCTCTTTCTCTTGATAAAACAGGATTTAACAGGACCTAAAAGGTCCTTTCAAAAATTAAAAGGACTTCCTGATGAGTTAAAAGGACCAACTTGCTGAATCAAAGCACTTAAAAGGCCTTTTGATCAAAATCCTATTCCTAAGGACTTAAAAGGACTTGAAAGGACCCTACGAACCCTGGGGTTTTTTTTTTGTGTGTGTGTGTGTGCATTTTCTGCAATTAGAACAGTGCCATCTGCATAATGAAGATTGTTCATTATTTTTCCTCCAACATTTATCCCAAGGCTCTTCTAGGTTTCTCAAGATCGTTTAACAAGAAAGAGAAAACAAATCTGGTGACAGAACACATCCTTGTAAAACCACTCTTTTGATATTTTGAAAAAAGCTTATATCATTTTCTACTCTCCAGAATATATTACAAAAATAAATGTGGAACACAGACCTGTCATGTGTTCTCAATCTGAAAGGGAACTGCACAGCATCATCACTATCATCTCATTCTCAACATCACACCATTGTAAAAAATTGTCCCAGATTTTATAGATCTTCATCCTCTGCTTTCATGGTAACCTCAGTCCTAGATGTTTCTGTAAAGGTTTGGTGGTGTGATAGAGAGCCCAAATAGTGACAACAGCAGTACAGATGATGTGGCAATGTAAATTTAGAAAAAAAACAATATAAAAACAACTCCCCTTCTCCATCACTCAGATTATCGGAAAATCTTAACCTTATTATCGGAAAATCTTAATAGTATAATCGGTTTCCTTTTTTTTTTTTTTCAAGCATTTCAATATTCTTAAATGTGTGTAATCACGTTTTTTGTTTAGTTTTGGAGGGTTTTTTTTTTGGTTTTTTGGTTTTTGCTTACAATGTCCTGGTGATAAGCTGCTGCACAATCTGCATACTGTCTTCAGTGGGCGTATTCTCATGTTTCCATAAGGCATGAATACTGACATGACTTACAGAACCTTTACTTAACATACCTGATGTTCTCTGTGCACATACATAAAAAGGGGGAATAAGCACTGCCAAGTCTCCACATATGATGACCTAGAAGATTGAGAAAATCTCAACCCTTTACCATGAAACAGGAGATGCTCAGAGGGATCAGATCCAGACGTTCTGATAGGTAAATGTTTTGAGTTTCTTCATTTAAAAAATTTAACTGTCAAGCCCTATTTCTTTCTGTATGTTTTTATCGCAGTGGACTTGACTGACAATATGACTGTGCTGTGTTTTATCTTGATGAATGTGCATATGTAAATGTATGCATGGATGTAAGCATGTGTATGTGTATGTGTGCATGTGCGCATGTTTAGGTTTGCATGCATGTACATATACTTGTGCATCGTTAAACTTGATACTCACACTCCATTGCAGTCCACCCACGTTGTAGATGTTGAAAAACTCCTCCAGGCTTAGGCCCCCAGTACCGCTCTGGTTCAGTGCCTTGAACATCAAGTAGCAGTCTCGCCTACCTGGAAAATAAATGATCCACAATTTTATCCTCACAAGTCTCTTTCCTGAATTAAGATTTTCAATTACTCAACTGGCCTGATATGTGTTAGCTTGTGGCCATCTGACAACAGGAAAAGACATGAATAAGAGAGACTGGCAAACACAAAGTCAAGCTGGTGATTATGAAACTAAGAGGCATTCATGCCTATCGTTTTCTTTAATAGAAGTGTTGCGTCATCTGAAGTATTTTCCTGACATCTTTCATCCATCAATATTTTACTTCTTTTTTGTTTCCTTGGATGCTGACCAATGTCCTGAACTTATATTTGTAGATCAATGCCATGAACTTATACATATTTGCTGCATGCCAGAAATTTGCTGTATATAATCTTATGTTTATGCACATGTGAAATATTGACATAAGAATCTATTTAATAATGTGTAAGAATATATGTCCATTTTTTCATTTGTCTCTCTCTGTTTCCATGTATTTGTTCTTGTTGTAGTTTCATAAAAAGTAAAAGAGAAAAAAACTAAAAAGCAAAAGGCTGGGTGATTATGACTCTGACGGCTCCTAAGGACTTCCTGGAACTGGAATTTCAACTAAATGAACATGGGCTTTGCAATGTGCTGAAGAGCCGAAATGTGAAAATGTGACAGCGAAAAAATGAAAATTTTAAATCCTCTATGTCACCCTCTGACCTGATGAAAATCATAAGTATACTCATACATATAGAATTAAATGCATGCACACACCAACACGCACATACACAGAGAATCATAATCAGTAAGAACAGTACTCTCTCTCTCTTACACACACGCACATGCACACACACACACACACACACACACACACACACACACACACACACACACACACACACACACACACACACACACACTCTCTCTCTCTCTCTCTCAGATACATCAGATACAAGCATGCACACACACACACACACACCCTTTCAATTCAATTAAGTTCACACTGTTTATAGTCTAGCCAACCACAGTTTTATGTTGTGTCTGTACTTCAGACATATTAATGTCATTAAAGTTGAGTATTGTTTTTTTACCCTTACATTTTGTGTATTTACTCTTTGCTGTCTTTTGTATAAGCTTAACACGATCTAATTCCATTTTCATGTAATTCTAGTTCCTATTTGCTTGAATGCTGGGAGTCACTTTGATTCAGATTTTTCCAATATTGAAAATCTTCAAATCTGGCGCATTTTGGGACATATAAACATGCATGTTTCTATAATTCCACAACTACAATTTATGTACTGTCACTCTTTTCTTTTGGATGAAAACAAAAACAGAAAACATAACTTCAAGCTTTGAATTTTCTCTACCATCTTTCACCAAAGTGGTGCGTTTCATTGAGCGCATATGCTCATGATCTTCAAGTGCAACTTTTCCTCTACTTGTGTGAATCATTTCCTGTCAACAGAGAAGGCAATAAGCAAGGCCTGGACTTTTGACTTTTCTTACGAATCAACCAAGGGTCTCTTTTCCTACTACATTTTTCTGTCCAATCTCACCCCCAAGAATTTTTCACTTCTTTTTACTCAAAAGTTTGTCCAAGGTCACTGATGTCCGACCAGATCATTGCCATTTTGTTCCCAAAATGCTCACTCGATGCTACAAGTAGTGAACCGTTTACAGATTGAATGAATCACAGTTAAAATTGTTTTCTGTGTAAGTCACTACAAGTTACTGGATTCTTTGATTTTTTTTCTCCGTTGAGCATATAAAGAAACTAAGGAAATAAGATTTTTGCTTTCATGGAAATCTGCAAATTTGAGGAAAAGTACCATCCCTGTGTACTGAAATATTTCTCAATGTCACACCACTCCCAGCAATCAAGTAACAGTGCTAGGTGTTTGATACCAAGACTCCCATCACAGGGCATGCAACAGGGAACTTCTTGTTCTGTTAATGACAAGAAAACAGGAAGCTATGACTCGTATATTCTTTCAGTTTCCCAAGAAACCAGGAAGATGCTTAGAGAGAGACGAACGGATCTGGTATGTACAGCTTATTCTCCATCTGGGTATCCCATTCTTCATCCACAGACTTTTACTCACAAAACAAAATATATTACCGCTTACAGATCAATGTGAATTAGCGGTGACAAAGTATGTTATTAGAGCTCTGGCCGTAAAGAACTCAGTTAAGGATAAATTACTATACACCTCGGAAATTGACTATCCTCAGAAAGCTCGAAAGGTGCATATTCTTCAACCTATACGAAATTTTCAGAAGTTCTCCTAAGCAAAAACAATATTGATATAAATAACATTCCAGTAATGCCTCTTATTCCATCCATACCTTGCTAACTTTGACAAAGACTACATAAATCTCAATAAAACAGAAGAAATAAATATTCTAGTACCAGAAGTCAAATCTCATTTAACCACATATTATCCTAATCACCTAAAAATTTTCACAGACGGGTCTGTTTTAGATACAGCTGATAGCGGAGCTGGATTCGTCGTTCCTGCCTTAAAGGTACAAAAATCTTTTTACATAGGTAAAGGCTTCTCTATTTTTACATCAGAATTATACACAATATTGATGGCTCTTAACTATATTAATAGCCTCTCATACGATATCTGCAAAATACTATTGTGTGTTGATTCTAAATCAGTGTTACGTAGCTCGAAACAAACAGAAAATGTAATACGAAATGACATTGTATTTGAGATCAAACATTTGATACATTGTATTTCATCCAGCGTCGTTGGCATAAATTTTTGCTGGGTTCCGTACATTATGGACTTCATTGGAATGAAGTTTCGGACAAATTAGCAAAAGACGATGCATCAAATAATGCAAATACCGTAACTTTCCATAACATACGACTGTCAGTTCATGAACTTGGTTCTGTGTTAGAATGTTCACTTTGTACAATTTTTTTCCAAAACCCAAAGCCTGATACCTAACTGCCCCAGACAGCTAGCATCCTTGATATACAAACTAAGGCTTAACTCTTGGAAAACAAAATATACACAGAATGTATGCATTTGTTCAAAGGCATTATCTGTCTACCATCTGCTCTTTGAATGTCCTATCTTACTTACAACATATAGAAATAACAATCTTGATTTTTCATGTACTGACTCCAGAGATATCCTTTACAACAAAAACAAAGATATTGTTTCAGTAGTCCAGCTGATTCTCAGATCCCCTGTTGGCAGATTTTTATGAAGAGTTAATTGTTGTCTGTTATTAATTGACACTGTTAACTTAATGTTCTGCATTCTTAATTGTAATTGTTCCCCTTCTTACATTCAAACTCCCATTACCCCTTCCCATCCCCGTCCCCCACCCTTTTTTTTCCCCTCTCCCTGTGTGTGTGTGTGTGTGTGTGTGTGTGTGTGTGTGTGTGTGTGTGTGTGTGTGTGTGTGTGTGTGTGTGTGTGTTGTGTTGTGTTGTGTTGTGTTGTGTTGTGTTGTGTTGTGTTGTGTTGTGTTGTGTTGTGTTGTGTTGTGTTGTGCTGTGCTGTGCTGTGTTGTGTGTGTGTGTGTGTGTGTGTGTGTGTGTGTGTGTGTGTGTGTGTGTGTGTGTGTGTGTCTAAAATCACTATTGTGAACAGACATTAAATAAAGATTCCATTCCATTCACAAAACAAAATAAACACACACACACAAAAAAAAAACAGTGCACTGAGCCAAAACACCATTATTATCACAATAATTATAACTATTTAAAGCCACTCAGGGCTATAACCATTTCAAGACATACACACCTTGTTGAAAATAAAACAAAAACCACCCAGAAAAGAAAATTAAGTAAGTATATCAATACATTCACGCTCATAATCTATGAATATGCTCCTGCAATAACAAATTTCATCCAATTTATCATGAGAGGGTTTAAAAAAGCAAACAGTGCACTAAAACATATGTTAAAAAATGGCCTAAATTACTTAAAAATTGCTTCTGCACATCACAATTCCTGTAAGCCAAAATCGCAGTTAGTACATGTACCCAATTATCAATTCTAAGAGAAAATATGAAAGCTTTATAGAGCACATACAGATGAATGGACCTGCAAGGCAGAAAAGGATAGAAAGAGATCACAGAAAGCAAACACAAGGCAGAAACAAAGAGAGTGACAATAAAGGGGAAATTTTTTGCACAGAATTTCTACACAGTGGGGATACTATTCACACTGAAAAAGCTCCTGGCATCCCCATGGGCGAAACCAAAACAAAACAGACACGCTGAAAAAAAAAAGCAAAATGAAAAATCACTCACTTTTCTTGGGATCAAAGTAGCGCATCATGCCAACAAAATGCCGTAAGGAAAGCTTCTGGTTGTTCTGTGTTGGAAATAAGAAAAATGAAAATCAAAACTGAGATAAGCAAAGAGAAAGACTGTAGTCTTTATATAATCTGCCCCAAAAAGCAAAACCAAAATTCACATTGCAATACTATTAAAGCAAAAAGAAAGCAATCAGAAACCCCCAAAACAAAATTCAAACAAACAATGAAAGTGTTTGGGAGAATCAGGAACGGTGTGGAGGAAGGACACAGATGTAGTGCTGAAGCAGCCAGAAAACCCCCAAACAAAAAATGGAGGTATCGAAATCAAAGTGGATGGTGTAAAGGAAGCGACACATAAATGGTGCTGAAGGTGAAGCAGCAAAACACAAAACAAAATGAATTAAAATACATCAAACAAAAAACTCTGAAATCAGATTACAAACATTAGCAATCTCCCTTTTTCACACAAATGCTGTTTATCCCAATTAAGGAATGCATTTGTCAAAAATTTGAGGAAGGGTTCTTTGATACAGATGTAACAATGAACGTTGTCTGGGGCGGGATTATCTAGTTTTTGTCCTTCATTATGTACCTATTATGGGGCATAATTATCTAACGTTTTCCTTCATTATGTCTCTATTAGTACATTAAAGCTTATCTTCTGTAGGAAGTGGTACATGTCCCAAAAAATATTTTGTGTATTTTGGTGACATTTTCTTGGCCACTGACATCAAACCACTGAACATAAATACACAAATATTGAAGAAGAAAATTAGATATGATTAAAGTTAACAACTTTTGTTAACGTAAGGACAAAGGACAGTCAAGCCATACTGATATTCTTTCTTTTGTATCATATAGACGATACCCAAAAAGAAGACAATAGACCTTGAAAATGGCCTAACCTGAACTGAAACCACACAACTGAAAAATTATTGCATTCATCATATATGTCTCGAGACTGGAGTAAATGCAATGTCCTCATTTGGTGGCTGTGCATCGGTAACTTTCACATATGCTATGCAAGACTGGAGTAAATGCAATGTCCTCATTTGGTGACTGTGCATCAGTAACTTTCCATATATGCTATGCCAAGACTGGAATAATGCAATGTCTCATTGGTGACTGTGCAATGGTAACTTTCCATATATGCTATGCAAGATGGATAATGCAATGTCCTCATTTGGGACTGTGCAATGGTAACTTCATATATGCTATGCCAAGATGAGTACGAGTAAATGCAATGTCCTCATTGTGGCTGTGTCAGTACTTGCATTCATGATGAGGTCGGACTGTCAAAACCACACCGCTGCCATGCCTTTTCGCACTTTGGTCATTGTCTGGAGCAGCTACTGCTTACCCCTACCTCTACCACCACCTCTCAAAACAGGAGGGGGTACAGAAATAGTGCTATGAATAGCGCCTGGACATTCAACAACATCAGAAACATGTTATTCGATGTCCCTTTTAGTCTTACTTTCAGTGATTTCTTCAAAATACCGGTTGTCACATCATCCACAACCTCTTGGTCAGAATCACTTTCATTTTGTCCTCCAAAGTCTTCATCACCACTATTTTGATCATTTGAAACCTCTGCTAGAACTTCTAGAACACCACAGCATTTGGAAACAAGCCTATGTTCCGAAGTCCGATGCTGGTCCAGCATCTTGAATCTGATTATCAATCAAGGTCAGTTCAGTGAACTGGACACATAGTACACAGAACACAGCAACCAAATCAGGGGGAAAAAATGTCTTTTGATCTCCTCTCTATAGGTTGAACCAATTCATCATGTTATTTTCCCTTCTACTTTTCCGAAATTTGTAAGATGAAAATACTTCAAGATAATAACAGTTGCGGGTGTATGGAAGCACGAAAATGATTCCGTGATAGACACGAGGTGGGCAGTAAACAGGCTAAACATTTCTATAACAATGTCAAAAACTGCGTTTAAGCATACAATGACTCACCTAGAATTATTGCGGAAATTTAGTTGCTCAGAGAACAATCCAGACATCGTACTTCTCAAGATGACTAACTTTAAAGAAGCATCAGATGTACCAAAACTTAATGCAAAGTGCAGACAATGGAACAGTGAAAACAAATTTCAAATACTGCCCGAAATACCCAAGAAAGTACTGTCCACACACAATCCCCAGAAAATGCTGATTTTAGGCACTTTTTTTTAGGTCCTTGACCTTGCAGCTATGACTTCCAAATCTAAGTATTCACAACTCCTGAGCAGTTCACAACAAATTTGGTAGAGATCCATCCAGAAACAGCTGATAAAATCTTGCCAGCACATTTTTGTCACATGGGCCAATGTGCAGGCTTATGGCTTCTGCCATGATCATTTCGGATCTTCTCCATCACATGGCACCTGTGGCATCAATGCATATGAAATTTATTCCAAGTGCAGAGACATTACCTTGAAAAACTGAAACTGTTACAGACATATACATACACATAGTCATGTCTCCTTTCTGATCGATATGAAATATTTTCTCCTTTTTATCAGTGAGAGATTAAAAGGTGTTCAATACTTTCATACAATGAAAGTCTCTGATGAGACTTAAACAAGTATATGACTACATAGCTCACTTTAAATTCATTTTCTTGTCCAATATCCTGTCCTTTCCTGTGCAATAATCTATGAATAACTCATGAGAATGAATAAACACATAAATGAAAATGAGTTTCTACCATATTAAGTGGGGTTTTTTTTAAGTTTATGAAATGTCAAGGGAATGAAATGGTCAACTTTCTCACAAATTTTCATCAAACACAATTGACAGTTTACTAAGTTGACCCTTCTCAATAAAACATGCCTTAAGCAATTTTTGAAAGATGCATGATTATTATCCCAGCAGCATAGTAGTTACAGCATAAGCACAGAATGTTTCACAATAAAGATTTTCCACAGATACTATGGAAGAAAGCAGCATACAGCTCTGTGACACAGTCTCTATCTAAAATAGAACTCCACAGCAGCATCACTATCAATCCCCAATCTTGTGTATCATCATAGTATTGTGAAAAATTGTTCCAGACTCTGTGGATTTTGTGGCTCTTTAAGCCTGCCTTCATAGTGACCTCAATTTCAAGTAAGTTTGGAGACAATAAAACGAAGGTGATACAAAAGAAGAGCACTGAAATTAAAAAGTCCCTCCCTCCTTCTCTCTTCCAACTTTCTAAGAGGTAATTTCTGTCTATTGTTATTGTTGTTTTTGTTCAAAGCCCAGCCGATTGCATAGCGCTGTATCAGGGCTATAACTTGTTTCAAAACGTACACAATAATTCAACAGGGAAAAAAGGAAAAGAAAATTAAGTACACAAATCAAAGCATTTTCGCACATAGTTTAAGGAGATGTCCCTGGCATTGACCACTTCGTCCAACCCATCACACAGGGGATTTTAAAAAAATACATGAATACAAACTGAAACGTAACTAAAGACACTAAAACATATATAAAAAGGGGTGCAAATTACCTAAACTTGCTTCCACGTATCTCATTTCCGTAAGCTAAAAATGCACTTAATACATGTACCCAATTATCAATCCTAAGAGAAAGTACTAAGACATTACTGACCACACACAAATGAATGGACCAGCGAGGCAGAACATGATAGAAAGAAATGACAGAATGCAGACGAGGAAGAAAGAAACAAAGAGGGTGACAGAAAAGAGGAAATTTCTGGCACACAATTTCCAGAAGGTGGGGATACTATTTATACTGAAAGAGCCCCTGGTATCCCCAATGAGGGAAGTAATTTCTGTCTGATATTTCACATGAAATATTAAATCAGTCAGGAAACAAAAAAAATCCATCTACTTACCTTTGTGGTGACCAGGAGACGGAAAGCATGCATGCAGGCCTCTCGCTTGTGGAGAAACAATGCCCGCAGCTTGCTCTTCTCCAGGTTGGAAAAAGTATCATACACAACAGCCAGAAACTGTGACAGAGAGAGAAATCATATCAAACTGTGGACACTTTTTTTTTTGCTTTTTGTTTTGCTGATCTTGTCATGTATATTCCAAAGTACGGTAGTAACTATGAAATTACATTTTTGACTTGTTGATGCAGGCTTCTGAGTTTATCACAGAATCTTCTTGGGCACCTGCAGTTTTTTTTCCTTTTTTTTTAATCTGCATTAAAGGCTGGTATCCAGTACCGAAGTATCAAGTTGAAAACAGACCCTGCACAGCAATTATCCACTTTCTTGAGGAAAAAATATATACATCACTGCACTTACTAAAGCTATGAACAAAATCGCAGAGCCGTTCTAACAATCTCCCTTTGTACATAAAAGTTATTACAGACAATCCAGATGTTTAATTTCTCCTGGTTACTATGATCTTGAAGTAAAGTCAGATGAAACAAAATTAGACAGAAAGTGAGGACAATGGTACACAGTCACAACAGTGAAAACAGAATGTCTAGATTATCAAAAATTTCTAAGAAAGTACTGTTTATATGCCCACCCCCCAAAAATGTATCTTTTTGGATTGTATGACTTTGATCTTGGTGCTATGACTTCAAAACTTATGCATTTGTGAAACATACATTTGTGACTCCTCAACAGTCTACACCTTTGATTCAAATTGGGTACAGATCCATCCAGAAACAGCTGAGAAAAACTTACTAACACATTTTTGTCACAGGACATGCAAAACCTGTGGTCGATATGAAACAACCGTTCAGAAATGGAGATATAGAAAACTGTCAAGCAATATATATACAGTTACACTGAAAAAGGAGACATAAAAAAATTGTATATATAGTTACACTAACACTCATTCCTTTTCCCACTCCTTAGACATATCTAGTGTAACTGTACCTTGACATTTAATCAATTACAGTCACACACATACAGTCAAAATTGAATATCTGACACAAACTGGATAATATTCATCAACGAGTAAGTAAACTAAAAGAGATAACTAAAATGTCTTCACTGAAAACTTTAACATTTTCACATTTCCAGTTGCAATGACTTTAAAAACACAAGTGGATAATGCTCATTTAAAACATATATATCCATACTTCCCTGCATCTGTGGTCACATTTTCCTGAGGTCCATACATACCATTTGAAAATTCTTGGTTGGAAAGCTTTTACTTCTCCCTTGACTGCCAAACTATGTACAACATCCATACTCAGTCGGATACTGCCTGAAACCTTTATGTGTGTCACACACTGTCACCATCCACTCTACTTGAAAAGAAACAATCTTACGGTCTTCCTCAGACTAAGGAAGGCTTGAGCTTGGTATTATTACTTCTCTTCAACTGTAAGAGCATCACCAAACTGAAATTTACCAACAAAATCTTGGGCAACAAGAGATGCATCTAGTATGCACACCCACCCTAAAGCCAAACACCAGTTAATGCTGATGGTGAAAAATTAATGGAACACAACTGTTTCCCACTGTAATTGTTCATTTTTTAATTTGCTGAATAATGAACAATGCTTAACATCATACCATTTTCCCTTCAGATAGTATGCAGGCATTCATTCTGGAAAGTTTCATGAAGATGTTAAAAAACAACCGAACACTTCAGTAAAATCAATCATGAAAGCATACATGGCACTCACACACAATACACACCGTCTGGACAGTCAAGGTGATAAGAGACAGGCAGACAGACAGACAGACAGAGAAGCACAAGAGAGAACATCAAAAAGAGCAAGTAAGAGACCAGGAAAAAGTTACTTGCCAAGTTCATGAGAAAGTAGAGCTCCAAGGAGAGGTAGATGATGAAGAATAAGGCATAGAATCGAGACACTGAGTATGCAGGCATCATCACATCAGGATAGCTGGAAAGAACACACACACTAGAGATGAGAAAATGAACGAAAGTGCACATATTGAAAAAGATAAAAAAGGTCAGGGCACAAGACAGAAAAAGAAACACATGGATTCAAAAAGAAGAAAAAGAAAACGAGATGGTCAAGCCACTCTAATAATCTCCCTGTTTAAAAGATTTATATGACAAAACCCAAGTTTTGTTTAAAAAAGTATATGACAGAAAACCCATGTGTTGTATTTCTCAGGGTTACCATGATCTCAAAAATTTTTTGGTTGAAATGGATTTGGATGTGAATGGAGGACAATGGTAGACTCTCACAACAGCTGATACAGATTTGAAATATTGTCAAAAGTTCACGAAAAAGTGCTGTTTTGAAATACTTTCCTCAGAAAGTGCTGATTTTAGGTACTTTTTCCCCATGTGACCTTGACCTTGTTTTCTTGTCCTCCAAGCTAATGTACTCTTAAGTCTTAAACAATCTGCATCTTTGACTCATGCTTGATAAAGATCCATCCAGAAACAAATGAGAAAATCTTGTTAACATACTTCTGTCACAGATGTACAGACAGACACATCTGTACAGTCAATATGAAACAATCTTCCTTTGTTTAAAAAGAAAGCAAATATTTAAAAACAAAAAGGTCATGACACGCACGACAGAAATAAAAACATGTATGCACCAAAAGTGAGCAGTAACACAAATCTGAAACAAACCTTAACAAATTTATATATCAAAATTCTGTATATGTATTGATGTAAACCTTACTACATCCATATATTTAAATTAGTTTAAAAACAAATATAAATCAAAACCCCAATTACAAACACACACAAACATATTCCAGAAACCAACAAACAATTCAGAGAAGATAATTTTGTCTTAACTGAATAGCACAAAACTGAATGGGACTGAGCTGAATGGAAAACCATCAACACTCACTTTGCTGTTGTCAGCAAAACGAACAAACTGATGAAACTGTCTTGGATTGTCTTGAAATACTGAAACAGTACATGCCCATTTTATTTAAAATCAGAAATAAGTATATGGATTTGAATCACAGATTGTACAAGGATTTTAATCCCACTCCTCCCACCCCGCCCCCATCCACTAGACTGTAAGTGGCAATCTAGGCACTATCTTCGGGAGAAAGGAGCCACATGCAGCATGCACTCAGCACATGTTCACATTCTACTGCAGCAGCACACTCTCCCTAGTGACAGTAGCCTGAATTTCACATGGTAAATCCATTCAAACAAGAAAACAAAGCAATACAAAAATGAATAAATGTGACACAACAAAGGAAAACAGGTTAACGTGCAAATTTTCCCTTTCTGAATCTTTAATTCACCTGAAAATATCAAAGTTTATAATACATATGCACACACAAAAATAAATCTATTATAGTGTTCTTTTCAGAACATTTATATTTTGTAAGCGCATTTTTGACAAGGGAAGTAATAAGCTAAAAAAAAAAATTGTGTTTTTTTTAAATCGCCTTAAGGGTGCTTTCAGCCACAGAACTTTGGGAAACTAAAGATTTGATGTTGTCATAATTTTGATGTTATCCACCTATTTTTAACCATGCCTATGTCTAGCTGATTGAGACTTTAGCCAGGTTTTCCATTACTGCATCACAAATACAAAATAACCAGATTCATGGTATTTTTTCATAAAAAGAAAGGGGGAAAACCAAAAATACTAAGAGACGCTGAACTGCGACAACTTATTCTCTCCAGAATGAGCAGTCCAGAAATGACAAGATAAACCTGCTGGGGTGAAAAAGGGGGAAGACATTTCGTTTATGGCAAAAACAAACACTGAACACACGGTACCCAATCAATGGACATAGCAGCAACACAGACACACAACTCTTGATGTTCTGCAAGGCTCCCAATTCCAAAATCAACTTAACCCCTACTCTGCTAATATGTTTGATTAGAGTGCACTCAGAGAAATTTTCAGACAAATTGAAAATTTACACCAATCTTCTTTTTGTTCACTCGTCTTTCCAAACCAGTACAAAAACAACAACAAAATCAGAAATGAACACAGATTCTCTCTGTAACTTTTGTAATTTTCTGTAAAGAATTTGCAAACACTGAACCAGAATGTCATGCAATCTTCCTGAAATGCCACACTTGTAGTTTTCATTCATACCCTCTCTCTCTCTATCTCTCTGTCCCCCCCTAACTGTTGACACATATATACACACACACATATCTACACACACACATATATACACACACATACAAACACACACACAAATACACAAACAAAACAGAAGGAGACAAAGCAGAAAAAGAAAAACTGGGCCAGGATGTGCCCTGAGCCTTTCATTCACATCACCTCTACCACCACCACACACATACACACAGTGGCACATCACTGAATTTACTGTACTTAAAAAATAAAGAGCTGTTAAGGGACTTAAATACTGTAACTTAGCAGTCAACATCTCTGCAATGATCATCATCTGCAATGGCAAACTAACACTATCACAGTCTCTATGCATGCCATACATCAATAATGCATCAGCGATCATGAATTTATGATGTAAATTGTATGTCTACTGTACAGCCAAGAGGTAAATAATAATTACAATAGCGCAAAATCTTGATAAAATCAAATCTAAGCGCTGAAACAGACACACACGCACGCACGCACACGCATGCACGCACGCACGTACACACACACACACACACACACACACACACACAACACACACACACACACACACACACACACACACACACACGCATGGCTATAAATGCGGAGAAAGAATAAAAGCAATGGAAAATTATAGAGAGCATATTATATACAACAATTATATATTACAATGTGATTCCTCTCCGAGTGGAGACAGGCTGCAGAGGGGGTTGAGTGAGGTCAGGATTTTATGCAAAGGAGAAAAGGTGAGTTTTGAGAGCGGACTTGAAGGAGACAAAAGTAGGTTGCTGACGGACTGAGAGAGGAAGTTTGTTCCAGGAGAGCGGACCAGAAACAGAGAAGGCTCGTGGACCATAGGTATTGAGCTTAGTGCGTGGAAAGCGAAAAGACAGAGGATCTGAGGCAGAGTGGAGGGTACGTGAGGGAAGATAGATCTCAAGTAGGCTTGACAGGTAATCGGGGGCTGCGTTATTAAGGCTTTTGTAGCACATGGTGTCTAGTTTGTACTGTATGCACTTTGATACAGGGAGCCAGTGAAGTTGTGCCAGGAGAGGAGATATGTGGTCAGCTTTTTTCTTTTTCAAGTACAAGGCGTGCAGCATTGTTTTGAATGCGCTGTAGGATGTGAATGGTGAAGGCAGGAAGACCAGACAGGAGTGAATTGCAATAGTCAATGCGAGACATTATGAAGGAGAGAACGAGTTTTGCAGTTGTTTCGACAGAGAGATACTTCCTGATCAGGCTTACACGATGGAGGTGATAGTAGCAAGATCTGGCAGTTTGAGAAACAAAGTTGTTCATGGAGAGGGTAGAGTCAATGCAGACACCAAGATTTTTTGGCTGAATCAGAAATTGGGACTGATGTGTTACATAGTGGGAGAGAAAGAGGAGGCAGCTGAGAAAGTTTCTGACGGGTGCCAATGAGGATAGCTTCTGTCTTGTTGTCGTTAAGCTGAAGTTTATTGTATGTTATCCAGTTCATAATGTCCGAGTAACACTCAGTGGTGCAAGTCAAGAGGCGCTGTATATTGTCAGGTGAGTCACTGTCATCAGCATAGAAGTGGTGTTTTATAGAGTGGGAGTTGATGATGGTGGACAGGGGGGAGGTGTAAAGAGTGAAAAGAACAGGGCCAAGGACAGATCCTTGTGGAACACCACAGGTCAGGTATGCAGGTTGAGAGTAAGTGCCATTGATAAGAACAGTTTGTTTTCTGTTTGATAGATATGAAGTGAACCAGGAGAGAGCAATGTCAGAGAGGCTAAAAGTATGATGAAGTCTAGAAAGGAGAATACCATGATCAATGGTATCAAAGGCTGCAGACAGATCAAGGAGTGTGAGGAGAGAGACTTTGCCAGTATCAGTTGCAAGGAGGAGATTGTTGAGAATGGGTAGTAGTAGGGCAGTTTCAGTGCTATGGCACTGGCGGTAGGCTGACTGGAAAGGATTGAGGAGATTGTTGGCAGACAGGTGAGAGTTCAGTTGGTTGAACAGTTGGTGAACATGGGCATACATGATCATTTATATCAGAATGTGTGAATTATTTTTCATCTGTGTTAAAAAAAAATCTCCAAGCTTGATTTACATCCAGAATAAAAATAACATAAAATAATAGGTAGTTAATAAGATGCTCTACACTGATCAAATAGCAACCACTAAATAATAATATCATTTACAAATACACTACACATATTCTACCACACAATTAAATATTTTCAATGATTTCAAACAAGATAAATCAAATTATCTGCCAGAAATAAAAACGCACACATGTACATGCATGTGCATGCATGCATTTACACACACACACACACACACACACACACACACACACACACACACACACACACACACACACACGTGCACACACAAACATCCCTTTATACAAGCATCACTTCTCATGAAAAATCTATTTCAGTCTCTCAGTTCTCTCAGTTATCTCCACATGATCAAAAATAAAACAATGCAAAATGATAAAACCCAAACAAACAACACACTACAAAAGTAACAGAAGAATTTTAAAGTTTACAATCTATTCAAGAGGGAATCATTGCATTCAGATAATTCTGCATGCGCTCCACCCAACCTGCCAGTACTCATCCAGCAGACTCCTTAAGCCTGCACAAAACCTATGCACTGCTAAGGTCTTGAAATGGGGAAAGGGGAGAGGAAGAGAACAGGACCTATAAAACATTAACCATCTGATTTCTACACCCTATTCACCAACTACAAAAAACTTAACCCTTTGACTCTATCAACCTATCCATCAGCTTTCCTAGCATTGCTGACAAAGCAGGATGCCGATGGGCTGGGTGCAGAAGTCAAACAAATAAGCTGACACCACCAGAATGACTGATGCATTGAAAGATGCCAGTGCATGGGCCAGTTTTTATTTTGCAACCAGGGATTGAACTCGAGACATCAAATCTAGAGTCTGTAGTTCTATCAAAAGAGGCAGCTTGCTTGCTGAGTAGAAAGACTGGCCACTTAACAATTTTGTTGGTGATCACTGCCTCACTTGATCAAATTCAATGGTCAGTCTCCACATGCACAATACATCTCAAATCCACACAATTTTGTGGTTTGTTATGGTCCCAAGCCTTCTACAGGACAGTGTCTGCTGGGTTGCTACAGTGAGACAGGTGTGATTTCCCTCTCTCTATGTCCCTCAAATGGGACAGAGTAAAGAGATGAAATCTACCTTCAGACAATTTAAGAACTGTTCCTCTCTATTTTCAAGGATAAGCAATAATTTAAACTGACAAGAGCAAGCCGTAGCAAAACTCAATTAAAAAAAAAAAAGCAAAATTCTAAACTTTGGCTTATATGTTAGATATCCTTAATCTTCCTTACCTCATCACTTGGGATCTGTGAAAACAGGTAAAAACCTGTAAAATATAAAATAATAACTACAAATTAGTATCATCTTTTGTGATGTTCTTATTTCCAACGTGTAACGCAAAAAAACCGAAAACTAAGTCAAAAAGCAACCATCGATCTATTTTATGACCTGAACTGCTTTCAAAGATTAAAACTATAATCTGAAATCAATATGACAAAAAGGAAAGAAAAATAGAAGACGCACAAGGAAGCTGATGATGGCAACATAACAACAATTACACTGACAATAATGTTGACAACTATAACAGTCATAATGATAATGCTGATAAATTAATCTAGTTTTACAACTACAAAAGTCATAATGACAATGTTAATATGACAATAGGTGACAGACTGACCGGTAACACATCACAAGCGCCTTCAAGGTTAAGAAATAGGGAAGACACATATAAAAAAGAGAGAGAGAAAGAGGAGAGACAGACAGACAGACACATAGACACAGACAGACAGACACAAAGTAAAAAGGAAGAGCTGAGGTTTAGAGTTGACTTCATTAATAGACCCTACATGGGCCACATATTATTAGGTCTTGGTCCTTCAAATAGAAGGGTTTACTTGTACACACACACACACACACACCTACACACACACACACATACACACACACACACACAAACACATAAACACACATACATGCACATACACACACACACATACATACACACACTCTCTCTCTCTCTTTCTGTCTCTCACACACACACACACACACACACACACACACACACACACACACACACAACACACTCTTTCTCTCTTTCTCACACACACACACACACACAAACACAAACACACACACACACACACACACACACACACACACACACACATACACACAAACACACACATGTACAAAGAAAAATAAGAGGGTTTCCAACCAGAAAGGTGCACCTCCTTTCTTCATTCCATCTGAGATACACCCCTCTGGCAGGTAACCCTAGCATCATGTACAAACATTTCTCATAACATGACACATGTACATCCAAATCACACAGACCAGCAAACAGACACCAGTGAATGACCCTCCAAGACAAGGAAGACATCCAACAATCATCTGGAGCATGGATGCAGGAACCCATGCATGACCGAAATCATAATGAAACTGTCGTTCAAATGACAGAAATCGCTCTCTTGGTCTGGCAGGTGAACCCCTGCTGCTACGAAGCCCCATCACAAACTGACACAAGCCATTCACCTTTCTGGCAACAGTTATGACATTTCTTGCTTAAAACTTCTGAGGTCATAAGCAGACCAAAAAAAAAAAAAAGACTGGCCAACCAACCAATTCCTCTCCAAATTCATCAATCTTTAATGCACATGTACAAAACTAAAAGAAAAAAAATAAAACACACACATACCTAAGATTGAAAAGATCAACATGAAGAAGAGCAAGAGGATGATCATGTCAAGTATGGGTGGCAGAGACATCAAGATCTGCCTTGTGATGCTGAAACAAGAAGACAAATGATTATTGCTAACACACTAATATTGACAGTATAATAATTCGGTGTGTGATGGTGGTAGTGATCATGATAATGGTTATTTTTTGGGGGGGGGGGGGGGGGGTTTGTTATTTTAGGTTGATTCAGAAGCCTTTATGGATAAGCTGTCACCTTTACTACTAAACTTAACCATTTTGCTGCCTACTCTTACCATTTATTTTCTTCCCTTTAACAGCCCATTTTAACCTTTCTCCTGCCACCACATAAGGTTTCTACTAGAAGTGGTAGCAGCAGCAGTAGTAACAGCAATAGCAACAGCAACAGTAAAAGAGTAGCAACAGCAGTAATAGTAGCAGTTGAAGCAGCAGAAGCACCAACAGCAGTAGCAGCAGCCACAAAAGTAGTAGTAAAAGTAATGCTGATGGTGGTGGTGGTGGTAGTAGTAGTAGTAGTTGTAGTAGTCGTAGTAGTAGTAGTAGTAGTAGCAGTAGCAGCAGCAGCAGTAGTAACAGCAGCAATAGTGCAGTAGTAGCAGTGATAGCAGCAGCAGGGATGGTAGAAGCAGCAGCATTACTACCTGCAGAAGCAGCATAGCAGTAATTGTGGCAGTAGCAGCAAAACAGTAACAACAGTAGCATTTGTACAAGGACCCCACCACACCATTCTGTAGCAGAAGAAGTAGAAAAGTAGTTAGTCAAGAAATGTAACTCCCGCCTTCCAATCTGACTGAACAGGTTTGTGCGGGAGTAAAGATAAGCCTGAGAAAAAAAGTTGTAAACTGGTGCCTAATCCTATTCAAGATTGGGGAATGTAAAGCAGTGATAAGACGAGATGGACACTGCCTTCATAATACTGGCCCAAGAGAAGCTGAGGTCTCTACCACTTCACTCCCCTACAACTTCTTGGTTATTTCTTTCAAAACGGCCAGTGCGCACCCCGGCGAGTTCCCAGCCACCGGGCCGTCGGCGTTTGTTTTCTTCCCTGCTGACGCACCGTTTTTACTACTTTTCATTTTATTTTACAGCTACTAAAGTATGATTGATGGCAAAGTATTTGATATTACCAGAAAGCTCAAAACGTGATCTTTGCTAGCATACTATTTTCAAATAAGAACTTCCAACACTTATACGCATCGTTACGACAAGAACAACGTAGGTCACAGAGTATAACCCAGACGCAAGCTCACGTCCCAGTAGTAACTATACTGTGCTGTACTGAAGTCTAAAGGAACCTTTGAAACCTCTCTCTCTCTCTTTCTTTCCTTCTCTCTCTCTCTTTCTCTCTCTCTCTCTCAAACACACACACACACACACAGAGCGAGCAAGAAAGAGAGAGTGAGTGTGAGAGATTCAGAGAGAGGAGAGAGAGAGAGAGAGAGAGAGAGAGAGAGAGAGAGAGAGAGAGAGAGAGAGAAGAGAGAGAGAGAGAGGAGAAGAGAGAGAGAGAGAGAGAGAGAGAGAAGAGAGAGAGAGAGAGAGAGAGAGCAGTCAACTTAGATGGTAAAGTTTATAATAACTCCTGAATTCCCACGCCCGGTAGCCAACAAACAGTTTATGAAGGAAGATAGTGCAGACCTAACACATGGCACTGGAATTTCCTGGTCAGGGGGGTTACTTTATTCCGTTATCAGTCAAACCATCAACTGTAAAGCTACACCAACTAAACAGACTCTGTCCCTTTGCTGAAACCTTCTACTAAACAGTACTGGCAGTTGTTTTGGATATTCTTTAGAGTCAAAGCTGCCAGAATTTTTCAAAACTTGACCGGCACTGTACGGTCGGTGCGTCTGTGGGGAACAGACGCCTTACCGGCACTGGGGGTACGGTGCGTCGGGAGGTAACTTTTTTGGCACCGTCTCCCGGCAACCGGTGCGTCGCGAAAAGGTTATGGAACAATTGCTACCTTTTTCTGGTAACAGCAGTGGCAGCAGTAACAGTACGACAAATAGAAGGAGAGATACACGCAGTAAAAGTAGAACCAGCAGTAGTTGTACTTACAGTGGCATAATTAGCTAAATATCAAATTTCTTAGTAGCAATAGCTGCAACAGGATGAACAGAAATAGTAGTAGTAGTAACACTTGTGAGATGAGCTTAGAAGCAGTAGAAGCAGTAACACTAGTGCGATGAGCTTAGAAGCCGAAGCAGTACTAACACTTGTGAGTTGAGCTTAGTAGTAGTAGTAGTAGTAGTACTAAAACTTGTGAGATGAACTTAGTAGCAGTAGTAGTACTAACACTTGTGAGATGAGCTTCGAAGTAGTAGTAGTACTAGTAACACTTGTGAGATGAGCTTAGAAGTAGTAGTAGTACTAGTAACACTTGTGAGATGAGCTTCGAAGTAGTAGTAGTACTAGTAACACTTGTGAGATGAGCTTAGAAGTAGTAGTAATAGTAGTAACACTTGTGAGATGAGCTTAGAAGTAGAAGTAGTACTAGTAACACTTGTGAGATGAGCTTAGAAGTAGTCGGAGTATTAGTAACACTTGTGAGATGAGCTTAGAAGTAGTAGTAGTAGTAGTATTAGTAACACTTGTGAGATGAGCTTAGAAGTAGTAGTAGTAGTAGTAACAACAACTTATAAGATGAGCGTAGTAGTAGTAGTAGTAGTAACACTTGTGAGATGAGCTTAGAAGTAGTAGTAGTAGTAGTAACAACAACTTATAAGATGAGCGTAGTAGTAGTAATAGTAGTAGTAGTAGTAGTAGTAACACTTGTGAGATGAGCTTAGAAGTAGCAGAAGTAGTAGTAACACTTGTGAGATAAGCTTAGAAGTAGTAGTAGTGTAACACTTACGAGATGAGCTTAGAAGTAAAAGTAGTTATAACATTTGTGAAAAGAGCTTATTGTCAAATTCTGTAGCAGAACCAATCAGTGGTGAAGTGGTCATTACAATGAACAACTAGAAGGTCAAGATTTCGAATCTATATCAGTCATACTAATTATACTGGTATTTTCGAACTCTTACCCGAGTTGAGCATGCAATGGGCTTGCTGGGAAGACTATGACCAAATAGTCAAGTCTCATCTACTTTACAGTGCGTCATTGAGGATGTTGCTCAAATTTTCTGACCAACATCACAAACGTCTTACATCTCAGACCAGGCTGACATCAGGACATATCATGAAAGAAGGCAAACAATACAGCACTGTCAAGCAGTCTAGATCAAAAATGGCATTCCACACCATCATCGCTATCATCCCCATCCTCATCATCACAGCAATGTGAAACACAGTCTCAGACTCTATGGTTCTTCAACTCCTGCTCTTTTGGTGACCTCAGTTTTGATGGGTTTGGAGGTATGGTGGACAGCTAAAATACATGACATAGTGGACAGCTAAAATACGTGACATGGGGGTAGTGACACAGACGTGGCACAGAAGACGAGGCAGCTAAAACAAACAAAAAAATAGCAGCTGTAAAACAGATGAAAGTGGCAATGACATTAGTAACACTTGCACAACAGGCTTACCGTCTCATTCCCTTGCAGTAGTGGGAATGGATGAGGAAGATAGGTCGTAAGGCACGAGTGACCCGGAAGTGGTTGGTTTGTCGTATAATCACCACAATGGATTCTGTCACCATCAGTAGCACCATGCCAACCTGCCAGACACAAACAACAGAGTTTGGCAGGAGTTTGTTCAAGACGGAATTATCGCACTGGGTCATTTCCATAACAACTCCACCCGCATCTGCCTGCAATTACCTGGCAGACTCCTTAAGCCTGCACAAAATCTACGTGCTTGCAAGATCTTGAAATGGAGAGGGGGTAAGGGATCTATAAAATACTAAGCTGACCCCACCAAATGACTAACGTATTATGACAGGCATCTTGAATCCATGGCTCTGTCAAAAGAATCACCTACACACAAGGAACAACAGAAATCTGATAAAGCCATGTTTGAGCAGTGTTGTACATAGTTATGCTGTTTTTGATCTACAATGTGCAGGAAACATATCGGATTCCACTGGATTGGATCAAATTGGATCCACAACAGAATTTTTTCATGTGAAATATGAGTCATTCTTCCTGAAGAAAACAAATTGCCATAATATGATTCCATCAAATTTGTTCTTCTTTTTTCCTGGTATATTTTTGTCATCGTATAGCAGTAGATTTTTCTTGTGCCTTCTATAACCATTTACACGGGTCTATACATCACTAAAAGCCCTTAAGAGAATTGAGATTCCTTGACAAAGCACTGCTCAAGTACAGGTGCTGGGAATGGTTCAATGCTGACCATGGCACAGGACAGAATGCGTTGGCCTTTTCACTGTTAACTCATTTTACTAGTGAACTTTGAGAACATTTCAGGAAAAGCTGAGAAGTTATGCCGCCTTTCTTATTTTGTTAATATCTTCAATACAATTTAAGGTAACACCGTTTTTGTAATACAAGATAAGATACAAGATAGATGAACAAAGTCTCTGCCCTGTCAGTTTCAAAAAGCCAAACAGAAGTGGCAATTGGTCTTAGGGTGTACATCCACACAGAAACAGCTGTAGCTCATTCATGATGTCTGCTGAATATTGGCATGTAGGCAATGGATTAAACAAAATACAGTTTGATTTATATACAAAAGATTTCCTTTTCTTTATATAATAAATATATACACTGAAAACACATACCTTGATCATGGTTCGTTTGTGCCTGAGAAAAGTGTGCAGACCCAGCCACTTGTAACGAATGAAGAGCTCCAGACTAAGTAGCAGCAGACACAGCAACTCAATGGACCCATGCACCTGTCAATCAACAAAAACAAGTTTGTAAAAAAACATTCACAAAGGTTTCCTTCATTCCACCATAAATACCACTGGGCTAAACATGACTACAAAGCCATCTTAGCTGTACACTTAACAATCAGATCATCGCTAGCATATATATATATATATATCTTTTTTTTAGTGATCAAAAGACAATCACCCAAAAGCCGTAATGAAGAGTGGAATAAAGTTGGAACGAAAGACAGATAAACACCTCATGTCTGACTCTGATGCAAACTTTGCGTGAAAGACGAAACCTCACATTCTCTCACATGATCCAGAATCCCGATGGAATTATGGGAAGCAAGCTTAAAATATTCTTTACATTTTCATTTAACTGTTATTTAATGTGTGCACTGTTGACATATGCATGTTAATTCATGCATAATTTACGCTTAGTGTAGACCCTCTTAGGGTACATGACAGATTAAAAAGGTGTATACATTGCTTATTTCATACCCTAGTGAACAAAAATTGGTTCCTGTTACATTATCGCATACCCTGAGACTATAAATCATTCCACAACATTTTGTAATGTAGAGTATTTAACTAGCTTTAATCAAAATCTGTCAACATAATAGGATAAAAAAATCTTTCAAGAACAAACAACCAAGACATACTTTCTGAAAGACTTCTCATTACTGGTCGACTGTGACTAACACCACTGTCAATAGGTCATATCCATTAAAACACATGAGACCCGCTCCCACAAAAGAGGGGCCAAAGTCTCAGCTCAGAAAATGTGTTCAGGGTAAATATGGGGAGTTTTTAAGATTTCTGAATCACTATGCTTTGCTAAAAAATGTGTCAAGGGTAAATCTCGATGATTTTGAGATTTTTGTTTTCGCTATGTTTTGTTAAAAACTGTGTCAAGGCTAAATCTGGGGTGTTTTGAGATTTTTGTTTCACTATGTTTTGTAAAACAAAAAAAAACAAAAAAAGTGTTGAAGTAAATCTGGGTGATTTATAGATTTTTTTCCCACTAGGTTTTGTAAAAATGTGTTGAGTAAATATGGGTGACTTTGACATTTTGTTTCACTACATTTTGTAACCCTACACCTATCATACAGTGAGCATCAAGTACGATTTGAAATATATTAGAATGTCATTATAAAATGATATCCCCTTCAAAACAAACCCATTTAGTGAAATAAAGTGAAAGTGAAAATTTCTCATTTCCAAAGCATATCATACTTCAGTGTACAATTATGTCTGCAAGCTCTGAAAATCTGAGAACATTTTAACAACAATAACTGTGGGAAAAATTGGAGAACTTAGTGCCTATCTTTAATTTCCTTTTTTTATAAATGGCCACTTCTTCACTTACACCATTTCAATAGCTGTAAGTTGGACACTATTAATGTTGGAGATTTGACCTCCACACCACTGGAAAAAGTTTTTCTTCTCCATTTCAGTGACACAGATATCGTATATAATCCCCCCAAATGAACTCTGCCCCCCCTGTGAGAACAGGTCGCATATGCAGTCTGAGGACTGCCCAATCATGCCAGACCTTTGGTCCAAGTCTCAAAGGATTCAATCAAAAAAAATAAAAAACAAGGAACCTCTGCAGATAGATCTTCATCTCTAAGGATGTACACACACACAAAAACAGAGATGTGTGCACATGCCCACATCATGAACACATACACAAACAACATAAACACCCTTCTTCAAGTTGACAAAATTTCTCTCGTTTTTTCAGCTAGCGATTGACAAAAACATGGAGGAGGAGAGTTGGCATTTGCTTTTAGGGTTTAGAAATTAGATTTTCTTTTGCATTTTTTTCTGTTTGTTTTTCTTCATATCATCATCATCTCTCATTTTGTTGTTGTTGTTGTTGTTGTTGTTGTTGTTGTTGTTGTTTCACTTACCCAACAGGCAAAGAGAGAAAAGGAACAGCAGGTCTTTCAGAGAGTGCCAACAGCATAATGATAATGGCTGCCATAAGGTCCAAGAGGTGAAACCAATGATTGTGAGCTACCTGCAATCCATGGCAAAACAGTGAACATCAGACACTATTGGTCAGAATAAACAAAATTAAAGCAGGTACTTTTCCTATGGTATAAAAGAACAAACAAATGTCATCATCATCATTATCATCATCATTACCACCATCATCTAATCCTGTAACCAGATATATCACTGTAGCAAAAAACAGGTCAGGAATGCTGGGGATAGTCCATTCTTTGATATTTCTTGCCAGCTCTTTGTGTTGACCTAGTCCACAGCTTGTTACCATGGTTCCCTGATGGATGACTTTGGACAGCGCAAATATACAAATAGCAGAGAACTCTTCCTGCGCATCTCAGATATCTATTTATATATGTTGTGTCCGGTATGTACACCACACTGTCTGCTTGAAGTTAGAATACTAGCTAATTTGTTGGGACAGTTCCACAATGTTCTACCCAAATTTGCCAACAATCATCTGGCTGATTTTTCAAGCCTTCCCCAAAACCCTTGCACTGGAAAGACTTTGAAATGGGAGAGGAGGACAGGGCCTATCAAACAGTAAGCAGATATCAGCAAAATGATAAACAAATTAAGGTGGGCAGCAAACAGGCCAGTTTTATGAAAGAGAGCTAGGACTGAATTCAAGACATCGGAAAGAGTCCATAGCTCTAATAATCCTGCAAGAATTTGGATATACATTCTCTTTTTACCGCTCAAAAGTATAATAAATCATCCATCTCTATGAAGCTCCCTCAGTTTATGATTCAAGAAGGCAGACATATCATTCTGACATGAAAGTCTTGCCATACACTACCTCATAAGCCGGCAAGGCTTCATGTGATCGTGGGTGTGTCTTGAACTTGTCATTGTTGCTGCCTTCCTGTAGAAAGATGGCCGCCTCCTGGTAGTTGAGCTGCCATAGTCTTCGTCGGTTGACCTCAGACATCTGGCGACTGAAACATTCCCTGGGGTCCGGGATCTCCTGCCCCATGCCCCCAACCTCATTAGCAAAGTCATTTTCTGGATCATCTGAAACAAGTCATATAACAAAAACGCATAAAAAAAAACAACCAAGAAGTCCTAGGGCATGTTATAAAAGACAATGTAGTGTGCAGCCCTGTTGCACAGTCTAAATCCATGACAAAACAATCTGCATCTTGAGTATCATTCCTATTATAATTAACCACATTCACAGCACTGTGAAAACTTATCTCAGATTCTTAATGCCCCACTCTCATGATGGTCTCAGTTTTGGCAGAACTGGAGTTGTACTGCAATGGTTGGATGAGCTCTGTGATGATACAGACAATGAGGAAATGCCAGAGATACAACAGAAAACAAAACAAAGGAAAGGGGTATTGGAAACAAGTCACATAACAACAGTCAACACAAAAATATATCAGTTTCACACACACACAAATTAAACAACCAAAACTACTAGTGAACAATCAAAACCCCAGTCACCTCAAAATGGAAAATGTTTTGGACATAAAAGCCAGCACTAAAAGTTCGTCAACCACCATATGCCATTCATGTGGGTTACAGGAGAACAAATTTCTCATGTTCAACAACAGGTACAATTGAGTAATGCATACATGTGGATTGATAACAGATTGGAGAGATACATAACCCATAAAACTGGAGTTGTGTGCATTACAATGGTTATATAACTACAAAGTAATGTTTGAATAAAGGGACAGAAAAAGGAAAACTGATACAAAGAGAAAGGAAAAAAGTGTACGAGACAGAGAGAGGACAAGAGACAAAATCATGGACTGGTCAAAACTTAACACTATACTAAATGATAGTGCTTGCAGAATAGGTATATGATGCAGACATCACACACATGAAAACAACACACACACACACACACACACACACACACACACACACACACACACACACACACACACACACACACCACACACACACACACACACACACAAAAGAGTGACATATCGTGTGAGACCACAATCACAATGACAGACACAAAACTCAAGCTGAAACAAGCTACCAACAAAACAAACATAAAAAATACTATCATACAGATAAAAAAAAAAACCACCAAATAAGCACACAAAGAAACATAATCTCACTTTATATCTCAGTCTATATGTATCATATAACAAAAATTGCTTAGTCATAAACAACTGTTCGAGTCTGTGCATCTGATCTATTCTTATTCATTACCTGTTCGTGTTATGTTGATCAATCTGGCCTACTTATCATACTTATAAATAGCAAGGCATATCAACAGACCTGACTCAACAATAACTTAATTACAACTGCTGAACTGTAACAGCGGTGTCAGGCTCATATAATCAGCATGACACCATGTTACAGTTCAGCAGGATTACTAGTTAATAATGTCGTTATCAGTAACCACACCTGATAAAATTCTCATGACGTAACTACTTTATCTTAACAGCAAATACTCCACCCATATTGTACTCATTTCTTCAAAGCTGAAAACAATCTGTGTTAATGCTTCCATACATATTCTTCACTCATTCACCATTGCTATATTGTACCTAGCACACCTTGGGTGATGTAAGTTCAGGAATCAAATCTTGATCAACTTAACTGGTTGTTCTACTCTCTAGATCTTGCAAGTACAATTTATAATACATAATGAATCTCTTTTCTCTGTCAGAACTGAAATTATACGACTATAACATTTTTTTTATTTTCTTTTACAGTACTCCACACTTTCTTTCATGACATAATACTAGCATCATCCAGGCCCCAGAGACACAGAAGACTGTAAAGTTGGTAAGGAAATTCTGAGAGAGAGAGTGTGTGTGTGTGTATGTGTGTGTATGTGTGCGTGCGTGCATGTGTGCATGCGTGCGTGCGTGCGTGCATGTGTGTGTTGTGTGTGTGTGTGTGTGTGTGTGTGTGTGTGTGTGTGTGTGTGTGTGTGTGTGTGTGTGTGTGTGTGTGTGTGTCTGTCTGTCAGAAAGAGAGAGAAGGAGAGGGAGAGGGAGAGAGAGAGAGAGAGAGAGAGAGAGAGAGAGAGAGAGAGAGAGAGAGAGAGAGAGAGAGAGAGAGAGAGAGAGCCAGGGAAATAGCTAGCTAGCTTTCATAAGATGCATCACATTTTGTCTGCTGGGTATAATGTTCAATATGACCTTTGACCTGGTGTGATTTATGAAGGGTTAATACATTCGTGACAGGAAGCATCACTAGTCGTTGTATCTTAGTTATGCCACTTAAAGGTACAAAACTAACTACTTCTCCCTACATTAGAAATATGGCAACATACATATAAAACTTTTAAGAGACCAGTGTTTGCCTTACCATAAAGTTAAATTCTTATCAAGCGTATCTGTCAAACCTGTTCCTACTGTATTATTGAAGTTTGATTGTGGGTCCTATATTGTATTTATTCCAAAATATTTGAATACTGCGTTATCCAAGAACGACTGTGTATTATCTTTTGTCTTTGTATAATGTTTCTTATGTGTTCACACCCCTTCAAATGGGGCTTTGGCCTTACTGAATGAATTTCTGATTCTGATTCTGATTTCCCACATTCAGCTGGGAGTTATGTTTGTTTACTTCCATAAATGTTTGGTTGATATTTTGCGTGCCCTTAGAACAACTTAATAGCTGATCTGAAAACAAAAAAATGGCAAGAAATCATGGTCTCATGAGTGAGAAAATCATGCAACTGCTTGACCATGATGACAACAATCCTGGTGATGGTGAAAATGAAGTTTCTGATGCAGAAAATGATTCAAAAGAAGACGAAACATACATAATATAATGATGGGTATGATAATTCAATGAATAATAGCACTGACTTAGTGACTATGACAAAAAAGTACTTTAACCAACTATATTACAAAATTCATCAATGCACAGATCTTATTCTGACAGATTCAAATTCCCCAATAATTTTACCACAAGTGTGTAAATGTTTTTGTAATTCTATCAAAAATGAGAGGTACTATTTAACAAAAGTGACAAGTACCCATTCAACCCAAATTTTCTGAAGGGGAGAGATGCTATTTAACAAAAATGACAAGAACCCATTCCACCCAAATTTTCTGAAGGCAACAGGCCATCCCAGTGCGCATAGCCTGAGGCAAGTGCCATCACAATAAAAGCTGTGTCGTCGTCTTAATTACGCTTTTCACATAGTGATATTAGACGTTGTGTGTGTGTGTGTGTGTGTGTGTGTGTGTGTGTGTGTGTGTGTGTGTGTTGTGTGTGTGTGTGTTGTGTGTGTGTGTGTGTGTCTGTGTGTGTGTGTGTGTGTGTGTGTGTGTGTGTGTGTGTGTGTGTGTGTGTGTGTGTGTGTGTGTGTGTGTGTGTGTTAAGAAAGGGAGTGGAAAACTGTTCTTTGTAAGTCTTGGCAGAGCCTACAGTGGCTGTACTGGCTGATTCAGGGCTGGTTATCAGTAAGTTTTTGCACTGATGATGGTAATGTATACTGGTAGTTTCAAGAGTACAGCATAATCTCTGATACATAACAACTAATTTGATCCTGAAAGTTAAAGAAATCAGAAGAAATGTATAAATATCAGGTGACATCAATTCTACATCAATCATTTAAAAGCAGTGGGAGAATGCTGTGCAGCAACAGGACACCAAGACTCAAGGAAAATCTTAGAATTCTGATGCCTCAAAAACCACATTTGAAGACCAAGTAATTTTAGGGAAACAATGGAAATCATAAACTGATAAAGGAAATGTAATCATTTAGGAGATATCACATTTGAGATGCTACACAAATATTTACTAATAACAATAATAATAAAAATAATAATAATAATATTGTGTCCTAGCACAGTGACAGTGTCTCATCTCACAAAAACTCTTAACTATTCTAAGCACTTCACAAAAGCATTAAAGACAAAGGCAGACACATATAAAGCAAAATTTTATACAGATCGCCCCTACTGCTACGATGAAAAACAAATGAACTATAATATATGCATTGTTAAAGAAGGAATACATAGTAATCATAAAAAATAGCTGCTTCCCCTAAATATCCAAGGGTCATGCAATAACATAAAAAAAATAACACAAACACCATAAATTACATAAATTTCTGTCTCTCTCTCTCTTAGACACCACCACACACACACACACACACACACACACACACACACACACACACACACACACACACACACACACTTACACTTACAGTTACACACACACACACACACACACACACACACACACACACACACACACACACACAAATGCACGCATCCACCGAAGAAACAAATACACACATGCATATACATTTGCACAAAAATACTCATTCAAACACTCACTCATTTAAACACACACACACACACATGCATACACATACAAACACACAAAACTACAAACACATTCACACACACTCATACACATACAGAATACAGCTGAGTTTAGAGTTTGAAGTGTATTCATGAGGGATTCAATGTACTGGGACAATTCCACATGCAACCCACCAAAATCTACCAACCATTATGTGGCAGACTCCATCAGTCTGTGCAAAATACAAAACTGAATATGCTGGCAAGGCCTTCAAAATCAAGTGGGGAGTGCGGGTGGACGGGTCAGAGTGTAACAAGACCTACAAAACACATAGCTAACACATCATTCAATGGGCAGCAAACAGGCCAGTTTTTATGCAGCAGGCTGGGACTGAACTTGAGACAACAGACTATGGCCCACATGAGTACAATTCTTCTTCTTCTTCTTCCAGGGAAGTGACTGTTGGTATTGTGTGCGGCATCTCAGTTGGTTATATTGATGGTCGTGGCCTCTCCTCTGGCGGGCTATGGCAGGCTCCATCCTTTGCTTCATGTTGTTCATGCACACCATATTGTTCCGGATTTTGTATAGCATGGTAAGGCGGGCAGTCTGACTCTGTCTTGGAGCGAGGGCCATCGCAGTTCGTCAACATGTCTGATACGCTGGAGGTGTTGTGATAGCGCCTCAAGACAAATCGAGCTGCTCTGCGCTGGATATTCTCAATCTTGTCAATACTCTCCTGTGTGTAGGGATCCCAGACTGTTGCAGCATATTCCATGATGGATCGCACAAGGGTCTTGTATGCTGTCTCTTTGATTCCCCAGGAGCTGATTTTCAGGTTTCGCCTTAAGAAGCTGAGGGTCTTGTTGGCTTTTGAGCAAACACTGTTGATTTGTTCATTCCAGTTGAGCCATTCTAATACAGACAAGTGCTCACAACAGGCCCTGACAAAAGTGAAAAACTGTCAAAGTCAACCATTTGGCTTGACACAGGTCTCAAGAGGAGACAGAAACATTGTCTCCCTAAGAAAACTGTAAACTCTGAGTGTAAAATCTTTCGTACATGTTTCATTCTTTCTTTCCCTCCCCCTACTCCTCCTTTTAAAAGTTCAACTTAAATTTCCCCTCTGCTCCTCTGCCAGTCTCTTTTGTTAAGTGAGCTTGTGGCCTATGAGCTTCTATCCTCTTCATCATTCATGGCACTCTCTTTATCATCCACAGCACTTGCCCCTCCCCTCTTGTCTCTTGGTTCAAAAAGTGTTACTACCTAAAACTGAAAATCCTCAGCTCTAGCCTACATTGAAGGAATTTGGACAGTGTTTGTCTTTGAGACAATCCAAATAGATCTACACAGTATTTTTTTCAGTTCGCTCTTTTGTTTTCAAGTCGTAGTGAATTTTTGACAGCCTAACTTCGGTCTTTGGCATAAATCTTTAGTCTAGTCTAAGACACTATAATCATAGGCCCTATTCATAATGAATCATTATTCATTATGACTATTCCGTATTCGACACTTTCATAAGAAATAAAAGCAACAACATGAAGCAATCAAAACTGTAATCGTAATATTTGAGTTTCAAAATCAAACATGTAGTGAAACACACATTCCGGACAGATGTCAACACGACAGACACACACAGAAAGGCCAATACTTATGCTGAAACTCCGCGTTCTCTGGTTTCGAATTAGCAGAGGACTGTCCAAGGTAGACGCCATCTTGGAAATGCGACCTTCACATTCCACCCACTTCCTGTAATAGTCCCTGGTGATGTTTATACTCATATATTTATACGCCCGATCTACAATGCAATTTAAATTATCAGTATCATAATACATAATTTTTACAATCCATTGATATAATACTGTCCTAATTCTTGATTTTGTACTTGTAAGATGACATTATTACTTGTATTATTCGAAATGTATTACTGACCTAAGTGTTGCTAGTGTAATAACTCTAAGCGACATTTTGAGTGAAAGGGCTGCAGGTGTCTGCTACTGTTGTCCAGGGACAACATAGTGGCTGTTTTCTTTTTAAATTTGGCTTTTTTTCGTGAGGACATTCTCTTGAACTGATTTGATACGAACTAACTGAGTGTAGTTGGCGTGTGTGTCGGGACGTTGTTTTAACATAAACAACAGTCCAAAGTTTATCGTACTGACTAATCTCACCTACGTTCCAAGTTCAGACTCCAAGATGGCCGCGCGTTCGCTGACTACCACGGTCCCTATTGAGCCAACATTGAACATGAAACTTCAGGTTCGACCTCAGCCACCCACGAAAAATCCACAGTTTAATGTACAGCCATCGTTCAGGTTCCAGAATTTACGCTTGGATCCTTCTCGAGCTTTGGAACCTATGAGGAAGAAACTGACAACAGTGGAAGCTCAGAGAGTGATGGCGGTGTTTGAGGAGACCATCCAAAGAGTTGAGATAGTCACCTTGTTACCGTACATCATGCAAAACCTGGATAGGTTTCGAGTTTCTCTGGGAGGAGAACTTTTTGAGCTATTGAAACACCACAGCGTCATCATCTCAAGCTATGCTGAGATCCGCCAAGAACTGGACAACCAGCTAGAGCGACGAGCTGCCATGAAAAGGACCCCTACTCCCGAGGAGGTGCCAGGTATCGATGAAGTTGAGGAGGATGGTGAACAAGAAGAAATTCCAGGGAGTCTCCTGAGGCAGGGTTCAGCACTGAGTCAGCGCTCAGCGGCAGAGCAAAGTACCGATAGTCAGATGGAGACGACATTACGGAACCTGTCCCTAGTGGCCCAGCAGATGAGCCACTCAACTAGAAATGTCCTTCGAGCATTTACCATCAATCCAGCCATCATGACTGTGATTAAAGGTGAACGATCAGTTTGTTTTAATTATTTGCTTTTATGATGTGTATGTTCATTGCTGCCATGCATGCTAATAACATAATGCTATTGATATGCAGTAAATAACAAAGTAGTGTGTGTGTGTATGTGTATGTGTGTGTGTGTGTGTGTGTGTGTGTGTGTGTGTGTGTGTGTGTGTGTGTGTGTGATCAAGAGAGACAGACAGACAGAATGACAGACAGACAGACACAGCCACACATACAACTAAATAGCTAACATGACAGAAGAAACAAACAAACAAACAAACAGACAAACAAAACACCCAGAGATGTTCCATAAAATTATGAATATAGCATTTTGTTTGTATGTTTCAGTTGTTTGTTTCCTTATCCTAATTGCCCATTTGCCAGTGGATTTCTACTTTGCTTTAATTGTATCGTTAAAGGATTATTGAGATTCTGTAAATTAGTTATACTGCCCATGCACTGTTGTGAATGAGAATGGGCAGCAGTTACTTGAGCTATGCACACTCCATGAGCTGTGCATCACCGACACCTTCTTTGAAACAAACCATAGTACAAAGTATTATGACAACATCACCACTCCAAACAATGGCATCAGCTGGATCTGATTCTCATGTGCACTGTCAGCTGAGGAATGTCCTCATTATTCATTCCTACCACAGCATTGATTGTGACACAGACCACTCGCTGGTTTGCTGCAAGAGTAGGATTCAGCCCAAGAAGCCTAATCATGCCAAACCACCAGGGAAGCCACATATTGACATCAGTAAGGCAAAAGATCTGGAGAAGGTGGAGACACTTACTAAGAGCCTGGAAGACGCCCTGCAAGCAAAGCCCCATGGAAAAGATACAAAGCAGGGTGGGATCATGTCAGGGTCACAATCCATGACACAGCATTCTCTGTTTTCAGCAGGAAACAGGGGCAGGCACAGAACTGGTTCAAGGTGAATGCCACCGAACTCGGTGTTGTGATCAAGGAAAAATGTGCCGCACTGTTGGAGTACATGCAGCAACCAACACAGTCAGTACTGCAAGCTGTATGACAGCAGCTAGGCATAAAGTGCAATACACAGCCAAAAGATGTGTCAGCAACTATTCAGTGTAACTCTGTGAGAGTATTCAGTTAACAGCTGACAAGGGAAATATCAGGGGAGTCTATGATGGTATCAAGGAGACTGTCGGATCAACACACATTAAGAAAGCTCAACTCAAATCAGCTACTGATGAAAATATCACGCAC
>JAPXFY010000022.1:28731058-28783558 GCA_030674185.1 Monoplex corrugatus | reverse complement strand
TTGATTTTTTTTTTCATTTTTGTATGCACCTGTGTGTGTGTGTGTGTGTGTGTGTGTGTGTGTGTGTGTGTGTGTGTGTGTGTGTGTGTGTGTGTGTGTGTTGTTGTTGTTGTTGTGTTTTGATTTTTTTTTTTGGAAGAGGTTGTTGGTTGTTATGCGTGTGTGTTGTTTGTGTGTGTGTGTGTGTGGGGGGGGGGGGGGTGTTTGTTGTTCTCTGTTTTGATGGGTCACCATCACCTTGCATATATGTCTGTGTTGTTGTGGTTGTGTTTTTTGTTTTGTTTTTTGTTTTTGTTTTTTGGAAGGGGCTGTTGGTTGTTATTTGTGTGTGTGTGTGTGGGGGGGGGGGGGGATTTGTTGTTTTCTTTGTTCTGATGGATCTCCACCACCTTGCATTAAATATGCTTTTTTTGAAATTCTTTTGCTTCTTGTTATTGATTTTTTTTTGGGGGGAGGGCTGTTTTTTCTGTTTGCAATAAAGGTTCTTTTTCCTCCAAAAAATAATTTACCTTATACATAACAAGTTTGCTCAAAATATGGTCATGAATATGCACTAATCAAAATATGCAATGTTTTCATTTATGTGTAATCCAGTTATCATATGACTCAATCATGTCTATAGCCCGGGGCAACTGTTAGGTACATCTCAGGGCTGAAATCTCTTGTCAGTCTCTTTTGTTAATGAGTGAACAGTACATGTGCATGAGTGTGTGTGTGTGTGTGTGTGTGTGTGTGTGTGTGTGTGTGTGTGTGTGTGTGTGTGTGTGTGTGTGTGTGTGTGTGTGTGTGTGTGTGTGTGTGTGTGTGTGTGTTTGAATGCACCAAGCTGGTTCATATGCATGCTGGTCAGTCTGTATTGTTAACTAGCATTCATTGTGTGTGTGTGTGTGTGTGTGTGTGTGTGTGTGTGTGTGTGTGTGTGTGTGTGTGTATGTGTGTGTGTGTGTGTAAATGAGCCAGTATTTTTCAAGTTTTCTAATGCATGATAACTGAAAATTACTCAGTCACTGATTATTTTGTTTGTTTGTTTGTTTGTTTGTTTTTTTGCTGTGTTTATTAAAAGATGTCATTGTCACTCGAAGATGTCACTATCACTCAAAAGTTCACGGTTATTATGAACAAGGGTAAATATATTTTGTAAAGCATATATTTTAACACTTTTACACGTTCTTGCAGTGCAAAAATCACCTTCCAGTATTGTGTATTGTGTGTGTGTGTGTATAATGAATATTACATTTCCTTACATGACTCACACTGTATTTGGAATATTTTCATAGAACACATGACTGGGAAGAGAAGGGATTACACGTGCAGTTGTGGAGAGAAGGGAATTACATAATTCCTTTCTCTCCCCAATCCCATGTTCTTGAAAAAAAAATATGGATGTGATCATCATCTCATATTCAGGGATTTTAAGGCATGTTTGGAAAATATCATCCTGTTTTCTTCATCTTTATCCCTTCTAAATTAGTTCGATTTAGAAAAGGGTGAGAGTAAGCCTCAGATTGACAAGTAACCATTTTTATATCATTGCTTTGACTCCCTCACCTCTCCAACGGCTTCCTGCATTATCATCTAAGCAAACCGTTAACCCTTTCACTCCGTCATCCAGAAAGCTGGTGGATAGCATGGGGGAGTGAAAAGGTTTAAGCTCTGCAGCTGGTGGATAGAGTAAGCCATAAGGATAGAGTAGTGGGCTCAAAGGATGAATCTCTAGTGCAATGATTGGCTGACACAAATATATATCACCAAAGATTTCTTGGAAATTCATGGTTAGGTATTTGCAAAGCATGGTCAAATCAGACCAAGTAGTAAATTATAATTTGTAATAATTTTGAATGGCAGTGATGGATGTTTCTGGTCCCTATACCAAATTATGGCAATATATAAAATCTATACAAGCAATGATTTCCAAGCTTTTTATGAGTGGATTTTCACCAGGCTTGGATACAGAATGAGCATAAAAGAACTGTGGCAGTTTCAATGCACAAACACATTAGGGTCTCAACAGTAGCAAAATTTTTAAAAACCCATAGTCACAGACATCTCAGCCATTTTTGACGGTAGTTTCACCAAATTTGAATCATACACACAGCGTAACGACAAGTCATAGAGACTTGATTTTTTCATTATCTCAGACAAGCCAGATGTTTTTTTAAAGCGACAATGTGTGATCCATGTGTGCACTTTCTTTTGTTCATAGATTGCAATAAAAATGATTAAACTGACAAATGATTGTGAAGATTAGCAAGAATGCAATATGGTGGTGAAAGTACCTATATCCTGAGTGTGAATGGTTGGCATGTTTACACCAGTTTTCTAACTCAGATGCATGAATAGATAAAAAATAATGTAATTATAAATCGTTTTTGAACAGCATTATTCTCGAAACTCATATAGAACCACTGTGCATTACACACAAGCAGACTTTTGTTTTTTTTATTATCGCACTTGAACAGTTTGCACTCACCATGTGTTTTCTATGCCACTTTCATGGCAAGAGCATGTTATGGTGATGATGAAAATGATGCTATGGAGTTCCATCTGGGACAGAGACTATGTGACAGGGCTGTACTCTACACTTACTTCCATAATATATCCTACAGTTCACCAGACCCGAGATACAGACACTTGTGATGTTGGTTAGATTTGAGCAACACCCTCAATGACCCATCTATGAAGTGGATGAGACCATTTGGTACCACTCTTCTAATGAGCCTATAGCATGCTCAACTCTGGGTAATGACTGGTTGGGGCCAAAAAATCCCATCATGATTCTGACAGAACTGATGGGGATTTCAACCCACAACCTCCCAGTTGGTAGAATGTTTGCGCTAATCACTGCACCATGATGATTGGTGATAATCAGACTTTTTTTAGTGGAGCACAGAGGACTCAAGCTGTTAAGAAAGGTGATTACATTCCATGGTGTTGTTGCGCAGTCTCTGCGTCTTCAGTGGGTGTGCAGGCTAGATGTTTTCCTGTATCCATAAGCCAGCTACTGATACGGCTTACAGGATCTTTAAGGAGCATATTTGATATTTTCCATGTCTGCATGTGTATGCACATGAAGGGGGTTTAGGCACTGATACATCTGCACATATGCTGACCTCGGAGATCAGAAAAATCTCCACCCTTTACCCACCAGGCCAAGCTGTCTAAGGGGATCGAACCCAGGACCTTCTGTTTGGAAGTCTGACGTTGACACGTGTGACTACCACGCCCAAATATATATTGTACAAAGCCTCATCTCACAAGAGCCCTGGGTAGTTCAAAGACAAGTATGAGAGACAAAGGCAAACATACATTAACCCTTTGCCTCCCACACTGTGTCCGCCAGTATCTTGCATTGCCAACCACACAAGCAAAGCAAAAACTTGACCCTTTGATTCCCTCACTCTACCCACCAGCTTTCAGCAGGATGCTGGTGGATAGGGTGAGGGAATCAAAGGGTTAAGTTTTTGGAGTTGGTTAAGAGGGTGTGGGAATAAAGGGTTAAGTAAACTAGTATCAATCCCTACTGACATGATGAAAACAGACAAAATAAGACACAGTGTTAAAGAAAACGTAAAAATAAACAATATTAAACTATCTTATTTCTCTAAGTGTCGATCAGTCACACAACAACGAAAAGAAAATAAAGTACAAAAGTCAGTCATGAAACGAGAGAAAAAAAAATAGTAGAAAAGAAATAAATGCATTTCTCTCTCTCTCTCTCTCTTACCACACACACACACACACACACACACACAGCTTGAGGGGGGTGGCACTGCAATGCGGCGACATACAATCAACAAGGAGATCAGCCCAAGCTTCACATCGTAAATCCACGGTGACTAAAGAAATGAATATGAATAAATATGAATATGAATATGAAATTACCTAAAACTGCTTCTGCATATCACATTCCCTTAGGGCCACAGATTTGGGTGGAGCACATATGGAACTATCCGAATGCAATGAATCCCTCTTGAACAAACTTCAAACTCCTTAGGGCCAAAAATGCACTTAACACATGTGCCCAATTATCAGTCCCAAGAGACAATATGGAAGGCTTTATGGACAACATACAGGTGAAGGGACCAGCAAGGCAGAAAATTTAAGATTTAAAAGATAACAGAAAGCAAAGAAGCAGGGCAGAAACAAAGTGAGTGACAGAAAAGAGGAAATTTCTAGCACAGAATTTCCAGAAGGTGGGGATACTGTTTATACACAAAGTGCTCCCATCATTCCCAAGATGATGGTGGTGGTGGTGGTGATTGGGGGGGGGGGGTTACTCTTTTAAACACACACAATTCAATTATGTACACATACACATAAACACACATGCCTACATGCACACTTCAAAACACACAACATCCACATATTTACTTGCATATCTTACAAATTAAAGTTGAGCAAGAGTCTTAAGACTAGATTGAAGACACTAAGACAGCTTCTAGAGGAATGGAGCAACAGTCGCATGATTTCAGACAAAGATGGTGTCATTTTTCAACGTCAATGGTCAGTCCGCACATGTGCAGTATGTTTTACAGCTACACAAATCAGTGGTTGGAACATCCCCAGCCCTGTGCTGTGTTGTGTGAAATGAGCCACAGGCCATCACAGCAAAACAGACAAAGACCGCATGCTACATAGTAAGCTACCTATCTCTGCTGAAGCAAAATCATCTCTGTCTGGCCCCTATGAGAGATCAATAGACATGAAATCTTTACCAACACATTTCTTACACACACAATAAAGACAATCATATGTGTACACACACACACACACACACACACACACACACACACACACACTCTCTCTCTCTAAACTGAAGAAATCATGAAGAATAAAGTGAGCTACAAAGATATATATCCAGAACAAAGAATGAAAGGCATGAACAGTCATTTTATTGGCGAGCAATTACAGCAGCAGGATAGCGTTCATCATACATCAAATCAAATGGAGATCTTCACTGATAATATGCAGTCATGCCAACATGAACTCTTTTATCACAGACATACACATACCCACTGTTAAGGAAACAAACAGAAAATATGACATAAATGCATATATAACAATTGACTTTAAAATCAGACATTGTAAAGTTTATGCACACTTCACAGAAATGCCACTCATTAGATCTACCTTGCCAAATGGTATTCATGGTGTACAACATATGGAACCATAATTGCATTGCAACACCATGAGCTTGCAGAAATGGAAACTAAGATGTTTCTTTATATTGTGTGGTTGTGTTGTGTGCTATATCATGATAAACATATGAGTTGTGTACACATGATTTATGTGGCCTTCACGGTATCAAGGCTTGATCGTAGCAATCTGGATTATTTGACATTATCTTCCAAAATGAACTTTATTGCTACAGCAAGTGACTTTGAGATTCTTATTATATTTCAGACAGTATTCACTTCAGTTTCCACTAATCAAATTATTACAATTTGTCTAGTTCCTGAAATATGAGCAGCTGAAGTCACCAGGTGTGCCACAACATTTTTAGAGAAATTTTCTGCAAAGATTTTCACTGGGTTTTACATTATGAAGTCCTTAACAGCAACAACTGAACTTATATTCAAGACAAAACAATGAAATTGGCCATTAATATTATTATCATTACTATCATTAGCACTACCATCATTATTACTATTGTTATAGTGATGATGATGATGATGATGATGATGATGATTGTTTAAAGCACAGCCAACTGCACACAACACAAATACTCCATACTATAAACGCTTTTAGTATGTATAAAATCAAGGCAGTAGTATGAGTTTTGAATGTTATGTCAGAGTATTTAACAACAATAAAAATACAGAAATACCCTCCCCCCCCACATCCCCCCAAAAATCACAGAATCAACCCTTTTGTTAGAAATGCATAAAATGATGTTTATCAATGAGTCTGCCAACTGAAACAAATGGCATCACATACATCAATGATCAGAGCCTGCGGTTTTGATAGAAATTCAAAATCAAGAATATTTTTTCACTTCCAGCGCCTGCGTTGCTTTTGATGAATTTGAGAGCCAGAAGCAATGCAACACATTCTGAAAGGCTGGGTCATATATGTAAACAGCTATTAACACTCTGCATCATCATAACTGTTATTATCAATGTCGTAATCAGTAGCAGCAACAGCCGTAGTAGTGGCAATAATAATAATAATAGCAGCGGATGCATTAGTAAATTATTCACTTTAGTTCTAAATATGATTATCTCATGGAGGTGGAGGTAGTAGTTGTAGTTGTAGTAATAGCACTAGTAGTGGTAGTAGTAATAGTAGTAGTAGTAGTAGTAAGCCACACTTGACCCCAACACGCTAAAAAAATTATCGCCCAGTTTCAAATCTCTCATTCTTGTCAAAAGTCATGGAAAAGATCGTACTTAAACAGCTTCTCGCTTATCTAAATGAACATAAACTCATCAGTCCATCTCAGTCGGCATATCGACCCCATCACAGCACTGAAACTGCTCTTCTTAAAGTGACAAATGATATACTTCTTAGCCTTGACTCTCGAAACGTTTCTGTCTTGACACTGCTAGATCTCTCAGCTGCTTTTGATACCATTGACCATCATGTCCTCCTAAAGAGACTCCAGTTTGCTTTTGGCATCTCTGGTACAGTGCTAAAATGGTTCACATCCTATCTGTCTCACCGAACACAATCTGTTTCCATCAAAGACTGCTGTTCTGGATACAAAGATTTAACTTGTGGTGTTCCACAAGGATCTGTGCTTGGACCTGTTCTTTTCATCCTCTATACAAAACCTCTTGCAGACCTGATTAAGTCTCACTCAATCAATTCCCAATCATTTGCCGACGACACTCAGCTGTATGTCTCTGCTCCTCCAACCAACATGTCACCATCAGTATCTTCCTTAGAAAAATGTATTCTTGACATCAAATCCTGGATGCTTCAAAATAAACTCAAACTCAATGATGACAAAACTGAAGCATTATTTCTTCATTCATCATCAAAACATCCTTCTCATCAGCAGCCTAAGTCCATATCAGTTTGTGGCAATGATGTCACCTTTTCTCCATCTGCTCGTAATCTTGGCTTTCAAATGACAGAGAACATGAGTGTCGACTTACACATTAAACATGTGTGCCGTTCAGCCTATCTTGAACTACGTCGCATTAGTTCAATTCGTCATCTCACCTCAGCTAATACCAAAAAAACTCTGGTATCTGCCCTTGTCTTGTCAAAATTAGATTACTGTAATTCAATTCTATCAGGCTGCTCCAAACATTATCTTGATAAGCTTCAGAAAGTTCAGAATTCTGCTGCAAGAATGGTACTGAAGGCATCCAAATACGATCATGTACAACCTCTCCTCAAAAATCTGCATTGGCTTCCTATCCAAGCAAGGATTGATTACAAACTTTCAACTCTCTGCCATTCCTTTTTCTCTGGAACTGCACCTCTCTACCTCTCAAACCTTCTCTCTGTATACACACCATCACGTCAACTTCGTTCCTCTTCTGATTCAAAAATACTTAACGTTCCTCATGTCAGAACTGCTACCTTTGGACAACGTTCTTTCTCCTTTGCAGCCCCCAAAACATGGAATTCCCTTCCACGTGAAATTAGAGAAATCTCATCAACTCCGTCTTTCAAAAAAGCTCTGAAAACTCACCTTTTCAAGAAATACTATAACCTTTAACCAGTTCAGTGCCTATAAGCCGTCAGCTGACGTTGCACAAAAGGTGTTGCTATATTGCCTAAGAGCCGTCCGCTGACGTTGCAGGAGTTTTCCGATTTTTCGTTCACAACTGTGTGAGCCAGTCAGCACACAGGAACACTGCACACTGAGCTATATGTGTCTACAATATAAAAATAGGATGTAAATTAGGATACGTCATAGGGAAGACACTTTTATTGTCGCTAATGATTTGGTAACTGGACCACGTGAAGTGGAGCACAATGGCGACGCAACCTTCGACAAGCCGAACGGTGTCTCACATCAGCGGACTTTCACGACTCTAGAGGCCGTTCAAATGATTTTACAGCATGATGACGATGAGAGAATTTGTTATCTGATGATTCCCTTCAACATGAGGGTGGAGAAAGTAACAATGACCACGCCGACATTCAACGCTTGCTGGCTGAATCGATGCAAGCAGACGATAACAAGTACGAGTCAGACCGCAACTGCCGTGGTCAGTGCGGAGTGGCGAGCGCGCAGGCCGTGACACTTCGGACTTTGGACCCAACAGCCGTGAACGTGATGGTACATGGTGAGATGGGTCACGCACGTGTTCGTGGTGTGGGAAGGGGGGAAGATGAGAAGGGGGAGAGGTGCAGAGGAGCTGTGCCCCAGTTAGACGGCATGGCAGGGGGCGTGGCGATCAGCGAAGTGTTTCGCTCACTGAAAATCTGTTGGCCTCCAAATGGACAACAGTCAGACATTCCTCAATTTTTATGAAATCCAGGATTGAAAGTGGGAACTGGTGACGTGTGCTATGCTTTTTCAAGCTGTTTCTGACTGATGAGCATGAGCTGATTGACTTATTTGAATAAGGATTCTGATTCTGGGCTTATTTTCTCTTGTTTTGATTGCAGAACCTGAAGAACAGAGAGAACCAATTCATGAGTGTCATGTAGTTTGACTGTTCAGTGTCTGAGTACACTGACTGTCATGTAGTTTGACTGTTCAGTGTCTAGTACAATCACTTTTATGTTTACCGAAACCAGGTCTATCATTGATGGGATGGTTACTTACTTATTTGTCTGCATGGGTTTAGTATCGTTTCATGAACATTTTATGATGTCATATGTTTTGTTTTCATTTATGTATGTAAACTGACAACAAACAAGTCATTTTCAGCTGTTTTTTTGTTTGTGAGTGTGTTGGGTATCAATCTGTAGAGATGGAAACTTACTTTTTAGACAACACAAAAAAATTATTTCCACTTTGGAATGCCTGGACAGGTCTTTGCAATCAAGCTAAGAGAAAAATAAGCACAGATTCAGAATCCTCGTTCATATTCCTTCAAAAATCACTTATGTTTCTTTGTTATATCTCTTACAGTTTTTGCACTAGAATTTTTTGTTAATTATTACCCTCGAATCCTCAAAATTCCCCGGCAATGGGGAAGCACATGTTTACGTTTTTCTCTGGCACTGAAAGGGTTAAATTCTTCTGGCCTACCCTTTAATGTCTAGCTTATTTGGCTGTCTCGTGTGCTGCTTCGTGTTGTTTATTAAGTGACATGTTATTTAGTAATGATTGTATAATTAATCTCTTGTGTATGTATATCTGTGTTCAGGTTTGTATGTGTGTATGTGAGTGAGTGAGTGATTGAATCAGTGTGTGTGTATGTGTGTCTGTGTCTATGCGCGCGCGCGTGTGTGTGTGTGTGTGTGTGTGTGTGTGTGTGTGTGTGTGTGTGTGTGTGTATGTGTGTGTGTGTGATCCTTTATCCTTAACTTAATGTTGCTTAGGTTTTTTATAACAAGTTACCAATGTGTTATCTATCACTATTTTTAATTTTGACTTGATTTGTACATCACTGTTGCTTGTCTATCATGGATTGCTGCTTATGATAACGTCTGTTAAGTGCACAGAGCTCTGGCATCTTGTTGGAGGAGTGCGCTATACAAATGCTTCATTATTATTATTATTATTAGTAGCAGCAGCAGTAGTAGTAAGTAGTAGTAAGCAGTAACAGTAATAGCAGCAGTAGCACAAACAATAGTATTACACACTCTCTTGTTTTGAACTTAAGATGTTCAATACGCATACACACTCTCCTGTTCTGAACTTAGGTGTTAAATACACATACACATTCTCTTCTTTCGAACTTAGATGTAAAATACATACACATTCTCTTGTTCTGAACTTAGATGTAAAATACATGCATACAGTCTCATTCTGAACTTTGATGTTAAATACACATACACAGTCTCTTGTTCTAGAACTTAGATAACAAATACACAGATATCCACTCTTGCTCTGAACTTAGATGCTGCACTGAAAAAATCTGCTCTATATTCTGCTTGTTTGGGTATTTGTTAGTTTATTTCTCTTTCTGTCGTTTCAGTCTACAAATACACTTTTTGGTTAGACTATGTACATCGTTTTCATCATTTTTTCCCATTATTCTGCTTCATACCTTCTAACATAAACTTAAAGATGATTTGCATGTTCATAACATTTCATGGCAACCCTTATTGTATTTCAGCTTTGCCATTACTGTCTTTGTATCTGAAATACGAATTCAAACTAAGTTTGAAAAAAAAAAATTACTGTTAAACTTTCACACATAATCAAGCCTTACACAACACACCCACACCCATATCAACCCACATACTTGCATGCATGCAATCACACCCACACATACACACACATCAATCAATTAATCAATCAAGTCACAGTCACGCTAATCATGAAGCCACATGTGGATGCGCGCATGCGCACACGCACACACACACACACTAACACACATACATGTCAACACAAACTTACGTGAACCTAAATCAAGTCAGTCCAAACAGCTATTCCTTGATACTGCAATGCACCACTGTGCATACACATGCAACAATAATTTCATAGACATTTGCATGCTGAATCATTTCTCAGTGTTGGGTCTACCCACTTGTGGACTAAAAAAGTTAAGGATGTCCCATAGAGCTGTGTTAAGAGTTTACAGCTTGTTCCAGAGGGATTCATTGCACTCAAGACAATTCCATGAACCTGATAATGTGGTGAAATAAAATACCAGAGACCTTAACCCTTTGACTCCCAAACCCTATCCATTAACAGCAAAAACGTAACCCTTTGACTCCCTCAAAGAGTTAAGTTTTTATTTTGCTAGCATGGCTGACAATGCAGGATGCTAGTGAACAGAGTGAGGGAGTCAGAGGGTTAACATTTCTTGGGACTAGCTTTATCAGGGCTGTGCCCATCTCCTCTCCCCCTCTCTCCATCCCTTTTCCCTTGTTACTTTACCTTCCCAAACTCTGAACAGAGTCAGGTACCCCATTCACAGCTGGGTAAACTGGAGGCTGCATGCACACTGTCTCTTCGCCCCACTTGAATCCATCAAGTCTGATTGGAAGGTGGGAGCTCCATAAGCCAGGCTTGAATCCAAGCGATCAGACTGGCAGGCAGAAGCTCTACCTTCACATCAACCAGGAGCTCTACCTTTATATCAATTGACTGATTGATTGATTGATTTGGTTCAGTTTTTACGTCGACACCCACCGCAGGTGATATGGCCGACAGGGATAACCATCCTAGGAAAGTGTGTGAAGGGGGACATATGTAATCTTTTACTGACACCACCAGAACAACAATGGTGTTAAGATGGGACAGTGAGAAGGCCTGTTTTAATGTAGCACACCCCGGGCTTATATCAAACAGGAGCTCTACCTTTACATCAATCAGGAGCTCTACCTTTTCATCAATCAGGAGCTCTACTTTTATATCAGTCAGGAGCTCTACCTTTATATCAACCAGGCTCTACTTTTATATCAGTCAGGAGCTCTATATCAATCAGGAGCTCTACCTCTATATTAATCAGCTCTACCTTTATATCAATCTGGAACTCTACCTTTATATCAGTCAGGAGCTCTACCTTCATATCAATCAGGGGCCCTAGCTTTAGATCAATCAGACCTCTGATTAACAAGACCACCAACTCACATTCAGTCTTACTGTCCGTACATCATTTCTCACATCAACTTCAGCAGAGCTTAGAAACAACTATGTCGAAGGCTCTATTATCACATATGAAGGCATGAAGCTTGTTATGCTTGCTTTTCTTTTCGCGACACAATGGTATGCATCAGTCATAGATCTGACGGAAGGCTGTTGGTCTGGGAGGTGATACTTCTGATTCCTCTTCTTCTGCACACACACAGAAAAATGACACAAAATTTTACACTAGCACGTGTGTATGTAAGAGAGAGAGAGAGAGAGAGAGAGAGAGAGAGAGAGGATACTGGTTTTGAGAAAAACAGCCACTAGAGAATTCTGTTTCACACTCTCCCATGTCACAATTTCCTTAGCTAATTCAATTCTAAAGACATTAAATGAATACACACACACACACACACACACACACACACAACACACACACACACACACACACACACACACACACACACAAGAGATAACAGTAACACAGTTTCCAGCAGACGCATTTCTCGCAACTGTAGTAAGCCTGTGGACACACACACACACGCACACACACACACATTGCACACACACACGCACGCGTGCACACACACACACACATTGCACATACACACATGCACACACATGAACGTATGCACGCACGCGCGCGTGTGCGCGCACACAAACACACAGAGAGCAGTAACACACCAGTTTCCAGCAGACACATTTCTTGCAACAGTTGTAAGACTGTGGACAAGTTTCCAATGAGTTCTGTGTTGCCTGTGAGAACGCACACACACACACACACACACACACACACACACACACACACACACACACACACACACACACACACACACAAGACAACAACACACCAGTTTCCAGCTGACACACTTCTCGTAACAGTTGTAATCCTGTAGCCAAGTCTTCTGTGAGCTCTGTATCACTAGCAAGAGTTGTGAGATGTTGTTGAACAGACTTCAATGCTGAGGCTGAAACATTCAAAGCAACAAACTAAAATGGTCACAATTTTCTATGACAGTAATATGCATACATATGTACTTGATAACAGCGAGAAACAGTGAGTGAGTGTGTGTGTTTTTCAATAACAGTAAGATGCATACTGATGTACTTGATAACAGTAAGAGAGGGAGAGAGAAAAATAAAGAGAGAGAGAGAGAGAGAGTGGTGTGTGTGTGTGTGTGTGTGTGTGTGTGTGTGTGTGTGTGTGTGTGTGTGTGTGTGTGTTGTGGTGGTGTGTGCGTGTGTGCGTGTGTGTGGTGTGTGTGTGTGGTGTGTGTGTGTGTGTGTGTGTGTGTGTGTGGTGTGTGTGTGTGTGTGTGTGTGTGTGTGGTGCCTGCCATATGTATGTTATATTATTTTCATCCTCACCTGTACATTTAGTTATGAACAACATTCAAATGCAGTCATTTCAATCAAATAATGATGAGTTACTATTACTAACAATTAATAACACAATCAACTGTATTTCTGTGGACTTTCTGCAATACAGTAATTTTTCATCAAAACGATATTCACAACAAACTTGACCCACTTGTCCTATCTCTCTCCGTCTCTCTTTCACACACACACACACACACACACACACACACAACACACACACACACACACACACACACACACACACACACACACACACACACTCAAACACACACACACACAAACACACACACACAAGCACACACACACACACATACACACTCACACACACATAACACACTACACACACACACACACACACACACACACACACTACACACACACACACACACACACACACACCACACACACACACACACACACACATTCAAGGGTTACCTACCAGAAGGTTGTATCTACCTTCTTTATTCTTTTGTGATACACCGCTCTGGCAGCTAATTATCAAATTATACTCCAACTGATCATGGTGATGATACTGTGAAATGTAAAATCACTGTTATGTCAACTTATTACAACCAATCCACATCTTACTTTGGGATCTTACAGCAAATAAATATGTTCTGAGTTCACACAGACACGCACAGACACACACACTTATTGATTCCATCACACTCGCAGCATACATACATGTACATACTGACTCACAAGCTCCAAGCACATCCCCCCCTCTCCGTCTCACCTTTAGCAGGATTTGTGTTGGTCAGAAACCTATGCATGTGATCCTGGAACACAGGCCCCACAGCCTGCAGAGCTGGTAAGAGAGCACTGATGTCTGCTGACTCACTCAGGGACAGCATGTGGAGAGCTGCCAGACACACCTAAGGAAGACCAGTCCACTTTTATTCACAAGAAAACTAACTCATGACAGTTTTGCTGAGCACTTTTTTTACATTGTTTTGTATGTCACCTTTATGGCCCCAGAAGCTGGTACAGTTTTTACAATGCAATGATGATGATGACCATGAGGATGATAAACATGATGCTATGGCTTTCCATCTAGGACTGAGATTTTGTGACAGCTGTATTTCATGCTTACAATCAGAATATATCCTGGTGACAGCCAGGCCCAAGAGATACAGACATCTGTGGTGTTGGTAAGAAGATTTGAACATCACCCTCAACGACGAGTCTGTGACGTGGATGAGATTTTCAATATGTGGTCCAGTCTTTCTAATGAGCCCATAGCATGCTCAACTGTGGGTAAGAACCAGTTAGAGCCAAAACATCTCAGAATTATTTTGAAATGACTGCAGAGGATTTGAAAGCACAACCTTCTGGCTGGCAGCCATTGCGTTAACCACTACACCACAGCAACTATTTTGCTGAGCGCATGTAATTGGCACCTCCATCAGCAATGGTCACAACACACTGACTACATTTAGTCGGCACTTTCATGAAGCAGTAAATGGTTAAAGGGAAATGATTGTTGCATAATGAAGAACTCTGGAACTGATCTGCAAGTGTATACTTCCCATAGCTATAACTGGACATTGGTATATCTATTCAGCACACACATGTGTGACATCAGCTTACAATAAAAAATGGATTGACTATGGTAAATGCAGACTTGTTGCTTGCAGATAAAACAGTGATACGGCGGATAGTTCTTAGCATCATCTATGAAATTAACTCTCTGAATTGACAGATGTTCAGAATATCAAGCATCATAACTGTGATATAACAGTGATACAGCGGATAGTTCTTAGCATCATCTATGAAATTAACTCTCTGAATTGACAGATGTTCAGAATATCAAGCATCATAACTGTCAAATACATTTTACATTTTGTCTGTGGTCTCAATTTCTTTCCATGAGTCTGTTTACAAGTGCCATGGTATAGTGCTTAGCACAACCAACTATCAACTGGAAGGTTGTGGGTTCGAATTCCCATCAGGTCCTTCAAAAATCATTGTGGGATTTTTCAGCTCCAATCAGCTCCTACCTAGAGTTGAGCATGCTATGAGCTCATTTTGTATCTGGTGTTTGTTTGTCTGTAATCCTACGCTTGACAAAGGCCAGTTGGCCGAAAATTTGCGCCTGTCTTGTCTTGTTGTATTATATATGCGTTCATATTCTTCTTTCGTGTTTTTTCTGGTTCCTGTTTGCTTGAACGCGGGCAGTCACACTTGTTTTGGATTTCATTGGGAAGACTAAAACCACACAGTTGATTCTCATCCACTTCATGGATGCGTCACTGAGGGTGTTGCTCAAATCTTTTGACCAACACTGCAGGTGTCTGTATCTCAAGGGCCTGGTTGACATTAGGATATATAATGATAGTAAGTGTAGAGTACAGCTAAGTCACCCAGTCTAAGTCCTAGATGGAACTTCGTAGCATCATGATTATCATCCTCATTATCACCATCACCATTGCATTGTAAAAAACTGCGCCAGTTTCTGTGACAACTGAAACTGCTTATAAAAAGGGGAAAAAGAAAAGGTGAATATAAACGAAATCACCCTTAGTGCAATGATCCTTAAAGAAAAAAAGGACTGATCACAATATCATCACAAGTGATGTCATTCTGAAATATGTCCACATCATATTACAAACTGCATTGTATTGCATTGTGTTTATTCCATGTCACAACAGACTGATAATGCAAAATCAAAATAATTCTCCACAGAAAGAGCACACTGACAGCGCAATGACATTTTCCTTTCTTCAGTTTATAGGACATGGGTTTAAATCATCTCATCCAAAAGACTAGCACTCAAGGATTAGTGCAGAGCAGAGAAAAATCCCTGAGGGCAAAGAAAAACCCCAAGAGTGGAGAAAAATCTTTGAAGATGGAGAAAAATCCACGGGGGTAGAGAAAAATCTCTGAGGATGGAGAAAGTCCCTGAGGCCAGAGAAAAATCCCTGATAGCAGAGAAAAATCCCTCAGAGGAAGAAACAATCCTGAGGAGGAGAAAATCTCTCAGGGCAAAGAAAAATAAATGAAGATGAAGAAAAATTCCCAAGGGCAGAAAAAAATCCCTGCTCTTGGAAATCAAACCCAGGACATTGCAAGTCCCACACAGACACTTTGATCACCAGGCCACAAATTCACATTAAAATTAAGTCCGGAAATTTTGACAGTTCCAGCCAGAATGGTGTATCTGTCTTCTTGGTTCCTTTTATGATATATCATTTTGTTGCAAAACTCACAAAACAAAATTTTCTTTTAGAGCAGAAGCTCAGGAGCTTACGTTTATACTTCCAGTGGTGACATAAATCAAGATAAAATGCATACAGAGACCAGACGTATATTCACCTATGGCTCTGCATGGCACTACTTCACTTTCTCATACAGTGCAATTCCAGTAATGTAACACACACATGCCACAAAAGCATTCACACACACACACACACACACACACACACACACACACACACACACACACACACACACACACACACACACACTACACACACACATACACACACACATGCCTGTGCCCTCGTATATGCACACAAATTCTCTTTTTCATTGCTTTTACACATACACATATACACACTACATGCACGAAAAGCAAGGCATTAACCCTTTCTAGCTTCACTCTGTCACTTCTACCGCACACACACACATTTCACCCCAAACAAATACACCTAGGTACTTTTCCTTACCTGTTCAGTCAAGCTGTCCCTGTATCGGAACTCGGCAAAGTCTGTGATGTCCTCAGCCGTTCTCAAAGACTCCACCAGACCCTGCCATACTGCCGCATAAAGCGGCGCCTCACCAAAATGGTGACGCTGAGCCGGTACAGACAGCGCCAGAGCAGCATTGATGCGTACCTTGAAGTTCTTGCAGTCTTTCACCACTTGACTAAGTGCCATCAGTACCGAAGCCTGTTGGTAATAAACTTTGGAATTAAATGTGGAAGGAGGACTGTTCTCACTCAGACAATTCCACAAATATATTAATGATGATGATGATGATGATGATGATGATGATGATGACGATGACGACGACGACAACAACAACAACAATAATAGTAGTAATAACAATAATAAAATTAATGCTGATGATGCTGATGATGATAACACTGATGATGCTGATGACAACGACAATAATAATGATGATGACAACGACGATGCTGATAACCAAATAATAATGATGATGATAACAACAACAACAAGAGCAATAATCATGATGATAACGATGATGATGCTGATAACCAAATAATGACGATGATGATTACAATAACATCAACAATAATTATGACGATGATGACAATGATGATGATATTCTTACGACTCCAACTCTTAATGCATAAATCAAGTGAAAGTGCACACTTATCTTTCATTCAACTATTCAATCCCACAGACAAAAACAACATTAGGGAGCAAAATCACATGCAAACTGAAAATGGAAGGACGAGAGATGACTGAGATGGGGAGAGGGATGACAGGGGAAAACTGCAATAGCATATAAATTGATGTTTAAAGATCAACAAACTGCTCTGATCAATATCTGGGCTATAACCATCTCAAATGAAACATACACATCTAAACACATTGATAACCCTGGAAAAAAGAAAACCTGGATAAGAAAATGAAGCATATATATCACTAGATTCATGCAAACGATCTGAGGATATACCCCTGGTACTGGCCATGCCATCCAATTTATCACCAAAGGTATTGAAAAAAAACAACTTGATTCCACAAATATAACTAAACACATAAATACTTACATAAAGACTGGCCTAGAATATGAAAAATTGTCACAAAGTAATTCACTTTTCCTTACAGCTAAACATACAATTAATATATGTGCCCAAGTATCACTCCCAACAGACAGAATGGATGGAAAACACAGGAGAATGGACCACTTCATTAGATTCATTTTCTCTTATAAAGGAATAAATAAACAAATAAAGAAGATAGATACACAAATAAATCAAAGATAAATAAAGGCAGACAGTGAAAAACAAAAAAAAGCACGAAAACAACAAAAAAAAAGAATCCACTGACCAGCCAAGGAGTGTCTCCTTCGAAAAGCAAAGGATTGCGCATCATGTTGGCCATTGCATAACAGCTGTTCCATCGTACCTGCACAATGCAAAGGTCATTTTACATCATCAAAGCCAAAGCAAAGAACTTTTATTTCAAACAAACCCCTTCGGGGACACATCGAAGACAAACAAAAAGCAAACACCAAACAGTTCGTCAGTAAAGGAAATGATTAACTATAATAATTATGGGGGAGGGGGGGCTGAAGACCTGTACACAATTACACTACTAACCACAAAATCTGCAAAACCTATCCAATAAATATCAAGGTGTGCTGTCTTATCTATATGTGATCTAGAATGGAAAAACCCAGCTTAACTCGCAGCAAGCCAAAGTGTAGCTAAAAATGGCTGAATTAGGTAAAAACACTGAAGAAAAAAAAACGGGGGGGAGGAGGTGTGTGAGTCAAATGTGAGATATCCATATTTCAAGTCTTTCATGTCTCATCTTCAATTTCCCCAAATCCTTATAACTGAAAGCACCATAATAAGCAATTTTTTATATAAAAAAAAAGTTCCAAGGACAAAGTATCAAAGTCATGATCACATGGACCAAAACAAATGCCTAATGTCAGCAGATTTTTAAGAATGTGTGTGAACAACACTTTCTCAGGAACTTGTGATAATATCTAAAATCTGTTTCTATTGTTGTGACAAGCTACCATTGTCTCCATTTCACATCAAAGCTCTTTTCCACTGAAGTTTTTCCAAGGTTAAAATGACTTTGAGGAGTACAAAATTCAGACCTTCTGTAATAACTCTTCGTAAAAAGGAAAACTATCAGAATGGCTTGACCATTTTTTTTGTTCTTTTTTAACTTACCACACCACTGACTGCTTTATACAGTGTAATTACAGAGTAACAAAAATCTAAGACAACAATGTTACAATGATAGCAACAGCCAGCATGTCCATTCATTTATGAAAATGCTTCATATACACAATGCATGGCTTTGATCGTGTAGAGGTAAAGTTTAATCCTCCTAGTCTAACTGCTTAGGTTCAGGTCTCGCTCAAGAACTAATGTTTGTATGCAGTCTCCTGTGCACAGAATTGTGAATGGGTAGCTGACCCTGTTCAGGATTGGGTAAGGTAATGAGAAAATAGGAGAGAACACAGGCACCAAGAAAAGTTAGATCTACATTCTCAAGTTTATATGACAAACTTTATAAAGCAACCAAAAAAAGACAAAAGGCATGTCACTTGAGGAATATGTATGTGATTTTTTTAATCAAATCTTACAAGCATGAAAGAATACATGTCTCTTACCTTCATGGGTCCACTGCTCATGGTCTTGATGATGACCTTGACACTGTTTGCTACAGCTTCCACCATGTGACTTTTGCCTGAAAGAAAAACCAACAGCCACATTCACATAGCTACCAGGCAGTCATCTGTTTCCCACCACTCACTATAAATTGAAAAAAGGAAATTTTTCTGTTCAATTCACCTACTACGAATGCTGAGTACGACAAGGGCAGTACTGACAGCAGATCACTTCTCATCTCATTGACTATTCTTTCATATATTCATTGTCATCTGTGAATCACTAACTTTAAAAAAAAAAAGAGACAATGTCAAAAATGAAAACGTTACTTATCATATCATAAATCGTTGTCACTCAAGTTCTACTTTTGTCTGGTTTTCATGTAGTGAGTGACAATGACCTCTCTACCCACCACTTTCCCACCACCAGCAGACCTACCTAAGCTTCTGGCAGGGAGGTATCGTAGGATATTGCCGACAGCACGCACAGCGTTACACTTGACCTTGTCACTGTCCTGCGTGGCGTTGGTGGCTGCCATCAGCACAGTGGATAGCAGCATGTCAGAAAACTCGTCCATGAAACACATGTCCTTGTTGTCCCTGACAACACCACAAAGAGTTACCACGTCAACAGCGTATCAAAGAGCTCCTATGTGTTTCTCAGCTGCAATGCTCTGTCACTGTTTGTGGACTCTGCTGTATATTAAGTTATGGGCAACTCCATTTCTTAATATCACAAACTGACCAACAGTTATCACCATGACAACAGCATCTCCATATCTGAGAAGTGATCCAATATGGAAATTTTCTTCTTGCTTCTGACAGGAACAGAACACACAGACATACAAACACATGAATGCATGCATTAATGCATGCACACACTCAAAACACACACAACACACACACACACACACCACACACACACACACACACACACACACATGCTCAACACACTCCCACATCTAGACACTCAAACATCATACACAGCATATACACATATTTCAACACAGACCAAAGACTTACTTGTTAACAACAAGAGCATCACAAAGATTGCCCAGGGACCAGGCCGCTTTGATCTTCACGTTGATGCTGGGCACACTCAAACACTTCAGGATGGCATTGGCCGCATCAGCAACAAAGATCACATCCTGAGAGTATGAACAGAGCAGTAATGCTTCAGGCTACAGTGGAATTCATTTGTCATTTCCCCTTTTATTGAGCACTGTAAAGTTAATCAAATGAATGAGGTTTTTTTTTCAGGTATCTCAGATTGTCAAATCACAATTCCATTTTAAAAACAAAATTTTACTCCAATTCCAGTAAAACATCTCTTTTCAAATCTCTCTTTTTCTAAAAACAAAATTTTTAACTCATTCTAGACACTGTCACTCAAAACCAAAGCAGCCCTACCTGAGGCTGTCTAGTTTTCAACCATAAAATCTCTGACGTTTCAACATTTCAATGCAAAAATGTATCAAAAGATTGCTAAATGCAATTCACACAGGCCAGTAGATGTTACACGGATGTAAATCGATAAACATGGTCCACATTGAGAAATAAATGATACAGACAATTTTTTCACTTGGAGTACACTATTGAGTATACTCGGAAGTTGGAGCTGCTACTCCGACTTATCTCAGATATCATCCACAACAATTTAATCCTGAAATGGTAGGAGGTCTCCTGTATGTGCATGTGAACAAGCAAGTGAGCAAAGATTTCTCAGCTCTCTCTTGTGTGTGTGTGTGTGTGTTGTGTGTGTGTGTGTGTGTGTGTGTGCGTGTGCGTGTGCGTGGGCGTGGTGCGTGCGTGCGTGCGTGCGTGTGCGTGGTGCGTGGCGTGCGCGTGCGTGCGCGGTGCGTGCGCGGGGTGCGTGCGTGCGTGTGCGTGTGTGCGTGTGTGTGCGTGTGTGGTGTGTGCGTGTGGCGTGGTGTGCTGGTGCGCGCGCGCGTGTGTGTATAAAACGAAGAGAGAAAAACTGTATTCTCTATTAATTTTTTTCAGAACTCACGTCAGGGAGTGTGTGTTACACTGAATGTTAGGTATCTATGTGTTTACTTATGTTTGATGGTGATCTGATCTGTTTAACATGTTTCAATTTGTTATTTATCATTGCTTCTGCTTATTGTAACATGACACTGCTATCGCCTGTACAGTGTACACAGCTCTAATACTCTTTTACAAGAGTATGCAACACAAACGTTTCATTATTATTATCATTATTCAAAATACTTCATTATCATTATCATTATCAAGTACTTATATCTGACTTATTCATAGACCAATTCAACTCTCTGACTCCCACAACCTGTCCACCAACTGCAAATACTCTATCCTTTGACTCCCTCACCCAATCCACCAGCTTCCTGCAGGAAGCTGTGGATAGGCTGAAAGTTCTTGCTTTGCTTGCATTGTTGATAATGCAAGATGCTGGTGGGGGACACTGTGGGAGTCAAAGGGTTAAGTCATGTCTTACGCCAGAGAGGCAGGGGTAGAGCACAAAGACGCCCAAGGCTCTGACGGCCGCCGACACCACCAGACGATCAGAACACTGCGTCAGCTGTAGCACAAGTTTCAGGCACTGCTGCTGCTGCTCCTTCTGTTCACCACCATCAAACACAAGGAAATAATGTTCATGAAATCTGTATTCTAACCCTTTCAATCTCTCAGCCTCAGGAAGCTGGTGAATACAATGAGAGAGTAAAAAGATTTGTTATTTCTGGGGGTTTTTTTGACTGCGAAGAGCCATATCAGGGCTATAACCCATTTCAAAACATACTACTTCAACAAGGAAAAAAGTGAAAAGATTAAAAAGTTAACCAAACATAACAGTCAGTTCAAGATAACCTACACCTGCTACAATATTATCACTGACACTGCCCCTGTTTATCTCTCTGATCTGGTTATTCTGAGTACTCCCTCTTGTTCTCTCTGTTCTTCCTCTTACTTATGGCTTCTTAAGCAAAACCACTTCAAATGTAAATGTCATGGCTTCAATTCCTTCTCTGTGTATGGCCCCCAGCTTTGGAATTGGAATTCCCTTCTAAATGATATCAGACAATCTACTTCTGTTTCAGTTTTTAAATCACAAACACAAAGACACACGCACGCACACATGCATGCACACACACACACACACACAGAGTGACACACTTGACAAGAGACTAACAGAAAGCAGGATGAAGACGTCAGCGCCAATGTTGGCCAGACAGTCACAAGCGCTAGCCTTGACAGGGTTGCTGCCCCCACTCTCTTGCAAGATGACCATCAGCGGACCTTCCAGCACAGACTGCCACATCTGAAGCACCTGCACAACACCATACAAAATACTCAGCTCATACTTCACAGATAATTCAAGCACCAATTAGCATTTATACATTCTTCTAGGCGCATAACCACTGTGGTTTTTGGGGAGTGGGGGGTGGGGTGAATTAGTTGCAGCAAAAGCGACTGTCTTTGGTATTTGCCTTCCAGATTTCATCTGTTATCCTCAGCGACTCTCCTTTCCAGGTGCCATAAAGGGTCATTTTGAACAGTTCATTGTAGCAGGTGATCTGACAAACCAAGCAGGCTTGCATCATTTCATTGTTGTCAGAAATGGTTCCTGTGAGTGTATTAAGGTGCTGATCTTGTTCATACATATGTGCGTGCGTGCATGCGTGTGTGTAATTCAATTCATGAAGAAAAATGTGTTGATTTGCTGCTATAACGATACTCAACAGAATCTGTGTTGATTTACAGGCAGAAAGGGTACAGGCTCTGCACTGAATATTGCAAGAAAGTGCACTCACAGAATTTTGCTCAAAAGCAAAATCATAGAATCTGTTATTTTCTGTTCAAAAGATACTCACAGAATTTGTGTTGATTTTCAGCTCAAAAGTATACTCACAGAATTTGTGTCGATTTTCTGCTCAAAAGCATACTCACAAAATGTGTGTTGACTAGCCCCTAAAAATGATATTCACAGAATCTCTACTGACTTTCTGCCAGAAGGATACTCACAAAATCTGAGTTGATTTGCTACTAGAGAGGATACTCAAAGAATCTGTAATGATTGCTGCTGGAAAGCTAGAAAGTATACTCACATAATAAGCAATAATTTCCTGTTAAAAAAGATAGAGTATTTGTGTTGAGTTGCTGCTTGACTAACACCAAACTGACACAGACTCTGTAAGTACATTTCTTCATCAACTGTGATAAATCCAGGTATCATTCTACATTCTAATATTAATATTCATGTAAGCATCCCAGGAAATACTCCGTATAATCAACATGTAATGGGTATACAGACTGCCATGAATGTGGCACTATGCAACACAAAGCACTAATGTAATGAAAGGTAGAAAGGCTGTTCCAAAACCCCAAGACCACAAGGAACAAAGCACTCAAGTAATAAAAAGTTATAAGTAAACTGTTCTACGGCTCCAAGGTCCAGAGGACTTAGATATCTAATAGAGACCACATTATTTCATTTTAACTGCTATATGTTCCTCAATGTTGAGCAGGGTCAGACATTTGTTGAAAACCTTCCAAGATGTGCTCTCAAGGTGGGTGCAATAGTCTAGTAGGTAAGACATCACACTGAAGCTCTAGGTTCGATCCTGCCTTAACATCTGCCTGCTTGATAAAGGTGAGAGATTTTACCAATCTCCAAAGTCAACATACATACAGACCTGCTGGTGTCAAAACCTCATTCATGTGTATAAACAAACACACAACATCACATACACACATTAAAAATCCTGTGTTCAGTGGATTATGGAAACGTGAAAACACCTAACATGCACACCCACTGTAGATGAAGTACGCTGACCATAACGCCTGCATAGTGTGGACAAAACATATACACACATACACATACATAACAAAGATCTGAACACTAAAAAAAAAAGTATACTTTTTAAGATTCAATGCTGGCTGAACTGGACAGAGGTAGACAGTGACAAAATGAGACAAGAAACTGGGAAACAGAGACAGAGTTTTGGGCTCAGAGACAGAGAGTGTGGACAGAATGCTAAGTACACACTACCACAAACACAGGTGTACCTGCTGAGAGCTGAGGGTCTGTGGGGATGGACAGGTGCCAGTCTGTGATTCCTGTATGTCCTTCACCATCACTGTCCCTAGTTCCTCCAGCACCTGTCCAACAACATCTTACTTTTACTTTTTCCATTAACACTTTTTTTGCCATGATAAAAAAGACTCAAAATGCACCTATATAAGCAAATAGTGAAACGGAGCAGAAAACAGAACAGAAAACAAACAAATGAACAAAACAACCAACCGTCCCATCTAAACAACCATCCAGCATTCAAGCAAGTAAAAACCAACATTCTAACCAACAACCAACCATCCAACCTCTGCAAAGTAAATATTTCCTCAAACATGGCAGAAGCACAGAAAAAGAATGTTTAAGCAAACTGAAATTTTTATTTATCAAATTTATGGGTCTTTCCAGTGCTTTTAAGTATCTTTTCAGTAATTAAACCATCTTTTCTGTATTACTGATATTTCTAATCAACCAACCAACCAACCCACCAACCAATCAACCTATTAACCAAACCAGTCAACATATCAATAAAAAAAAAAGTCTATAACCAAAGCACACACATCTAGAATTCAAATGAATGCCCACCTTACACCCATGGAGTTTGATGGTGGAGTCTGCATCCTCCAGACAGGTCTGTATCAAGCCTTGCATCAGTCTCAACTGACTCCTGTTGAATGTAAACACATATGCATACACATCATCAGTTACATATATTCTGGTACTTGTGGATGAAGACAGAGAGGGTAGGAGATGTACTTGCAGCAACAAAAGATAGATTCGCATGGCGGGCCATGATTGCCAACATCATGCGGCAGGGCACATTATGATGATGATAATGGTACATGTTACTTTGTGTTCAAGCCATGCTGTCTTGGTCTGAAGTTTGGAGTTTGTTCGAGAGGAATTCATCACACTTGGGCAACTCCATATGTGCTCCACCCAAATCTGCCTGCAATTATCTGGCAGACAGACTCCCTGAACCTGCACAAAACCCTATATGTTGGTAAGATCTTAGAATGGAGAGGGAGGGATGGACCTATGACACAGTAAGCTGACACCATCAGAATGATAGAAATATTTAGCTGGGCAGTGAACAGGCCAGTTCTTAATGTTGCAGGCTGTGACTGAACTCATGATATCAGGTGTCACTGTTATCATCATCATCATCATTATCATCATCGTCATCATCATCATCGTTGTTGTTATCATTATCATCATCATCATCATCATCATTATTATGTGGAGTCCATGGTTCTATCTGAAGAACTAAGCAGCCTACATAAGACTCTGTCTAAACTGTAAGTATGAATACTGTTCTGGCTGTTTGGACTATACTTACAGGCATTATCATCATCATCAAGCGCCTTGCCACATGGCGTTGGCGATCATGGCCTTCCATCTGTTTCTATCCCTTGTTGCCTCAAGCGCCTCTTCCACCCTCTTTGTCTTCAGCCTACCTACGACGCTGTCTAAATTGTACGTATGAATACTGTTCTGGCTGTTTGGACCATACTTACACGTGTTATGCTACCGCACAACCTGCACCACTTCATCTTTGGGCTGTTGTGAATGAGATAACAATGATTATTTTGTTTACTCTTGTCAATTTTGCATACGTATGTGCGTGTCTTTACTGTTTAATTTGAATTGTCTGTCAAGAGTACACTATGTCCATGAAATTTTGCCAGTGGCAACTTCTTTGGTTTTGATTTTGTTTGCTCGTTTGTTTTTGTTCCTTGTCTAGTTCAAGACCTTAAATCACATCTGGGATACCATACAGAAGCTGAACAGAAGAACCGGAACAGGCAGAAATGCAGGATCATCACTGCTGTCTTATTGCCAAAGGCATAATAGATAATAAATACTATAAAGGATCTTCACTGTTATCTTACATGCCAAGGGCATAATAAGTATTAGTACTAAGTAACTTAAATGCTTTTATTTCATTATCGTTGAGCCAAAAGAAATACATGTCCATAATTTTATACATTCATTCAAAATCAGCAAAAACAGCTGAGAATCTCTTGGGGACACATTTGTGGGTCACACACATATGCATGTAAGCCAAAATCAAAAACAAGAAAACCAGTGAAAGGTTTGCTTAATTTACTTCATCACTGTTCAGTGTTCTGTTGGATCTTCTACGTGCTCTGAAACCTGTACATGAGATCTTGGTTTATCATCTTATTTGAAAGTTCAGGGCTCAAATCACAATTTAATGGAGGGTGGCAGAAACATCTCTGTCCAGCCATGATACTAACCCCAGATTCTCTCCTTTTTTAAGCAGGCACTAAGATATGACTTTGCAATACTTTGGTGCCAAACAGAACATGAAGGTTGTTTCCATATTTTGCCATTATCAATATCAAATCATTCTCACTGCAGCACTTTTGTTGTCCTTACTTGCTACAGAGTTCTTCCTCAGACTTGTATGGCAACCTCCCCTAGTGAACGACAAACAGCTGTTGCAAGTGAGAATGATTCAACACTCTGGTGCTGCCAACTATAATGACACAGGATGAAATGCCATGAAATGAAATGAAATACAATGATAAGTCAGCGTTATCCACAAAAAAAACAAGACAAAACAAGATGAGAAAAAGTGAGATGAACAACAACGGAAGTGAAAAATCGAACCGTCTTTATTCTTGATTCTGGCACTTTCTTCTCCAGGACCAAATCATGAACAAAAGTTTGTGACATAAGAAAACACCCCCAAATACATGAAAAATATGTGAGTGTTTGCAAGGTCTCAAGATGCAATCTGTTACAAACAATCTTGTTAATACAGGTACCAGCACATATACATGAACAATAAAGAATGCATAGTAACCAAAGCATTCTCCAGAGCTAAAATCTAAACAAAAACTTCTATTTAGTGTATGAACACATGGACATAACACAACTCTCATCCATCCATTCATATACATCCACCTCACCTAATGATCGGGAAGTAACCTTTGGACAGAGTGGCCAGTACTTGTAATGACTCCAGCCTGACAGGCAAGGGCTCCACAAAGGTATCACCAGAATCATCTCCCTGTGCTCCATTTCCATTGTTTGATACAGGCTGTGGCAAAATGTTCTTCATGCACAGCTTGATCAGCCAGGATGTCCCATGCACTTGTGCCTGCAGCATCTGTTAAGTAGAGAATAAGTGAGGGTGAAAGTTGTTTTTTTTTTAAATCCCTACACTTAGACATGCCTATCTCCACTTACACGCAGAGCAGCACTCAGGCAAAAGCGAGAGTAGCAACTGACACGTGAGAGTAGCATGGTGCACATCCTTACAAATAAATTCACACAAACATAAAACATCAATTTAAAAAAAACTGTTACATTTCAGAAATAATTCCGATAAGATACGATGAAGCTGAAGGAGCACAGTATGTATCGTGCATGGTGGATACTGACAGATAAACAAACAATACAAGGCTACATTTGTGCATATTTGTCCTGAAATGTGTGCATAGGTTTTTGCTTTTTTCGTCCAGAGAGAATCTCTCATAGTTTTGTTGCTTTTCTTTTTATCCAGAGCAATTTTTCACCACCTTTTTGCATAAACATGACTACGATTTGAATCGATCAACCATGCTTTATAATGAAGCCAGCTTTGTTGACATGAGTGATTCTATCTGGCATCATACTTAATTAGCCAAATCCATAGCAGAAAGAACAAGACATATGACTAGTCTGCATCAGAATAAGGCCATTTCTATTTCTGAACATGACCTCACAAGCAAACATTTTAGGCCTACATGTAAGCATTATGGCTGGACATTCCACACATGCGCGCATGCACTGATGTGCACACTATACTTGATTTTTTTTTTCTAAGTGTGATGATCTCAACATGAACATTAGATAACAGATAGCAGTCAGACATACCCTGTCATGCCAAAAGTGAAGCACTTGGCAGACACAAATACTGAAACACCTTTTTTCATAATGAATCAATGATACTCACTGGTACTGGCTGCAGTTTTCTGAGGAAGGTCTACAAAAATTATTAGGGGAAACTGTCACTGGTTCTGGTGAACAGTCTTTACTCATCAAACATTGCAGAATCAGGTTTCATTCTACATTCACAATCCCCTTTCATGTCTATTTCATATTCCCTAGATTCAACACACACAACTGATCAGTGTTTTGGTGATCTCAGAAAATATGCCTTCATCTTCTAACACAAGCCTGATCAATTTCCTTTGTTACCAAGAGTACCCCCTTCATGTCAAAGAGTGCAATTACAGACAGCACAGAATTGTCTTCCCTGAAAAATAATCGGTCACTCGTTTCCTGGTCAAGCTGCGCATGGATATACATGGCATATAATTAGGCTACTCTCAGCCAATGTATAGGCTTTTCTTTTTTCAGTTTTCTGCTTAAAAAGTGTCCACAAATTTTTATATTTGAGAAAGTTTTGATGTCACATCCACAGAGTGCTGATATGAGCTGAAATAAATTAGGCTTTTCTTCCCCACCAGAAAAAAAATCTTCTAGACGTCAGCAATCCAAGAAGACTTTCAGCTTCAGCATTCCAATTGTTCCAGAACTACTTTCACCCATGAAAATAACGCACTGTTCCTTTGTTTGCTTTTTCATATCACTGATTAATCTAAGAGCTACTGAGAAAGGGATGTAGGTTTTACAGTAGATCTGGAAGTTCAAATGGTGACAACCTAATGAACTGAATGAAGAAGACGATTTCAAGTATATGGCACCAGATAAAAAAAATCAGTAAAGACAGAACTAGGTGGGGTCTCACAGTTGGTTTGGCTCTGCAACTGAGTGACTGCTGTTGTTAGAAGAGGGTTTGATAGGCAGTCTCCATGGTAGGATGGATTGAGAGAAGCACTGTTAACCGAGGTGACCTAGCAGCAGTGCAGGATCTCCTCTGGGGGTGACCCCACAGAGGCTTGACATCTCTAGTTCCCATGGACTTCCTGGCACTGTGATTGTGAAATCAACACCACTGAGGCAATGTAGTAGTTGGGGCAGCAGCAGCAACAGCAACAACGACAACAGCAACAACGACAACAGCAACAACGACAACAACAACAACAACAAGTACAAATAAAAACAAGAGCTATTACCCACTTACCAGACAAGACAGTCAGAACAGACAGGTGTTAAGTGTTCCACTGACCTGATCAGTGAAGACAGGAGTCATGATGCCAGGTGAAGAAGCACCCAGTGTGGGTGTAGCAGTATCTGAAGATCCCACAGAAGAAACTGCCGCCAGGTGATTGCCGCTGTTTGTGTCTGTGGTGGTGATAGGAGAGGACGTGCTGTGGCTGTCAATACCTGCACGCGAAAACAAAAAACAAAAACAAAAAAAAGGAAAATAATATTCTGCCAACAGCCAAGATGATTAATAACGAAAAGTTTAATCATAATTTCACTTATAAAGCGCAAACAGTCCACATTAAAAGCATGCCAGCTGTGCTTTTCATGAACAGAATATTATCAAACTTTCAATAAAACAAAAACAGACACTGACAAAACATGAAATGAAAACAAGCACCAGGAACCACAGCAACATGAGCACTAGGAACCACAGTGAAAGCAGACCCAAATATCATAAATGAATTCAAGTAATCACAGACACACAAGCAATGAGCGTGAACATTGCACATGCACACACACACACACACACACACCACACACACACACACACACACACACACACACACACACACACACACACACACACACACACACACACACACTATTTCATCTCCTTTCAAAGTCCACCCTCTCCCTTCCCTTTACTACTTATTCCCAAAAGTCTGTCCTCTGACTCAAACCCGTTTGGCCATTATCCAGGTCATAGGACATAACTTATAATACAAGGAAGCATACAGCATAGTTCTATCATAGTCTCAAGCCAAACAGAATTCCATAACACACACATAGTTCTATCATAGCCTCAAGCCAACAGAACTCCATAACACACACTAGTTCTATCATAGCCTCAAGCCAAAACAGAACTCCATAACACACACATAGTTCTATCATAGTCTCAAGCCAAACAGAACTCCATAACAACAGCATAGTTCTATCATAGTCTCAAGCCAAAACTCATAACACACACATAGTTCTATCATAGTCCTCAAGCCAAAACAGAACTCCATAACACACAGCATAGTTCTATCATAGTCTCAAGCCAAAACAGAACTCCATAACACACACATAGTTCTATCATAGTCTCAAGCCAAAACAGAACTCCATAACACACACATAGTTCTATCATAGTCTCAAGCCAAAACAGAACTCCATAACATACAGCATAGTTCTATCATAGTCTCAAGCCAAAACAGAACTCCATAACACACACATAGTTCTATCATAGTCTCAAGCCAAAACAGAACTCCATAATATACACATAGTTCTATCATAGTCTCAAGCCAAAACAGAACTCCATAACACACACATAGTTCTATCATAGTCTCAAGCCAAAACAGAACTCCAAATTACAGCATAGTTCTATCATAGTCTCAAGCCAAAACAGAACTCCATAATATACAGCATAGTTCTATCATAGTCTCAAGCCAAAACAGAACTCCATAACATACAGCATAGTTCTATCATAGTCTCAAGCCAAAACAGAACTCCATAACATACAGCATAGTTCTATCATAGTCTCAAGCCAAAACAGAACTCCATAATATACACATAGTTCTATCATAGTCTCAAGCCAAAACAGAACTCCATAACATACAGCATAGTTCTATCATAGTCTCAAGCCAAAACAGAACTCCATAACATACAGCATAGTTCTATCATAGTCTCAAGCCAAAACAGAACTCCATAACATACAGCATAGTTCTATCATAGTCTCAAGCCAAAACAGAACTCCATAACATACAGCATAGTTCTATCATAGTCTCAAGCCAAAACAGAACTCCATAACATACAGCATAGTTCTATCATAGTCTCAAGCCAAAACAGAACTCCATAACATCTTCTTTATCATCGCTTTCTCATGGATCATCCCCTTCTTCTTCTCCCCTAATTTTTGAACAGTCATTAGGGCGCCACATCAAAGAACTATTCACTGGATTCCTCCAATTATGTTGGTTGTGTGCTGATGCGTGGGTCTCCGCAAACAGTTTCTCTCTCCATTCTGCAGTATTGTGAGTCCATAGTTGTTTTTTTCTGCCTTTCCCTCTGTGTACCCCCATCCCCCACTCTTAATAGTTCCCTAGAGGACTGATTTAGAAAGCCCCCCCCCCCCCCTCTTAATAGTTCCCTAGAGGACTGATTTAGAAAGGCCATTACATCTTGTTAGCTGTAATATGGCCACATCAATGTAGTTTTCTTTTCTTAAGTGATGTCAACAGATCTTCATATGAGCCAGTGTGCTGCCTGATGGCACACTTGTACAGTGATGGTATAATCAGTGTGTCTGATGTTTAAAACCTTGCAGTAACACTTCATTTCCATGGCTTGGATTCGTCTTTCCAAATCCACTGTGAGGGTTCATGTCTCACAAGCATACAGGAAGATGGAATATATCAACGTACTTAAGAGCCAAATCTTGTGTTTCACAAAGACGTTCTTGTCCTTCTTTATAGATTTCAGCCTGGACAGCACTACTGTTGTCTTTGCTGCTCTTAAGAGGATCGCTGGTGTGCTTCCCAGGAAAGTGATTTCCTTGATCATCTACAGCTGTGAAAACTGTCCCAGAGTCTGGTCCTTCTCTGTCTGATCTTGTCGTAACCTCAGTTTGGGTCGCATATATGCCTGACGTACATTCATGTCAAGGTCTTCGGTGTTGGTGATCTGTGAGCTCTGTCACTCGACATATGGAAACATTCTCTTGAGCAAAACAACATTCACTCATCTGGTTCCACGACTAAGCAAATGCTGTCATTTGTAGTGGGCACAGCAGGAGCATCCTGTCTGTGAAGGACTGCAACATGCAATAGTGAACTCCATCCAAATGAGTGACCCAGCAGCAGTGTAGAGTCTCCTCCGGTGGGTGACCCTACAGTGACTTGACATCATATGCTCTTACAGACTTCACTGCAGTAAGACTTTCAAATATGAACTTGGGATTTTGGTGTGCTGAAGAGCTGAAACGAACAGCACAGAAGCAATGCCACTGAAGCAGACCATGGAAGACAGGTATGACAAAAGACAATCACCTGAGTCATTGAGAGGGGCCATGGGAACAGCAGACAAACTCTTGGCAGAAGTGGTCATGCCCACAGGAGGTGTAGGGGACTGCACAATGTGGAACACCTCCATCAGAGGGGGCTGGTGGCTCACCATCGCTCCCAGACACGTTAGGCAGGCCACACGTACGTTTGAGTCTGCTCACAATAATCAAGCTTATTATATTTACCTCTCGCCCGTAGATTTTGCTATAATTCTATAACAGTATCATAGATAACTGACAAAAGTATAGCTTATACCTAAATAATCCACCCACCCTCCCACCTACACGCATCCATACACACACAAACATGAAATACCCACATACATACACACACACATATACACCTATCTAATATCACTCAATGTGAAAAAAACATTAAATCAAATAATGAACACACACACACACACACACACATACACACACACACACACACACACACACACACACACACACACACACACACACACACACACACACACACACACACACACACACACACACAAAACACACACACACCCCTTCCCTCCACACACACAGACCCATACAAGCATACCTTCATAAACAATTACCTTTATGTGATAAAAAGTGACGCAGTTGTTTCACCACTCTCGATAAAAGACCCGGTTGCATACGATGATACGGAACGTTGACCACCAAAGTAGCCAAGCACTGAAACAGAACATCTAAAACATGTATGGGTTTAATTAAAATGTCTTTCAAATTTTTTATGAAAAGACAATGACAGCAAGGGACCAGCTGCCACAGATTGCATTAGCCCCAAGAGAGTGAAAGAAATGTTGTCTCCCTTAAAATAGTATGAACAGATGAAAATGAACAAAGCAAACCTTTCAGTCAATAGATTAAATTGTCTGGTTTAAAATACGAAATGAAACAGAAAACCTTTGATCAAAACAACACAAGATAAAAAAAAAGGACAGAAGAAATACAGTTCAGGGTTGGGAGCGACAGAAGAAAGACAGTTCAGGGGTTGGGAGCGACAGAAGAAATACAGTTCAGGGGTTGGGAGCGACAGAACAAAGACAGTTCAGGGATTGGGAGCGACAGAAGAAAGACAGTTCAGGGGTTGGGAGCGACAGAAAAAGACAGTTCAGGGGTTGGGAGCGACAGAAGAAAGACAGTTCAGGGGTTGGGAGCGACAGAACAAGACAGTTCAGGGATTGGGAGCGACAGAAGAAAGACAGTTCGGGGTTGGGAGCGACAGAAGAAAGACAGTTCGGGGTTGGGAGCGACAGAAGAAAGACAGTTCAGGGGTTGGGAGCGACAGAAGAAAGACAGTTCGGGGGTTGGGAGCGACAGAAGAAAGACAGTTCGGGGGTTGGGAGCGACAGAAGAAAGACAGTTCGGGGGTTGGGAGCGACAGAAGAAAGACAGTTCGGGGGTTGGGAGCGACAGAAGAAAGACAGTTCGGGGGTTGGGAGCGACAGAAGAAAGACAGTTCGGGGGTTGGGAGCGACAGAAGAAAGACAGTTCGGGGGTTGGGAGCGACAGAAGAAAGACAGTTCGGGGGTTGGGAGCGACAGAAGAAAGACAGTTCGGGGGTTGGGAGCGACAGAAGAAAGACAGTTCGGGGTTGGGAGCGACAGAAGAAAGACAGTTCGGGGGTTGGGAGCGACAGAAGAAAGACAGTTCGGGGGTTGGGAGCGACAGAAGAAAGACAGTTCGGGGTTGGGAGCGACAGAAGAAAGACAGTTCGGGGTTGGGAGCGACAGAAGAAAGACAGTTCAGGGGGTGGGAGCGACAGAAGAAAGACAGTTCGGGGTTGGGAGCGACAGAAGAAAGACAGTTCGGGGTTGGGAGCGGAACAGAAGAAAAGACAGTTTCGAGGGGTTGGGAGCGACAGAAGAAAGACAGTTCGGGGGTTGGGAGCAGCCCAGGAAACACTCCCAGAGCACTCTGTCAGCATTCAGGACCTTCAACGGGAATGTCCTATATTCACATTCATCGGACCTGTTGCCTGGGACAGCAAGAGAAGCAGGGCATCCACACAATATGCACAATAAGCCACCCAAACCTTGTCTAAATATTTTTGCATTAGTGATCTTGAAAACAGTCCTAAAATATTCTGATCTCCATCAAAACCTTTAATCATGCACAATCATCACTGTATTTTACAAATCACTAACTTTTGTGACAGAAATTTTTTTTTTTTTTGCTGTATTTTTGCACAGGCATGTATGCATGTGCATACATATCTGTACATATGCGCATAAGTGACCGTGAGAAATCTTCCAGCTAGCCTGGACATATAACCAAATTTGAATAAATCCATCCAAACATGGTTGATAAATCCTTTCTGATTCTGATATCAAAAGTGATATCTCCACACTTGTACTTAATTAGAAAATTAAGAGACAATTAACAGCATGTACAACTTTAGAAATTATGAAATGATAGAACAATCGACAGACTAAAAAGTGTGCCTATTCATGTTGAACCTTTTCATCAGCATCAGTAATTTCACACGACAAAGTACAGGATCATCGCATTCAAATTTGTTTGGGCAAGGTTAAACACAAACACATCCACGGTCTCAGCACAGACATGCAAATGTACACAAAAACACGAACATACACACACACACACACACACACACACACACACACACACACACACACACACTCACACACAGGCAAACACACACACACACAAACACACACACACACACACACAATAACACACACACATGGATTGCAACAGACCTTAATAAGTTGTGTCAAAGTCAGATTATAGTTTTCAACAACCAGCGCCTGTAGCAAAGCTCGATGCAGCTCTCGTATCATAGACCCCAACACGCTTGAGAGAGAGTGAAGGCTGTTCGCATGGTAAAGCTGCAAAAACACAGAAAATCCTTCAAATCTTGTCCTGTTATTGTTATTGCAATTGTTGCTTAAGAGTCCAGCCGACTGTGCAGAGCCATATCATGGCTATAACCATCTCAAAAAGTACACAATTCCTCACTGTAGAAAAAAAAACCCACCTAGAAAAGAAAATGAAGTCCACATGTTGATGCAGTCATGCACATAATCTACAGATATGCTCCTGGGTTGACCACTCCGTCCAATTTATCACCAGGGGATTTGAAAAACAAAAAAAGTCTCCATCTTTTCCAACTGTAATCTCTGTGTGTGTATGTGTGTGTGGTGTGTGTGTGTGTGTGTGTGTGTGTGTGTGTGTGTGTGTGTGTGTGTGTGTGTGTGTGTGTGTGTGTGTATGTGTGTGTGTGTGTGTGTGAGTGTGTGTGTCTGTGTCTGTGTGTGTGTGTGTGTGTCTGTGTGTCTGTGTGTGTGTGTGTGTCTGTGTCTGTGTGTTTGTGTGTGTGTATGTGTTTATATGAGAGACTTACATTCATGGATATGTTCATGCATGTATTTTCTGGTGCATGTGCAAACATGTATCTTGCATGTGCGTAAGAGAGAAAGAGAGTGAGTGAGAGAAAGAGACAGACAGACAAAGAGAGAGAGAGACACACACACACACACAGACACAGAAAGAGAGAGTGTGTGTGTATGCGCACGCGTGTGTGTGTGTGTGTGTGTGTGTGTGTGTGTGTGTGTGTGTTTTAAACGTGTGTGGGTGTGTCTGTATACATATGCACATAAGTGTGTATGTGTATGTTTGTTTGTTTGCTTTGGGTGTGTGTGTGTGTGTGTGTGTGTAAGTGTGTATGTGTGTGTGTGTGTGAGTAGGATCACAAAATTGAGCCCCATTCACTTTACCATGCGCTACTGAGAGCATTACTCAGTTTTCTTGACCATTACTGCAGGTGTCTGTACCTCCTGAGCCTATTGACACCAGGATATATTATGACAGTAAAGGTGGAGTATAGCCCCCTCACGTACTCAATCCTAAACAGAACTCCATAGTATCATGATCATTATACCCATTAGCATGAAACTATCAATCATCATATATAGCATACCATCAGAAATCTATCCCACATTCTGTGACCCTTCATCCCCTGATCTTATGGTGACCTCAGCTTCAGTTTCCTCAACTATTTCTGCATCTGACATAAATTAAAATGAGATGTTTAGTTTAGTTTCAGGAGTTCATGGGGTTTATCCTTCTAAAGCCATGGTTGTGGTCTCATTGACTCTCCTTGTGTGACTGAGTAAATACTATTGTTAGCATAGAGTTATAAAGCAGCGTCTTAGAAAGCTGGATCAAAACAGGCACTGCTCAACTTCATCAAAGTGATCCACCAGCAGCGCAGGGTCATCTCTGGTAGTTGAACTACTGGGGACTTGACATCACTATCTTCCATGGGCTTCCTGACACTAGGATTTAGATGGAATGATCTTGAGTTTGGTGGTGTGTTGAGAAGCTGGAACGAGGGTGTTAGATCAATGCCACTAAGGGCAGAAGTTGTGATAGGGAAAAAAAATCATTTTCTAAAGAGATTGAAATAAATGGGGACAGAGAGAGGCAGAAGAGGGAGGATGCTGAGCAAAAGAAGAAAGCAGAAAGCACAGAGAGCAGTTTAAGTAAATCAACTTCACCACCAGGCATAACAATAATAATTTCATTGATTATTCAGTGACACCCATCTAACGACTATTTTCTGTTGGAAAATGTAGAGTAGTATACACCTGGTTCTACCACAGTCAAAGAATAAAAACAAAAGGTGTGACACTTCATTGTGACAACTCATTCCACCCATGGAGAGCAACACAAATTTCACACAGAAAACCTATGTGACAAAATATAATATAATACAACACAACACAACAGCACAACACAGCATACACAGTACAACACAACACAACACAACACAAAACAAAATGGACAGGAGAAGGGCAGACGGACCAGATGGAATTGCACATGAAAAACCCATGTAATAAGACACAACACAACACAACACAAACACAACACGGACACAACACAACACAACACAACACAAAATGGATAGGAGAAGGGCAGACGGAGCAGACTGAATTGCACATGAAACACTCATGTAATAAGATACACCACAACACAACACAACACAACACTACACAAGGTAAGATGACGCTACCTTTCCTCTGCAGCAGCCATGAACTGTTTTGTTCCATCAAGCATGGAGGTCAACGAGACCAGAGCTCCCATACGACACTGCAACGCACATGGTTGGCATTTCTGTCAATTTCACTGCTGCTCAGACAAAATGTGATATAACTATTTCATAGGCAATTCAGAGAGACAAAGAATCAAAAAAATATGCAAACCAACCATCCAGGCCATGCAGTCACGTGGCCAAGTACTTAAGCAATAAAACACTAAGAGAACATGGGTTCCAACCTCTGTTGGTTAAAACAAAAACAAAACAATGTATGATTTTTCTGCCTTAACTGGCTTTTATCACAGTTACAGTTTCAGTTAATGATGATGACAATGACAATGATAATAATAATAATAATAATAACAATGATAATATACTACTAATAATAATGATAATGAATGATAAGAATAATAATCAATAGTAATAATCCTGATTATCATCATTATCTTCATCATCATAACAGTAATAACAATATATATAATAACCATATTCGTATAAAGCAAGCAGTCCATATGAAAGGATGCTCGTTGCAACCCGTTATTTATCAGTTATGGCAAAAACCTTGTATTAGTCTATGCTCTCAAAATGATACAGACTGGAGAATGTTGCAGAAACAGAGGAGCATACCCCTCTGACTCTGCACCCTAATAACCAACATCCTGCACTGTGAGCCATGCTAGCAAAACAAAAACTTAATCCTTTGACTCCCTCACCCTGTCAAAGGTGAGGGAGTCAAAGGGTTAAGTTTCGCAGTTGGTGGATACAGGAGTCAAAGGGATATATACATACATATATATATATATATATATATATATATATATATATATATATATATATATATATATATATATATATATATACACATATATTATATATATATATATATAATATATATATATATATATATATATATATATATATATATATATATATATATATATATATATATAGTATATATATACACACAGAGATGGCAATCGTTACCTTGGGTGAGGGATCTTTCAAGATGGATGTGAACAAACTCTGCACATGAGGAGAATTTCCAGCAGCTGCTGAATCAGGGATGAAAAATGGCCAGTAGCCAAACATGGACCGCTTGTCAACCAGCTGAAACAAAACAATGACAATACATATTCATAACTCTCTCTTTGCTATTATGTGACGAGATCGCACCCAATCCCTTGCGACGGTTGGTTACTAACATGCGATCTCGTCGCACCCAACCCAGTGCGACTGTTCCTTACTAATATGCGATCTCGTCGCTGGCAACTTAAAATATTCATAGTTCAAAGTTCGATGGTCATGCGTCAATCAAAGTGGGTCAGGATCAGCAACTGACCATACCTGCGTGCTTTCCTCTGGTTGGCTGGCTATTTTTGGCTTTAGTTTGTCTTTGTGGAAAGGCTGTTGAGAGGCACTGTGGATAAACAGTGCGTGGCAGATTTCGTCTGCTGCGGCAAAATGGCGACTCCGTCTTCATCGGCGAGTACTTCGTCTCAAAATGTGCGTACACGACGTTTCACGGCTCAAGAAGTTATTGAACAGCTGACAACAAATGAATCTGATGTTAAGGATTACGAAGATGATGCAGAAAGTGATGGGTGGCTACCAGATAGCGATCACGACGACGCAAGTGCGGGGCATAGCAGTGATACTGAAGCCAGTGATCATGATTCGGCAGACGAGCCCGTTGCAGTCGGACTGGGTCAAATAGCCGACGCAGATCCGACGGAGGATGAATTTCTGCAATTCCTACTGACAGATTGGAACGAAGATTTTTCTTTTTTTTCAACACTGCCTGCTTATGGGGATGAGAGAAGTGGCCTTCACATCGACCACATGGACAGCCACGCCCCCTTGGATTTTTTCTCCGAGATGTTTGACAACAATAGTTTGGAGGCAATTGTTGAACAAACAAACAAGTACGCGAGGGAAAACATCGCTGCCAGGGGTGAGCTGAAAGAACACAGTCTGTTCAAACGCTGGCCAGAGCAGGGCATCACAGTGAATGACCTGTTAGGGTTTTTCACAATTTGTGTGCACATGTCTTGTGTACACAAGCCACACATCACTGACTACTGGTCAACCTGCCCCTTTCGTGATAGTTCTTTTTCCAGAAAAATCATGTCGAGGGACAGATTTCTCCTGTTACTTTCTGCCCTGCATGTCAGTGACAATGACAGCTACATCCCCAGGAACCAGCCCGGGCATGACCCTCTCCACAAGATAAGGCCAGTCTACGACCACCTTCGCCACAAGTACAGAACTTTGTACACCCCAAAAGAAAACATCTGTGTGGACGAAGCTATGTGTCCATGGAGGGGTAAACTTGGGTTCAGGGTTTACATGAGGGACAAACCTGTGAAGTGGGGTATAAAACTCTACGAGTTGTGCGAGTCAGACACAGCATATGTGTATGACTTTGAAGTCTTTGCTCGTATCCCACAGCTGAGCAATCGGCCTGTTGATGTGGTCTGCCGCCTAGCACAGCCTCTGCTGGGTAAAGGGCGGTCTGTGTACGTGGACAATTATTATTGTTGCCCCGAACTTGCAGACCGCCTTGTTGAGGAGGACACCCACACCGTGGGCACCATCCGTCCTAATCGAAAGGGCTTGCCGTCTCAGCTGAAAACCACAGCCAACCCTCCAAGAGGACAAGTCCAGGCCTATAGACAAGGTGAGATTTTTGGTGTAATAAAAAATCCATATATATAGGCCATAATATATATATATTATATATATATATATATATATATATATATAATATATAATATATATATATATATATATACACAATAAAAACTATATATTGTGCACAGTGATATAAATGTGTATGTGGTGGTGGGGAGCATGTTTGTGCATGCACGCATGCATGTGTGTGTGTATGTGAGTGTGTGTGTACATGTGTGTGTGACTGATTGTACATTGTACTTTACTATGTATGTGTTTTTATGTGTGTAACTGACTGTTTTTGAGTATGTGTATGAATTTGTATGTACATGTGTGAGTACATGTGTGTGTAGTGTGTGTGTTGTGTGCACATGAGTGTGTGTGTGTGTGTGTGTGTGTGTGTGTGTGTGTGTGTGTGTGTGTTGTGTGTGTGTGTGTGTGTGTGTGTGTGTGTGTGTGTGTGTGTGTGTGTGTGTGTGTGTGTGTGTGTGTGTGTGTGTGTGTGTGTGTGTGTGTGGTGTGTGTGTGTGTGTGTGTGTGTGTCTGAGTTATTTCAGTCCTTGAACATCACTTTTGATTGCAGGAGCTGTGTCAGTGCTGAGGTGGATGGACAAAAAGCCGGTCCATCTCCTGACCACCAAGATGGACCCAAGGCAGATGAAGAATGTGGTATCCCGCACCAACCCCAACAACCAGAAAATGAAGCCGGAAGCTGTGCAGGACTACATCAACAACATGGCAGGGGTTGACAAAAGCGATCAGCTCATGGCATACACACCATTTCATCGCAAGACCATGAAATGGTGGAAGAAAATGTTCTTCCATCTTTTCACCCTGACCATGATCCAGGCATCTATTCTTCACAACATCTACCACACAGGGCGTGGGACAAGAAAGATGCCCCTGAAAGATTTTGTGGTGAAGCTTGGTCTTGCGATGAACGACAAGTACCAGGCTGGTGTTGCTGCTGCCGCTGAAGCTGCTGCCCGAGTTGCTGCCCAAGCTGCTGGCCGCCCCCCTGCTCCTGGTCCTGGTCCTGCTGCCCAAGCTCCTCCTCCCCAGCCCGGTCCTTCTGGTGTGGCCCAAGCAAGGCTCAGTGGAACCGGTCACTTTGCTGAGCAGATTGGCAAAGTTGCTTCAGGCTCTGGCAAAAACAAGTTCAGGGTCTGCCAGGTCTGCTACCACAGATCCAAACGACATGAGGGTGTGAGGGTGCGCAAGTCAAACAGCCAGTGCTCCAAGTGTGGTGTCGCATTGTGTCAGAAGCCCTTTCAAGGTGGTGGTGATACAAATATCACATGTTTTCAACTTTTCCACACCATCCAAAACTATGTTGATTATTGAGTGTGTGTGAGTGTGTGTGTGTGTGTGAGTGTGTGTGTGAGTGTGTGTGTGTGTGTGAGAGTTGGTGTGTGTGTATATGTGTGAGAGAGTGTGTGTGTGAGTGTGTGTGTGTATATGTGTGAGTGTGTGTGTGAGTGTGAGTGTGTGTGTGTGTGTGTGTGTGTGTGTGTGTGTGTGTGTGTGTGTGTGTGTGTGTGTGTGTGTGTGTGAGGGCTACATCCGGTCAGTGACAGTGAACTATCAGTGAATCTGAATGTGATTGCTTATCATTTCTACAATGTGGCTGTTTCCCATGGACATATGAAATCAACATTATGAAATACTGCAGTGTCAAGTGTGATTGTGTTTATTGGATAAATCACCTTCTACAAACAGCAAAGGAGCAAATTAGTGAGTCATTTTGCACTGATTTTGTCTTTTTAGATTTCTAACCACAGAATTACAAAGTCTCCAATCTGTGTCTTCTAACATCTTTTTTCTTTGTTATTATTACTAATCCTTATAGCAGGCAGTGTGCCTCATTCAAAAGTGTGAGCGAGTGTGAGAATGTGACTTTTCCTATGTCACACCTGACATATAAATGTAAGTGTACACTCTTGTCAGTCTGCATAAACATTTTTCAATGTTATTTCTTGCCATCAGTAATGTTTGTTTTGAGAAAAATCTCTTATCAAAATTTTTTTACTATTTGACCAAAATCTACCCCATTTTTGTGATTTTTGAAAAAAGTGCTTTTTTTTTAAAGCTATCAAAAATCAAACATATTAAATTCCATGCATTGAAACTTTGCCTGGCATTAGTTTGGTATGTTGTGCACATTATCTGAAACTTTTACAGTTCTATCTATTATAGTTTATTTTTTACAATTTTTTTTGTAACCTATACAAACGGCCAGTATACAGTGTTTGTGAGGGGAAGAAATTGGCCAGTATAGAGTGTTTGTAAGGGGAAGAAACTTGCCAGTATGGAATGAGTTAAAAAAAAACCTATTTCTTATAGGATTCCTATAAGTACTTCATGAGAATTTTGCCCTGTCAAAATATGAGTACCACATATAACAATGCATGGGACAATCACGGATTTTGCACAATTCTGACAAAGTGAAATCTAATCTTTTCCAACTGAAGACATAATGCTGAACAAAATACAAAAACCATCATTTATATACATACCTTTAGTAGTTTCTGAGATCATACATTTGAGTTGCTTGGGTTAACATTAAGTCCACTTGCTGAAAATCCACTTGAACTTTAAAAATTCACATTTTACTTCAAATTTCAATAGATTTGACATTGCAGAATTTCTACATGTAAAATTCTAAAGACAGCTATCTTAGGGTCCGCTGAGTCTACCCAGCACAGTGATTTATCCATGAAAACGCCATGCAGCATCAAAAATAAAGAACAGTCACTACACAGGACTTACGCAAGTGTTTACCACATTTACCATAATCATTTTGGATCCTTTTCTAGCACATATCATCTCTGGTATTAATGCATACATTATTTCTAGAGTGCTGTCATGAGCAAATTGAAATGAAACTGAAAACAAAAAAGTCTTGATTTTTTTCACTGAAAACGAAACAATCTTGATTTTTTTTTAGGAACTTTTAAGCCTGGGAGTGGATGCTGAAAATATTGATATACATTAGTAATGAGCATATAAAGAATACAAAAACAGCCGTTAAGAAAATGAAAGAAGAGTTGTATCCCTTACACTGGTACGCCCAGACAGAAAGACTGCATATGTGTGGATACCCCTCTCCTCTAGCCTAGGCAGCAGATATGATGAGTTGTACATAGAAAAAAATGCTTCACCTGTTTGGAAGCATAGGACCTTCCACTGACAGAAGTAAGTACAGACAAGAGCGCTCTGGGAATGTCTCCTGGGCTGCTCCGAAACCCCCAGCAGCCTTTCTTCTTTCCATCATTTTTCTTTTTTTTTTCTTGCATTGTTTTCCTCAACGTGTTTCTGTTTTGTTTTGTATTTCAGACCAGAAATTTTATTCTGTCAAGTAAAAGATATATTTTGTTCGCTTGTTTTTGTCCTTCTGCTGGGCATACCATTGTAAGGACGACAACTCTTCTTTTCTTGTCTTTGGGCTATGTGCCTTGACTATCTACATTTGTTTTACTTTGCAGTCAGCCCCTGACAGTCAATCTCTTCTCAAAAACAAAAAAACATTCAAAACAGAAAAAATGAAAAGACGAAGAACAGGTACCTTGCAAACAGCAGCCAGACAGCTGAAGGCAGCGATTCTCACTTTGGTGCTGTGCAGATGACTCTTTCCTACCTGCCCACTCTCTGTGTCTGAAAACTCTGAATCCGAACTTGTCAACTTCGCCCAGGTTGGATGAAACACAGACTCGAACCCTGATACTGAATGACCCCCTGCAGCACATGTCTCTGTCTGTTCAGCACTGTCACATATATTTTCACCACTGTTGGGGGCTTCTTCACCTGGCCCGCTTTTCTTTTTGCGTGTCTTCTTGTTTCTGGATTTGGAAGATGTTGGGGTGGATTGGTCTGTTTTGTGTGTGTTGACTAGAGCAGGCGAGGACCCTGGAGGTGATCTGGTGTTGTAACTTGACGTCATGGTTGGAAACAGTTCTGTAGGGATTATGACTGGTTGACCCATGCCGTGAAACATGTAACCCTAGAAATGAAATGTTTTCATTAAGCAGGATGGTTACACATACATGTTACAGTTTCACACCAAACTAACACATTACACAAGGACCTTTCAAAAAAGGCAAGAAGCTCAATTACTAAAAACAACAGTAACAATAAACCAGGACAACAGAACATTTAAAAGAAAATGAAATACAGGTACCTAAGGGAAAGTGTGACGCATGGGAGAGAAATGTGAGATTCCATAAGCCATTTTACCATTGAGTGCCCCTTAAATTGCTGTAGGTGGCAAAAAGATGGAATCTGATCATCATTCTAAAACTTATAAAAGAGACAGCAGATCTGAATTTCCTCCAAACTACACACAACTGATCACGCCACATGAACACCAGTCAAAGGCAGCCAATGGGAACAGTACCAGCTGCACATCAATAGAGCATGTGGCCTTCTGGTTAAAGCATCTCCCTCGAACGCAAAAAACCTGGATACTAAACACAGATCGGTCAGGGATCTTTCTTCCCCCTCCAACAGATCGTAAGTGATGGTCTAGATTCCCGTCTTTTGGACGAGACAATAAACAGAGGTCCTGCCCATGTGCTGCACAAATTCAGTGCATGTTAAAGATCTTAACTCACTCGGTACGACGGAACGCTATAGCGGTCGTGATGAAAGGCACGGTTGCGTACGACGGAACGCTATAGCGGTTTCGATAATTAAAATTTTTTCGACGCTCCCCTTTTGAGCCTGCATGCCTACCATAGCCACAGTGGTCACTGCAAACATGTCAAGGGTCAAGTGGAAAGTTACTTCGTGAGATTCCGTAACACTACACTCATCAGGAAGCGATTGTCTTCAGCACCCCGAATGACTTGCTAATCTGCATTCGTGTCGAAAATGGCGTCGCAGGCGAGTACGAGTTTTCAAACAAATTAGATCGCGACGGCCGCGTTTTACTGCTGCTAAAGTGATTGAAGTGCTTCAGACTGAAGGATTGGACATCGAGGAGTATGCTGAAGATAATGGTGAAAGTGTATCAAGTGATGGAAGCTGCCAGCAAGAAGGTACTGACAGTGACCCAGTTTCAGACGACAGTGAAGTGGGAAAGGGAGGTGGGCATACACGTCACGAGAGGCGAGCAGTCAGCAGGCCAAGTACAGCGAGTCGCATGTCTGATGGAGGTTTCATTATTTTTATGAATGCATGACTGGCACGAAGATTTTAAATTTTCTCCCACTTTGCGTCCTTCTCTGGCTCTTGTGGCCTGCATGTCTCATTTGAGTGCCACACCCCCATAATTCCCCTGTGTAACAATTTGTAACATTTATTCATATAATATCACTAATAATCTTTTTTTTTACCCTGAGCAAAGTCTACTTTATTCATGTTGTTTTGTGCATACAAAGACCTTCTCACCTTTGACTGTGTGTTCATGGAGCTGATCAGAGTGACTGACTGTACAGTGATCCAGACCACAAAATTTGGGGTATTTTCAACATGGCACATGACGAAGAAATATTCAAGGAAGAGCTTCGATATTTTGGCATGAACTAACTCAGCATGTAAATATTCAGATCTGAAAGTTTCATTTTGATCCTTTATGTTTTGGTTTTTTTGTGATTTTTTTCCTAACCCTTCAAAATGGGCCGTACCTGGGGAAACGCAAGGGGAAAACTCTCCGTACCGAGTGAGTTAAGGAGCTGTCTCTGACAAAATTCTGTTGAAAATTCCACTTTAATACATATACAGATATACATATACATGTATATACAGAAAATAAAAGACAAAAATGGACAATGCTGCACAGTGGTGACACATTTTTCCTGGGGAGAACAGCCCGTGAATATCACATGGTAAACCACTGTGACAAAAAGTAAATATATAAATGCAAAGAGCTTGGTCTAAGGAAAACTCCATGAGGAGGTAGAAGCTGACCATAGGAAAACCAATGCAGATTTTACATAAGTATCCTATATTTATCAGGGAAGTGAATGCTTCTTAAACTCGATAGCCATCTATTTGTGTAAGTTTTACAAAGTTACCCAATGTTTCCCCTACAAATATCATTCAAAATAATCTTCTTAAATATTCTGAGATGGTATGACGGGCAAGAGATTAAGACATCAGACTTCCAACTGAAATTCAACCCTACCTGGTAGTGTCCGGTGAGCAAAACAGATTTTTCCGATTTGCTGGTCAATATCTGTGCAGATTTACTAGTGCCTGAACCCCCTTCATATGTATACATATACAGAACATCATATCCCGATACATCTCGAAAGTCGAGTCAATGTTCAGTGGCTTATGGAAATACAAACATACCCAGCTTACAACCCCACCCTACATGGAATATGCAGACTGTGCAGTAGCATAATGCCTGCACAATGTGGATTAAACAAATGTGCACCTCCAGATCTATAAAAGCACCGTTTGGAACAAAAACTGAAAACATCTGGAACTGAAACAAACTTTTCTCTTTCTCCCTTTGAAAAGTAGTCTGTTTGCAACTGAAGTGTGCTATAAACGGAAACAGATGAATAAAATCTGCTCTTTCTATCAAATCAACTTCACTGCCTTCTACATCAGCATACTGATCCCAGGTTTAATCAAATCTCAAGACTTCACCAACACTTAATGTTTATATGCAAGTTTATGGCATACGCCATGATGATTTTCTATCTTTTTCCATCACATGATATCTGCAGCGTTAATGGATCAGGAATTTTATGACCGCTGCACCACATGTACAGCTATCTGATACTGCAAAAATACTTTTTTTTCCCCAGAATCCTATTCTCCCTTCATTATCCATACAAGTGAGAGGAAGAGACTGAGATAGGAAAAGGAGAGAGGGGGGAGGAAGAAGGAAGGAAAAGAGAGAGAATGAGACGGGAGAGAGACAGACAGACAGACAGAGAGAAAGAGAGACAAAGAGAGAGAGAGAGAGAGAGAGAGAGAGAGAGAGAGAGAGAGAGAGAGAGAGAGAAGACAGAGATAGAATGAGTGTATAACTTTGTATGACTGCAAGTGCATATGTGTACAAGTATATGCATGTAAAAGTGTGTGTGTGTGAAAATACATGTGTGTGTGTGTGTGTGCGTGTGTATGTGTGTGTGTGTGTGTGTGTGTGTGTGTGTGTGTGTGCGTGTGCGTGTGCGTGTGCGTGTGCGTGTGTGTGTGTGCATGTGACGATTTTATCATCTTGAAATACTTTTGTTTGGTGTGCGTGTTGCATATATGTCAATTCAAATTGTGGAGCTGCTGAGCTTTAACATTACCAGAAATGTATGCAATCTATCAATATTTCATTATTATCATTATCATCAAGTGAAACTAACCTTCAAGGCAGCTAGTAATTGCCCCAGATGTGGCTCCACCTCCACTTTAGCATTGACAATCAGACTGTGGATGGCTTGCAGAGCTTCTATCACTAGCTGAAAAAAATATTACACATTCACTGTCACATTAGTAACCCCCATGCAAAGGTATTCACCAACTAACACTGTAGTGTAAAACAAAGGACACTTCTTTTTCTTTTGGTTCAATGTCTACATGGCCCGGCCACATTTGGCAATGAATGTTGTTTTTTCCAGTTCCTATGGGCTGTCATAACAAAGCACAGGGATCACAATAAACTCTCCAGACTTAATGTATCAAAACTATCACAAATTTATCACTGTTTATGGATGAAAGAGTTACACTGCACACAGAAATCATGACACATACATACTGATACTATTTCACACAAAATCTGAACTGGTAAACTAAAAGCACACAGATCAATGTGGAGGTAAACTGCCATTTTTGTTTTTTATTTGCTTGTATTATCATGGGTGCCACAAGGAGAAGGAGCTGATGATCAGCAATGAGCTGGAAGCCATCAAGTGAAGAAATGCTTTGTGATGTCAAGGTCCTTTTTACCCCATCATTCCAGCTCTTCCTTGGTCTGCCTCTCGCTTTCAATCTAGATATCTATTTGTTGAGTTTGGAGTTTGTTCATGAGGGTTTCACAGCACTCGGACAATTCCATATGTGCTCACCCAAATCCTCCTAAGCCTGCTTTATAACATTATACACTTACAAGGTCTTGAAATGGAAGGAGGGATGGAAGGAAGGATCTATCAAACACTAAGCTGACAGCACAAGAATGATGGAAATTAAAGTGGGCAGTGAACAGGCTTTTAACCACAGGCTTTTAATGTTTTTGCACTGGGACTGAACTCCACATTTCAGATCTTGAGTCCACAGCTCTATCAAAAGAATCAACCAGCCTGTGGAAAAAATGTTTCTGCTGGGGCAACACTTGTTGAGTCAGCTGATGGGATTGAATTCTGGTCAGATGACCAACCATTCAATTCTCTGTTGATGAATATGACAGCAGTAATGTTGTTCCCAAGCTTTCTCTATCTTGATATTTTTCAACATGTTGCATCTTCTTTTGTTGACAATTCTCCTCAAACAATGCATCTCACAAAGAGTGATGTTGTGCTTTAGGTTTTAAGACAGGGTCCAAGTCTACAACTGATATGTTAGGGTGGGGATGAGAATGTTGGGACGTTTTAGGAGTGGGGCAAGTCGATAGCTGACAATGTTTGCTCTATGCATTCTGGTTTCGATCTCTCAGTTGAGTCTTCTATCTGCTCTGAAGATGTTACCGAGGAAGTTGAATTTACTCATATGTCTGAGTTTAGTGCCATTAGTATTGATGTAAACATTGTCAGATGTTCTGCCGACCCTCATCATTTCAGGTTTTGCTCTTGCTGATTTTCAAGCTGTGGCTTTCATAAGCTGTTTTCTGGTTGGTCGCGTGTTCCCACAATCTTTATTCTTTGCATGCTAGGCTCTTCTTGTCTGCAAACAACACTCAAAGATTCTGGGCTTGCCTTCTGGAGTTCAACCTCTGTCCCTGTCATGGGAGGTGGAAACAGACATAATCTGACTAACAGGGCCCTGAAGTAGCTGTGACAGGCCTAAAAAGCCGGTATTGGATAATGTAATAGCAAAACAAAGCAACTCCAACAGCTATTTACAATCTCAAAACTATGACAACTTTATCCCTACTTTCATGTGAGAGGCTTGTTTGCAAATGGGATGCATTACATACACAAAAATGCGTTATTACCATATACTATAGAAACCCTGCACTGGTAAATAAGGTACATATATCAAAGTAAACTCTCACGACTATTTGTTGTTTCAAAACTATGACAAGTTTATCATTGCTCATAGATAGCAGTGTATTTTTTAAATTGGAATTTTCAAACAAACACACAGGCACACAGACACATTCACACACACACACACACCACACACACACACAGGCACACACACACATTCATTCACACACACACACCACACACACACACACACACATTCACACACACACACACACACACACACACACACACACACACACACACACACACACACACACATATATATATTATATATATATATATATATATATATATATATATATATATATATATATATATATATATATATATATATATATATATGTACACAAACAACCACATGCACCCACACAAATGATGATTACAAAAATTCTGTTGTTCAGTACACAGACAGTGGTATACACCACACACACACACACACACACACACACACACACACACACACACACACACACACAGGGTACCTTACCCTACACTGCAGATCACTAAACATTTCAAGGGAGGGAATAATGTGTAGTAGATTCAGCAAAGCAGTGAAGCAACTGACAGCATTCGCGTGGTTCATCCCATCCTTTTCTGTGGTTCTGGGAGGGGAAAAAGGAAAAAAAATCCCTGCTTTAAAATCACACACACATACATGTACAAGAGTAAACATGCTGGCATGCACACATATGCACAAGACCGGTTTCTCCCCTATATGATCAATGTGTAATATGGCAAGTGACAATGTATAATTTCAGAAATTTGAGGTGCAAATGCACAATGTTAATGGATACATGAGTGTACCATCCCATCACATCTAATAAAACTGTTCAACATGCACTAACAGACTCTATTGAAAATATGCATGTAATTACATTTTCCTAAATCTGAAACCATTGTGGCTCCTGTTAGGATGAAAATGCAATATCTGTGCATGTGTGTTTGTGTATGTGCATGTGCCTGTGTGCCTGAAATCACTAGGAGAGACTAAAGAGGTAGAGATAAGTGAAACCCGATCAACTTTTAAACAACGTAATCTCTTACAAAGATCTCATCTCAAAATTGCAAAGAATACCTAGACTCTACAGAAAAGTCTCCCATTTACACCTGTTGCATTCAGTGTTATACCAGCCCACAAGAATCATATTAAAAAGGCAGTTTGTTTACATGTGGACCCACAGCCAGCGCTGTACATATTGAAAAATCAAGCTGCGTTTCCTATAGTTTAGTGGTATGTATAATTTTTGCGATCTTAAAATATCAGGATGTGATGCATAAAGGAATAGTGGCATAATGAAGCATTCCAAAACTGACATTATTTTCAATGCATAAAGGAAACAGGTCTGTATGCACATATGCAGATAAGCACACATGCACACATACACAGAGATAAAAAAGATCAAAGAAAGAACACATCAAAAAAGAATGTAGGAATGAAAATTCCTGTGCACACATCAAAAAGAGATGGATGTAAATGTAAGTAAACAATTTGCAATTGTAAGCACACTAACTCTGTGTGGTGGTGGTCTTTGATTTCATGTCTATTCACTAAAGTGATTTTAGACAACAACAAAAAAAACCAAAAAAAAACCTAAGGAGAAAAGAGGAAACTTGGAAATGGTTAATCGTCAGGAAGAAGAAATGAAAAAAAAAAAAAAAAAAAAAAAAAAAAACTGTGCCAAAGACGAGAAAGAAAATTCACAAATGACATTATCATAATTAACGATTGAAACAGTAAAATTAGCTAACCATAACATTGAACATGAGAAATAACGGCGCGCGCATTAAAGATAATTCGCTATAGGACTTTTTGACAGGCTAACAAAAAATTCATATGTTAATTAAAGATGGTGAGGCAAATATGTCAGAAACTGTCTTCGTTGATAGCGTAGGTATATGTCATTTTACCCGAACGCATGAAAGAATATGACTATGTGTTATCTTCTTTCCACACAGACACACTACATTCCTGGTGTATTTTGTTTTGAATGCATCAAGTTTCCACCTATACATAAGGGATTGTATACTTCTTCTGGCAGGAAACTGCTTAGGTGTTTTGCTAATTTCAAAGTTCTGTGTGTATGTGTGTGTGTGTGTGTGTGTGTGTGTGTGTGTGTGTGTGTGTGTGTGTGTGTGTGTGTGTGTGTGTGTGTGTGTGGATGTGTATGTGTGTGTATGTGTGTGTGTGTGTGTGTGTGTGTGTGTGTGTAAGCATACTAACTTTGTGTTTGTGTGTGTGTGTGTGTGTGTGTTGCACGCGCACATGTGTGTGTGTGTGTGTGTGTGTGTGTGTGTGTGTGTGTGTGTGTGTGTGTGTGTGTGTGTGTGTGTGTTGTGTTGTGTTGCTGTGTTGTGTTGTGTATGCAGTGCTGTGTCGTGTATGCTGCGTGTGTGCATGTGTGATGTGTGTGTGTGTTTGTGTGTTATGAAAGTGTGTGTGTGTATAAGTGCATGCAAACAGGCATAACATTAAACAAGATATGAACATGCATTCATATATGTGTTTAAAATGCATACACATACAAACATACACACACAAGTAAACACATATGGGCACACACACACATACACACACACTCACACACGTACACACACACACACACACACACACACACACACACACACACACACACACACAGAATCCATACCTAACAGCCAAACATCTGAGACAGTGTGTAGCCTCCCCCATAGCTCCAACATCAGGATTAGACAAGCTGATCACACGGACAAGCACTCCAGACTGCCCTACCAGGAAATCTTCATGCTGAAAGAATTTCACCACAATGAGATTAAAATGTCACAACAATGCAATAAGATGTTGAATAAAAGATACTAATACAAGAGAAACCATATCAAGATGCCACCACAATGTAACAAGATGATTGGATTGGACTGTGGACAGGATTATCCGATTCATATTTTCAATATATTCAACAGGAAATATATGGTGGAGGAAAAAATGCTTTTCATAGTCTCTCTCACTCACATGTAAAAAGGGTTCCCAGTGGTCCTCCATAAGCACAGCCACTGCCCGCAACTTATCAGCGAGAGCCC
>JAPXFY010000022.1:28696058-28721058 GCA_030674185.1 Monoplex corrugatus | reverse complement strand
ATGTTGAGGATGAAATAGACCATCTTCTGTAGTGCATCCACAGGCTCTTGCAACCTTTCCACAGGCTCATGAATATCAGTCAGATCTTCTTCTTTATTGACTGATACCTCTCGTAGTCCTGGAGGATGTGTTCTGATGTCTGGCATCTTCTCCACAGGGGCACAAGGGGAATGGGACAAATTGGAAGCGCTTGTTCATGTGTAAGTTCAGTCTGTTGTGCTTAGTTCGCAAGCAGAAGATAATGACTTACTCTTGATGGGATAGCTGATGGTAACTGTCATGTAACTTGGGTGCTCTGAACAGTTTTGATGATGATTTTTGTCTCTGTGATGCTGATGCTGTAGTCATTTTGTTCGTGCTCTGCTCCCAGCTTCACCAGTTTGTCCGCCTCTTCCATTCCTTGGATACCACAGTATGAAGAGATCTTCTGCAGTACCTGATGCACCTGATGTTTGTGGTATATGCAATATAATGGAAATAGCTACATGGTTATTTACATCGGATGAGAATGGCACTCACCCATTGAGGTCCCTGCAGGGTTAAGCAGCGCCAGATCCTGCACCTTAACAGGATCCACCCTCAGCTACTGGAGGTCCCATCTATGAGAAGAAAGCTGTTGGCTACATTTGAGAGGAAAGTTATATATGAGAGGAAAGGTATATATACATATGAGAGGAAAGCCGTGTATACATATGAGAGGAAAGCTAATTTAGTAATATACATGTATATGAGAGGAAAGCGATTGGTGACATATTGCAGCAATGTTACCTCTATCAAATGAAATGACAGGAAACATGGTGACTACTCCTCAGACCACCAAGCTCCATGGCAGCCATCAGAACTGGAAAATAAGGCAACATTATTCACTAAATGTGGCCTGACTATGTAGACAGTGAACTAAAGAAGATCAAGCATTGACAATAAATTGATAATAAATAGTACTAATGATTATGCTCCTCATTTGCAGGTATTTCTTGGGTACAGGGCAATGCTGAGAGCCTCCCTTTTCCAGAGTCATCCTTTGATGCTTACACAATAGCTTTTGGAATTCGTAATTGCACCAACGTGCAACAGGTAAGAATGCTGTTCTCTGTGCAAATGGCATGAATGATATTTAACAAGGATAGGTCCCTCTTATTCTCTTTTTCTCCTGCATCTCTCCTTTTTACACCCTCTTTCTTGTGTTACTTCCTTCTTCTTCTCCCTCATCTTCTTTGTCTTTTCAACCTCTTCCTAGTGCTCTTTCCCCCATTTTCCACTTCAGTTTCTCCTCCTCTTACTCCTACAATGTCTTTTCCTTGTTTGAGTTTGTTCAGGTTGGACTCGACATACATCAACAATATCATATGCACTGCACCCAGTGATAATCTGGCAGACCCTTTGAGCCAGTGCAAAATCCTTTGTGCTGGCAAGGTCCTGAAATGGAAGCAGACATATCTGGAGAGGGACCTAGGAAAAACTAAGCTGACTCCATCATAATGAATAAAATATTAAACAGGCAGTGGAGAAACCAGTTTTTATGTTGCTTGTTGAGATTGAACACATATTGATATCAGATCTCCAGTCCACAGCTCTGTCAACAGAGTCAGATGATCCTTGTAAGTAGGCCTACCGTGGTCCGGCAGAGAGTAAAACCCACAGCTTCTCTGTTATCAGTACGGTACTCTAACCAGCTGAGCTGGTGGTGGTAAAAAAAAACTGGCTCTCCTGATGGTTAAACCCATAACCTCCGGTTAAATTAAACACATGGTGCTCTAACCGAGTTAACAGAGCTAATGCTGTGGCCCACTTGAAGGTTTTAATCCAAGGGAAACTACTATAGGCATGTCATTGTCTCATACGCAATTGTTTCCCGTTGACCGTGGAATCGTGTACATGTATTGTGTTTTCACAGCAGTGTTTCTTAGTATATCCAGAAGTCGATAACACTTCAGTTTGATTCGTAAGACTCAAGGAACTTTAATTTGTAAAAACATCTCATTCTTCTAGATATTACTTCCTTACAAATATTTCACGTTTTCCTTTTTTTTTTTTTTTTCTTTTTTTTTTTTAGTATTCATTGATATAATTTCAAAATTTTCAAAAAGTAATTGAAAGCATCTATGGGAAAACTGTTTAGAAATCCTAAAAGTAGATGTAATAAACTTTGAAATATTGTATAATTTGTGTCTTATCATTTTGTGTAAGTCTGTTGAATTTTTGAAATATGGCCCAAATCATCTGTCTTCATTAATGATTAAGTAGGGTGATGGGATGAAAGGGAAAAAAAGAAAACTGTTTTTCATATCAACATGGATGAATGTGCGCATACATGTCTGCCTGTCTGTCTGCCTATGAACAAAATGGCCATGCCACTATTAGCAAGATTTCTCAGCTGTTTTAGTTTTTTTTTGTTTTGTTTTTTAAATTCTTTTCATAGGTCCCTTTCCCCCTATGGGGATGATGTGGGCTCTTTCAGTATAAATAGTATCCCCACCTTCTAGAAATTCTGTGCTAGAAATTTCCTCTTTTCTGTCACTCTCTTTCAGTCTTTGTTTCTACATTGTTCCTTTGCTCTCTGTCATTTCTTCCTATCATTTTCTGCTTTGCTGGTCTATTCACCTGTAAGTGTTCCATAAAGTCTTACATACTTTTCTCTTAGGATTTGATAATTGGGTACATATATTAAGTGCATTTCTGGCTCTAGGGAAATGAGATATGCTGAAGCAATATTTGGTTATTTAGGCCTGTATCTGTTTTAGTGTCCTTAGTTATGTTTAAATCAGTATTCAAGTATGTTTTTTAAATCCCCTGTGCAATAAATTGGATGGAGTGGTCCATGCCAGCTGCATCTCCTTAAATTATGTGTGCAAAAGCATTGATATATGTACTTAATTTTCTTTTCCATTTTGTTGTTGTTGAATTATTGTATGTTTTGAAATGGTTATAGCCCTGACATGGATGTACACAGTTGGCTGGGCTTTAAACAAAAACAACAGTAACATAGGTCCCTTTCAGTGAGTAACACAGAGCTAATCATGTATATCTATATACCAGGGTTGTTAAAAATGAGAACAGTATTTGTTTACTTGATAATTTCAGCTATCTGAAGGCAGATTTTAATTAGTTTGATCAAATGTGACTGCTGAACAGTTGCTTTGAGAAAATGTCATTGAAACTGTCCGAAGTATCTTATGAGAATCATCAAGTATTATTTAGTCATTTATTCTTTAATTTTGACTATATATTCATGTTAGCATAAAGGTTTCGTAGTATAATGTAATTGTCCAATATTTTGATCACTGTGGTTATAATTATAAACAAAATATGAAATACTATATCTAGATTCTTTTCAGACTGACTTGAAACCTATTTGGGTCATGTCTGATGTTTAACATTATCCAAAAGCTCTTTGCCTGGAAGTCCATTCAGATTAGTTTAAAGTAAGTTCATATTTAGCGTAAATATTTACAAAGCAAAATGTGTTTAAATAAGGACAATAAAGGAGATTGTTAGAATGGCTTGACCACAACATTATTTTGTTTTATCAGGTGGTGAAAAAGGAGTTTGTCAGAATGGCTTGACCATGCTGTTATTTTGTTGTATCAGGTGGTGGACGAGGCATACAGAGTGCTGAAGCCAGGTGGTCGCTTCATGTGTTTGGAGTTCAGTCAAGTCACCAACCCTCTTTTGCGGAGGTATATGTAGCTTGATTGTGTGTGCGTGTGTGTGTGTGCGCGCGCGCGTGTGTGCGTGCGTGTGTGTGTGTTTGACTGTATGTATGGTTGTGCATGTGTGTGTGTATGTGTGTGCGTGTGTGTGCATTTGACTGTATGTGTGGCTGTGCATGTGTGTGTGTGTGTGTGTGTTTGACTGTATGTATGGCTGTGCATGTGTGTGTGTGTGTGTGTGTGTGTGTGTGTGTGTGTGTGTGTGTGTGTGTGTGTGTGTGTGTGTGTGGCTGTGCGTGTGTGTGTGTGTGTGTGTGCGTGCGTGCATGCATGTGTGTGTGTGTTTTTGACTGTATATATGGCTGTACATGTGTGTGTGTGTGTGTGTATGTGTGTGTGTGTATGTGTGTGTGTGTGTGGCTGTGCATGTGTGTGTGTGTATGTGTGTGTTTGTGTGCCTGTCTACAGTTTGCAGGAGATCAGCATCACCACTCTTTGTTGCCAGTTTTGCATTCAGCAAAAGCTTGTTTTTACATTCTGGCCCATTTGCCTGCTTTTTTCCCCTCTTCGCCTGTATATAAATTAGTATTTTGCTTGTATTTTGAGGTCTGTTCCATTGTTTGCCTAGGAGGTCAGAACTTGAGAATTTTTTGTCATACTATATAAGTATTTGGCATTTATGTATTTGCCTGTCTGTCTGTTTCTTTGACATTGCTGGCTTTTGAAAGTGCTTTCAGTTTTGAGATGGCTCTTAAACTGGATCATTAACAAGAAGAATTAAACTATGTATCTGTGGTTTTGTGGCATTTGGTGTTTTTCATTGAACTGAACATTTGTGTATTTGCTGTTTCTTGTTGACATGAATGTGGCATTTTGCTGTTTCTGATCGAATTGTGTACATGTTGAATTGTCTATGGCATTCACGGTCTCTCATTGAAGTGAATGTCTATGGCATTTTTGCTGTTTCACGTTGAACTGAATGTCTCTGCCATTTGCTGTTTCTCATTGAACTGAATGTCTCTGCCATTTCTGTGTCTCGTTGAACTGAATGTCTGTGCAGGGGTTAAACTTGGTATACTTGCAGATGGAAATCTTTTTTTTTAATTAGTCTAGACGGAAATCCATTTAAGAAGAAGAAGAAAATGAATGTGTATGTCTGTGCAAGAAATGAGGACAAGATATGATTAAAATAAAATATACCTTTTCATGATTTCTCTGTGTTAAAAGCAGTAAACTTGTCAATATTTTATATGAAAATGTTGATGTCTTTTAAGTAACTATTTTATTTTGGGGAAAAGCCAAAAACTCATTGTTGAACTGTAGACACATGGGAATTAGGTGGTTCATCTATTCTTAGCATCCTCAAGACTACCCTGTTTCCGTTCGGCCTTTGCTATTACTAGTTTGGGAGACACAAGTCAAAACCAGTTACATAAATGGATCCAGCAGTATACCATGTATTTGGTCTCATTTTATTTGACAAGCAGTCCCTCGTCCAGTGTCTTTCATTATATATTCAAAACAGTTTTTTAAAAACACTTTTTTTCTTGGGGATGGTGGCAGTCAATGCTGATGACACCCAACTTCAAGACAGTGACTCACCTGATAATATACAGCGCCTGTTGACTCGCACCACTGAGTGTTACTCGGACATTAAGAACTGGATGACGTTCAACAAACTTCAGCTTAATGACGACAAGACAGAAGCTTGGCACCCGTCAGAAACTTTCTCAGCTGCCTCCTCTTTCTCTCCCATTATGTAACACATCAGTCCCAATTTCTGATTCAGCTAAAAACCTTGGTGTCTGCATTGACTCTACCCTCTCCATGAACAACTTTGTTTCTCAAACTGCCAGATCTTGCTACTATCATCTCCATCGTATAAGCCTGATCAGGAAGTATCTCTATCGAAACAACTGCAAAACTCGTTCTCTCCTTCATAATGTCTCGCATTGACTATTACAATTCACTCCTGTCTGGTCTTCCTGCCTCCACCATTCACATCCTACAGCACATTCAAAACAATGCTGTACGCCTTGTACTCAAAAAGAAAAAAGCTGACCACATATCTCCTCTCCTGGCACAACTTCACTGGCTCCCTGTATCAAAGCGCATACAGTACAAACTAGATACCATGTGCTACAAAAGCCTCAATAACGCAGCCCCCGATTACCTGTCAAGCCTACTTGAGATCTATGTTCCCTCACGTACCCTCCGCTCTGCCTCCGATCCTCTGACTTTTCGCTTTCCAAGCACTAAGCTCAATACCTATGGTCCACGAGCCTTCTCTGTTTCTGGTCCACTCTCCTGAAACAAACTTCCTCTCTCAGTCCGTCAGCAACCTACTTTTGTCTCCTTCAAGTCCGCTCTCAAAACTCACCTTTTCTCCTCTGCATAAAATCCTGACCTCACTCAACCCCCCCTCTGCAGCCTGTCTCCATTCGGAGGGGAATCACATTGTTATAATATATAATTGTATATGATATGCTCTCTATAATTTTCCATTGCTTTTATTCATGCTTTTATTGCTTTTATTCTTTCTCCCCATTTATAGCCATGCGTGTGTGTGTGTGTGTGTGTGCGCGCGCGTGCGTGTGTGTGCGTGCGTACGTGCGTGCGTGCGTGCGTGCGTGCGTGTGTGTCTGTTTCAGCGGTTAGATTTGATTTTGTCAAGATTTTGCGCTGTATAAATATTGTAATTATTATTATTAATTATTATGTGTGGAAAAAGGGGGGCGGGAGGGGTTATCAGATCAGGGGGGTAATGCTGCCCTGACCCCTCAACAGGAGCAGTGCTCCTATACCTGCCAAGGCCATCAGTTTTTTGAAAATGTCCAGGTTTAACTTGTGTCTGTGGCATTTGCTGTATTGCATCGTACTGAAAGTGAATGTCTGTGGTATTTGCTGTTTTTCATTGAACTGAATGTCTGTGACATATACTGTTTCTCGTTGAACTGAATGTCTCTTGCATTTGCTATTTTTCATTGGGATAAGCTTTGTATTTGTCTGTTTCAGTGTGTATGACTCGTACTCGTTCAATGTGATACCTGTGATGGGGCAGGTGATTGCCAGAGATTGGAAATCCTACCAGTATCTTGTGGAAAGCATCCGACAGTTCCCTGACCAGGTGAGTTTAGAGTTCAGATCTATGAAAATAGAAGTAACAAGTCCCCATAAATATCTGACTAAAGGAAAATGTGATTAACAAGCAAGCAAGAAAGAAAAAAATATGTATGAAAACAAACAAACAAAAAGGTCTTACAATCTCTTTTTGTCTCTGTTTTTCTGTCTGTCTGCCTGCCTGCCTTCCTGCGCCTGCCTGCTGCTGCCTGCCTGCCTGCCTACCTGTCTGTCTATCTGTCTTTGTAGCAGAGCAGCTGCATAATAATTAAAAGCAGATGTTCATAAAGTGAGCAATCCCAAAAATCCATGGTTCAGTAATCAGTCAGACAGGGATTTTTTTCTGTCCTTCAGTAGACCTTGAGTGGTGTAGAGCATGCAATAAGCATGTAAAGCAACCCACAGCTGCAAATATTTTTCAGTTATCCCTGTCAAAATTCTGGCAAATCAACTTTCATTGGTAAACAAAAATACACTCGAACAGAAAGAAAGGTAATGGTGAGCTGTTTTGTTGACGTATTCCCCCAAGGGAGAGTAGTTCGCGTTTCACTCAGTAAAGCATGTTGTTCTTTATCTGTCCGCTCGAACCAATTTGGATATAGTGGGAAGAAAGAGTTGACTGTCAGCAGCATTCTGGAAGAACTGAGATAGAGAAATGCTGTGCGATCACAGGGTCCTTTTCTGGTACGTTTCCTGTTTTGATCAAACAAGTTTGTTTCTCCTTTTCTCTTCTGAAATAGTTATGTAATATGCAGCTGGCTTGCTAGGTCTGCCTTAGCTTCACCAGAAACCCATCAACCAGACTATGTCTGTTTCCATGTCCCACAACAAGGACAAGGGGTTGGACTTTAGGAGACGTAAATCTGTTGTAACCAAAAATAGAGAAACAAAATTTATAGAAAATACTGAATGTCATCGACTTAAAAGATGATTGTCCTGAAAGAGTCGAGAGTATGCAAGCATAACCCAGGATGGTCAACTTTCAGAATGTGAGCAAGTAAAGAGAGATTGTTACATTAACCCTTCTCTCTTCATTCTCATTTTGAATTGTAATATCTAGATTTTATTGTTTTAGGGGAGGGGACTTCTTTTAAATTTGGGCTGTGTGTGCATGTGTTTATGCACACCCACCTGTGCATACATTCAGTGTATGTGTGTGTGTTTTTGTTGTTCTGTTTTTGTTCATCTGTTCATGGGCTATTTCCTTTGAATGCTCAGAACAGAATTATTTTTTTACTGAAGCTGATTTTTGGTACTAATTGCAGGAAGAGTTTTCAGACATGATCCGTAGCAGTGGGTTCAGAATGGTCACGTATGAAAACCTCACTTTTGGTGTGGCAGCGATACACTCAGGATTCAAACTTCACGGATGAACATTGTGAACACGCCATCTGTTGCCTTAATTAGATGAATGCCTTGTAATAGTTTGCTACCACCAGCTTCCTGCAGTCATGTTTTTTATTTTCAATCCCTTTGCTGCTATTTTGATGTGCTACGACTTCATGATTGCCACTGCATTGTTGACTTATGTGGAAGTTAGAGTGCTGTTAGTGTTTCGCTAAGTAACATATGCTGGAAGTCAAATAGAGTAATGTTAATGTTTCTCTAAGTATTGCAGAAATATCGACTACTAAGTTAAAAGTCAGGTTGATTAATGTTAATGTTTTGTTAAGTCTAGCAGACATGTAAACTGCTTAGCTAGAAGATTTAACTCCCTTGAAAACTCTTCCTTTCCTGCATACAGCAAGCTCCAGTGCTTGTGTCATTTACTGTTCATGAAAGGAAGTTTTTGTGAACTGAGGCATTCTGTTTAGCAGCAATGGCAGAGCAGAAATGAACGTTTGCACACAAGGAGATATTTGAAGAAGTTTTTTTCATGATGCTGACAGTGGTGATGAAGATTTTGGTCCTGACAGTTGAATTTCATGAATTTGATGCCAATGACTCAGATTTTGATCAGGAAGAAGCACAGCTGAATGATGGTTCTGATGAAGATTATCAGCTTCTGCCACTTGTTTGTGTGAAATCTTGGTTCAAAATCTGCAAATCATATTGTTAAAAAAAGAAATCTTTGTTCATTTCTGTTTCATTTTATGGCAATTTAATGATAATTACTGCAATTGTTTTGGAGATATGAATGAAGAAAAATGTTTAGGTGTAATGTTTCCATTTTCCTGGAAACTTTCTTTGCATACACAATAATCAAAAGCATATGCAACAGAGTGATTAATATCCAGCATTTTGTTTCCCCCTGCCAGATGTATTACATGACATATTTTGAGTGATATGATACTGTCAAAAAAGTTTGTATTCATTTAACTGCTTTGTGGTATTTTAGGGAAAAGAAACAGTGAATGGAAGGACAGTGAAAAAAAAGATGGTGAGCAAAGTAGGTTATAAATGATATAAAAAGAGATAGAAAGTATGTGTGCATATATATATATATGTATGTGTGTGTATGTGTGAAATTATGTGTGCATACATATATGCGTATGTATATGTGAATGGGCTTGTTTCTTTGTCTGTGTGAGCATGTATCGGTTTCTGTGAATCAAAAGTAGATGATGGGTTAAGAGAATTAAGGTTATATTGATAATAAAAAATATTAAAAAGTGAGAAGTGGTTGTGTATTGGATTACTCATAGATGAGTTTTGGTGATGTGAATGTATGGGGCATCAGTACAGTCATACCTCTTTTTTATTTTTGATCAGGATAGACATAAAAAACATATGTGTGGTAAGTAGTTCCATGATCAGCTTTTGGGCTTAAGCACAGGTACATGGATTATACCATAATCATTTTGAATTTTATCCATCACATGGCATCTGTGACTTCAGTACTTTTGGAATTTATTCTGAGCATAGAGATGTTGAGAAACTGAAACTGAAACTGTACATACACATTGATGTGTGTAGTGTGTATGAAAATTGTGTGTCTGTGTCTGTGTGTGTATGTGTGTGTGTGTGCTGTCAGTACAACTGTCATTGCAATCAGTAATCTGACAGTGAAACGTCTACTATTAATGTGATGATATCAGTCATTCAGTGATAATAATGGTGTGGCTGTGCTTGTGTGTGTGAGCTAATGCGGGGTTAATGTATGTTTGTAGTGTGTGTGTGTGTCTGTGAGTGTGTGTGTCTGTGTGTGCTGTCAGTACAACTGTCATTGCAATCAGTAATCTGACAGTGAAAAGTCTACTATTAAGATGATGATATCAGTGATAATAATGGTGTGGCTGTGCTTGCGTGTGTGAGCTAATGCGTGGTTAATGTATGCTTGTATGTGTGTGTGTGTGTTGTGTGTTTGTGTTGTGTGTGTGTGTGTGTGTGTGTGTGTGCTCAGAAAAAAGATTATTTACTGCGTGTTTTGTTGTTAATGTTCACACATAAGTGATAAGTGTGTACTGTGCCAGTGTGTTCTTCATTCATATTGACTGATCATTGATTTGATTGATTGATCAATTGATTGATTTATTCTATGTATTGAATTATAATTTATTGCAACTCTTTCTTTGATTGATGTATCGAGATATATTAGACTATGATTCATTTGTAATTTTCTTTCTTTTGTTTGTTTATGTGTAATCGAACTGGCTATGAATACTACAAAACACAATTGGAATTGTTTGAGAGTAACAAAATCAATAATTGGCAAAAAGTAGAAATCTCTAGGTTTACAGAAGTAGATAGGGAAATGGAGATGACTGGATCCTGTCCTCAAGATGGACAAAACCAGCCCCCTTACACCACTCTGTCAGGGTATCACTGGGGGAAAGAAGCATAGGCAGACAAAACAGGCACCTGGCAGCTCACAATTCGACAAGAGATGAAAGAAGCCAGGAAGATACAGAATGAGCTATGCTGGCCAGCTGAAGACTATCACTGCTGGAGGAGTTTGATTGATGCCTTTTGCCACACCTTGAGTTTGTGGGTTGAATGAGTAAGTGAATGAATCATCCTCCTCATCCTCTTTGTACTTCTCTTTTTCATTCTTCTTCCTCTTCTGTCTCCTTCTTCTGTTCAGTTTTACAACAAACAATGAATAAAATATTCCATCTGTGAGGAGATTTCAAGGATTTGTGATTTAGGTTGTGTGTGTGTGTGTGTAAACTGTGTGTGAAAAAAATACGATAGTCCTGTAAACCTACCGGTACCATAAGCTCCGCACTATAAGCCGCAACTTTTCCCATCAACTTTGACCCCTGCAGCTAAAACAATGACTGCAGCTTGTTTGTGGATCCTGTGTTTAGCGGTATTCTGAAATCTATTTGTTGCAGTGCTCTCCGTTTTGTACTTCACTTCAGCTCTCCAAACCAGTCTTGACTGTTCATACGGCTCATAAACCACCGCTGCTTGTGTGTGAAGAAATGTCTTTTTTTTTTAAAAATAAAGGGATGCAGCTAATATACCGATGCGCTCAGTGGACCAAATATGGTAAACAGGTTGTAGGGGAGTGATGTGGTAGAGACCTAACTACTCTTGTGTCAGTTCTGTGCAGGTAGACATGACTCTTCTTCTTGCTGCTTTACCTTTCACAACTCTGAACAGGATTAGGTACCGACTCACAGCTGGTAGGTTGGAAGCCTCTCTAACTAAGGATTGAGCTCGTGCAGTCAGAATGGAAAACATGAGCGCCATCTCTTGCCAGTCAAGCCATGGATTGTGTACTTTGACTGAATTTCTGTTATGAGTTTCATAGACACTCGCTCATTTCTGTTGTATATATATAGATATTGTGTGTGTATGATGTATATAATATAATATATATATAATTATATATATACATATATATATATATATAGTATATTGTAATATATACATATTATAATATATATATATATATTGTAGTTGTCATTGTGGTGATGATGGATGGTTAACATGATTGCTGTTCTCTTGGCTACAATTATTAGTGTCACATGTAATGGCACATCTATGTTAGCACTTAGAGTAATAATGTGTAAGTCTGTTTACCTCGTGGCTGTTCGAATCTAAAGTAGTGCAGTTAGGGTGTGTGTGTGATGTGTGTGTGTGTTACATATGTGTGCATGTGTTTTTTGTACGTGCATGTGGGTGTGCATATAAATGAGTGTTTTTGTGTGTTTAATATTGTATATACGCGCATGCGCGTGGGTTGTGTTCATATAAGTGGAGCACGCTGTGGTGGAGGGATGAAGATTTGGTATTCAACGTTAAGATTGGGGGGGGGGGGGGGGGGGGGGGTGGGGGGGAGGGGGGGGGGGTGGATCAATATCTCGTGTGGTTGAAAAGGAAAAAGATTGGATACTCTGTGAACAGTTTTCATTCAAAAATTGTTTGTGTGTTTCATTCCTGAATAAACAGTCCCCTGAGGAAGGCCACTGGCCGAAGCACTGGGCTCAACATTCTAGTTTGTTGTCTTGTTTTTTGGTTTATCTGCAATATATATATATAATAATAATATATATATATATTATATATATATATATATATATATATATATATAATATATATTAATGCACACACTTTCATACACGCTGATGACACACATGAAATCTCGTTTTCATTCATACTCACTTATTTGTATGTATGCATTTGCACACGCTTTCATACAAACACATCACACAACATTGCTTTCTTTTTGCATTTCTTTCCTTTTATTTATGTCAAACATTGTTTTAAGTCGATTACACGAAAACAACGTTTCATAGGATGGTTGAATGCCTGAGCGTTGTTAAATGATAAAAAAAAGAACTTACTTTTTCTGTGTGCAGGTACTTGTGTGTGTGTGTGTGTGTGCGCGTGTGTGTCTGTGTCTGTATGTGTGTGCGTGCGTGCATGCATGTGTGTGTGTGTGTGTGCTTGTTGTGTGTGTGTGTGTTGTCGTGTGTGTGTTATGTGTGAAGAATCAGAACAAATTTAACCCTTTCACTCACTCTCCCTATCCACAAGTTTTTGCTGTGTGTCGAGCTGACAACGTGGATGCTGTCAGATAGGTTGAGTGAGTCAAAGTGTAATTGCATAAAAAACCCAAGATATGCTACAAGAGACAGACTGGTTGTAATAAGTTGACATATGAATTCAACAGTTATCATTTCACATCATCATCATCATCATCATCATGGGCTATCTAGATATATGGGTGACTAAGAATCTTACAGGTTTCTCTCAGAATGCATGCAATCGTAGATACATTCTGCAACATGTATATGTAAATTAAGTCCTTAAATAAAATGTATATGTGAATTATAGTCCCTAAATAAAATAAGTCATTTGGATTTGGTGTAACAAGAGGTAGAAAATTTAATTGTTGAAGGTATAAATTGTTTCCTGAATCTTTTTCATTAGTTTCAATCCGTTGTTTTGTATCTAGTATAATGTGTATATTAGTGTGTTTATAATTATGGGCATGCATGTGTGTGCACGTGCTTGTGAAAGTACTTGTGGCTGTGTGTGTGTGTGTGTGTGTGTGTTGCGTAAGTTTCACTTGTGCTAGTGAGAATGCATGCGAGTATGTGTGCACATATATATGCATGCACACACATAGCTCACCAGAATGCCACAACCGCTTGAAATTTAGGCCAGGTCAAGACTGGCCCATTATTCCAAAATCGTTGGGAGTGAGGTGGTAGAGACCTCAATGTTTGTCAGGATCAGCATCATGAGGGTGGTGCCCATCTCTTCCCCCTCACTGCTTTATTTTCCCAACTCCTGAACAGGGTCAGGTACCCAGTCACAGCTGGATGGACTGGAGATTGCACATACAAAGTTTTTGGCGTACAGGTTCAAACTCGTGCAGTCAGACCAGAAGGCGAAAGCTCTTGACCTCTGCACCAAACAGGCCTCACTTGAAATACGCTTTTTTTTTTTTATCATAAGTTTTACATTGAGATATCAGCTCAATGCGCTAGTTCTAGGCATTCACCATACAACATAATTACCCAATATTTTGTAACCCCACCAGAGATGAACAAACAAGAGAACGCAACTGCACAAACTCATACGGTCACCCCCAGCAGATCTGGCAACATCATGGCTGACTGACGTGTCATTATTTTGATGTTGCTTCGACACGTATGACACAATGATGTCGGCCTCGTAAGGCGCGGAAATGCGAATCCCCCATTTTGAGTCAGGAAGATCTATTGGTCTGTTGTACCTTCAGGCGGAGGACTATTGCAAAAGTCTGTGCCACACACACACATCTGTATCTCGCCTCGCTGAAAGCATTGCGGTTTGTTGATGGGAACTGTTTCTGTACAGTCGAATACTGTCTTGTTACCTGAAAAGAAAAATATAAGAGGTTAATTATTTATCACCATGTTGAATTGCTTAAGAATTAATTCAACAGGATGGTGAGAAATATTTGTTTTAGAGTTTAGCTCTCTCTTGGATTTGCGTAAAGATACAACACTCATGGTCCTAGTCCTAACCCTAGTCTTACCCCCAAACCCTCCCCCTTTTCTCTAATTTTCTCTTTGACTGGATTGCTGACCTAGATGGTCAGGATACGTCAGGATCAGAGTACATCTAGGATCAGAGTAAGAATAAATTAGCACTAGTGTTATCAGAGGCAGAAAGAGGCCTAAACTGCACCTTTACAGGCTGCTGATCCTGAAGAGACTAGGGGTCAGAATTAGGTTCAGGCTAGCCTCGATGAAATCAGAAGTCGAATTCCGGCGATGTATTCTTGCTAAGGTTTCTGCAGTGACGACAGAGACCTAAACTGCATATTTACTTGCTTCAGGCGTATGAGGTCCTAGGTTGTTGTATGACAGTGCCTGTTAGTACAGCGACTACTTTGTCTTTAGAGAGAAAATTTTTTTTAAATAAAATAAGATAATATAAAAAAAATTGTAACAATTTCCCCTTTTAAGACAAAAATTACTGTAGAAAATCCAGATTTTGTCTTCCCCCCCCCCCCCCCCCCCCCCAAGTAAAAGCATTGGTTAAAATATAACTTGAGTGCATTTGGGAGAATGGTAGAAAGTCACAACAATGAAAAGAGATTAACTTTTTTGATATGTTGTCAGAAGTTTCTGAGGAAATACTGTTCCTGCATCTTCCTCACAAAAGTACTGATTTTAGACAGTGGTTTTTTTTTGTTTGTTCCGTGTGACCTTGACTTTGGGGATTTATTTAACAAACTTTTGCTTGGGCGACTCCTCAACAACTACAGATTTGACAATAAGCTGAAAATATCTTGTTTTGCACCTCTCTCTCTCTCTCTCGTGCGCACGCGCGCATAGACACACACACACACACACACTTGGTCTATATGAAATAATTCCCCCACCTTTTGTTTAACAGGCAAACTTCATAGATTTTTTTTTACAATTTTTATTTCCTCATTATTTTCAGCCAGCTGAACTTCGGAGTTCATCGTTTTTGTTTGCACACACACACGCGCGAGCGCTGGCACGTACTTATGCCCTCCCCCCCACCCCCCGGTTGGTATGAAACAATCTCACACATCCCCGACTTTTTTTTTTTTTTTACAGTTTATTTATGTATTTATTTGTTTGTGTATGTTTATTTATCTATTCATTTATTTATTTATTTATTTATTCGTTTATTTATTTTCATAAGGAGATCGAGAAATGGGACAGCTAACCTGATGTAATGTTTAAACAGTGGCCACTGCAGTCTGTAAGATAGTCCTCGGGATGTTGACGTAATGAAGTGATGTTGCACCCGGACTGCTCGCCATTGCCAGCGCACTTGAAGCAGCGGAAAGTAACGTCGCCGGAACTGGCGTCAGCGAAGAGGTCGGAGAGGTCATGGTTGTCATGGCCAGATCCTTCGTCTGTTGGTAACTGGTGATGGTCCTCTGGCGTTGGGTTGCTGCGGTCTGAAAGAACAGAAAAGGTCTGTGGGTTATCTTAGGGGCAAGGACGTGCAAACACACACACACACACACACACACACACACACACTTGCTATCTGAGGGACGTTTTGGATTATGCATACACCCCGGTACTTGTGAAATAAAGTAAGAACAGATTTATTATTACTACCGCTATTTCTTTTTTATTCATTCGTTTGCTTGTTTTTTTTTTTTCTCTTCTCCTTTATCTGTCTCAAAGTCGAGGGGTAAAGAAAAGCAGAAAGAAAGAAAGAATGGAAGAAAGAAAAGAGGAAAACATCCCTCTGCAGCTCATTAGTTTTACGTTTTATTTATTTTTCATTTTTATTTATTTATTTATTATTTATTTATTTATTTATTTTTCATTTGTTTATTTTGTGTTGTTTTGTTTTGTTTGTTGTTTCCAACCGTTAGGTTCGTCACGTGTGCATGCTTGTGTGTGTATGTATGGTTGTGATGTGTGTGTGTGTGTGTGTGTGGTTTGTGTGTGTGTGTTGTGTGCCATCATGCATCATGAGACTGCGTATGTATGGGCGTGTTTGCACGTACGTGCTTAAGTGTGCGAGCGTGTGTTGTCTGCCCGTCTGTGTGTGTGTTTTAACAACAACGGAGGACAGCATTCTCACTGTTTCATTTTCTATTCAAGGAAGAATGCATGCTTAACCGTACAGAACAGCAAACTTCTTCTCATCACGCACTGATGATTATACGCATAGGTCTTGATCATAGATAATGATTATACACATAGGTCTTGATCATAAATGATGATTATACACATAGGTCTTGATCATAAATGATGATTACACATAGCTGATCATAGAAAGATTATACGCATAGGTCTGATCATAGATAATGATTATACACATAGGTCTTGATCATAAATGAATGATTATACATAATAGGTCTTGATCATAAATGAGATGATTATACACATAGGTCTTGATCATAAATAATGATTATACACATAGGTCTTGATCATAAATGATGATTATAAACATAGGTCTTGATCATAAATGATGATTACACATATAGGTCTTGATCATAAATAATGATTATACACATAGGTCTTGATCATAAATGATAATTATACATGTACATATAGGTCTTGATCATAAATGATGATATACACATAGGTCTTGATCATAAATGATGATTATACATAATATAGGTCTTGATCATAAATGATGATTATACATGTAGGTCTTGGTCATAAATAATGATTATACACATAGGTCTCGATCATAAATAATGATTATACACATAGGTCTTGATCATAAATGATGATTATACACATAGGTCTTGATCATAAATAATGATTATACACATAGGTCTTGATCATAAAGATGATTATAAACATAGGTCTTGATCATAAATGATATTATAAACATAGGTCTTGATCATAAATGAGATTACACATATAGGTTTTGATCATAAATGATGATAACACATAGGTCCTGATCATAATGATAATAACATTAGTCTTGATCAATATGATTTACACTGGTCCTTGATTAAATTAATGATATGCACATAGTTGATCATAAATGATGATGACATGTAGGTCTTGATAATAAATGGGTGAGTATACAATAGTTCTTGATCATAAATGATGATTAACACATAGGTCTTGATCATAATTAATGATTATACACATAGGTCTTGATCATAAATGATGATTATACACATAGGTCTTGATCATAAACGATGATTATACACATAGGTCTTGATCATAAACATTCTTTTTTTTTCATCAAAACTCTTCATGTGTCTTACCTGAGACGTATAAAGCAGCAGAGGTGACGATAGCCAACAAAAAAATCAGGACTCTGTAACTCATGGAACCGGAATTCCTCATTGTCTAGTGTCTCGCTGGTACCTGCTGACATACGATAATATTGATGATAATGATGATGATGATGGTGGTGGTGGTGATGGTGATGATGATGATGAATAATGGTGGTGGTGGTGGTGATGATGATGATGAGGATGGTGATGATGAAAAAGAATAAATCTTAGGGCGCATTTCTTAAACATAAGAAAGAATAGATAAAGCACAGGGAACATGAATTTTTCTTTGTTTAATTCCTGACTGGCACCTTCTTACAGGCAATAAAAATTATGATGATGATGATGACGACGACAACGACGACGATGATAGTGATCGTGATGATGATGAATAGTTCTTAGAGCGCAGTCTTCAATAATAATAATAACAGTAATAACGATGACGACGATGGTGATGAATAGTTCTTAGAGCACAGTTCTTGATTATAGCAATAAGAAGAAGAACAACAACAACAGTAATAATAATTATATTTATAATAGTGATGATGTTGATGATGACGATGACGACGACGACGACGACGACGACGACTGCGATGGTCATGATGATAAAACCGTTCTCAGGGCACAGTTCTTGATAATGAGCTTGATGATGATGACGATGATGGTTGTAATGTTGATGACGAGGACGACAATGTTGATGATGATGATAAAAAGTTATTGTGAACAAGTCATGCAATTTACACTTAGGCCTAAATAAAAATACGTCTACACAGTAAGCCTAGACTTCGTTTTCTTTTGTTCGCTGTCCATACCAGTATTCAGGACATACTTTGGGATCAACCGTTTCTTCGAGTTGCTGCTAACTGAAATTGGCATCATAATTAAACACTGGCCAGTTCACTACTCATCTCAATCTTAATCTGCCCATCATTCTGGTGGTGTCATCTTAGTGTTTTAAAGGTCCCCCCTTCCACCCACCCCCTTTTATGCTCCATAGTTCAAGACCTTGCCAGCGCACAGTTGTTTTGTTTTTTTAATTGCTGTCAGATTTGGGTGAGCGCATATGAAATTGTCCGAGTGTTATGAATCCCTTTTGAACAAACTCCCAACTCCCAACTCTAAACTCCAGTGAGCTATGTGTTCTGTGTTCCACTTGACCCTGGTCATTGCTGGACCAGGCGCTTCTCCACCCTGAAGGGACTTCAATTGGCGAGCGACTTTCTCATCGTACGATGACCGTGTAGACATTTACGTTACATTGCATTGTATCGAGGTTTGTTTTAAGCCACTTGCAGATCTGGTAGTCTGACTTCAGCCCTCTTGATTTTCTGTAGGGGTTATCCCCACCCATAGCTCATGACAAAAAGCCCTACCCTGGGAGTTTCAGAGGGCTAGGGCTGGTAGGGGGTATTTACAGAAACGGCCTCATTGCAATGTATCGTGGTTTGTTACAAGTCGCGTGCAGAACTGGTACCACTAACTTCAGCCCTCTTGGCTTTCTGTATGGTTTATCCTCACCCACTGCTCATAGCAAAAAAGCCCTACCCTGGGAGTGTGTAGGGCTAGAGCTTGTATGTGGTATTTACAGACACGGCCTCATTGTATTGTGTCATGGTTTGTTACAAGTAGCTTGCAGATCTGGTGCCTCTGACATTAGCCGTCTTGGTTTTCTGTAAGTTTTACCACCACCCACAGATCATGACGAAAAACCCAACCCTGTGAGTTGCAGAGGGCTAGAGCTTGTATGTGGCATTTACAGACACGTCCTCATTGTATTGTGTCATGGTTTGTTACAAGTTGCTTGCAGATCTGATACCTCTGACTGTAGCTCTCTTGCTTTTCTAAAGGGGTTATTCACTCACTGCTCATGGCAAAAAGCCCAATCCTCTGAATGCAGGGGGCTATGGCTGTAGGTGGTATTTACACAAATGGCCTCATTGCATTGTTTCGTGGTTTGTTACGAGTCGCTTGCAGATCTGGTACCTCTGACTTCAGCTCTCTTGGTTTTCTAAAGGGTTACCCCACTCATTGCTAAAGGCAAAAAGCCTTATATTGTGAGTTGCAGAGGGCTAGGGCTTGTAGATTGTGTTTACACAAACGGCCTCATTGCATTGTATCGTGGTTTGTTACAAGTCGCTTGCAGACTTCAGCTCTCTTGGTTTTCTGTCAGGTTTACCACCAGATCATGACGAAAAACCCTACCCTGGGAGTTGCAGAGGGCTAGGACAGTAGGCGGTATTTACAGAAACAGCCTCATACTCATAATGACGTTCGTTCTATTACGCCTATAGGAAAGCCTTCTCGAAAAAATATGTAGACCTACTTAATTATAAAGAGACAGACCAAAGTGTATAAATCGCGTCCTTTTCCTGATTTTTGGTGACTGTTTTCAGTGACGTAAACTACAAATAAAAGTTTAATTCATCCGAAGTGACTGTACTTAAAAGCAGTAACGTTTGGTATTGTAAGGATCCATTCTCTGGCAAACAGTTGAATTCTCATTTACTGGACAGCAAACTACATTTTGATAGAGTGACAAATATGTGTCGATTTTTTCAAAGTCAAAAGGAAAGAAAGGAAAAGTAGGCCACAGATAACAGTTTAACTGCGTAGTGAGTCCAGATAAGTTTGGAAAATAATGCTACACACAAATGATGTACATGTATTATAGTAATAATAAAATTCTACGATCAAATATTATAATAATGATAAAATTCTACAATCACCATGTTAAAATGAAGTCCTCTGACAAAGGGAACATACTATAACAATAAAATACTTACCGTAAAAGCTAAGAACACACAAATTCTCAACAAGAAAGTGACCAACACGAGTCGCACTTAGACAAGTTCTCCCACCAGGATTTCGGGCAGTTCGTAAAACTAGTAGAAGCGAACGCGCATTTATAGGTCTGTCTAACTTTAGGCCTCCCACGGCATCCTTCCTCATACTCAGAAGGTCCCACGCTATGACACCATCATCGTAACTACACTACACCCATTATTAGGCTACTACTATAATACTCCCAGCCACTTGTCTTGTGACTAATAGTACGGACCTGTTACGAAGGGACTGCCATTTGATTTTGGAGTCTGTTCAAGAGGGATTCGTTGCGCTCGGACAATTCCCTTGCGCTCCACCCAAATCTGCCGCCTGTGCAAAACCCCATACGCCTTGCGCCTGTGCAAAACCATATGGGCTGATAAGGTCTTGAAATGGAGAGGGGTGGGTGGTGGTGGGTGGTGGTGAAGAACAAGACGTATGAAAGACTAAGCTGACATTATCAGAATAATTAGCGCATTAAAAAGGGCAGTGGACAGATATCAGGTCTGGAGTCCATAGCTCTAACAACAGAGCTGACTTCAGCTGCGCGTTCGTTTGGCGTGGTGTTTTGTTCGGGTGTGATTTTTTATTTAGTTGTTTTTCTCTAAAAACGAAAGTTGCTTTTTGGGCGTAACGTTTCACAGAAGGTGGCCAGCATAGAATAATGTTCTGGTGATTTTCGTGTCACTATACAGAGAAAAAAACAAAACAAAAACAAATAAAAAAACAGCAACAACAAAACAATCTCAGTCACTACAGGTTCTGGGCTACTCTTGAAGTCTTCTCTGCTACTTGTTCTGTGGCGTTTTAAAAGCCACATTCATTCTGTCAGTTTCTTAATACCAAACGTTACAAAACTGTCAGGCGTAAACGTCCAACAGCCCAACATGGAAGTTTGTAGTGCTGAGCAAACTTCCACCATTACGCGTGTAATCCAGTGTGCTGATCTTCTTTTTCATTCGTCATCTACATGGTCATGCCACATCTGGCCATGAACTTGGCCTTGCCCCCTCCCCCCCCCCCCCCCCCACCAGTTTTTGCCAGCTGTCATAGAACTTCGTGGTCAGAAGAACTGTGGTCGGCCATGTCTTCTGTCACTTCACATGTGACATCATCATCATCATCATCATCATGTGCCCTGCAGCATGACGTTGGCGATCGTGGCCCTCCACGTGTATCTATCCCTTGTTGCCGCAAGCGCATCTTCCACCCTCTCTGTCCTCAGCCGCCCTGCAAGTCCGTCCAATATTTTCTCCTGAGTTTACCTGGTGTTCTCTTTCCTCCAGCTTTCCTGTTAAGACCGGGCACTCTAATTCCCTTTTTTCATAAAATGTTTCTGTCTCTCTCTGTCTCTGTCTCTCTGTCTGTTTTTGTCTCTGTCTCTCTCTCTGTTCCTCTCTCTCTCTCTCTCATCTTTCTTTCTCTCTCTCTCTCTCTCTCTCTCTCTCTCTCTCTCTCTCTCTCTCTCTCTCTTCCGGCGCTCTAATTCCCCTTTTCTCATAAAATGGCCTGTACAGTGTTGCCAGTCTTTTCCTAATCTTCCTTATGAATGATCTTCTTGTGTCTGCCTCCGTCAAGACTGTCTCGTTTGTTTTCTTTGCTGTCCATAGAACTCTCAACATTCTCCTTAGAAACCACATTTCGGCTGCCTCAATCTTGCTCTGGTTTTGCTTGTTGACTGTCCACGCCTCACAACCGTATAACATTATCGGTTCTATCTAACATTCAAAAACTCTCTTCCTGATGTCACATGTGACATCACTGCAATATGTGTTCAACTGTTTGGTCCACTTGACCGCAGGAACAGGTTGGCGAAGGCATCAGTTTGAACAATGGTTTAGTGTTCTGTGCTGATGCGGAGAGCGTCAGGGTTCACTAAGTACTTGCTGCTGCCTGTACAGAGTGGTAGTCGTCCCTTTTTTGGAAAGTGGTGATCTGATGATGCTTCTCTTCTCGCTGTAGACGGCACTATTGTCTGGTTGGTCTTGTCTCTCTCTGTTCTGTCTGTCTGTCTGTCTCTGTCTCTGTCTCTGTCTTGTTCTGTCTGTCTTCTGTCTCTCTCTGTCTTCTCTCTCTCGCTCTCTCTCGCTCTCTCCTCTTTGTCTGTGTCTGTCTTTCTTTGTCTCTCTGTCTTTCTGTCTGTCTCTCTCTGTCTCTCTCTCTGTTTCTGTCTTGTCTGTCTATCTGTCTCTCTCTTTCTCTTCTCTCTCTCTGTTCTTCTCTCTCTCTCTCTCTCTCTCTCCTCTCTCTCGCTCTCCGTCTGTCTGTCTGTCTGTTTTGTCTGTCTCTCTCTCTCTCTCTCTCTCTCGCTCTCCTCTCTGTCTCTCTGTCTGTCTCTCTCTGTGTTTCTGTCTGTCTTCTCTCTGTTTCTGTCTCTGTCTCTCTGCGTGTCTATCTTTGTGTTTCTGTCTGTCAGTCTGTCTCTGTTTCTGTCTCTGTCTGTCTGTCTGTCTCTATCTCCTGTTTCTGTCTTTCTCTCTGTCTGTCTCTCTGTTTTTCTGTCTGTCTATCTCTCTGTTTTTCTGTCTGTGTGTGTGTGTGTGTGTGTGTCTCTCTCTCTCTCTCCCCGTCTCTCTCTCTCTCTCTCTCTCTCTCTCTCTCTCTCTCTCTCTCTCTCTCTTTTCAAACTTTTTGTTCTCTCGTTACCTGGTATCCTACACTCCGCAGGGATCCACCGAAGGACCACATTTTTTTATTTGTATTTTTTTTATATCTTTTCTGACTTATTGGAAACCTTCGGTCAGGTGGGATTGTCGAGTCAAGGTACGCTCCTAGTCGCAAGAAATTGTCTGAATGTTCAAACCAACAAACTTTTGATTTTGGCAATGTTGTTGAGATGTATTTATTACCAGCCGCCATGGCGTAGTGGTGAATGCAACGGAGTAAAGATTATATGGTTGGAAGTTTGAGTTCCATCGGTCCAAGTCATTGTTAAACATTTGGCTTCGGCACCCTGCCCACCTGCATCCTGCATTGTCAACCATGCTAGCAAAGCAAAAACGTAACCGTTTGATTCCCTCACCCTGTCCACACCCATAAACATTTTGGTCCCAGCCAGCTCTTTATTAAAACCCAGAGGTGTGTGTGTGTGTGTATGTAGGCCTACACGTGTGTATGTATGTGTGGTGAGTGTATGTGTATGTGTGTGGTGTGTGTGTGTGTGTGTGTGTGTGTGTGTGTGTGTGTGTGTGTGTGTGTGTGGTGTGAGTGTGTGTGTTGTGTTGTGTGTGTGTGATGTGAGTGTGTGTGTCTGTGTGTGTGTGTTGTGTGTGTGTGTGTGTGTGTGTGTGTGTGTGGTATTGTCAATGGTGAGTGTGTGTTTGTATGTATGTGTGTGTGTGTGTGTGTGTGTGTGTGTATGTGTTGTGTATTATGTGTGTGTTTGTGGTCAGTGTGTTGTAGTGTGTGTAGTGTGTGTGTATATGTGTGTGTATGTATGTATGTGTGTGTTTGTGTGCATGTGTGTGTATGAGCATGTGTCAGCGTGTATGTGTATGTGTGTAAGTGTGTGTGTATGTATGTGTGTGTTTGTGTGCATGTGTGTATGAGTATGTGTCAGCGTGTGCGTGTGTGTGTGTACGTGTGTGCGTGCGTGCGTGTTTGCGTGTGTATGTGTGCGTGCATGCGTGTGTGTGTATGTGTGCGTGCGTTCGTATGTGTGTTCGTTCTTTGATTTAACGTCTTTTCACTTTAAGTGATATTAGACGGGGGAGGGGGGAGGGGGAATAAAAAATGAATAAATAAAATAAAATGTAGAACGATAGTTGGGCGGGTTGGATTGGGGCAGAGGGGAGATAGAGTAAAAAGACATAAGTAGGTGGGAGAACAGAAAAATGGAACGAAAACTTATAGAGTAAAAAGACATAAGTAGGTGGGAGAACAGAAAAATGGAACGAAAACTTAACTCTAACGTGTGGTGTGTGTGTGTGTGTGTGTGTGTGTGTGTGTGTGTGTGTGTGGTGCGTGCGTGCTGCGTGCGTGCGTGAGTGTGTGTGTGTGTGTGTGTGTGTGTGTGTGTGTGTGTGTGTGAAAACTGGGACCACAGAGTCGAGTCTCAACCACTTCACAGACGCATCATTATCACTGTGGGTGCTGCTCAAAATTCCTGCCTGACACCATCACGGCTGTCTTGTGTGTCTCAGGACGACAATGTATGTTACGATAGAAAGCATAGAGTGTAGTCCTACCACACAGTGTCAATCTCAATCAGAACTCCATGGCATCGGTAGTATCATCCTCACCACTCAAAGATTTGTCGCAACCACAGACGTTATGAATAACTTATAATGTTATGTCTTCGATCCAGCACCGTGAAAATTGCCCCACTGGGATCCTGTTGCTATTCATACGCTGATCTCGTGGTCAGCTTAGGTGGCTTTGTCGCTTGTGTGCCTGAGGAAATTCACACCAAGGTCTGATGCCATGTTTGAATTTTATGTGTGTGATATCATATATAACATACATGGCATGATGTGATGTATGATATAATATAATATAATATAATATCATCATCATCATCAGGTGCCTTGCCACATGGCGTTAGCGATCATGGCCCTCCATCTGTTTCTATGTCTTGTTGCCTCAAGCATCTCTTCCACCCTCGTTGTCTTCAGCCACTCTGCAAGTCCGTCCAATATCTTCTCTCTGGGTCCACCTGGTGCTCTCTTTCCCTCCAGGTGCTCCAATTCCCCTTTCCTCAAAAAAATGGTCTATAAATGTTGCCTGTCTTTTCCTAATCTTCCTTATGAATGATCTTCTTGTGTCTGCCTACATCAAGACT
>JAPXFY010000022.1:28681058-28691058 GCA_030674185.1 Monoplex corrugatus | reverse complement strand
GGGCATGTCAGACCTTGCTGAACAGCAAAATAGGCTGTGTCTGGAGCATCATGCCTGGCCACTTTCACGGCGGGACCTAGTTGGTGCGCGTTGTGTTTCTGGTCCACTCTCCTGGAACAAACTTCCTCTCTCAGTCCGTCAGCAACCTACTTTTGTCTCCTTCAAGTCCGCTCTCAAAACTCACCTTTTCTCCTCTGCATAAAATCCTGACCTCACTCAACCCCCTCTGCAGCCTGTCGCCACTCGAGGGGAATCACATTGTAATATATAATTGTATATAATATGCTCTCTATAATTTTCCATTGCTTTTATTCTTTCTCCCCATTCATAGCCATGCGTGTGTGTGTGTGTGTGTGTGTGTGTGTGTGTTGTGTGTGTGTGTGTGTGTGTGTGTGCGTGTGTGTGCGTGCGTGCGTGCGTGTGTGTCTGTTTCAGCGCTTAGATTTGATTTTATCAAGATTTTGCGCTATATAAATATTGTAATTATTATGTCTGGGGGTTTGTCATCTCCCTGCCTTGGCATTCGGTTTGTAAACAATGTAACCGATGACTGGGTCCGAATGGGTCATGCAACACATGACAGCCCCCCTTTTGCTTGATGAAATGACTATCGAGAAGTGTTGAGAGCTTATGAGGCGACTGTCCGGAGAGTGGTGAGGCATTGGTGCTCCGAGTCCCATCTGCACCCTCGTGGTGTTTCTTGTTAACTATACCGTCGCCGGGAAAGTGAAGTTTCACTTCATTTCTCCGAGAGCTGAAGTTCGGGGTTTGCTCAGGAGGGATATATTACCATCAGACAAATTCATACATGTTCCTCCCAATCTGCAAGTAATCTTGTGGAAGACAAACTGAGCCTATGCAAAAACAAACAACAAACAAACAAACAAACCTGGGCACTGGCAAGATCTTCAAATGGAGATGGGGTGGGGTTGGTGGAAGAACGGGACCTCTGAAATAGTAAGCTGACACCATCAGACTGACTGAAGGGTAAAAATGGACAGCGAAAGGGCTCAGTGTTTATGTTGTGGGGTGGGGCTGGACTCGAGACATCAGATATGGAGTCCCACGACTCTGCTGATCAACAGAGGCAGTTAGACTGCTGAGAAAAAAAATTGTGCTTTTACCGAGAGTGGAACCCAGAACACCCACTTGACATGCGACTCAGTATTAAGCTGCCAGACCACAGATGCTAAACTCCAAGATCAACCCCTTGTCCAGTGAGCAGTACCTTAAAAATACGTACTATTAATGTTTTTTGTCGTTTAGTGTTCTGTTTGTTTGTTTGTTTGTTTTATTCGTGTGTGTGCGTTGTTTTGCCCGCGCTGTCCAGGCAGTTACTAAGAATGAAAAGGAATATGTATCGGGAACATACAGCACCAATGAGAGTACAAAATTATGTGAACTCTTCCCAAAATATCAAAAGAGAGTTTAGACAGGGATGTGTTCTGTCACCAGTTTTGTTTTCACTTTACTGCTAAACCATCATGAGAAACCTGGAAGAACGCCCTGGGATAAAGGTTGGAGGAAAAATAATAAACAACATGCAGATGACACTGTTCTAATTGCAGAAAACGAAAAAGACCTACAAAATATTGTAAATATAATAGAAATAGAAAGCAAAAATAAAGGGTAGGAGCTTAACAGCAAGAAGATTGAAGTCATGGTAATCAGTTAAAAAAATCCCCTGATGCAAAATAGCAGCAAATAGCACTACATTGAGACAAGTTGACGAGTTTAAATATCTGGGAATAGTCGTCTCACCAGATGGCAGATGCACATTAGAAATAGCCAGCAGAATCGTCCAATCTAAAACAGCATTGAAAAAAAAAACGAAAAGCGTTCTTCTCAACAAATGCCTATCAATTAACATCAGGAAGAGAATTCTTCAATGTTATGTAGAACCGATATTGTTATACGGATGTGAGGCGTGGATAGTCAACAACACACAAAGTCAGAACAAGACTGAGGCGGCTGAAATGTGGCTTCTAAAAAGAATGTTGAGAGTTCCATGGACAGCAAAGAAGACAAAGGAGACAGTCTTGAAGAAAGCAGACACAAGACGAAAATTAATGAAGAAGATTAGGAAAAGACAAGCAACATTTTTAGGATATTTCATGAGGCAAGAGAAATTAAAGCACGTAGTCACAACAAGAAAGCTAGAGGGAAAAAGAGCATCAGGTAGATACAGGGAGAAAATGTTGGACGGACTTGCGGAGTGGATGAAGACAGAGAGGGTGGGAGATGTACTTGCAGCGATAAATGATATATTCATATGGAGGGCCATGACCGCCAACGCCATGTGGCAGGACACATGATGATAATGCGCAGGCAGTTATGTTACTGCACAGTTTGCATACTCCATCTTCGAAGGGCGTGCACGCTGGGTGTTTCCAAGTTTCCAATAGATATGGCTTACAAGATCGTGCATAGTAGATGTTCTACACTCAAAAGAAGGTTCAGACACAAACAATTCTGTACATATATTAGTATAAGGGATGGGAAAAATCTCCACTCTTCGCTAAAATGGCGAGAGGTACATCGGCAACCTCGCACTCCAAGTCCGACGTCTTAGCTACTCGGCTGTTTGCAGCCATCGTTTATCTGGTATGACTTGTCCATCTAAAAATAGTGCTGATGGGTGTGTTGTGACTAGACTTTCGAAGTAACGCTTAGTTGACGTTACCATCTAATTCTTTTACGCTCAATAATGGGTACACATTACTTGTCAAACAGACACACACACACACATACACACACACACACACAAGTATGCACACCTGTGAAGTGAGGTCTCATGCACACGACAGGTTATGGCGTCGCGAAACAAGCGGCAGGATGGCAGCACCGGAGCGCCCTCAATCAATTTCGAGTCAAACACATGGACACAAAGAGAGACATGCAGCAGCACGATTGTCTGTAAGGGGCAATAAAATGGTGATGTTGTGTCGATTTAACCCTCTCTGCTGTAATTCGTTCTCATATAGCACCTGTTCTCCAAAATGATTCGGACTCACCGCGCATTACATTTAATCAGATTCATAGCTTGAAAATCCTTGGTTTGATCCGCCAAGACAATATGGCCTCGTGGGTAAAGGGTGCAGATTGGTCCAGTCTCTTACGTAGACAGGTGCAGAGACCTGTCAGTGCCTGAACCCCCTTTGTGTGTATATATATATAATACACATGCAGTGCCCCAAGTTCTTACCACACACTCAGTGGCCATTCATCAAGAAGCAAAAGTAGTGTATACTGTCATTAAAAAATGATTAAAATAGGGCTATGTGTAAATTGTTAAGATAGGGCTGTGTGGATATAGTATTGTCAAGGGAGGTTGTATCTCCACCATCTGTCATGGGAGGGATTTAGGATGATGTTCTGGAATGTGGGGGATGTTTATGTGGAATGCCTTTCAATATAGAGATCACACACAACAACGAGGAAGGAGAGAGACGAGTAGAAACGCATTAAACACACTAGCAATAACTTTCAAAAGCAGTCCACACATAGCATTACAAGTCAATATAGTTTCTTTAATCAAGCATGTTCAACTTAAAGCATAATCATTCATCCTCTTATTTTTATTTGCCTACGTCCTAAAGCAATCCTACTTCTTTGCCTATCAGCCCTAAACCCTACATTGAAATAAAATATCAACGTACCTTCACTACATGTTTCTGGCAAAGGCTCAGCACCTCTGCCAAGTTGAGTGACCCATCTCCTAACACAACCGTGACTGACTGACCGTTCTATCTCTTTGTCTGTCTTCTCTCTCTGTGGGTCTGTATTCTCCATGTTATTTTCCAGCGTGGATCAGAACACGCTGGGGCTCTGACCCCCACCTATCTTAAGACGACTTTTGAGAAGGTTCTTCTACTTGTGAATGCATGAAGGAGGGGTTGACGTGGACAAGCACAGGCCAGAACCTGTCTGCTGAAACAATGGACCGCTCTCTTTCACTGGGGCTATTTTCCAAAATATCCCAGCAGAGCTGCGTGTGCAGCTGGCTCTATTGTTTAACTGTCTCGTTTACAGTTTAACACAAGTGTGAGAACAGGTGTGCTGCCCAATGTCGGTTAATCCTAAGCCATCAGTTGAAAGAATAGTTTGTCTGGCTTGCCAGACCTGTCCACTTCATGTTTCACACTGAATATCAGTAAGGGCCTGTTTCTACTTGAGGGTTGTACGTTGGTTAATCCTAAAGGCTAGTTCGTCTGCCTTGCCAGACATTGTCAACATCTTGTCTCAGACTGAAGTACAGGTATGGGCCTGTTTCTACATGAATCGTTTCTGTGATAGTATCATTATAAACCATTAAAATAGGGCTGCATGTATATAGTATCATTATAAATAATTAAAATTGGGCTGCATATATATAGTATCGTTATAAATCATTAAAGTAGGGCTGCATGTATATAGTATCATTATAAATAATTAAAATTGGGCTGATATATATAGCATCGTTATAAATCATTAAAGTAGGGATGCATGTATATAGTATCATTATAAATCAAAGAAGTAGGGCTGCATGTATATAGTATCATTATAAATCAAAGAAGTAGGGCTGTGTGTATAAAGTATCATTGTAAATTATTGAAATAGGGCTGCGTGTATATAGTATCATTATAAATTATTAACCAGTCTTGTATTATCATCATCATCATCATGTGTCCTGCTGCATGGCGTTGACAATCATGGCGCTCCATACAAATCTATCCCTTGTCGCTTCAAGTACATCTCCCACCCTCTCTGTCCTCAACCACTCTGCAAGTCCTCCAATATTTCCTCCCTGGGTCTACCTGATGCTCTTTTTCCCTCCAGCTTTCTTGTTGTAACTTGGTGCTTAATTTCTCTTGCCTCATAAAATGTCCTTTGAATGTTACTTGTCTTTTCCTAATCGTCTTCATTAATGTCCGTCTTGTGTCTGCCTCCATCAAGACTGTCTCATTTGTTTCCTTTACTGTCCATGGAACTCTCAACGTTCTTCTTAGAAACCACATTTCAGTTGCCTAAATCTTGCTCTGACTTTGCATGTTGACTGTCCATGCCTCACATCCGTACAACAGTATCGGTTCTATACAACATTCAAGAACTCTCTTCATGATGTCAATTGGTGGACATTTGTTGGTAAGAACGCTTTTCATTTTCTTGAATGCTGTTTTAGCTTGGCCCATTGTACTAGCTATTTCTAATGTGCATCTGCTATCTGGTGAGATTTCTGTTCCCAGATATTTAAATTTATCAATCTGTCTCAATGTTATGCCATTTTCTGTTATTTTGCCTGAGGGGATGTCTTGTCTTTTACTGATTACCATGACTTCGGTCTTCTTTCTATTTAGCTCCAACCCTTTATTTCTGCTTTCTATTTGTATTGAATTCACAAGCTTTTGTAGATCTTTTTCATTGTCTGCAATTAGAACAGCGTCATAAGTGTTAAGAAGATTCTTTATATTTCCCCCCCAAACTTTATCCAAGGGAATTCTTCGATGTTTTCATGATGGTTTTGGTGTAAGGTAAAAACAAATCTGGTGAGAAAACACAACCCTGCCTAACCTCTCTTTTGATATTTTGGAAAGAGCTATATCATTTTCTATTCTCATTGCTGCTGTTTGTTCCCAGTACATATTTCTGATTATTCTTATATCTTTTCCATCAGCGTTGAGCCTTTCTAGTTAGTTGATCAATTCTTCATGTCTTACTTGATCAAAAACTTTGGTATCATCAACAAAGTATAAATATAAAAACCCTTACTCACCTCGACTGACTTTTCTATGAAAGTTCTAAGGATGTATATGACATTAAGAGTACCTTTCCCTTCAACAAATCCAAATTGTTCTGCTATTTCTATTTTGATGATGTTCCTTGTCCTCATCATAACTATTCTTAATAGAATTTTTATTACATGACTTATCAAGCTGATTGTACGATTGCGTTCGCATTCTATAACCCCTGCTTTTTTTTAGAAGTTCAATGAAATTTGATTTTACATTTCCATAAGTGTTCATGTTGGATGTTTTTACATCTTCAGGGATTTTTCCAGTGTCATAAATTTTATTTAGGAGGACTATTATTTTTTCAATACCAAATTCATCGTCTCTGTAACAATATTGTCTTGTCCCGAGGCTTTTCTCGGTTTCAATTTTTTCAATGCTCCTCTAACTTCATCTGTCATTATGGGAGTTGTTGTTGCACAGTCTTGTATACCGCTGTTCAATGAATTCTACAACTACTTCTTTTCTGAATTCTTCAACTACGTCTTTCCCTCAGTTTGTGTATTTTTTTTAAATATTAAAGATTGTAAGATAGTCTTTATCGACTGCATTCATATGCCTGGTGCACGAGTACGCTTTGATTTGAATTGTCAAGATTTGGCGCCATATGAATACTGTTATTATTATCATCATTATTATCATTAGTAGTAGTAGTAGTAATAGTAATAGTAATTATTCTCCAAACTCATTTGGACTCTCTGCTCATTACACATAATCCATCTTATTAGTGGAACATGGAGAACTCAAGCTGCCCACTTTGCACAATGTTGTAACACAGTCTGCCTCTTTGGTGGGTATGCGTGCTGGATGTTTTTACATTTCCATAAGTGTACATGTTGGATGTTTTTACATTTCCATAAGTGTACATGTTGGATGTTTTTACATTTCCATAAGTGTACATGCTGGATGTTTTTACATTTCCATAAGTGTACATGTTGGATGTTTTTACATTTCCATAAGTGTACATGCTGGATGTTTTTACATTTCCATAAGTGTACATGTTGGATGTTTTTACATTTCCATAAGTGTACATGCTGGATGTTTTTACATTTCCATAAGTGTACATGCTGGATGTTTTTACATTTCCATAAGTGTACGTGCTGGTTGTTTTTACATTTCCATAAGTGTACATGTTGGATGTTTTTACATTTCCATAAGTGTACATGCTGGTTGTTTTTACATTTCCATAAGTGTACATGTTGGATGTTTTTATATTTCCATAAGTGTACGTGCTGGTTGTTTTTACATTTCCATAAGTGTACATGCTGGATGTTTTTACATTTCCATAAGTGTACATGTTGGATGATTTTACATTTCCATAAGTGTACATGCTGGATGTTTTTACTTTTCCATAAGTGTACATGTTGGATATTTTTACATTTCCATAAGTGTACATGTTGGATATTTTTACATTTCCATAAGTGTACATGCTGGATATTTTTACATTTCCACAAGTGTACATGTTGGATATTTTTACATTTCCATAAGTGTACATGTTGGATGTTTTTACATTTCCATAAGTGTACATGTTGGATGTTTTTACATTTCCATAAGTGTACATGTTGGATGTTTTTACATTTCCATAAGTGTACATGTTGGATGTTTTTACATTTCCATAAGTGTACATGCTGGATGTTTTTACATTTCCATAAGTGTACATGTTGGATGTTTTTACATTTCCATAAGTGTACATGTTGGATGTTTTTACATTTCCATAAGTGTACATGCTGGATGTTTTTACATTTCCATACGCCAGATTCTGACACGACTTACAGAATCATTCGACTGCACATTTGTTATTTTGTATCACCTTTTCACACGAAGGAGGTCTAGGCACTAGCACATTTGCACGCATGTTGATCTGGGAGACCTGAAATAAAAAGCTTTTTTTGTTTTACATGCTTTCCCACAACTTGTGGGCAGATTTAAATCCAGTCTGTGCCATGTTATGAAGGCATTGGGACTGACGACCATGCTATTCTTATTTGCACAAGGTATATTAACAAGATTGGACTTACGCATGCAGTCTTTATTTTATTTATTTTATTTTATTTTATTTTATTTTATTTTATTTTATTTTATTTTATTTTTATTTCATTTTATTTTATTTCATTTCATTTTATTTTATTTTCTGTAAATAATTTCATAATTTGAAGGTTAAGACTTGAAAATTGGAAACATTTAACGTTAAGTTACAGTAGCGTTAGGTTCTAGTGGACCTACCTTTCACCTAGTCCTTGTTATTGTACGCATACTAGCACACAAACATAAAAGAGAAATGCATTATTGGAAAATAAGAAACAGACTAAAATAAACTATTCAAGCATTACATACATAGCAAATAAAAAGTGAACTCTTTACTCACCAGACAGAGGATCCAGGAGGATCGAACGCAGAGCCTATCTATCAGAAATCTGACGTTTTTCAACTCGACTACCCTATCGGTCCAGTTCAGTGTGTCAGTCATTTCTGACACAAACAATAACAATAACGCATATGAAGCTTAAACCGTTTGACTCCCACACCCTATCAACAAGCATCCTTCATTGTCAGCCAAGCTAGTAAAGCAAAAACTTAACTGTTATTCCTGTCTTCATGGATGGAAACAATGGAGTTTGCGTTTGTATGTCAATATGCTTGTATGCATACATATGTATAAAATGAATTTTAAAAAATGTTTTGAAAAAAGCAAAAACTTAAATCTTTGACTCTCTTACCTTATCCATCAACTTCCTGCAGGAAGCTGGTGGACAGAGTGAGGGAGTCAAAGGGTTAAGTTGCCCTTTGACCCCTCACCTTATCCACCAGCTTCCTGCAGGAAACTGGTGGATAGGGTAAGGGAGTCAAAGGTTAAGTTTTTGCAGTTGGTGGATAGGGCGTGGGAATCAAAGGGTTAACGCACGCGACATGGCATGCACACGGGACGGCGAGTCAACCTCAAGTATCACCGCGCCGTTTGGACTCGCGAGGCGCTGTTCCTCCGCCGACTGTCAATCAGTTACTGGTAGGCGTGCTTTCTGCATCAACTGCGTTATTTCAGGGCAGGTCCATAAAGTCTGCACTTCGTTGGCTCGAGCACTCTTTACAGGTAAGTTTCTGAGTTTGAATGATTTGCTGTATACTTATATGTCTTTTAGGCTCAGTGTGTCTACTCTTATCTTTTTGATATATACTTATATATGTCTTAGGCTCAGTGTGTCTACTCTTATTTGTTTGATATTGTTGTTGTTGGTGGCGGTGATATTGTTGTTGCTCCGTTCAGTAGGGGCTCTATTTTGTTGTTATTGCTTCTGTTTGACACCCCATCTCCCCCAGAAGTGGTCAATCAAATGTGGTACTTACAGTTGTTGACGCACTGTAATTGGTTTTCTAGTCGATGTTTGTCGACGTTGTTGTCATTTTATTGTCATTTTAATTTTTTGCCACTTTTTTCCGCAAACTTATTTGGACAGACTGCGCATTACGCACATATAATGAGACATTTTAGTGGAACACGGAGAACCCAAGTTGTTAACCGAGCTGTCCACACAGTATGTTATGATGTCGTACAATCAGCCCTGTCCACACACTATATCATAATGTCGTTGTACAATCAGCGCTGTCCACACACTATATCATAATGTCGTTGTACAATGAACCCTGTCCACACACTATATCATAATGTCGTTGTACAATCAGCCCTGTCCACACACTATATCATAATGTCGTTGTACAATCAGCGCTGTCCACACACTATATCATGTCGTTGTACAATCAGCCCTGTCCACACACTATATCATAATGTCGTTGTACAATGAACCCTGTCCACACACTATATCATAATGTCGTTGTACAATGAACCCTGTCCACACACTATATCATAATGTCGTTGTACAATGAACCCTGTCCACACACTATATCATAATGTCGTTGTACAATCAGCCCTGTCCACACACTATATCATGATGTCGTTGTACAATCAGCCCTGTCCACACACTATATCATAATGTCGTTGTACAATCAGCCCTGTCCACACACTATATCATAATGTCGTTGTACAATGAACCCTGTCCACACACTATATCATAATGTCGTTGTACAATCAGCGCTGTCCACACACTATATCATAATATCGTTGTACAATCAGCCCTGTCCACACACTATATCATAATGTCGTTGTACAATCAGCGCTGTCCACACACTATATCATAATGTCGTTGTACAATGAACCCTGTCCACACACTATATCATAA
>JAPXFY010000022.1:28663558-28673558 GCA_030674185.1 Monoplex corrugatus | reverse complement strand
AATGATTACAAGCAATAACTATGGAACGACTACAACACAATTTCGAAACTGACAAAATAGTGACCAGTATTATGAAACAGCTATTCCTCTAAGTTTCAGAGTTATGCACAAAAACGATGAGAAATTGTGCACAACTTCTGAGAGAGAGAGAGAGAGAGAGAGAGAGAGAGAGAGAGAGAGAGAGAGAGAGAGAGAGAGAGAGAGAGAGAAGAGCATAGGAGCAGTCTCATTATCACAACGTAACATGAACAAAAAGATCAAGAAGAGAGCAAATTATAGACAAATGTATTCAGATTAGATTAATAAGTATAGGAAAATCGAGACAAACCGAGAACTTTAGAAAAACAAAATCATATAAAAGGAGAAATGAGACAAACTGGGAAATTAAGAAAATTAATCATTTAAAAAAGAGGAAAAGAGGAAAAGAGGAAAACAAAAAGCAAATATGCTTGTAGATCTACATCCTAATACTGAAAGAGAAATAAAGCAAAACAGTATAATGAATCAAACGTTAAGAAAATAAAAATGCCCCTCCCCCCCCCCCCCCCCCCGCAACAAAAAAAAAATCTTGAGAACAACATTGACTGCATAAGGGAATATTTATCATTTAACAACTGTAGTAATGATCATGCCAATGAAAATAGTCGTGTAGGCAGTACCAAGATTCTGTAAGTTATGGCAATGGCTGGCTTATATAAACTTGAAAACACCCAGCATGCACGCCCACCAAACACGCAGACCGTACCGAGCAACAACTAGTCCGTAACAGCTTCTGTCCTCTATGCTCCATAAAAGGTCGGATTATGTGTATGCGCAGAGTTTGGAGAATTAAGCTTTACAGAACGATTTGCAATGTATAGAATGCTGGTCCTGTGAACGTTAAGGTCTCTACCACCTCATTCCCCCAGGGGTCTCGGGGTTACGGGATAATCTTTAACTTTGTTTTTTATTTTTCTTCTTTTTATCAGTCTAGACGATCCAGACGATGAGAACTCCACCACCGCTGTCGTAGGACCAGACAACCGCGCAGCAGTTGGACCAACCGTGAGCGTCGAGACAACAGCTGAACCAACCGCAGCGCAGGAACCAGTTCGCGGAGCCGTGATCTCTATGCTGCAGCGGATGGGGCAGAGGCTGACGAGCTTTTTCCAGTGGCTGGCGAGAAAAGTGAAGGAAATCGCCACTGCTGCGTGGAACAAGGTTTGCGAGGCTTTCAGCGCTATGTTCAACTGGCTGGGCAGTGTCTGGAACTCACTGACTGAACAGCAGCAGTATGCCAGATATCATGCAGCTTAGTTAATACGAAGGCAGGCAGACTGGCAGACACACACACAGACACACACACACAGACACACACACGCACACACACACACACAGACACACACACAGACACACACAGACACACACACACACACACACACACACACCACACACACACACACACACACACACACACACGGACAGCGATTCTGGCGATTTTAGACCCTAGGGGAAGACCTCTGAGTTTGGATGTCTTTGGACGAGGCGGCAGGGAAGTTTTTAGTCCTGTTTTTATTATCCATTGTTTGGTGTTTGTGATCTGTTTGTGACCGTGCGTTCGCGCTTGACAAAGGCCGGTTGGCCGAAAATTTGCGCTTGTTTTGTTGAATACGCGCTTACATTGGTTTTCTTGTTCTTCTGGTTCCTGTTTGCTTGGGCGCGGGCAGTTGCACTTGTTTTGGATCTTGGATGTTGGGTTAAAAAAAGAGTGCATGTCAGATACTCTCTTCCACTGTAGGTTTTCCCCCCACCCCACCCTCACCCCCACCTCCATTCTATTTCAGTTCATTTTTCCCTTGATTTTTATTTCAACATTTCAGTTGCATGCAGTTAAACCATGGAGCAGCCTGTTTCATATAACTTTTTTTTTAATCTGCATGTAGCGTCAAAAATCAAACAGGTCAAGTAACAGCAATACATGGTAGGCGTTCACATCTGAACTAACGCTTGCCTGTTACATAGGTAGTCGGAATTCAGAACTTGTGTGTCCCCCTCCTTCAGGTCAATGGAGGCTTGCTGTCCATACATCCCCCTCCCCCTCAACAGACGGACAAACACGTCATCTAATAGCACGCTGTGTACATAAGAAGACCAGTACTTAGTCTGCATCCAATCTCTTTCCCCAGCCCCACCTTTATTTGTCAGAATTTCCCTCCCCATTACATTGTATAAGCCTAAGCACACAATAACGCATCTGGTTTATTATGCATGTTTCTCTGATTGGTAGATTAACCCTTTGACTGTCCACCATCATCCTGCATTGTCAACCAAGCAAAAGCTGAATCCTAGTGACTCCCTCACCCTATTCACCAGCTTCCTATCGGAAGTTGAAGTCTTACAGTTAAGTTGCTGTTCATGTTATTTTCTTGGGTGTCATGCGTAATTATTCATGCCGATTGAAGCCTTAGTTAATTGCTGTTCATATTATTTTCTTCGAGTATCATGTGTACTATTCATGCCAGTTGAAGCCTTACAGTTAAGTTGCTGTTCATCTTATTTTCTTCGAGTATCATGTGTACTATTCATGCCAGTTGAAGCCTTACAGTTAAGTTGCTGTTCACGTTATTTTCTTCGAGTATCATGTGTACTATTCATGCCAGTTGAAGCCTTACAGTTAAGTTGCTGTTCATGTTATTTTCTTCGAGTATCATGTGTACTATTCATGCCAGTTGAAGCCGTACAGTTAAGTTGCTGTTCATGTTATTTTCTTCGAGTATCAAGTGTATTATTCAGGCCAATTGAAATTTCACAGTGAATTTCATTTTTGGTTATTCATATAGTTTGAAATAAAGTATATCTTGTGTATCTGATTTACCAACGAGTGGTCTGTTTCCAGAGTCTTTGTCAAGTCGCGCGCAGTCGTGGTACAGTTGTGTATTTCTAACTCGTCCCACAGCTTGTCCCTTCTTCCTGCGTATAAAGTAAAATATTTCCGCTGTAGATTACATCCCCATAAAGACCAACACCTTTTCTTCCTGTAACTAACTGGTGCCGATGAGAACGACACTCCAACTTGGTGTAAACTCAATCCCGTGATACCACTAATCTTGAGTGATAAAATGTTTTGAAGTTTTTAAAGTTTTGTTTTCTCTGTTTCTTTCTGTTTCTCTGTCTCTATCTCTGTCTGTCTGTCTCGTTTTCTGTCTCTGTCTGTCTGTCTGTCTGTCTGTCTGTCTCTCTCTCTCTCTCTCTCTCTCTCTCTCTCTCTCTCACCCCACCACTTCTATCAGTCCTTCTCTCCGGCTGTCTAAGTCCCCTTCTTACCTATTAAGTCTTGACACAGACCATGAGGTTTTTCTTTTTCTTTGTTGTTGTTGTTGTTGTAGTGTTCTCATTTTTTTTTGGGTGGTGGTGGTAGTGTAGGTGTGCACTGCGCAGGCACTATTTTGTTGCACAGTCTACATGCTTCGTTTTCGGTGGGTTTACATGCTGTGTGTTTTCGTGTTTCCATCAGCCACGGGACACTCACATGACTCACAAGATCTTTAACACGCTTATTTTATATTCTGCATGCATTTGCACACGAAGGGGATTCAGCACCGGCAGATTTACACACATGTTGACCTGGGGGATCTGAATAATGTCTACCCTTTACCCATCTGGTGGATGTGTCTACTAGCAGACGGATCGAACCCAGGACCTCCCGACTGACTACGACTCCCAAGGGGTAGGAGGGGGGGGGGTAGGAGGGGGGGTAGGAGGGGGGTTAGGGGAGTGTGTTTCTTTTTCCTAAGAAATATTTTTTTCCTAGGAAATATCTGTCTATGCTGCCACCAAGAACAAAACACTCGCACCACGCCGGAAAAGACTTCCATAAAACATATACTCTCCTTTCTAAAAGTCAGTTTCGCGTAAGCCATGAAAAAGGGAAGTTAATTCCTGAACTTCTGGAGGCACTTCAATTGTAAAGGCAAATGGAGTAAATCCCCACCACACACAGAGTCACCCTTTCCCTCCTGCCTCTCTCTACCTCTTTCCAGCTTTCAATTTCGTCCCTTTGCATTCTTCTCACATGTGTAATCCTAGACACAGCCCTCCTCCCTTCCCCACTTCCCCCAACGAACTACATTGCCCAAGCAAGTGTATACGTTACTTACTGGAGCGTACACAATGCACACAAAGAGCAAAGCAGAAATGAAACGGAGCGTAAAACCCGGAAGACACGATCTTGAGTGGGCAGAGTAAAACAACTTTGGGCATTGACCGCACTTTGGTGTAATGCACATACCATTTGCCGTTACTGTTATTGTTTCTTTTTTATTTCAGTCTTTCAAGCGCAATCATGCAACAATCACCTTGATAATGCACCCGATTATCAAATCCTTAGAGAAAGTACGTAAGACTTTATGGAACACATTCAGAAGAATGGACTAACAAGGCAGAAAATGATCGGAAGAAATGACAGAAAGCAAAGGAACAAGGCAGAGAAACAGAGTGACAAAAAAATAGGAAAGAGCGACAGAAAATAGGAAATTTCTGGCACGGAGTTTCCAGAAGGTGGGAATACTATTTATACTGAAAGAGCCCCCGGCATCCCCAGGAGGGTTCACATACCATTATGGTAATAAGGGTGGGAGGGTGGAAAGAGTGGTGGTAGGGATAGTGTAGAAATGTGATCTCCATAGAGGGAGCATTATTACGTCAGATTGCAATGGGGGAAACAATGAAGTAACAGAACAAGACGATATACTGAAGACATTGAGCAACTAGAGAGAGAGAGAGAGAGAGAGAGAGAGAGAGAGAGAGAGAGAGAGTCAGACAGACAGACAGACAGACAGACAGGGGGGGGGGGGGAGGAAGGAAAAATACAGAGGACGATATGAAACAACTAAAAGAAAACCACAGAACTAGTCCGGTTGAGAGAAAGAAAAAAACAGAGCAAAATGGCTTGCAAGGTGCAAAATAAATAAAGACTCTTTGTAGATAATTGCATGATTAAAGTGATCAATAGGAATAGAGTTGTGACAAACCTCAAAACAAAAAAACAAGCAAACAAGAAGAACAACAAAAAACAAGTAAACACATTCTGCAGGAACCAACATCCCCACACACACCCCACACCCCCACATCTTTAGAAAGGTATGAAATACTTGAAGAAAAGAATGTTCCAAATTGTTTAATGAAGAAAGAAACTTAAGAAGAAGAAGAAGATAAATCTGGAAGAGGCAGGATTTGTATTATGAAGTGCATGAAAAAAAAAAGACGAAAGTCCAGGAACACTTGGGGGCCAAATTTTCTCCATTACTTTTAGAAAAAACGTGGTCCTATTGTTGCTCAAGCTGAAATCAATCACTTAACGACACAAAAACTTTAAGAGACCCAGCAAGAAGGACTTATAACATGAATTCGCAAACCTGATAAACCAAGAGTACATAAAAAATTAGAGGCATGCTTTACTATTTGATATATCATATAAGACTGGAGCTGCGTGTATTGCAAACAGAATGAAGACAGTTTTTTCTAATCAAATTTGTGAAGATCAAACAGACTTCATTGCAAATAAATGCATTTGAAGCACTACAACACTCATTTATAATGTCATTACACAGATACAAAGACAAATGATCTGGACTCTAATAGTTTTGCTTAGACTTTGAGAAAGCCTTTGATTCCCTTGACTGGCATTTTCTATTTAAAGTGTTAAAAATACATACATTTTGTGAAGATATATTTGGTAAAAACTGTACGTGTATGAATAGAAACGTAGTATAAAATAACAGATCAACAGTTATCGTCGTTAATGGCCACATTTGAATCTTTTTATCGAAGAAAGAGTTCCCGATGTAAAAAAAGGCATTATGATTAAAAATAAGGAACACAAAATATTTCAGCTTGCAGGTGACGGTTAGCTCATCAGTAATGGAGGTATGTAAATATAAATATAAATATAAACATAAATATCTCTCTCTCTCTCTCTCTCTCTTTCTCTTTCTGTCTCTCTCTCTCTCTCTCTCTCTCTCTCTCTCTCTCTCTACGGGCCCCAGTAGCTCAGTTGGTTCGAGCGTAGGATTCACATGCTAATGGTTGTTGGTTCGAATCCCGGGGTGCGCTACATTAAAACTGGCCTTCTCACTATCTCATCTTAACATCATGGTTGTTCTGGTGGAGTCAGTATAGGATTAGATAGCCAAGTGGTCAGAGTTAGGGGGTATAAAAAGGTCTGAAATCAAACACAGGCAGCATTTAAATATACACTGGAATGCCGATATTTGAAATACTAAGGGAAAAAAAAAACATGTATGACAAACATCCTTTTTGACGATTTTTGGCAGTAATTTGGTTATTGAGAGTTGTTCATAGGTCAAAACACTCAAAAATGAAACGTCTCTTTATGTATATGTGGAATGTTGAAATAACGAAAGAATGGGATGAATTCTCGGAAAATCGAGTAAACGAGTTCTGATAACAGTATAACAACAAAAACTACTTGCAAGCGTGTATCTGATATCAATCTTTTTCAATGCATGGCTATATACGCTCCGTTTTAAGCCGCATGTGCGTCTCTGGTGGATCTGCTGCAGTCTCGTCCAGATTTTAGAAGATTGAAAAGAACTGAATTGTGTGTCTTTTCTCTTAAATTTTACTCTCACTCTCTCTGTCTCTCTGTCTGTCTGTCTCTCTCTCATCTCATCTCACACACATATATGTAGATATGCACGCACGAACGCACGTACAAACACACGCATCCATGCACACACACACTCGCACACACACACACACACACAACACCACACACACACACACACACACACGCACACACACACACACGTGTATGCACAGAAGCAGACAGTTCAAACATGAAATCATGGACTATCAATTTTGACATGCAGAACACTGTTTATTTAACAGAAGACCAACATAATAAAACTAAATTAGTACAAATTGCAGATAGACGCTTTCACAATAACTATATGCTCTTACATTCTAGAATAAACAAAAGAAAACAGATGCTAAACAGTGCCACACACACATTTCTCAAGGCAAAGAAGGCCTCAGAACTCACAGATTTAAAATAAAAAGAGCAGACATTCACGTCACAATAATGACAATAATTTCAAATGCATAGTGCAGACTGATCACTGTCGAAACCACGCGCGTTGCATTCTACAGTACCAGAATATCCTTAAGCTATAAACAAGTCACAACCTGTGAGATAAGACATCTCAGAAGAACAAAGGGCAAAAAAAATATATATATAATAAGTAAACAAATTAATAAATTACAAAAAAGACACGATTAGAAGCAAAGAGAGGCTGAGGGTGGTGGGCAGCGGCGTAGCACAGAGGGCTTAATAAGCAGCAACGTACATGAGGGCCCTGTGGTACAGACTGTGGCCGATCGATAGGCAATGGGCAAACTTGTCCAGCAGGTAATTCATTAAACACGCCAAAGCTTCTCTGACCCTGGCCTTGAAGCGGTTCCAGACGGTTCGGGCCTTGTGCTTATAGTGGTCAACGAGGAGGAGGAGGACGCGCAGGCAGCAGCACAAGCCAGATGGTCCTTGTCCAATAAGGTCCACGGCGGTACCTGTACCTGTTCTCCTGGCTGTTCTTGTGGCAGGTGGACGCTCGTGCAACGATATGTCTGCAAGCAAATGGGTACATGTATTTAAGTAACTTTGCATGCGTGCGTGCGTGCGTGCGTGCGTGCGCGCGCGTCTGTGTGTGTGCGTACATGTGTTTCGTGCGCGTGTTTGTATGTGTGTCTGTGTCATGTGTTCGTGAGGTGTGTTCGTGTGTATATGTAATCTGGTGTGTATGTGTGTGTGTGTGTGTGTGTGTGTGTGTGTGTGTGTGTGTGTGTGTGTGTGTGTGTGTGTGGTGTGCGTGTGATGATTTCCATCAGGATGAGATGAGATGTGGAGTCACTTGGCAAGATCACATCCAGAAAATGCACTACCCAGTATATGTCTAATGTCAGAGCCTCGGGCAGATAAGAAGATTGTCCGAACGAGATGAATCCCTCTTGCACAAACTGTTGAGTTGTATTGTATTGTATCTCTTACCTGTCCAGTCACTGCTGCTGTCACTTTGGTCACTTCCTTGTCTCGTTCGACGATTTCGGAGGACCTCCCTCCTACCATCTCTGATGATGTCCTCCACATACCCGAGGAACTCCAGGGAAGCCCTGTCGTTCACATCTTCAGGCAGATCAGAAGTGTCTGCCAATACATCTTCGATCTCTTGCCTCAGTTCTGCATCCTCATTTGGTCTGGGACCGCTTCCTCCTTCTGCCATCTTGTCGTTTTGTTTTTTGCTATGCAAATGCGAACACACACTTCATTAGTCAAAACTTGCCTGTTCATCCAGGCATTTCATTACTAATGTCCTTGTCGCTAATCCACTAATAGGAAATTGGATCCAAACAGTTTGATTGTTCATAAAACAGTAGTTATCATTTGCCTCCTTGCTCTCTCCCCCCTCCCCCCTCCCCCCCCCCAACCCCCCAAAAAGCCAGTTTTGAATGTATAAATAACGATGAATGATAGTAATAGTTATAAACAAAATTTTAAAGACAACAATTGGATCCAAACATTTTGCTTGTTCATAAAACAGTAGTCATCAGTTTGCCTCCTTGCTCTCTCCCCCTCACCACCCCCCTCCACAAAAAGCCAGTTTTGATTGTATAAATAACGATGAATGATAGTAATAGTTATAAACAAAATTTGTAAAGACAGTCTTCACCAAGTGTCTCTCTCACTATGCCACATGATTTGCAAGCCAGCCGCTTTCCCCAGAAACAAGACTGAACAATGGTATGCAGCTGGTGCGCTGAATTTGACATAAACTTGAAAGCTATCGCCAACTATTTCTATCCCGGCAATTAAGCAGACTTCGTAGCAGAGTCACACGCGCTTGCATCATTTATTTTCTTCTTCACATTATCAAACACGGTTCAGTACGTTTGTGAATGTGTGCGAACGTACGTGTGTGTGTGTGTGTGTGTGTGTGTGTGTGTGTGTGTGTGTGTGTGTGTGGTGCGTGCGCGCGCGAGTGTGTGTGTGTGTGTGTGCGTGTGTGTGCGAGTGTGTGTGTGTGTGTGTGCGTGCGCGCGTGTGTGTGTGTGTGTGTGTGTGTGTGTCTGTGTCTGTGTCTGGTGTGTGTTTCTATTAAAAAAAAAACATGTTCGCAAAACTTTCTGTACCGTCTCTTTACCCACTTTGGACCATAGATAAGTAGACCGTTGAGGAGTGAAATGCTTGGGTTTCGAAAGAGGAGGGCCAAGGCATAAACAACACGGGTTCCCCACTCACTATCCACCCCTACCCAAAACAAACAAAACAAAACAAACAAACAAACACACACACACACAAAACATGTGCCTAAAATCAGCAGTTTTCAAGGGAGGTGTGTGAACGTCACCCTCTCAGCAACTTGTGACAACAGTCACAGTCTTTTCCCATGCTTTTCGTCAGGTTTTATCGCATCTGAATTTTATTTATTTGTATACTGAAAATCCACATTTGCTTCTGAGCAGCTAAAATTCTAGGTCGTTTCATCAGTTTATCATTTGATAATTTTGGTTTTTGGCAGAGTCATTGTACGCATGTAAGAAATCTTTTCCCATGTTGTGATACTATACCATTATCCACGCTCTTCGTCAGGTTTTATCGCATCTGAATTTTTTTGTACATTGAAAATACATATTCGCTTCTGAGCAGCTCAAATTCTGGATGAGCACTTTATCATTTGATAATTTTGGTTTTTGACAGAGTCATTGTACACATATAAACAACCTAAACCATTGTTGCAGATATAGTCAGGCTATATAAACAATCCATTGTTGTTACAAGGGTTATAATGAAGACCAACATTATCATCAGAGGTTCAAATGAACGTTTTCGCTTTCACATCTTTAGTAGCATTGCCAGACTCGAAATGCTGAAGTTTGAATGATTTTGGCAAGGTTGTTGATTGTTTGTTTGTTTGTTTGTTTGTTTGTTATTTGGGGGTTTAACGTC
>JAPXFY010000022.1:28641058-28656058 GCA_030674185.1 Monoplex corrugatus | reverse complement strand
TGGGGAGAGTACATTAAAGACCTTTTTGAGGATGACAGAAACGAAGAACACATTATAAAAAAGAACTTTGAAGGTCCACCCATAATGAAAGATGAAGTTAGAGCAGCACTGAAAAAGACGAAACCAGGAAAAGCCCCAGGACCAGACAACATCACTACAGAGATGATTGAAGCCCTGGAGGAATTTGGCATAGAAAAAATAACAGTCCTCCTAAATGAAATTTATGACACTGGAAAAATCCCCAAAGATATGTCAAAATCAATTTTCCTTGCACTTCCAAAGAAGACAGGGGCTATAGAATGCGAACTCCATCGCACAATCAGTTTGATGAGTCATGTAACAAAAATCCTGTTAAGAATAATCATGATGAGGACAAGGAATAGAATCAAAAGAGAAATAGCAGAAGAACAGTGTGGCTTTGTGGAAGGGAAAGGAACTATTAATGCCATATACATCCTAAGAACTATCATAGAGAGGTCAGTTGAGATGAATAAGGATTTGTATTTATGCTTTGTTGACTATACCAAGGCTTTCGATCGGGTACGACATGATGAATTGATCAACCAACTGGAGAGACTCAATGTCGATGGAAAAGATCTACGAATAATCAGGAATATGTACTGGGGACAAACAGCTGCAATGAGAATAGAAAACAATATAAGCTCTTTTCAAAACATCAAAAGAGGAGTCAGACAAGGTTGTGTTTTGTCACCAGATCTATTTTCACTATATAACGAAAACATCACGAGAAACCTAGAAGAAGACCCTGGATTGAAGGTTGGAGGGAAAATGATAAACAACATTCGGTACGCAGATGACACCGTGCTAATTGCTGAAAATGAAATGGACCTACAAAACCTTGTGAACATACTAGAAACAGAAAGCAAAGGTAAGGGGTTGGAACTAAACAGCAGGAAGACTGAAGTCATGGTGATCAGTAAAAAACATGAAATCCCCTCCTGCAAAAGAACAGCAAATGGCACAACCTTGACACAGGTTAATAAGTTCAAATACCTGGGAACGGTCATTTCATCAGACGGCAGATGCACATCAAAAATAGCTGGCAGAATCGGCCAAGCCAAAATAGCATTCAAGAATATGACAAGCATTCTTACCAACAAGTGCCTATCAATTAACATCAGAAAGAGAGTCCTTGAATGTTATATTGAACCAATACTGTTGTACGGATGCGAGGCGTGGACAGTCAGCAAGCAAAGCCAGAGCAGGATCGAGGCAGCCGAGATGTGGTTTCTCAGAAGAATGTTGAGAGTTCCATGGACAGCAAAGAAAACAAACGAGACGGATGGAGGCAGAAACAAGTAGATCACTCATAAGGAAGATTAGGAAAAGACAAGCAACATTTATAGGCCATTTTATGAGGAAGGGGGATTTGGAACACCTTGTCACAACGGGAAAGCTGGAGGGAAAGAGAGCACCAGGTAGACCCAGGGAGAGAATGCTGGACGGACTTGCAGAGTGGCTGGGGATGAAGAGGGTGGGGGAGGGGGGGTGCTGGGGGCAATGAGAGATAGAGATGGTTGGAAGTCCATGGTCGCCAACGCCATGCGGCAGGGCACCTGATGATGATGATATACATGTATATATATATATATATATACGTTTATGTATATGTATATACATGTATAAATATATACACATATGTACATATATATATATATATATATATATATATATATATATATATATATATATATGTGTGTGTGTGTGTGTGTGTGTGTGTGTGTGTGTGTGTGTGTGGTGTGTATGTGTGCGCGCGTACGCTTATCACATAGGGCTGTACATTTTCAATCGGTAAGAGACACTCAACAAGTGAATGGTAGTTTGCTGCCTACCAATATTTCGGCCTTATGCCCTCGTCAGGATAAATCAACAGTGAAATGACGTAATCACTTTTACGTTCTAAAATTCATCTCCGCTAATTCCCCCCGTGGGGGGGGGGGGGGGGGTGACGGGGACTCTTTCAGTATAAATGGTTATCCCCACCTTCTGGAAATTCTGTGCTAAAAACTTCCTATTTTCTGTCACTGTCTTTGTTCCTGCCTTGTTCCTTCACTTTCTGTCATTTCTTCTTGTCATTTTCTGGTCCATTCATCTGCATCTGTTCGATAGAATCTGAATATTTTCTCTTAGGACTGATAATTGGATACATGTATTAAGTGCATTTTTGGCTTTAGGAAAATATGATATGCGGAAGCAATTTTTGGTAATTTAGGCCCGTTTTATATATGTTTTAGTGTCCTTAGTTATGTTTGTATTTGTGCGCAGGCAGGTTTTCTTAAAAATCCTCTGTGCGATAATTGGACAAGGTGGTCAACGCCAGGGGCATCTCCTTAGATTATGTGCACGAATGCATTGATATATGCAGACCTACTTAATTTTCCTTTTTTTTTTTTTTTTTTTTTTTCTTTCATGTTAAACTATTGTTCATGTTTTGAAACGGTTATAGCCCTGATATAAGCTCTACGCAGCCGGCTTGGCTTTAAACAAAAACAATAATAACAATCTCCGCTATTTACGAATCACCTCATTTCACAAACACTTCATTTCACACACTTCATTTAATGTCAGTCATTATTTTTCCATCTCAACGAAAGAGGGAAGTTAGCTGTTCTGTTATTGTTGTGTTGTTTTTTTTCTAGATCTTGCGAAAATGTTTCTTTTGAGTCACACTGCTAAAGGCCAGTTGATCGAAAACCTGAGACAGTCTTGATTTGTTAAATGACTACGCGTTCTCAGTCTGATTTCGTGTTTTTGATTAAGGTTTATGAATAATAAAATTCAAAGTCCACTCAAAATGTCTAGTTTCGGTCCTCCAGAAAGAAGTCTTTGTTCATATGGCTTGACTCTATTCATGCCCTTTTCCCACCAATTACTGAGTTCGGAAATTCCCGAAAGTAGTAATCTGCCATTACTAAGTGTGGAAATTCCCGATCTATGCGAATCTTGACCCTCCATCCCCACGCCCCCACCCCCACTCCACCCCTCCACACAGTACCTTGTGATGACTAGGAAAAAAAGGGGTGGACGGGTCTGGGTGGGTGGTGGTGGAGGTGACAAGACAATCTATGGTAGTCTGGTGACCTCCAAAGGATATCTAAATCCAATTTTCACGAAATACCAACAACTGCCCTGATGATCATAGTCGTCTGTAAAGTACATAGGCCTATAGATGTGCATCTTTTGCACTGAGGTTCCACTCCATGACACATGGTTTTCTCAAGAAAATCGATAGAAAATGCACATTGGGCCTTACCTGAAATACAGTGCTTGTTGCCTCTGATTGAAGCACTGTTCGATCGTTTGGCCTCTGTGAAGTGCATGTGTAGCCTCTCTCTCTCTCTCTTCTCTCTCTCTCTCTCTCTGTGTGTGTGTGAGTGTGTGTGTATGTGTGTGTGTGATGTATGTGTGTGTATGTGTGAGTGTGTGTGTATGTGTGTGTGTATGTGTGTGTGTATGTGTGTGTGTGTTCGTTTGTTCGTTCTTTAATTTAACGTCTTTTCACTATAAGTGATATTAGACGGGTGTGTGGTGTGTGGTGTGTGTGTGTGTGTGTGTGTGTGTGTGTGTGTGTGTGTGTGTGTGTGTGTGTGTGTTGTGTGATGTGTTGTATGTATGTACATGTGTGTGTGTGTGTGTGTGTGTGTGTGTGGTGTGTGTGTGTGTGTGTGTGTGTGTGTGTGTGAGTGCGCGCGCGTGTGCTTCTGTGAATGTTTATTTACGTCTATGTGCTTATGATTGTGTGAGTGTGTAGCCTATGTGCGTGTGCTAATCTCAACCCAAACTTAACCCTTTGACTTCCACATCCTATCCACCAACTGCCAAAAACTCAACCCATTGACTCCCTCACCCTATCTACCAGCTTCTAGAGTTGCCCCATTTGGGTCATTGCTCTTTTTTTTTTATTTGTATATCCGTTAGTTCCTAAATATGTGAAAGCTACTTTTATCAGGTAGAAATTGACACAGACGTTTGGGTCAGAAAGCAAAGATGAACAAACACACAAACGAACAAACAGACCAAACCAACCAACCAACCATCCAACCAACCAACCAACCATCCAACCAACAACCAACCAACCAACCAACCAACCAACCAACCAACCAACCAACCAACCAAACAACCAACCAATCAACCAACCAACCAGCCAGCCAACCAATCAACCAAAACAAACTTCCATCTAAAATTCTTTTTCACGACATGACTATGACTGGAAGTTAATATCTACACTAGTTTCGCATCAAGCGTTGGAAAATGAGTGAATCAGAACCAGATACATCTGTATCTTGATATAAGAAAGACCAGTTCTGCTTACAGTTTTGGTTGTCAATACTTGGATTGCCCTCCATTGGACATTGAAAGGAATTTAGTAAGACAGAAAAACCCAAGAACACCTGGCAACAAACAATAGAAGGAGACCCCAAGGCCCTCAAACACATCGGCGAGTCGGGTAGACGATAGATTCTTGAAACACAGTCACAGAAGAGAACAATCACAGTACCAGGCCTACTCATGAACAGCGAGAAAACGCAAGTAATATGGCTAGGTAGTGAAGGAAAATCACAAAAACACACTGTCTTGATTTAAAAATGATGTGGAATCCTCATAAGTTTGAGGTACTTGGCATTTGGTTCACTCACGACATAAAAAACAAAACAAAACAAAAACAAACAAACAAACAAAAACAAACCATTAATTATAACGACAAACTGTCAGAAGTAAAAACGTCATTTAAAATTTGGTCACAAAGAACCACCACTCCAACTGATAATATCGCAGTTCTGAAGACTTTTGGCCCAAATAAACTTACATACACTTGTGGATATTATTGCCCAATACACCTGCTCACTTTATACAAAAGTTACAAAAGCTGTGTTTTCAATTTATATGGAATGGAAAACAGGATAAAAACCAAAAGAAAATAAAACTGCCACTATTAGCATAAAGCAATGGGGATTGAGTGTACCTGATTTACGAGCATATATCATCATCATCATATGCCCTGCCGCATGGCGTTGACGTTCATGGCCCTCCATACGAATCCATCCCTTGTCGCTGCAAGTACATCTCCCACCCTCTCTGTCCTCGGCCACTCTGCAAGTCTGTACAATATGTCTCCCTGGGTCTACCTGGTGCTTTTTTTTCCCTTGCAGCTTTCTTTTTGTGACTAGGTGCTCTAATTTCTCTTTCCAAATGAAATGTCCTATAAATGTTGCTTGTCTTTTCATAATCATCTTCATTAACGTTCTTCTTGTGTCTGCCTCCTTCAAACATATCTGGATAAAAAGAAGTGTAAAACTTCAAATCATAAATGACAAAATGTTGCAACAGAAATTTATCCATTTCTTTAAAATATTCAACACTGTGGACCAGCATTTGTTTCATATTTCTTGCAGAACAGTCGGTTTTGGGCCTATACATTTAAGGCCTACATGACAATTTGTAATCGTATAACACCTAAGAACTCAAGTGAACTGTTAGCTAAACCTGTTTTCTATAATGACCAAAAATGTAGGCGGATAATCTGATAACCATAGAGAATAATAATATTATACTAATAGAGAAAGGAATATAGGCCTACTTTATCCAACATTTTCTCATTGAAAATAGCAGCTTTGTTTTTAATCTATGAAGAAGTTAAAACTAAGACTGACTATCGTATTGATTTTGTCACCTATACCAGATGGATGTTTTCAATCAAGCAATGCTTAATCTTAATAACAGCTAGAATTAAATTGAACAACATATGTGATATTTTGAATGTACCCAGTGCAGCAAGACTAATACTGAGTTTACAAAAGCGGACAAACCTCTACTATTAAAAAAATTGAATGTGATGATCGTAAACCTTTTGCCTGAGGGTGTCAGAGAAATAAAAAATTCTAAAAAATTATGAATTAAATGTTGTCATACTAAAATGATTGCAACTGAGAATAGTTCATAGGAGTGTTGCTACCAATGTCATTCTAAATGCAATGGGCAAAGGATCTACGACAAACTGTATATGGTGTAATGATACAAGAAAATCTATCGTTAAATACATCCCGTGGAACTGTTACTGTATCCGTAACTATTGAAACTTAATAGAACATTTGATCAATGAAAAATACGGAAATACTTATAACATCTAAATAACACGGAACATTTTACAGTTCGGTGTTGATCAAACTGTAAAAACGATCTGATTATAATGCTTGCAAACTCATTTATCTATAAATGTAAGGTTGACAAATGTGTTCCAAATGTACTTACTCTTCAGAGACCACTAAACACAAGATCCAAAACTGACCAGCACAATGCACAAATAAACTTTCACTTATCCGTCTTTAATGCTCAGTGGAATAAATATGAGCCACTGTTTTCTCAATAGAGAACAAATTCATCTGTATGACATGTTTTTAAATCTTGATGTTCACTTTGAAACCTCCAGTGTGTGAAGTATTGTTATATGTGTTCTGTATGTTGTAAGTTGTGAAACGACCAAAATGCTCCTCTTACGTGAATTAATTGATATCACTTTTCGTTACTACATTGCATGTTGATGTTTGTTTATTAAAAAATTGAATAAAAAGAGTTTTAAAAAAGACGAGAACAACAAGCACTCTTCTTTCTTTCCGAATATTTTCAACACTCTGGTCTTCTTCAAGAGAATTTATTGGCAAATTAGCAAATTGATGATGCTCATAATTACAAGGATACTAATAATAAGAGCAATAATCATATGTCAGCGTTCCTTTAACAATCAATACGAATAAGGGCAGGATGTTGTATAGCTGTGTAATTGTATGGTAATAGGATGCTTGCTTGATACTGTTATTTAGGAAAATTGTAGTATTCCATATATGAATAAAAAACAAAACAAAAAACAAAACAAAACAACAACAACAACAACAACAACAAAAACACATGTGTATGTACGTATATATGTATATGTCTATCTCTCTTCTTTCTATCTCTCTATTGAACTCTATCAATCTATCTGCCTCGCTATTTGTCTCTCATGTGTTTGTATGTAAAGTACGTACGTACGTACGTACGTATGTATGTATGTATGTATGTCTGTATGTATGTATGTATGTATGTATGTATTATATGTATGTATGTTTGTATGTATGCATGTTTGTATGTATGTATGTATGTATGTATGTATGTATGTATTATGCATGTATTATCATGTATGTATGATGTACGTATGTATGTACGTTCGTATGTGTGTATGTATGTATGTATGTATGTATGCAATGTATGTATGTATGTATGTATGTATGTATGTATGTCTGTATGTCTGTCTGTATGTATGTATGTATGTATGTATGTCTGTATGTCTGTCTGTATGTATGTATCTACTCAAGTGAAGCCTGGACCACATACGCCAGCCAAGAAAAGAGGCTCAACATTTTCCATCTCCGCTGCTTGCGACGCATCCTCAGCATCCAATGGCAAGACAAGGTGACCAACACAGAGGTCCTCCGTCGTGTGGGCCTACAGACTTTCTTTGCCCTTCTAAGCCAACGCCGACTACGCTGGCTTGGCCATGTGCGTCGAATGGAGGATGGACGCATACCAAAAGACGTTCTCTACGGTGAACTGGCAAACCGGAAGCGAACTCCAGGACGCCCACAGCTACGCTTTGTAGACGCATGCAAAAGGGACCTTAGAAGTTTCAGGGATTGACCCAGGCTCTTGGGAGACTCTGGCGGAAGACAGGGCAGCGTGGCGGACAGCCGTTAAGCAAGGCGTTGTGAATGCGGAGAGGAGGAGAGCAGAAAGCGCAGATGAGAACAGGGCTCTTCGCAAACAACGTTCCAGAAACCAGACAACAGCGACTCAATTTGTATGTGGCAGATGTGACAGAGATTGCCACTCAAGAGTCGGGCTGCACAGCCACAGCAGAAAGTGCACGTCATGACCACAACGCCTCCTGGTGCAGACTATCATCTCCTGAGATGTAAAGGGGCCGACGGCGATGTATGTATGTATTTTTGTAGGTACGTAGTTACGTATGCAGGGACTAGGTAGGTAGCTAGGTATAAATTTGTGTTATCAGATACAATATCAGTATCTTTAAGTAAGAAACAATTTCAAGTAAATGAACTTGCGATCAAAAATCAACCGCAAAAATGCACGTAACATAATGACCTTTGAAAGAGATCAAACTGATTTTGATTTGGCTGGGTCTGAAGCGGAGAGAGAGAGAGAGAGGGGGGGGGGGGGGGGGAGGAAGGAGAGAAAGTACAGAATACAGAATTTATTAAAAAAAAAAAACCGCCCATTTAAATGGGTACAAATAATGAGAGAGAAAGACAGAGAGAGAGAGAGGGAGAGATGGAGATAGAGAGAGAGAGGGGGGGGGGAGAGGGAGATAGGGAGATAATGAGAAAGAGAGAGGAGAGAGAGAGAGAGAGAGAGAGAGAGAGAGAGAGAGAGAGAGAGTGAGTGAAGGAGAGAGGGGAGAGAAGGAAGAAGAAAATAGTTCAACAGATTACAGAATTTATTTAAAAAATGGAAAGCCACAGCACTTATTTGAAGATTTGTAAGCAGTGATATTTCATAATAATGCCACAGTTGTACACACATTAGACTACACACGTAAAGTTGGCCAAATAGTCATACTAATGATTAACTTAGGATATACATAACGCATTATTCATTGTCAGTAAAGATCGGCAAAAGCAATATACATAACGCATTATTCATTGTCAATGAAGATCGACAAAAGCAGTTTACTTCTTAATTCTCTGACATAACAGATGGACATTTCGTAAACGTCTTCTATAAATAGGAAGACATACCTCTCAAAATATCTTCATTTCTGGATGATAAAAGGAATGACGACTGGAACCTGTTCCGCTTGTCGTTGTTCATGTTGTTGTTGTTATTGTTGTTATTGTTGTTGTTGTTGTTTTTGTTGTTCGTCTTTCGTTGTCAAAGAAGACCACACTTTTAATTTTGACTGGGGGATTGGCGATTGTGGGTCCGGAGGTGGCTGGTGAGGCCAATCCGGGCCAGGAAGGCTCGCCCACACGTAGGGCAAACGTGGGTTGGTGCAACTGTAGAATTACAAGTCGCCCGCGCCTTGCGCGCTTCTCGTTTTCTTTGAGCCTCTGCTATTCGTCTTCTCTCTGCTGCTCTTGCTCCGATGATCAGCTTGCCTCGCCAGTTCGGTGGATCTAGTGCAAGCGTCTCTCAGATATTAGGGTTGGTGTCCAGGTGGTTGATGCATTCTGCTTCAAGCATTCAGACGGTAAGTTTTTTTTCTTTACATCACAAAGTTTTGGTCATCTTAATGAAAAATGTGTCATTCTCAACCGCATCCTTTCCTGCATTCTTTCTTTGTATCTCGAATTATGTGCATTAAGGTCTGGAGGTATACATCACATATCTATTTATATTTGATGTTATATGTTATTCAAAATTGGAAATTTATCCAAAGTACTCTAGAAAACTGAAATCTATCACTGTTATCAACATACCAGTTCAACCCTGCCATCATGTATAATCTTTTTGTCTGAATACCTTTAGAATACCCAATACCATAGTTGTCCCAAATTTTTGAAAATCCGTTAATACATAATATATTTGGGACTTTAATCATCCAGTTTAGTTTTATGTCTTTTATCCATAGCTTTTATCGATTTATGTGATTTGACTGGTAGTCTGTGTCCTTCCAGCTGGATCAGTCTTAACGAATATCTTTTAAACAGACAACAACACATCTATAACGTGGAATCCTCCCAAGTTCTATGTACTTAATCATCTGGTGTTTTGATGTTGACAACAAAGTATCGTTTTAATGCAAAACAAATGTACCTTTGTACAAATGAGCAATTTCCCAAGTACTCTAGAAAACTGAAATCCACATCTTTTATGTTGATAACGGTGATAGCTTTCAGTTTTCTAGAGTACTTGGGATATTTGTACAGATGAGCTATTTCTAGACCCCATAACTCTGACCCATAAAAATATGGATTGTGCTTGAGCGTTAGGAAAGAGAGAGAGAGACAGAGAGAGAGAGAGAGAGGGAGTGAGAGAGACAGAGAGAGGGAGAGAGCAGGGAGGGGCGGGAGGAACACTGTAGTTTCAATACAAAGCAATTTCTATACTTGCGAGCGATTCATTATCATTCATCGAAGCTAGCGGTAATCTTAACATCAGTAGCTTAGCATGCGTCAGAACAGAATGATTAAAACACAAGATACAAACACGTTGCATAATTGATGAAACAAAACCAAAGTTCTTATCAACAGCGTAACATATCATCAATCCTTGCAAGCGGTAATCTTATCATCAATAGCGTAACATGCACCAGAATGATTAAAACGCAATATACAAAACAATCTGCATAGTCAAAAAACAAACAAACAAATAAAAGACAAACAAACAAACAAACAAAAAACAAACAAACAAACGAACGAACGAACGAACAAACAAATGAACAAAAATCTTTGTCGAACAAGCAAAACCAGCGAGGGTAAGCGAAATATATATCAACCAGAACTCGAGAGAGTTTTATAAGCAAAACATTTTTTAAACTGAAGAAAACATAGGAAAATTAGAAAAAGAAAAAAAATGCAAAGAAAGAAAGAAAGGAAAGATAAACAGAGAAGCAAACAAGCAAGCAAGCAAACAAAGAAGGAAGAAAGAAACAAACAAACAAAAGAAGGATACACACAAGCATACAAAGCACCAGCTATCCAATCGAAACAATTAAACATAAACAACAAAGAAATCTTTACTGACACATAGCCGATTAGTCGTCATGCTTGCCTAAATAAAGACAGACAGACAGACGACACTGGCTAGTATAAATCAATCCCTTTTTTAGAAATGATTTTGTTTAAGAAGTTCCGACAAATGATCAAATCATAGCAACAATTTCTTCTGTTCCTGACGAAGTATCAAGACATAATGAAACTGAATAAAACCTCGTGTGGACACAGACTTACGGAACCGGGAGATGGGGAAGGCAGACGCCCCAACCGACAGAAAGGAACAATCCCACATGCTTGGACAAGGGAATTAATAAGATGATGTCGAAGTAAAGTTCATTCCTCTGTTGATCAGCTGGCTTTATGTATCTTTGGCGTGATTTTGACCTTGGAAAACGAGCCAGATATATTTAGACGTGAATCTTGAAACCTCTTTGGGCTCACCATAATAAGAATAACCCGCTTGCGGTAAGAATTATCCATACCCCCAACCCCCGAAAAAATGTAGACTCAGTTTTTCTTCTTCTTCCTACCCCTCTTCATGACGCTTAAGGCCAAGACCACACGGACCAAGCAAATATGTTTTACAGCAGAACTTTTTGAGGAAGATGTGTGAAAAGCATTCTCTCTGGAACTACAACCGACATCTACGTTCTGTTTTCATTGTTGTAACAATCTACCGTTGGCCTCGCTTCGCGTCAAGATTGATTCCAACAGACCCTTCTTCAAGGTCACGGTGACCTTGAGAAGAACTAAATCTGGCGTTTCTGTATTATTTTTTGTAAAAAAGAGGGAGATTGTTAGAATGGCTCGACTATCTTGTTGTAATTTTCACTTTAGCTATCGCCGTGACGAGCTTAATACTGAGTCGTGCCGACTGAAATTCGTAAGCATTTGCGAACATTAGTTCGAACAAAGTGTTGATTTGAAACTTACGATTAAAAGAAACTCACGAATAAGCAAAGGAGAAATGCTTGTTGACCATTTCTGTCCCCAGACAACTCAGAGACATGAATAGAGAAGATAGGCAACTGCACAATTTCGCTGGGGATCACTGTCTAGTTGGATCGCTAACAACATTCAATATTTTATAAAACCGTTCTTGTACAGAACTCAGTTGGACTCACTGCGCAGTACACACAATAACCAGACCATTTAGTGGAGCATGGTGAACTCAAGATGTTCAGGCCATCTGACCACTGTGTTGTTCCACAGTCTGCAATCTTTGGTGGGCGTGCATGTGGGCTGTGTGTTTTCGGTGTTAAGTTCCCATAAGCCACCGGACACTGACTGACATGACTTACAGGATCTTTAACATCTGTAGTCGATGTTCTGAATGCCTTACACGCGAAGAGAGTTTTTGGCATTTAGGGCTGCTGGGCCATTGAAACTCACGCCTCACGTCTCACGCTTAATGCTTCACGCCTCACATTTCATGTTTCATGCCTCACATTTCATGCTTCACGCCTCACATTTCATGCTTCACGCCTCACATTTCATGCTTCACGCCTCACATTTCATGCACTGGGCCACAGGAGCTCACGCCTCACTGCTCACGCGTCTGTTTGGTATTAACGGTACCAGAATACAGTGCTCTTTGCTCAATTGATCATAGACAATATTCGTGGTTTGTTTCTTTTTCCGAAAATGGATTCCTCCGACGAAGACGACCTGATTTTGCTCTTGCTCAGGAGAAGGAAGCGAAAGAGACAAAGCATATGATGCCCAGAACATTTCTTACAGAATCACGAAGAGAATCCCACCGTACGTTCCATCATCTCCTTAACTTTGGGTTCGTTCAGAATCTTCGCCAAGTCTTCCAAACTTGCGTGTTTTTTTTTTTATCTTTGTCCTTGTAGTCAGGTACACGCGGATTCCAGAGGAGTGGCCTTGCCCGGACCAACTCGATCAATTTTTCTTTGTAGTCATCATCCTGCATGTGGGGAGAATTGACATGGCCAATGGTAACCAGGAACTTCAACTTCACACATCATAAAAAGTGAACAGTCCCACTTCTCCGCTCACGCGTGAACCGTGAACCATGAAGCGTGAAGCGTGAGTGGAGTTGTATGGCCCCGGGCAAGAGAGACCTCTGTTCATTTTTTTATTCATACGTGAGGCGTGAAGCATGAGGCGTGAGACGTGAGGCGTGAGCTTCTATGGCCCAGCAGCACTCATACATGCTGACCTGAAAGACCCGGAACATCACCTTTTTTCCACCAAGTCGGACTGAACTCTGGATCTTCCAGCTGGAAATTTGATGGTTACCCACTTGACTACTATTGCCCGTCACCATAGGGTTGTAAGAAGTCTTTCATTTATGTTGTTCTGAGCCCTCTGCGGCACAGTACGTGCGTTGGGCCCCGTGGAGCACAGGTGCGAATCACTCATGGCATATACATATAGATATTTTACTGTTTATATTTCATCATCATCATCATCATCATCATCATCACTCATGTGCCCTGCCGCATGGTGTTGGCGATCATGGCCTTCCAAATGCATCTGTCCCTTGTCGCCGCAAGCACATCTTCCACCCTCTCTGTCCTCAGCCACCCTGCAAGTCCGTCCAATATTTTCTCCCTGGGTCTACCTGGTGTTCTCTTTCCCTCCAGCTTTTCTGTTGTGAGCAGGTGCTCCAATTCCCCTTTCCTCATAAAATGGCCCATAAGTGTTGCTCGTCTTTTCCTAATCTTCTTTATCGATGACCTTCTTGTGTCTGCCTCCATTAAGACTGTCTCCTTTGTTTTCTTTGCTGTTTATATCTATGCATAAAAATTATAGAACCCTTTGGCCAGCCCGAAGGTTGAATCCACGTCCCTTAAGTTATCGAGCCAGCTAAACCAACGTCGGTTGGATGGTTCGTTTTTGATAGAGTCGAGATCTCATTTCGAGTTCCATCCCATCGCCTGTAACATAAAAGTTGGTTTGGTCGCTGCCAATCTTAACTCTTTGACTCCAGCACTATATCTATCAATTGCATAAACTTAACCCTTTTAACCTTTTGACTCCAGCACCCTGTCCACCAACTGCAAAAAAATTCAACCCTTTGACTCCCTCACCCTATCCACCAGTTTCTTGCAGGAAGCTAGTGGATACGGTGAATGGGTCAAAAGGTTAAGATTTTGCTTTGGTAGCATGGTTGACAATGCAAGGATGCTGGTGGACAGGGTGCGGGAGTAGAAGGGTTAATGTTCCAATCAGTCTGACTGTGTCTCTGTTTCAAAGGTCCTGTTCTTCATCCTCATTTCAAGATCTTGCCAGCGCTTAAGGTTTTGCGCAGACTCCAGGCAGGTTTGGATGAAGCATAGATGGAATTGTCCGAGCGCGGTGAATCCCTCTTGAACAATTGTCACTGTGCACATGGACATCTTGGGGCAAAGCGAATTACGTTCTCTCTCTCTGTCTCTCTCTGTCTCTCTTTTCTGTCTCTCTGTCTGTCTCTCTCTCTCTCTCTCTGTCTCTCTGTCTCTCTGTCTGTCTCTCTCTCTCTGTCTCTCTCTGTCTCTCTGTCTCTCTGTCTCTCTGTCTGTCTGTCTGTCTCTCTCTCTCTCTCTCTGTCTGTCTGTCTGTCTGTCTGTCTCTCTCTCTCTCTCTCCTCCCTTTTTTCTATCTGTCTGTCTCTGTCTGCCTGTCAGTCTATCTGTTTGTCTGTCTCCGCCCTCCCTCTTTCTGTCTGTATACGTCTGTCTGTCTCTGTCGCTGTCTCTTTCTTTCACCTGTCTCTGTCTGTCTGTCTGTCTGTCTGTCTCTTCCACTTTGTGTCTGTCTGTCTCTGTTTCTCTCTTTCGCTGTGTGTGTGTGTGTGTGTGTGTGTGTGTGTGTGTGTGTGTGTGTGTGTGTGTGTGTGTGTGTGTGTGTGTGTGTGTGTGTGTATGTGTGTGTGTGTGTGTGTCTCCCTTCATATTTCCATCTGCATGACTCTCTTTCTCTGTCTGTCTGTCTGTCTGTCTGTCTTCTCTTTCCATGTCTCTTGACAAATGGGCGGGCGCGGCGGTAGTCAAGTGGGAAAGATGTCAGGTTTTTAATCGGACGGTCTGCAGTTCCATTCTACCTGTGGACCTCCCGCCTAATAGGTAAACGGTGGAGATGTTTTCCGCTCCCCAAGGTCAACGTGTCTGCAGGCCTGTTTGTGCCTTAACTCCCTTTGTTTGTATCCGCACACACACGCCATCAAGTATGCATACTGATGATCCTGTAAGTCATATCAGTGTCTCTTGAAACATTAAACATTAACCCTTTGGCTCCCGCGCCCTGTCCATCGGCATCCTGC
>JAPXFY010000022.1:28631058-28636058 GCA_030674185.1 Monoplex corrugatus | reverse complement strand
CCGAGGTGATGGACAGGCCGGGAAAGCAATAATTAAGAAAGAAAGAAAAAAAGAAACCAGAAGAAGAAGAAGAAAAACATCTCACCGCCACTTCGTACACTGCCAGGCCCCAAAGGAGCAACCACGGTAGACCCGGTCACGACAGGGGCGGAAGTATGGGCAGGGCGAATGGTGACATCGGGGTCAGAAGTTGTGGGAGCAAGGGTGATTATTTCTGGAATATTCCAGGGGCAGATCACTTCCTTATTGGTATTGGCGGATGTGTGGATCGATTGCTCTGCAAACATAAATAAATGAATAAATAAACAAACAAATAAATAAATAAATAATAAGTAAATGAATAAATAATGAATAAATAAATAAGTGAAATCCAGAAACATCTGGAAATAGAATGAAGACATGTATTCAGTCACTCCCTTGCTTTATTCTCTATCCACTGGCTGCCCGTTACTCAAAGAATTTCATACAAAATCAATACTTTATGCAGCAAGTGTATCAATGGTTCTGCACCTGTTTATCATCGTGATTACCTTCAAATGCACACTCCTGCCCGACCTCTCCGCTCTGCTTCTGCTTTAGTTTTCTACAAATTCCTCAATACAAGTGTACCTCAATTGGTCGCAGCTCTTTTTTAGTGTCCAGTCCCTACAACTGGAACGTTCTTCCCTCACCTATTCCATGGTCATTAACTCTTTCTTCCTTTAAGTCTAGCTTGAAGACACACTTTTTTTGCCCAGCAGTGATTTCCCCCTCTACATGTACACCCTTTTGCCCTACTACCCTCCTGTCCTCCCACTTGAGTTTGTGTGTACTTCGTGCCCTGGAGGTCTGGTCGTTGTTTGGTGATTGCTTTGATGAATGGTGAGAGTGAGCGCCTTAGTTTGAGTCTTGTATCAAGGTTTGACTCCGTATAAACGTCATTATTATTTTATTATTAATAGAAAAACGAGACATGCTACAGTTTTCTGGCCGAATGGCCTTTGTCAAGTGTACCCAAAAGACAATAAAGAAACAAAATTACTGCTTTTAGGAGGAAAATAACAGATCAGGTGAATTCCCTGACGTTATACAAATAAACGAATGAATGAATGAATGTGTGTGGAAGGCGGGCGAAGTGGAATTGGAGGAGAAATGAGGAGATCATGTTAGGGCCGATTATTTCACTCCCCGAGTTATGGACTATGCCATGATTAGTGATGACCGTATTCTACGGGTTTTCATTTAATCTATTGAAGTGTTTTCGTTTTCATGCCTTTTGACAGACTGTTTTCAGCAGATGTGACAATGATGCACATAGAGTGCGACACCGGTGTATGCACGTTTTAATTTCCAAATATTATTCAATGATGGAGAACTGAGCTGAAATGAATTGGAAAAAAAAAACGATAAACAGGCACAAAAAAGAAAAGGTAAAAATTGTTCCACGACCCTGAGGTTAGAGTGAGATTGATAGAGACTGCCACGTTGACTGATTGTGACTAGTTTTCTGTTGACTTCCATCTATGAAAAGTGACCACTAGGGATTCAGCAGTTTCGAAACAGCCTTTAACAGACAAATCCATTTCCTTAGTTTCAGGTTCAGTTTCTCAAGATGGCGTCTCCGCGCTCAGAATAAATTCCATATGCTCTGACGTCATAGATGCCACAAAGGTTGTAGTCATCTGGAAAGTAGGGCCATTACCTGTACAGTTTCGCCTTGAAAGTGATCTCTTGCCAACCACACAACGTGACGACCACAGCCGTGCTTTCCGATAGATCTTCGTTGAAAGGTTTAAAGTGTACTCATTCTAATTTCGGAGCCGCAAAAGAGTTCATCATCATTATCATCATGTGCCTTGCCCCATGGCGTTGGCGATCATGGCCCTCCATATGCGTCTATCCCTTGTCGTCGCAAGCACATCTTCCACTCTCTCTGTCCTCAGCCACACTGCAATTCTGTCCAATATTTTCTCCCTGGGTCTACCTGGTGTTCTCTTTTCCTCCAGCTTTCCTGTTGTGATCAGGTGTTCTAATTCCCCTTTCCTCATAAAATGGCCAATTAACGTTGCTTGTCTTTTCCTAATCTTCTTTATCAATTATTTTCCTGTGTATGCCTCCATCAAGACTATCTCGTTTGTTTTCTTTGCTGTCCATGGAACTCTCAACATTCATCTTAGAGACCCCTTTTCGGCTGCCTCAATCTTGTTCTGGCTTTGAGTGTTGACTGTCCACGTCTCACAACCGTATAACATTATCGGTTCTATATAACATTCAAGAACTCTCTTCCTGACGTTAGTTGACAGGCATTTGTTGGTAAGAGTTCAGTATTAGTTATTTTCTGTCTCTACCTAGCAAGCTAGTTGGTAGAACCATGGACTTAAGTTCTGATATCTTGAGTTCAATCCCAGCCGGCAGCATTAAAAACTGGCCTGTTCGCTGCCCATCTTAACATTTCCATTATTCTGGTGATGTCAGCTTAGTGTTTGATATGTCCCTTCTCCACTTTCCTCGTTTCAAGACATCGCCAGCGCATAGGGTTTTGCGCAAGCACAGGAAATTTGTCAGCTGGCGGATTTGGGTGAAGCTCATATGGAGCTGTCCGAGCGTGGTGAATCTGTCTTGAAATAACTCCAATAACTCTGCCTAACCCTTTGACTCCCACACTCTGTCCAACAGCATCCTGCATTGCCAACTATAATTGCAAAGCAAAACATTAACCCTTTGACTCCCTCACCCTATCCACCAGCTTAACTCTTTGACTCTCACACCCTGTCCAACAGCATCCTGCATTGCCAACTATGCTAGCAAAGTTTTTGCAGTTGGTAGATAGGGTGGAGGAGTCAAAGGGTTAAGACACAGCTATCAGGCAACTAAGTGCCCTGTAGAGCCCCGACGCCAAAGAAGGATCTCTGGTCAAGCAATGCCAGCAATAGGTTTACATCCCAGGTCAGGCCTTTGGGCCAGGCAGTAAGAGAGATGTAACTCTGAACCTCCCAGTGCCGAAATCCGAAGTTCAAAGACTGTACGGGACATTTAACCCTTTGACTCCCGACTCTGTCCACCAACACCCTGCATTGTCAACCATACTAGTAAAGCAAAAACTTAACTTTTTGACTCCCTCACCCTATCCACCAACTTCCTGCAGGAAGCTGGTAGATAGGGTGAGGGAGTCAAAGGGTTATGTTTTTTGCAGTTGGCGGATAGGGTGCGGGAGTCAAAGGGTCAACAAATTTCGCAGCCGTACGTTTTACGGATACATTACGGTCATTTCGTCAGTCAGAAGGAGAAAAAATGGTGCCCGCCCTGAGAGGCACCACCAGGCAAGTGCAGCGCTGGAATTCAGCGGAGTTCGTCCTCCATCCTCAGCTACTGAAGTGTGTGTGTGTGTGTGTGTGTGTGTGTGTGTGTGTGTGTGTGTGTGTGTGTGTGTGTGTGTGTGTGTGTGTGTGTATGTGTGTGTGTGTATGTGTGTGTATGTGTGTGTATGTGTGTGTGTGTATGTGTGTATGTGTGTGTGTATGTGTGTGTGTGCGCGCGCGCGCGCGCGTGTGTGTGTGTGTCTGTGTGTGGGGGGGGGGAGGGTATCCCTCCTACCTATCTTGTAGAGCCAGGGAACAGTGGAGTAGAGCGATACGTCGAAACATCAAAGTGCCCCAAGCTAAACAATGTATATGTGAAGGATGTGGCATAGCGGTTAGAACACCTGCCTAGGATGCGAGAAGCCTGGATTCAAAATCTAAAACAAGTGTGACTGCCTGCGTTCAAGCAAACAGGAACCAGAAAAAAAAAAAAAAACGGAAGAAGAATAAGAATACGTATTTAATACAACAAGACAAGAATGGCGCAAATTTTCGGCCAACTGACCTTTGTCAAGCGTAAGATCACAAACAAAGAAACACCAGATACCGAACTGCAGGGAAGTTTCAGTCTTTTCCTCCTAATTTTTGTATCTGGTGTTTGTTTTGTTTGTGATCTTACGCTTGACAAAGGTCAGTTGGCCGAAAATTTGCGCCATTCTTGTCTTGTTGTATTAAATACGCGTTCTTATTCTTCTTTCGTGTTTTTTCTGGTTCCGGATTCAAATGAACCGAAATCCCGTGTGCAGCATGCCCTGAGCGCACGTTAAAGATCCCACAGCCATGAAGAATTATCCTGTGACTATAACTATGACTATGACTATAGCACTATAACAATGACTATAACTGTGACTATAACTAAGACTATGACACGGACTATGAGTATAACCATGACTAAGACTGACTATGACTATGACTATAACTATGACTATGACTATAACTAAGACTACGACAATGACTATGAGTATAACTATGATATGACTATAACACTATGACTATGACTATAACACTATGACTATGACTATGACTATGATTTGACCAATGCACGAGCAGAAGAGAAGTACGTCACTTACTATACTGACAGATGAAGGCCTTTTCTTGGTCACATTTGGTGCTCGACCATTTCCATTGACGTGTCTGTGTGGAGGGTTCTGACGTCTCCACGAACATGTGTCCACACCGTGTCACTTTGTAGTCGGGGTTGGTGCCCAAGAAGGAGCTTCCTGCAAAATCGATATTTCATTCTGTTGTTGTTCTTGTTGTTGTCTGTTTTTTGTTTTTGTTTTGTTTTTATTTCACGTTGTTTTTGCTCACCACATTGTGCAAACAATATGTTGCTACACAGTATTTATGGGGGGGGGGGGGGGGGGGGGAGCGTGCATACCGCGTGTTTCCATTTTCATGTTTCCGTATATCATCATGAAATCCCCTCATGCAAAATAACAGCAAATGGCACAACCTTGACACAGGTTAATAAGTTCAAATACCTGGGAGCGGTCATTTCATCAGACGGCAGATGCACATCGGAAATAACCGGCAGAATCGGCCAAGCCAAAACAGCATTCAAGAAGATGACAAGCATTCTTACCAACAAATGCCTATCAATTAACATCAGAAAGAGAGTCCTTGAATGTTATATAGAACCAATACTGTTGTACGGATGCG
>JAPXFY010000022.1:28623558-28626058 GCA_030674185.1 Monoplex corrugatus | reverse complement strand
TAAATCAATAAAACAGATGACCACAAATAATATTTCAAATAAATAGACAAGTAACCAAAGAGACACTTTGGTTGAAGTTTAAAAACAAAAAAATCCAAAATAATCTAGCAAGACAAGATTCTAAGTGAGGCTATTAGGGTTGTCTTAGAGCTTTGGGGCATCTATACTACACATATTTCACTTAGACTAGTCTGCGCCCTTCCGCGGTCGTTCATTAGATTGATAAATACATAAACAAATGAATAAACAAATAAATGAATAAATACACGAACAAACGTGTTCATAAATAGATAAATGAATGATTGATGATGAATGAATGAATGAATGAATGAATGAATGAATGAATATTAACAATAAAAAAAAATCTTGATAACGTTTTTTGCAACACACATACATACACATAAATGTGGGCGCGCGCACACACACACACACACATACACACAGACTCTCTTGTCTCTCTTGTCGATATGACATATTTTTCCTTTTTTTTTTTTTTTTGGTTTGTTTTGTTTTGTGGTTTTCTGTTTTGTTTTGTTTGTTGTTGTTGTTGTTTTTTGTCTGGAAAAAATAGGGAGTAAACATATGAACAAACATTTAAACATTCTCGCAGAAAGATAAATGAACAAAGAAATGTATGCATAAACAAAACAAATAAAATAAATAAGTTGATAAATAATTTTCCTTGTCGTGCAAAGGGTCAATGATGTGCTGTGTTGACTTCCTTTTCTTGAATGATAGCGGCCTGAAATTGTTCTTTTCTTTTTTTCTTTCGTTTCTTTTTTCTTTTCTTTTTTCTCTCTCTCTCTTTTGTTTGATTTTCGTCGTTTGTGGGCAACAAAGTCTGAGTGCACTCGAATAATACACCAATGGGCATTTATGCGTATCGCCTTTTTAATTTTTTTTTAACGTCGCCATTAAGGAAGTTATACTCCGTTTTCGGGAAGTTTGCGTGTACGGCCTCTTTTTTTTCTATCTATCTTTCTTTTTTTGATTTTCTAAAAAAATCATTTTTTCAATCTCGCCATTAAGGTAGTCATACTCCGTTTTCAGGGTTGTGGAGGCTGGGTGTTTTCGTGTTTCTGTAAGCCACCGAACAGTGACACGTAGCGTAAAATATCCTTAACGTGCGTATATGACGTTCTGCATGCGTGTACACACGAAAGAGGGTTCAGGTACCAGCAAGTCAATCGACAGAGTAAACTGATCCGGGACACTGGAAAAAATCTCCACCCTTTACCCATCAGGTGGTACCCGTCATCATCATCATCATCATCATCATCATCATCATCATCGTCATCATCATGTGCACTCCCGCATGGCGTTGGCGATCATGGCCCTCCATATGTATCTATCCCTTGTTGCCGCAAGCACATCTTCCACCCTCTCTGTCCTCAGCCACCCTGCAAGTCCGTCAAAAATTTTCTCTCTGGGTCTACCTGGTGTTCTCTTTCCCTCTATCTTTCCTGTTGTGACCAGGTGCTCTCATTTCCCTTTCCTCATAAAATGGCCTATAGATGTTGCTTGTCGTTTCCTAATCTTCCTTATCAACGAAATTCTTGTGTCTGCCTCCATCAAAACTGTCTCTTTTGTTTTCTTTGCCGTCCATGGAACTCTCAATATTCTTCTCAGAAACCACATCTCGGCTGCCTCAATCTTGTTTCGGCTTTGCGTGTTGACTGTCCACGTCTCAAAACTGTATAACATTATCAGTTCTATATAACATTCAAGAACTCTCTTCCTGATGTTGACTGATAGGCATTTGTTGGTAAGAATGCTTTTCATCTTCTTGAATGCTGTTTTGGCTTTGCCGATTCTGCTGGCTATATCTGATGTGCATCTGCCGTCTGGTGAATTGACCCGTTCCCAGATATTTAAACTTATCAACCTATCTCAAAAGTTGTGCCATTCACTGTTCTTTTGCATGAGGGGATTTCATGTTTTTTACTGATTACCAGGACTTCCGTCTTCCAGGCAGGTTCAAATCCAGACCCTCCAGTTAAAAGACAAGTGTCCAAACCATTGGGCTCTCGTTCCCGTCTTTTCCCACTTTTGCACGAGTGCTGTACCTCGTGAGAAGACAGAAATAAGATACTGAACATAGAAAGAAAATCACCGGGTTGCATTCATTCTTAAAAGGACTTTTGAAAATAAAAGGCGGAGGGGTGGTGATGGAGGTGGTGCTGGTGAAAATCAGCTTCACAAGACAACAGAGTCGTTGGCCAAGAATGGTTCGGACGTTGAACATCTGATCAGGAGGTGTGGGGTTCCATTCTGCCTTGTGGGTAACGTGGGACTTTTCCAATCAAAAGGTTTGAGTTTGATCCTGCCCCGGGGTACATTTTTGTGGGTAAAGAATGGAGATGTATTTATCAGATCCTTCAAGTCATTATGTGTACAGATCTGCGAGTGCCTTACTCCCCTTCCTGTGTATGTATAGTATATAGTACGCAGAACACAGAACACCATAGACACGCGTCAGAGATCCTGTAACTCATGTCAA
>JAPXFY010000022.1:28606058-28616058 GCA_030674185.1 Monoplex corrugatus | reverse complement strand
TAACAATGGCAGTCTTAAATTCACGGGGAACAATTCCAGTGGTAATAGACTGATTCATGATGTTTGTAATGGTCGGCAAGAGAAGATCCACATGTTGAAAGAGAAGTTTGGTTGGAATGGGATCAAGTTCACATGATTTAGGGGGAGTCTTAAGAATGGTCTTCCGGACAAGGTCTTCAGAAACTGGAATGAAATTTACAAGTGGTGAGCCAGAAAACGACACAGTGTTTGAACCAGTACTTTGAAATGGTGGAAAACTGTCACGGATCTTGAGAATTTTCTTATGGAAAAAATCGGCAAAAATGTGTGGGAGCAGTTTGACATCGGACACAGTGGGAAGAGACACAGGTTTGATTTTTCCAAGAAGTGAGGACATATTGTGAAAGAGTTGTTTACAAGTGGTAGAACTGGACACTAGCGAAGAATAAAAAGCTGTTTTCGCGTCGTGTACGCAATCTGCAACCGTTTGCTTTGCTGCGTCATAGATTTGTTTGTGTACTGTTAACCGTGATGACTGCCAACAGCGCTCGGCACGCCTACGCTCTCTCTTCAGCTGACGAAGCTGATCAGCGACAGCGCCGTACCACGGGGTAGGCTTTCCGTCCCGGACTTTTCGTTGACGTACAGGCGCATGCTTGTCAAAAACAGCGGCAAGGGAACTGTTCAAATCGGACACTGACATAACGGTGGTCACAGACTGAGAAAGATCATCAGCGAACTTGTCTTGGTCAATTTTACTAATAGAGCGAGTGGACACAAGCTTTGCTTTACGTTTAGGCTTTTCAGCTGCTAGATAAGACAAAATTGAAAAATGGTCAGAAGAAAGATCATGATGGACACGAGTTGACAAAACAAGGTAATCGTCATCTCTACATATGACAAGGTCGAGAGTATTTCCACAGCTCTGCGTGGGTCCACTAACAGTCTGTTTAAGACCGTATATGTCAAGCTGATCAAGAAATTTTCTGGCATTAAAATCAGAAGTATCATTTACATGGATATTAAAATCACCAGCTAGAACAATACTGCCTTGACAATCAACACAAAAATCAAGAAAATCAGGTAATTCATCAAAGAACGGACAGACAGGTAGATAGATAGATAGATAAATAGACAGATAGATAGATAGATAGATTAGCTAGATCAGCTAGATTAGATAGATAGACAGATAGACATATAGACAGATAGATAGACAGACAGACAGATAGACAAACATATATATATATATAGATAGATAGATAGATAAATAGACAGATAGATTAGCTAGATCAGCTAGAGTAGATAGATAGACAGACAGATATGTATATAGACAAATAGACAGATAGATAAATAGACAGACAGACAGACAGACAGACAGACAGATAGATAGATAGATAGATAAATAGACAGATAGATAGATAGATAGATTAGCTAGATCAGCTAGATTAGATAGATAGACAGACAGATAGATATATAGACAGACAGATAGATAGACTGACAGACAGATAGATAAACATATATATGTATAGATAGATAGATCATAGATAGATAGATTAGCTAGATCAGCTAGAGTAGATAGATAGACAGACAGGTATGTATATAGACAAATAGACAGATAGATAAATAGACAGACAGACAGATGGATAGATAAATAATAGATAGATAGATAGATAGATAGATTAGCTAGATCAGCTAGATCAGCTAGATTAGATAGATAGATATATAGACAGACAGATAGATAGACATATATATGTATAGATAATAGACAGATAGATAGATAGATCATAGATAGATAGATTAGCTAGATCAGCTAGAGTAGATAGATAGACAGACAAATAGATATATAGACAAATAGACAGATAGATAAATAGACAGACAGACAGATAGTTAGATAGATAAATAGATAGATAGATAGATAGACAAACAGATAGATAGACATATATAATAGTAGATAGATAGATAGAGATAGATAGATAAGATCATAGATAGATTAAGTAGATCAGCTAGAGTAGATAGATAGACAGACAGATAGATATATAGACAAATAGACAGATAGATAAATAGACAGACAGACAGACAGATAGATAGATAAATAGATAGATAGATAGATTGATAGACAGGTGGGTAGGTAGACAGACAGACAGACAGATAGATAGATATATAGATAGATAGATAAATAGATAGACAGATAGATAGATAGATAGATAGTAGATAGACAGGTGGGTAGGTAGACAGACAGACAGATAGATAGATATATAGATAGATAGATAAATAGATAGACAGATAGATAGATACATAGATAGATAGATAGATAGATAGATAGATAGATAGATAGATAGATAGATAGATAGATAGATAGATAGATAGATAGATAGATAGACAACGAAAAATGGATGTTGTCAAATCAAACAAACAATGAATACATACAGATGAATATATAGCTAAATAAATAATCAAACGTAAGAACGAACGAAAAACAGATACAGTCTATGAATGAAACATATCAACGAACAAACAAGAAACAAAGAAACACATAGTTGAATGAACAAACAAGCAGACAAACGAATAAAATATAATAATAAATAATAATAAAATAAATAAATTGAATAACTAAATAATAAATGAATGAATGATGAACGAGCAATGAACGAACGAACGAACGAACGAACGAACGAATGAGCGAACAACATAATTTATTTACAATAGTCGAATGAATTAATGATGGTTGCGTGGATACGGACTGATACAAGGATTAATGAATAATTTAGTCTAATAGAATAGATAAATAAATGAATAGTATGAAATGAATTAACAAACGAAAAACACAGACCAATCAAATAAATGAATAAACGAATCAATCAACGGGTATTAATCAATTAATAATTTAACGATAGACAGAATATAGCTAAATAAATAAATAAATAAATGAATGAATGAACGGACCAACTGATGAATGAATAACCTACTTCGATGAAATAGATAAATAAATAAATAATAAATAAATAAATAATAAATGAATGAATGAATGAAAAATGAATAATGAATAAATACATGAATAAATAAATAAATAGATAAATAAATAAATAAATTAATAAATAAATAAATGAATTGATGAATGAATTAATTATTTGAATATAAATAAACAAACGAACAAATAATAATTAAATAAATAGATAAACAGATAAAAAAAAAAAAAAAAAATAAATGAAAAAACACGCAAATAAATGCCCAAATAAATACACAAATAAACACACAAATAAATGAATACGGAAAACAATCAATCAATCAATCAATCAATCAATCAATCAATCAAAACAAGCCAGCCGTTCTGGTGTAGTGGTTAGAGTAATGGATTAGAAACGAGTGGAAAGTTGTTGGTTCGAGTCTTCTCAGTACAGTTCAAATCCCTGAAAATACTTGGCTACTCCGTACTGACTGTACAAAACAAATTATGTAAGACTTTATCGAACACGTGCAGGTGAAGGGACCAGCAAGGTAGAAAATAATAGGAAGAAATGACAGAAAGCAAAGCAACAAGGCAGAAACAAAGCGAGTGACAGAAAAAAGGAAATTTCTAGCAAAAATTTCCAGAAGGTGGGGATACTCTTTATACCGAAAGAGCCCCCGGCATCCCCACGGGAGGGGAGGGGGGGATAGATAGATAGATAGATAGATAGATAGATAGATAGATGGACAAATAGATAGATGGACAAATAGAATAGATAGATAGATAGATAGATAGTAGATAGATAGATAGATAGATAGATATTTAACGCTCAGCAAATTAGAACGAACCAATCAATTGTGAAAATTGGATGCTGTTCATGTTCATGACAATTGCTGGGGAAACGCCGAGGTGGTCAAGATCATTCGTAAGATCAGCCTTCAGACTCAGGGTTCTGCCTTGTTCACGTCGAAGGTTGACACGGTTGCTGAAGTTGGCAGACAATATGTCACCCAGGGGAGTGGGACACCTTGTCTGCATTCGAAGGCTGTGCCCGATCAGTCTCAGTCGGCGTCTTCGAAGCGTCTTGCTCAAGGGTGAGAGCTTAGTCCCAGAGTAGAGCACCTTAGTGGAGATTTTCTCTGGCCAGTAGATGCCGAGTGCCGAGCGGATCATACGCCGATGAGAAGAGTCGATCAACTTCGAGAGAGTTTCGGTCAGAGGTATGGACTCGAGACCGTAGCATACGATGCTCTCTACTGCTGCCTTGAAAAGTCTAATTTTGATCTGGTCATCGGCCTTCGAGCTGAAAATCGGCTTCAATTTGTTCATCGCTGCCCATGCTTTGGCGAAGCGTTTGTCTACCACTGAACTTGGAGACGAGGTGTCAATTCCGAGGTAACTGAACTGCTCGCATGTCTGAACTACCTCGCCGGACTGGAAAAAGATTCGACGGGGAATGGTGTCGTAGCCGACGTGCATGACTTTCGTTTTGCCGTGGTTGATTTTGAGACCAAAGGCTGATGCATTCCTTTCGAGATTTTGAAGAACTCTCTCTACAGTGTCGGCCGATTAGCAGACCAGAGCGATATCGTCGGCGTAAGCCAAGGCGCTGATCTTTATTGCTGGATGTCGAGAGCTCCGTCTCTCTATCAGGGTGAAGCCATCGTCGTCGTGCAACGTTTCTCGAAGGACGTGATCTAGAACAGTGATAAATAGATATGGAGACAACGTGTCACCTTGGAGGACGCCAGATGTAGTGACGAAGAGGTCTGTGTGTCTGTGTTGCCGTGATTGGTCCAAACAGAGGCTGATGTGTCGGTGTAAAGTTGCATCACGTCTGCCGAAACGTCACTGGGTACTCCGTAAAGCGAAAGGATTTCCGGTATAAAGCTTCGGTCGAGCGAGTCGAATGCTTTCTTGAAATCAACAAAAACAATCGATGCTGTTCGTTTCGTTGTACGGCACTGTCCAGTACGCACCTCTGAGCCATTGTTTGCTCTGAAGTCGATCTTCCCGCTCTGAAGCCACTTTGCAAGGGTAGCAGTTGAGGGTCGACTACCGATTTTATGCGCTTGAGAAGAACCTTGTTCATTAGTTTTGCGAGGGCGCACGTCTTCGAAATGCCATGCTGATTGTCCAGTGACTTTGAAGCTCCTTTCTTCGGAATGGAAACAATCGTGCTTTGTTTCCACACTTGGCACCATGTTTCCAGCATCACTGATCTTCGAGTGGTTGTTGAGAAAGTCCACGACGTCGTTTTCAAGTTCTGCGAGTTTCAAAATTCGGTTAGGTATATCGTCAGGCCCTGGGGCTGTGTCGCGCCGCGTCGTCATCAGAGCTGCACGTATTTCTGCAGTCGAGAAAGGTTCTGATTGTGCGTTGTTCCGCACTACGTCACTGTCGGTGGAAGTCGTGACAAAATTGTGGTCGTTCTTGGCGTTGAGAATACGACTGTAGTGGTCTTTGAGTTTTGACTTCCTGTCTTCGAACGATTTAGCGGCTAAGCAGTTCAGTGGTTCGGGTTTTCTCCCACAGAACCGGTTCATGACCCTCCATGCGGCTGATGATCGACATTCGAAGGTGTGACGAGTGATTTCACTTATCATATCTTCGACGTAGCCTTTGCCCTGACACCATGAGCTGTCTCAAGTTTATCGAGTGCTGCCCGGAATTCGTTGCTGTATTCACCAAATCGATCACGGTTACTTTGGACATTTCTCCTAGCGGCGACGAGCATAGGGTCGTCAAGCCAGCACGACCAGCTGGTCCCTTCACCTGTATGTGTTCGATATAGATAGATAGATAGATAGATAGATAGACAGATAGATAGATAGATAGATAGAAGATAGATAGATAGATAGATTAGATTAGATAAATAGGCAGACAGATAGACAGATAGAAATATACCTGAAAAATAAAGTAATTAAAAAACTGGCCAGTCGACCGACTGACTGCATAGAAATAAATAGATAAACAAATAAATGAATAAATGAATAAACAAAATCAATACATAAATAAATAAACAAAAAACAAACACGTGAGTACAAACCACAACACATACACACATCACACACACACACTACACACACACACACACACACACACACACACACACACACACACACACACACACACACACACTCACATGCAGAACAGTGTAAGCCGCAGCAGCCTCGTGGCACTCAGACACACAGTAGTCCACACTGAGGTAAAGGCTGCATATTTCATACACAGACTGGGAGGTCAAGAAGGCTCTGGAGTCTGTTGCCACGTATCGTATGGGGTTCAGCAATGTGTCTGAAAATTCAATAAATGAACGAATAAGCAAACAAGGAAACAAACAAATCAAAGGAAAAAAGATAAATAAATAAATCAACAAACAAACAAACAAACAATAATGAACAAATAAATAGATAAACAAACAAACAAAAAATAATTGAATAATTGAATAAAGAAAACAATGAATAGACAGACAGACGGAAAGTTAGTTAGTAAGTTAGTTAGAAAGAAAGAAAGAAAGAAAGATAGATAGATAGATAGACAGAGAGACAGACAGATAGATAGATAAATAGACAAATAGATAGACAGACAGATAGATAGATAGATAGACAGACAGACAGACAGATAGATAGATAGATAGATAGATAAACAGACAGACAGACAGACAGATGGATAGATAGATGGATAGATAGATAGATAGATAGATAGATAGATAAATAGAGAGACAGATAGATAGATAGACAGATAGATAGATAGATAGATAGACAGACAGACAGACAGACAGACAGATAGATAGATAGATAGATAGATAGATAAGTTTCAGTTTCGGTTTCTCAAAATGAATAAATAAGTAAACAAACAAATAAACAAACAAATAAACAAACAAACAAATAAATAAACAAACACAACAAAAACAAACAAGCAAATAGATAAAATAAATAGATAAATAGATGTTTCAGTTACTCGAAAGTGCGTTTCCGCGCTCGGAATAAATTCCGTATGGACTCTCAATCTAAGTGACCCCCACCGTTCAACCAAACAGAGACAATTATCACAGAAAAATACGAGGAGAACCCGTGTTTATTGTGCAAAACAAGACACGGGCAAATTTTCTGCCAACTGGCCTTTGTCAAGCGTTCACACAAAACAACAAAGAATACATTTTAATACACAAAACTTGGAGGGGAAAAAGCAAGACTTTCTTCAGGTTTACCAGTCGCCGTGGTGTAGTGATTAACGCAACGGACTACCGACTGGATGGTTGTGGGTTCAATCCCCATCAGTACCTTCACAAATCATCGTGGGATTTTTCGGCTCTAACCGGCTCCTACCCAGAGCCGGGCGTGCTTGTGGGCTCCTTGGAAAGACTGGAAACCACATAGTCGAGTCTCATCCATTTCACGGATGCGTTATTGAGGGTGTTGCTCAAATCTTCTGACCAGCAACGCAGGTGTCTGTATCTCTCGGGCCTGGTTCACGCCAGGATATATTATGATAGTAAGCGTAGAAAGACTTTCCTGATGTTTTAATGAGCAGTATCTCATCAAAACATCAAGAATGTCATGCTGTTTTTGTTGTGTTTTTTTCCCCCTTTCCCTTGCAGTCTGCATACTCTATCTTTGGCTGAAGTGTTTATGCTGAGTGTTTTTGTGTTGCCTTGTACCATTGAAGACTGACATGACTTGTGTTCTTTGATATTTTGCGCCAGCAGGCCTGTACACATGTTGAACTAGGAAACTGGAACAAAACTCTGCATCAATTCAATTCAGATCAGTACTCTTCATCAAACCGTATTTGAACATTGAAATGTGCGTACATTGGATTCGCACCACTTGTACATCATTGTAATATCCATTTAACCCTTTGACTCCCGCAACCTGTCCACCAGCATCCTGCACTGTCAACTATGCTAGCAAAGCAAAAACTTAACCTTTTGACTCCCTCACCCTATCCACCAGCTGTCGTCAACATCCTCCCGCCCCCAACTATTTTTAATCCTTTGACTCCCTCACCCTATCCACCAACTACAAAAACTTAACCCTTTGACTCCCGCACCCTATCCACCAACTGCAAAACGTAACCCTTTGACTCCCTCACCCTATCCACCCTATGGATAGGATGAGGGAGTCAAGAGTCAAAGGGTTAAGCTTTTGCTTTGTTTTAACGTTGGTGGATAAGGTAATGATATCAAAGGGTTAAGTTTTGGCTTTGCTGGCATGGTTGACAATGCAGGACGCATGCTGGTGGATAGGGTGAGGAAGTCAAAGGGTTAAGTTTTGGTTTTGCTGGCATGGTTTGACAAGGCAGGATGCTGGTGGGCAGTATGCGGGAGTCAAAGGGTTAATGAAGGAAAGGTTTGAGAAAAGGAAGGCCGTTCTTACCGTTTACCCAGAACCAGTGCGGGTTCCCGCGAGCGGCGGAGTCCATCCAAAAGTCGTGGTCCTTCCCGGTCATAGCCCCCAGACAACGGTCCACTTGGCGGTCAGTGGTCAAGCGACCGTCCTTACGAAGGCGGTACAGGCTACCTCCGGACTCTTCACAGACGGCCTGGGCTCGAATCCAGTCTTTGGCGTTGTGGAAAGGCACCAGGCATTGGCCATCCCGCGGGAGGAAGATGGCAACCTCGCTTTTGCTGCAGACGTTCGATTCTGTTGTTCATTGGAAGACAGAGAGGAAAAAAAGATTTTGCATGGTTTTAAAATTCCGTTGTTGCATAGCGCTGTTTCAGAAACTCATTTGGATTCACCTCGTATTACACAATAACAAGACCTTTTAATGGATCACGGAGAACTCCAGCGGCTAACCCTCTGACTCCCCACACCCTATCCACCAACTGCAAAAGAATTAACCCTTTGATTCCCTCACCCTATCCCCCTGCTTCCTACAGGGTGAGGGAATCAAAGGGTTAAGTTTTTGCTTTGCTAGCATGGTTGGCAATACAGGATGCTGGTGGACAGGGTGCGGGAGTCAAAGGGTTAATTAAGCGAGCTGACCACATTCCACTATGTTGTTGTTACCCAGTCTGTGTCTTTGGTGGATCTGCATGCTGGAAGTGTTCATGTTTCCATAAGCCAGCAACTGACATAACGTCTAGGTTCTAAATGCGTGAATACTGGAAGGGGTTTAGGCAATGGCAAGCCTGCACACATGATGAAATGGGAGATCAGAAAAAGTCTCCACCCTCATTTAGCACATTGGGCTGCAATATTTATCTTAAAGATATATTGGTCCTAATGGTTTTTTTTTTTAACCCTTTGACTCCTGCACCCTATCCACCGACTACAAAAACTTAACCCTTTGACTCCCTCACCCTATCTACTAGCTTCCTGCAGGAAGCTGGTGGATAGGGTGAGGGAGTCTAAGGGTTAAGTTTTTGCTTTCTTACATGGTTGGCAATGCAGGATGATAGTGGGCAGGGTGCGGGAGTCAAAGGGTTAACTACTAAAAAAAAAAAAAAAAAAAAGACGAGTTTCCCGACAGCATGAAACATGCGATTCAAATTTGATTCGGATCAATCAGTCAGAGTGGCAAAAGTGGTGAGCGTGACGAGACATTCTGTTCTCATACAGACATGCAGACACATGTAGGTTGCCTTCGTGTCCTTATGAAATGATTGCCTTCTTCTAAAATTGGAATCGGTAATACTCACTTAACTTTTGGGATTTCCCGCAACTCCAGATCATTAATTTAAACCTAATTTGATTAAATTAGAAGATATTAATCAGTAGCAAGAAACTCTGGGGAGAGCTGGACAGCAGAAGAGGAGGAGTTCCCCAGCAAGTGTTTCAGCCCTAAAGTCTTTATATTCTAAGGGGGCCGAACAGCATGCAGGTCATCACTACTGGACAATACAAATACACCAAGGGTAATAAAAATAAAGAAATAAATACCCGCTTCCAAACAACTTTGGAAACCTTGATGTAGTATTTGTATATTAGAAGTAGACGGATAGATGTCGATAAACAGAGAGACAAGTATACAGACATCTTGACAGACACACAGACTTTCTGAGGTCAGCATAAAACTGTCTCCTTTGTTCTTGAAGTATTGAAAGATATCTGGTTCGGTTAAGAA
>JAPXFY010000022.1:28583558-28603558 GCA_030674185.1 Monoplex corrugatus | reverse complement strand
TGAACAAATCAATCAATCAGTGTATAATGTGTGTATATATCTCAGTGGCGCAGTATTGTGCAGCAGCAATAGTAGCAGCAAATACATAAACAACAGCAGCGGCATCGACAGACAGGCCTCATAAGATGGCTGTCCATGCCAGACAGGACTACAGAACTCAAGTCTAGAGTTTTGCCAGTTGTTCAGAAATTAAAGAAGGAATGAACAGTGGTCAAATGGGACAACTGTGGAAGATAAACTCTGGGCCACCAGTTTCAGTTTCAGTTTCAGTTTCTCAAGATGACGTCTCGTCGTTCGGAATGAATTCCAGACGCACTAACGTCTCAAGTAACCATGTGATGGTGACGATCCAGAATGACCATCGCACAAAGCCTTAAACCCGCACATAAACCCATGAGCTAGCCAAGTCCTAGGATCCTACCTGGCCTATGTATTTTTTTAATCTTCTACTAGTATTGTATCAGTCTATCACTGGAACGATCTTGGTTACATGTAAAGGACATGTGTATCTCTGTGTCTTAAGATCTTATCTTCAAAGAAAACACTGGCCCTCATTCTTTTGGTATCAGCTATGAATTGTATGACGTTGACAACATAAATAAATGAATGAATAAACAAATGAATGCATAAATAAACAAACAAATCGATAGATATATAGATATATATAATAGATAGATAGATAGATAGATAGATAGATAGATAGATAGATCGATTAGATAGATAGATAGATAGATAGATTGACTGATAAATAAAAATAAATAAATAATAAACAAACAAACGAACGAACAAATGATGAATGAATGAATGAATGAATGAATGAATGAATGAATGAATGAATGAATGAATGAATGAATGAAAAGAGAGCCGGTCAGAGAGACAGACAAACAAACAAACAAATAAACGAATCCATAAATCAATTGTTTTGAATGTAGACAGACCGACCCATGTAATCATGAAAAGTGTTCACTTACAGCTTACCTTTATAAATCTTCCAGTTTCTATCATTTTCTGGGTAATGAGATCCTCTGGTTTCCCTTAATTTCTCGATGATGGGATATTCTGGTTTCTGTTCATTTTCTGAATGGTGAGATCTTCCAGATTGTGTTAGTTTCTAGATAAAGAGATCTTCTTTCTGTTAATTTCTAGATGATAAGATCCTCCGCTTTCTGTTAGTTTTCCAGATGATGAGATCTTCTGGTGCCTATTAATTTTTCGATGATGAGACCCTTTGGTTAATTACTAGATGTTCAGATCCTGGTAATATCTAGATGATGACATCCTCTATCTCTGTTATTTTCTAGATGATGACATCCTCTATCTCTGATAATTTCTAGATGATGACATCATCTATCTCTGTTAATTTCTAGATAATGACATCATCTACCTCTATTTCTGTTAATTTCTAGATGATGACATCCTCCATCTCTGTTAAATACTAGATGATGACATCCTCTATCGCTGATAATTTCTAGATGATGACATCCTCCATCTCTGTTAGTTTCTAGATGATGACATCCACTGTCTCTGTTAGTTTCTAGATGATGACATCCTCTATCTCTGATAATTTCTAGATGATGACATCCTCCATCTCTGTTAGTTTCTAGATGATGACATCCTCCATCTCTGTTAGTTTCTAGATGATGACATCCTCTATCTCTGTTAGTTTCTAGATAATGACATCCTCCATCTCTGTTATTTTCTAGATGATGACATCCACTGTCTCTGTTAGTTTCTAGATGATGACATCCTCCATCTCTGTTAGTTTCTAGATGATGACATCCACTGTCTCTGTTAGTTTCTAGATAATGACATCCTCCATCTCTGTTATTTTCTAGATGATGACATCCACTGTCTCTGTTAATTTCTAGATGATGACATCCTCCATCTCTGTTAGTTTCTAGATGATGACATCCTCTATCTCTGTTAGTTTCTAGATAATGACATCCTCCATCTCTGTTATTTTCTAGATGATGACATCCACTGTCTCTGTTAGTTTCTAGATGATGACATCCTCTATCTCTGTTAGTTTCTAGATAATGACATCCTCTATCTTTGTTATTTTCTAGATGATGACATCATCTATCTCTATCTCTGTTAATTTCTAGATGATGACATCCTTCATCTCTGTTAGTTTCTAGATGATGACATCCTCTATCTCTGTTAGTGTCTAGATAATGACATCCTCTATCTCTGTTAGTTTCTAGATGATTACATCATCTATCTCTATCTCTGTTAATTTCTAGATGATGACATCCTCCATCTCTATTAGTTTCTAGATGATGACATCCTCTGTCTCTGTTAGTTTCTAGATGATGACATCATCTATCTCTATCTCTGTTAATTTCTAGATGATGACATCCTCCATCTCTATTAGTTTTTAGATGATGACATCCTCTGTCTCTGTTAGTTTCTAGATGATGACATCCTCCATCTCTATTAGTTTCTAGATGTTGACATCCTCTATCTCTGTTAGTTTCTAGATGATGACATCCTCCATCTCTATTAGTTTCTAGATGATGACATCCTCCATCTCTGATAATTTCTAGATGATGACAGCCTCTATCTCTGATAATTTCTAGACGATGACAGCCTCTATCTCTGTTAGTTTCTAGATGATGATATCCTCTATCTCTGTTAGTTTCTACATGATGACAGCCTCTATCTCTGTTAGTTTCTAGACGATGACAGCCTCTATCTCTGTTAGTTTCTAGACGATGACAGCCTCTATCTCTGTTAGTTTCTAGATGATGACATCCTCCATCTCTGTTAGTTTCTAGACGATGACATCCTCTATCTCTGTTAGTTTCTAGATGATGATATCCTCTATCTCTGTTAGTTTCTAGACGATGACATCCTCTATTTCTGTTAGTTTCTAGATGATGACAGCCTCTATCTCTGTTAATTTCTAGATGATGACATTCTCTATTTCTGTTAGTTTCTAGACGATGACATCCTCTATTTCTGTTAGTTTCTAGATGATGACATCCTGTATTTCTGTTAGTTTCTAGACGACGACAGCCTCTATCTCTGTTAGTTTCTAGATGATGACATCCTGTATTTCTGTTAGTTTCTAGACGACGACAGCCTCTATTTCTGTTAGTTTCTAGACGATGACAGCCTCTATTTCTGTTAGTTTCTAGATGCTGACATCCTTCATCTCTGTTAGTTTCTAGATGATGATATCCTCTATTTCTGTTAGTTTCTAGATGATGATATCCTCCATCTCTATTAGTTTCTAGATGGTGACATCCTCTATCTCTGTTAGTTTCTAGATGATGACATCCTCCATCTCTATTAGTTTCTAGATGATGACAGCCTCTATCTCTGATAATTTCTAGACGATGACAGCCTCTATCTCTGTTAGTTTCTAGACGATGACATCCTCTATCTCTGTTAATTTCTAGATGATGACATCATCTATTTCTATCTCTGTTAATTTTAGATGATGACATCCTCTATCTCTGTTAATTTCTAGATGATGACATCCTCTATCTCTGTTAATTTCTAGATGATGACATCCTCTATCTCTGTTAATTTCTAGATGATGACATCCTCTATCTCTGTTAATTTCTAGATGATGACATCCTCTTTTTCTGTTAGTTTCTAGATGGTGACATCCTCTATCTCTGTTAGTTTCTAGATGATGACATCCTCTATCTCTGATAATTTCTAGACGATGACAGCCTCTATCTCTGTTAGTTTCTAGACGATGACATCCTCTATCTCTGTTAATTTCTAGATGATGACATCATCTATTTCTATCTCTGTTAATTTTTAGATGATGACATCCTCTATCTCTGTTAATTTCTAGATGATGACATCCTCTATCTCTGTTAATTTCTAGATGATGACATCCTCTATCTCTGTTAATTTCTAGATGATGACATCCTCTATCTCTGTTATTTCTAGATGATGACATCCTCTTCTTCTGTTAGTTTCTAGATGTGACATCCTCATCTCTGTTAGTTTCTAGATGATGACATCCTCTATCTCTGTTAGTTTCTAGATGATGACATCCTCTTTTTGTTAGTTTCTAGATGTGACATCTCTATCTCTGTTAATTTCTAGATGATGACATCATCTATTTCTATCTCTGTTAATTTCTAGATGATGACATCCACTTCTCTGTTAATTTCTAGATGATGACATCCTCTATCTCTGTTAATTTCTAGATGATGACATCCTCTATCTCTGTTAGTTTCTAGATGATGACATCCTCTATCTCTGTTAATTTCTAGATGATGACATCCTCTTTTCTGTTAGTTTCTAGATGAGTGACATCCTCTATCTCTGTTATTTTCTAGATGATGACATCCTCTATCTCTGTTAATTTCTAGATGATGACATCCTAATCTCTGTTAATTTCTAGAGATGACATCCTCTTTTTCTGTTAATTTCTAGATGATGACATCCTCTATCTCTGTTAATTTCTAGATGATGACATCCTATCTCTGTTAATTTCTAGATGATGACATCCTCTATCTCTGTTAATTTCTAGATGATGACATCCTCTTTCTGTTATTTCTAGATGGTGACATCCCTTTTTGTATTTCTAGATGATGACATCCTCTTTTCTGTTAATTTCTAGATGTGAATCCTCTATCTCTGTAAATGTTTAGACCATGAGATTATCTGGGTCGTGTTAATTTTTAAGATGACATTTTCTAATTTCTATTGATTTCAATGTGTTAACGTTGTTCGGTTTCTGTTAATTTCAAAGTGATGACATCCTCTTGTGTTTGTTAACCTAGAGATGATGATATCCTGTGATTTCTGTCAATTTCTAGATGTTATGCTCCTCAGGTTTCTTTTAATGTCTAGATGATGACATCCTCAGATTTTCTAGGGTGATTAAAATCTTTGGTTTATATTACTTTGAAAATGTTATTATCATCTGTTTTAGGTATTTTTTAAACAATGAAATCCCTTTGTGTGTGTCTTAATTTTCAACCGTAATTGGCTGTCTTCTCTGCTGGCCATATAAACACCTGCACATAACTCACCCAAATATAAATCATGTGTTTTATATATCTATCATATCAGTGCAACATATGTCATGCATATAAATAACATGAACTTAGTTTTATTCATAGAAATGAATATTGCGTAATTGTAATGATTGTGATTAAAAAAAACAACAACTTTAATTTAAAAAATGTCCAGTTTCCCGATGTGTTGGTGAATGTAGCTAGTTTTGATCAACATATAATTTTAAAAGTTGGACCTTTTGGGAAAATACTGCGATCCAAAGCACAGTATTGTGTAGCGACGAGCGTTTAATTTCTATTAGCATTGTTTTTCAGTAGTCGCCACGGCGACCAAATTATACACCGTTATTAGAGTTGATAAATGATGATAACAGCGTCTACTTTTTGTTTTGGATTTAATGACTAACAATGCAGCCATGTAACCTACGAACCTAGCAATCATACCAAGCAAAACATGTTGTAGAAACACGACATATGATTTATTGACACTGTTCGGAGAACAAGGAGTAGGAGAAAGAGAACAAAGAAAATAAAACGAAGGAGAAGATGAACAAGAAGAGAAAGTGATGGAAAAGAGGGGATGGGCAGGAAGATGAGGAAATTATTCATATGGAAAATAATAATGAGGATAATAGTGATAATGATGAGGACTATACTACACGATTACTACTACTACTTCTACCACTACTACTACCACTACTACCACAACTACTACTACTCATGATAATAATAACAACAACAACATTAACAATGATGATATTAATAATGATAATAATAATAACAAAAACAACCATGTTAATAATAAGAAGGAGAATACTGATGATGATGATGATGATGATGATGATGATGATGATGATATGATGGATGATGATGACGATGACGACGACGACGACGACGACGAGACGAGATGATGTGATGGTGATGATGATGATTATGATGATGATGACGACAACGACGGCGACGACGATGATGATGACGATGAGGACAACAACAGCAACAACAAAATACAAGAACAAACAACAATAATAATGATGATGATAATAATATGATGATAAATGAATAATGATGATGATAATAATATGATGATAAATGAATAATGGTGATGATAAAAGAGCTCAGTGCAAAATCGGCGTGCTTTTGGCTGGTCAAGCTAAGTGGCTAACATATTCATCATTGATTACAATAGAAACTCGGTGACAGTCTCTTCTAGATGTTGTACCAAGTACACATGATGCCAATGATATTGTGCATGATAAAAATTAACAAATTACCCTGGTACGCCAGTAGCTGTTGTTTATTTGTTTGTTGTTTTGTTTTGTTTTTTTGCTTTCCTTTTGTAATTTTGTTCTACGTAAATATGTATCATTCATTATAAAATTTGTAGGTATCATGCATAAATGCTATTTTTTCATGCAGGCATCGTAATTATTTTTCAGTCTTCTCATTGTTATCGCAGTTACGCTGCGCCATTTTTTCTTTTCTTTCTTTCTTTTTTTTTTGTCATAACGATTCATACACAAATTTGAAGAACAAACAAACAAAACAAAAAAAACAAACACAACAAGGAGAAACAGAATAATAATAAGAATTATTCGTTACTTACGCGCACATACGTTTGATGCCCACATACAAAGGATCCCCAGCAAAATACGATCCGTGAATATATGAGTCACGGACCTCCAACTTTTCTCCATCGTACAAGTTTCAGAAAACATAAACCAAAACCAATCAAACGACAGTTCTTGGCAGTTAGTCCTTGATTTAGCTTTTTAAGTAGTTGTACAACAGCAAAGCAGCAGCAGAACTGTTCTGAAATTTTCCGAGCACGGTTGAAAATAAATTCACATAATACTCTTGGCCTGCACACAGTTAGGCTGTTACTGAAACCACGACATAAAAGTATTTACCTTTTGGCTATAATACGGTAAAGACAGTGATGAAACTGTTTCAAAAATCTAAAATCGGACGAAAATTACTTCCCAGAACTTGGTAGTGCAATTGTCAGACTATTACATAAAAGTTAGACACATGCTTTATTTCACAACATAGGCAACACCAAAACTTGTTGCTGAGAGCACAACGCTGTATATTATGCAGGCCTATATATTTAATGATAATACACAGACAGATACTGAAATCACACTCCAGAATAAACACATACAGTATAGTCAAACTGTCGCCGTTAAAATCTTGATATAGACGTTAAAGTAATCTTCCTGCTACGCTTCATCTACCAAAGTTTAACAGTTCAACTGACACCAAACTGTTTACATCTCAACTATAGATGTCCCCATCCCGAGAAACTTACAACAGTATCAAATGGAACCTTTCCGGCCACTTACAGTATACAATTCCAAACTGAACGAATGTCACAAAGTTTTGTAAAACAGTCTTTTGCGTTGACCGCTGAGACACTCTCAAATCGCATGTTAAAACGCCATCTAATATAGCATACGTGGCTGCCTGATTTTGAAAAAAAAATACAACAGCAGAAACTTTTATAGTAGTCTATATGGATTTAGTTCTTGCTAAATTGTTACCTGTCACATAATATCAATAATAGAAAATTATCCCCATTCGGAGCTAAAACATTGTCGAAAAAGTTGTAATTCGTAGCTCACAAACCACCTCACATCACCACTTGCGAACACAGTGATCCATATGTTACAAGGATATAAAATGATGAAAATATAAAATTCTAAAAAGTCTCTTTTGCAGTTAGCACACTGACAATAACGTCAAAAAAGATTTTTGAATTGTTTAGTAACCGTTTGGTGTTGTTTAGTAACGCCAAATATGGGCATTCCCATATGGTGAGGCCACAAATCACAGCTTCAACCGACCTTCCTCGGCTAACGACCATTTCCCCTTATACGTCACACCACGTGAAAGCCACAACGCCTAAAGGCGAAGTCAGACGCACAATACAAGAACACTTCTTTTACGAAACAAATTGCCGTGGCAACTATGCACTGCACATACATAAGCTACAATGTAGTGTAATTTTTCTCAGTCATCATGTCTCTTCTTCACTTGTACATTTATTTTTGTCAGCTGAAACCAGGTAAACATTCGGTGAAAATTAAAACATGCTGTAAACAGTGTTTACAATTCTTTTTAGAAACGCCGTTGATAATGATAATACTGAATTAACTCACTATTGTCTGGCTGTTTTCAGAAAATGAACAGTTTCATATGCACTAACGTCACAGATGCCACGTGTATGGTAACCGTGGCACAAGCCTTAAGCCTGCACATAAACCCATGAGCTGGCCAGGTCTTGAGGCTCTACCTAGACTATGTTTTACCTAGTCTATATTTTATCCTGGTATTTTATCAGCCTACTACTGGAATAATTTTGGTTAACAAAGTAAACCAAACAAAACGAAGTCAAACAAAAAGTGTTTCTGGTTTTACGCTAGAGACGGCCTTTCGTTCTCTGGCATGGAATGCAGAGGAATGTTGGACACATTGTCAACCTGGATGACTTACGCAGTGTGCGAGGCACAGTTAGGAGTGTGGCGTCTGATTGTGACGTCCCAGTAAGTGACATTCATGTGTAACAGTCAGCGCTATACCATATCGATTTGTTTTCACTTTTGGGTGTTAACGATCAGTCTCAACACAGAAGGGTTCCGTCCGATGTATATGCATGTTGTTCAACTATTTGACATCTTGTGTAGAGTTTGGATTTTGAACATTTAGCGACGTTTGCAAGAACAAAACTGACTTAATGTATATTCTGATCATCATATTCTCTCTCTCTCTCTCTCTCTCTCTCTCTCTCTCTTCTTTTTTTTCTCTGCCTCTCTGTCTCTCTGTCTCTGTCTGTCTCTGTTTGTCTGTCTGTCTGTCTGTCTACCTCTCTGTTTCTCTCTCTCTCTCTGTCTCTCTCTCTGTGTCTCTCCCCGTCTCTCTCCGTGTGTGTATGTCTTTGTCTGTCTGTCTCTTTCTCTCTCTCTCTCTGTTTCTCTCTCTGTCTCTCTGTCCCCCTCTGTCTCTTATTGTTTTTGTCTGTTTTCTTTAAATTTTGATTCTTTTGCAGTGTCTTCCTTACTCTTGTTTTGACATAAGTACATTGCAACGGGAGATATGTAAGTTGGCCTATGAGTTAGTATAAATCATGTTGGAAGGTAAAGGTTCATTTCACTTCATTTCATTCCCTTTCCTTTCTCTCTTCTGTGCATAACCACTCAGAGAAGAACTTGCAACCAGTTGTCCGGTTAGAAGATGGTGTTTATGCAATGCATTGTGATAATTAAGCTTGCTTTGTTGCACTGCATGAATATGCTGGAAAACGTAGCAAATAAGTACCTGTGTAAATACAGCTGTCTTGGCCCCTCTTCATCCCACGTGGCCCTTCCATGTTTGCGTGTGGGCAGGTGGCTTTCACAATGGAAAGTGTCAATCTTCCCCCGCTCTGTCTGTCTGTCCCTGTCTGTCTGTGTGACTCTCTGTCGCTCTGTCTGTCTGTCCCTGTCTGTGTGACTCTGTCGCGCTGTCTGTCTGTACCTGTCTGTCTGTGTGACTCTCTGTCGCTCTGTCTCTCTCTGTCTGTCCGTCTATCTGTCTGTCTGTCCGTCTCTGTCTCTGCCTCTGTCTCTGTCTCTGCCTCTGTCTCGGTCTCGGTCTCGGTCTGTCTGTCTGTCTGTATCTCTCTTTCTCTCTCTCTCTCTCTCTCTCTCTCTCTCTCTCTCTCTCTCTCTCTCTCTCCATTTCTCGCCTTAGTCCATTGTCTTCACAAGACATTTCAGTACATGTCATGTCATCTAAGAGAAAACAGATATTCATCATCAGACAGACCTGTCATATCACAGGACAAAACGGATCCATATGATGATATGGTGCCACAACTATCTAGTATGAGAATAGATAATTCATTTTGCAGGATCATATTTCACTGAGAGATTGTATCAGCGAAAAATGATTGTCCAATTTTTTTAAAACTAGTGTTCAGTATGTCATTTCTGTGTTCCGGATGTAGATTTCAATGCCAGTTCTTTTTAAAAACACTCAAGAGTGAATCTGATTTCTCCGCCTCACATGTCAACAACAATGGACATAATATTCAACTAACTGTAAAATACGATCCAAAAGCTCTTTCATTTTAAAGTTGGTATGCCCCATTCATTTTCTCAGACACAAGTTGGTGAAAATAAAACAATAATAATAATATTTCATAGTTTGCTACAGACTTGAGACGATTTAATGTAGAAGGGAAAACAGAAGAAACTCAATATAGAGGCGAATATTAATTTTTCAAATATTTCTTCACAGAAAAGAACGGGATGCATCCACGGCCACCCAATGTTATCATCAGTGTAAATCCAGGTTTCAGAGACTTGTTTGCCTAATCCCTCCATACACCCGTTACTGCTGGCAAATAGAAAAGTTCAAATTTGTTCAGGGCCTTTGCCAACACGTAGCTGCCATCCTGAATAAAACCACTTGTCATTTTTGCCCACCCTTGTAGCGGGATGCTTCTGTTAGTCCGCTTCTATGTTCATTCTCCTGTCCTCTTCATCATATTCTAACTTCGGATTAGGACAGTTCGTAATACGCGAGGGTTGATTTTGCAAGAGTTTTGTATCTTCTTCTTCTTGTACATCATCAATCCTCTTTCGTATTCAAATACCTCCTCCTTCCTCCCGGCTTTTCCTCGTCTTCTTCGTCTTTTATCTACAGTTTTTAGGCTTGCTGTATTTTCAAAATGTCAGAGTGTGATTATGCTGTAATTCTCTTCGTCTATGTCTTCTTCCACACCGCCTTCACATCCTCCTTTTGTCTACTTCCTGTTTCTAACTTCAGTTCTAACTGGAAAGTAGAAGTGGCAACGCGAGTTAGGTCAACAGGGCTTCAACGCATCCGGACACTTCCATAGACGCTGCACCCATATTTGCCAGCAATGATTTTGCAGACTTTTTGTGCCTTATGCGCTGGTAAGACCTTGACACAGGAAGGTGAGGGGATAGGAACGGACCTATGAAACACTTCACTAACGCCACCAGTATCATTGGAGCATTATGATGCGTAACGAATAAAACAACTTGTAAAGCTTGTTCGTTGCATCTGGGCATTGATAGTATGAGAATTTTCTTGTTTTTTTTTCTGCGTCAATTCAGTGTAATTTTCTTCCTCCTTAGTATAGTCAGCAGTAGCATCATCATCATCGTACTGATCATCATCATCGTCGGCGTCGTCGGAGTAGTCGTCGTCGTCATCATCGTCATTGTCGTCGTCGTCGTCCTCATCATCATCACTACACCACCACCACCACCACCATCACCACCACCACCACCATTACCGCCATCACAGTCTTCATCGTAATTTTTCATTGTTTGTTATGTCTTCTTCATTCTCGTCATCGTCATCATCTCCTCCTCATCATCTTTTATCATCCCAACAAACATCAACATCATCATCATCATCATCATCATCAGAAGCAGTACCAGCAGCAGCATTATCATTACCCTCATTATCATTATCATCACCACCACAATAATCATCATAATCACTGTCATAATCATTTTGATCATAAGTTATGGCTTCTTTATTTTATCAAATCGAGACATTTTCTTTCTCTTTATCTATCTTCATTGTCATTATCCTCGTCATCACCTCTTCTTTCTTTTTCTTCAGACTCTTCTTTTTTTTTTTCTGTAAACTTTTCTTTCGTATACATCATGGCCACTATCTTCTTTTCATCATCGTCGTCATTATCGTTTTCTTCAATTCAGTTTTTCTTCTTCATTTTCTCCTTCTCGTATTCCTCCCCATCATCATCGTCATCATTGCTGTCGTCGTCATCGCCGTCGTCATCGCTGTTGTCACCGACGTTGTCATCGTTATTTTCATCATTATCGTCATCTTCATCACCTTCATCATGACTGCCGTCGTTATCGTCGTCGTCATCATCATCATCACCATCATCATCATCATCATCATCATCGTCGTCGTCGTCTTCGTCGGAGGGGGGAACCCACAACCTGTGCTGTGAACTTGACGCTCTAGCAACTGAGTTCATAGGTCACGGGCACTGACCAAAAATGTCTCTCTGTCTGCCTGTCTGCCTGTCTGCCTGTCTGCCTGTCTGACTGTCTGTCTGTCTATCTATTTGTCTGTCTGCCTGTCTATCTATCTATGTGTCTGTCTGTTTGTCCGTCTATCGATCTATCTGTTTGTCTGTCTATCTGTTTGTTTGTCTATCTATCTATCTATCTATCTATTTATATCTCAATCTATCTGTCTGTCTGTCTATCTATCTATCTATTTATCTATCTACCTATCTATCTATCTATCTATCCATCTATCTATATATCTATCTATCTATCTATCTATCTATCTATATATCTATCTATCCATCTATCTATTTATATCTCAATCTATTTATCTGTCTGTCTGTCTATCTATCTATCTATCTATTTATCTATCTATCTATATATCTATCTATCTTTCTATGTATCTATCCGTCTGTCCATTTGCCTATCTCTCTGTCCATCTGTCTATCTGTCTGTCTATCCATCTATGTCTCTGTCTATCTGTCCACCTTTTTCTTAATCTGTCTGTCTCTCTGTCTATCTATCTATCTGTCTATGTATGTATGTATGTATGTATGTATGTATGTATGTATGTATGTATGTATGTATGTATGTATGTATGTATGTATCTATCTATCTATTTATGTATCTACCTTTCTGTCATTCTATCTGTCTGTCTATCTATCTATCTATCTATCTATCTATCCGGACCACATCTACTCTTTCCGCATTTAAGTCAGGTTTGAAAACTCACCTCTTTCCACGTCAATGAATTTCTGAGGCCTTTTTCGCCGTTTTTTACTGCTATTTTTTCCATTGTTCATAATTTCAGCATTGTATGGACATTTATGCCTATTTTTGACTTAATTGATTGTTTTACAAATGTTCATCTTTGAGTGCGATCCTGTGTGTGATTGGTGAGTGAGCGCGCTTTGATTTGATTTACCAAGATTTAGCGCGATATAAATATTGTAATTATTATTATTATTATTATCTGTCTGTCTGTCTGTCTATCTATCTATCTATCTGTTTGTCGGTCTGTCTGTCTATCTATCTATCTATCTATCTATCTGTCTGTCTATCTATCAATCTATCGATCTCTCGATCTATCTATCTATCTATCTATCTATCTGTCTGTCTGTCTATGTATCTACCTATCTATTAGTCTATTAATCTATTTATCTATCTATCTATCTGTCTATCTATCTATCTATCTATCTATCTATCTATCTATCTATCTATCTATCTATCCATCTGTCTGTCTGTCTGTCGTCTGTCTGTCTGTCTATGTATGTGTATATGTGTATATGTTTGTTTGTATGTATGTATGTATGTATGTATGTATGTATGTATGTATGTATGTATGTATCGATCTATCTATCGATCTATCTATCTATCTATCATCTGTCTGTCTGTCTATCTGACTATCAGTCTGTCTATCTATCTATCTATCTATCTACCTATCTATCTACCTATCTATCCATCTGTCTGTCTGTCTGTCGTCTGTCTGTCGTCTGTCTGTCTGTCTGTCTACGTATGTATGTGTGTATGTGTGTATGTTTGTATGTATGTATGTATGTATGTATGTATGTATGTTATGTATGTATGTATGTATCGATCTATCTATCGATCTATCTATCTATCTGTCTGTCTATCTATCTGACTATCTGTCTGTCTATCTATCTATCTATCTATCTATCTATCTATCTATCTATCTATCCATCTATCTATCCATCTATCTATCTATCTATCTATCTATCTATCTATCTATCTATCTATCTATCTACGAATAAATAAAATATAAAAGGAAACGAGGACTGCCCGAGGGTTGAACCCACAATCCATGCATTTTGAACAAGGCTCTCTACCAAAGGCCTCTAAAATAGTGGCTTAAGGCTCGAACTCATGACCTTTGCGTTAACAAAATGGCCATCTGTTCACATGAGCTAACAGGGCCACTTTAAACTTCTTTAGGTTTGTTCATAGAGATTTGCGCAATCCTAAAGAGTCTGCCAGAAATTTGCAGACAGATTTGGGTGGAGCGCCTATGGGCTTGTCCGGGTACGATGAATCCCTTTTGAGCAAACTCCGATCTCCTTTGGGTCTGTTCACACCGTGCAGTGAAAACCCCTTCAGTCCATGGCAGGGAGGAAAGAGACCAGCCCCGTTATAATTGGCTAAAGGCAAATAGCCGCCTCGTCTGCCCTCCTCTGTCTATATATTTATCTGACCTCCTGACCTCGCCTGGCCATCTCCTTTCATTGGACGCTGCTGACTGTCTCCTTGTGTGGGTGTTGTTTCTTAGCGCTCATTTGTCACATCTGTCTATCTGTTTGTCTCTGTCTGTCTCCCCCTCTCTCATTATCTCACCTCGTTAAAGATGTACCATCATTGTGTGTGTGTGTGTGTGTGTGTGTGTGTGTGTGTGTGTGTGTGTGTGTGTGTGTGTGTGTGTGTGTGTGTGTGTGTGTATGTGTGTGTGTGTGTTGTTTGGCCATGTGTGTGTGTGTGTGTGTGTCCGCATCAGCATCCGAAAGATGCTCCTGTACAGAGAGCTGAAGCAAGGACACCACGACCTGGAAAGACCACTAAAGCTATACAAGGATACTCTGAGACCAACTTCATGTGCTTGTGGTATCAACGCCAGTAACTGTAGACCATTGTCTGCTACAGAGTAAGTTGGTGACAGCAGTTCATACAGGGCACAGTCAGATTTGAACGCCGCAGAACACCTGCTGTTCTTTAGAAGAGGGACCGAGGGAAGCCGATCCCCTGGGCTGCGTGACTCCTTCCCATACAATGTCTGTGGAAGAGCATGAGCTTTCAGGATCAGTGTTATATTCTACATGAAGACCCACAGCAGGCGATAGGGACTAGTGTACTTACTCATCCATCGGTTCGACGAGGATTTGGAGTTTGTTTCGAATTTGTTGAAGCTATTCGTCAATTAACAAAACAAAACAAACAAAACAAAACAAAACAAAAACATATTCAACAAACTCACATGTTATCAAAGATGTATCTGCTGAAGAACTAAACAGCCATTTCTCAACTATAACAGATAAAATAATTTCCACAGACCTGTCAATATCCAACAAATTAAGACCGTTAAAGAAATTTTGTCATGTTAGAAATATTAAATCCAAATGATCTATCCCATCCATGACAAGTTTTGAAGTCTGTCATTATCTAACACATCTCAACAATCAAGATAATTCTGACACAGTAGTTACAGACACTTTAACTTACATTTAGAATCAATGCCTAGGCAAGAACTACTTGCCCTGTAGATTGTAAGGGGATATCATGCCTATTTACACATCTTAAAGTACTGCAGACCCCTCAAATTACAGACTTACATCTGTCTTACCTGTCGAATCAAAACAATCGAATACCATACAGATAAGCATTTGAATATTAAAGTACATATATTATTATAAACTTATCCATCCCAGCCAATCTGGTTTCAGGAAAATTATTCATGCCACAAAAAGTTAAATAATTTCGTCGACCAGGTGATAGATAATATAAACCAAAAACTAATTGTACGCCATTATCTTTCTAGATTATATAAAAAAAAAAAGTATTTGATGTACGGTTACTCAGAAAACCTTTGCTGTATGACACTTCCATGAATATTTTACAGCTTCTCAAGTCATCTCTCACCAACAAACAAATACAAACACATCTGTCTTAACGTCGTCATTATCATCATCGTCATCGTGTGCCATGCCGCATGGCGTTGACGATCATGGCTCGCCATCACAAACACTTAAGCAAGTTCCCCACGGCTCAGTCCTAGGCCAGTCACTGTTTTCGGTATACATAAATGACCTTCCACTTTGTACTAAAACTCCCAGTGGCGTGTTTGCTGATGATACGACAGTACAAACAAGCAACACTAATATGAATCAGTCAACAAAACGTACTCCAGGATAACATCAATGCATTTGTACAATGGACATAACAAAGCCATATATAACTTTACCCACAAACTACAAAATACACACTGATGACGACCAGACAAAAACAAAACAAAATCTCAATTTGAAATAGAGCTCTTGGGGTAACAATTGATAAAATATATCCCTTAAGGTAATGGCAAAGGCGGCTGAAAAGATTTCCAATCGAACCTAATCAAGAGGAAAAAAGCAAATTTCAAGAGGCTTACAGTTTCCTTGTATGTATAGCAGTGTCTGATAGCTAAGTGGTTAAGACATTCGTCACGAGGATGACATGGCCTTGAGATACCAAACCACATAGGAAACGCATATATTCAAACCCAAATGGAGGCGGAAAAAGAGGCACCATCAGAGGGTCATCCAGCAGCATGATCTGGCTACGGTCCGGATCCCTTATAGTGTAAGGAGTTTAGGTTTAGGGCGGAAACACTTGCTTTGAGGGGCTGCTTCTAATGCTTTGGGAAGCAGTTAGGGTTCCTGTGAGATAAGGGACTGTACAAGTATGCATTATTATTATTATTATTATTATCATTATTATTATTATCATTATCATTATTTTGTTGTTGTATTATTATTATCATTATCATTATTATCATTACTATTATTATAAGTATTATTGTTGTTATATTATTAATATTATTTTATTATAGTTGTTGTTTTGTTTTAAACATTATTATTTTTCTATGATTTTTATTATCACTATGTAGTAGTAGTAGTAGTAGTAAGTAAGCAGCAGCAGCAGCAGTAGTACTAGTACTGGTATCAGCTCTAAAGTTTGTATTGTGATGTCTATCACGTATCCCAAACCACTGCAGGTCGTCGCCACATCATTGATGACTTTGCGAATATTTCCTCCATTCTTCCGCCCTTGCATTCTCTGGAATTGCTGGCGTTCACAGCCTGTTATGACTTGTGTGTCGTGTAGTTGTGTGTGCTGTGTGTGTGTGTTGTGCGGCTGTGTGTGTTGTGTGTGTGTGTGGTGTCACGCTGTGTGCATGTGTTTGTGTCGTGTGTTGCGCGGTGTGTGTATGTGTGTGCGTCTGGGTGTGTATGTGTATGTGTGGTGTGTGTATGTGTGTGTATGTGTGCGTGTGTGTGTGTGTGGCGCGCGGTGTGTGTGTGTGTGTGCTGTGTGTGTGTGTGTCGCGTGCGTGCGTGAGTGTGATGTATGTGTGTATGATGTGTGTATGTATGTGTGTGTGTGTGTGTGGTGTGTGCGCGCGGTGTGTGTGTGTGTGCGTGTGTGTGTGTGTGCGCGCGCGTGGTAGTGTGCATGTATGTGTGTATGTATGTGGTGGTAGTGTGATGTGTGTGTGTGTGTGTGTGTGTGTGTGTGTGTGTGTGTGTGTGTGTGTGTGTGTGTGTGTGTGTGTGTGTGTGTGTGTTTTTTCAAGTTTATGTGGTCAGATGGTCTTCAGTCAAATGGGCCAATACCTTGTTTGATTCTTCTGCGTGGGTGTCGGTGGTGATACGGTCGGCGTATGAGATGTCTGGAATCTTTCGATAGCGTGTCTTTTCCATGGAGCATCTGCAGCCTTAAGAAAGAAGAGTCATGACTTACAATAACATAACGCGGAGAGACGTGATAAGAAATGAGATCATCCGAAAAATGGTGGGAGCAACACCAGCCCACCAGCTACACTCAGCAGCAGAGGGTCAAATAGTTTGGCCACCTGATCAGAATGCTCGCTTACAGAGCCTACAATCAAGAGATTCTGTGAAGTCCGAGCAAGAGTACGACCACTCGCAGGTATGCTGGAACGAAGGCGTGTCAGAGGCCCTCCATGTTCATGGCCTGTCAGTCACAAAGAAAGCCCATCTTACGCTTGACCGTAGTCTCCGCCTCCTCGCGAAACTTGATAATAGTACAGGGAGATAAAAGAAAAAAGTCAGAACTTAAAACGCTATTGTGTAAATCGACCTTGGTCGCAGTACTACAAAGCGAGGTGGTTGGTAGAGTGAGCGGGTTTTGGTATGACGGCGTGATGTTACACATATTTATTTTATATCCGTTTGTATATGTATACATATATACTACAAATATATATATTTGATTATATAAATTCTCTCCTCGACCTCTCATCTCTCTCTCTCTCTCTCTCTTCTCTTCTATTATATATAAATATATATATATGTGTGTGTGTGTGTGTGTGTGTGTGTGTGTGTGTGTGCTTACTTACATCTCTCTCTCACTCAGCCACTCTCTCTCTCTCTCTCTCTCTCTCTCTCTCTCTGTGTGTGTGTGTGTGTGTGTGTGTTGTGTAAGAGTGTATTATCAGGTGATTTATTACACATTTTATTTTCATTTCTACGTTTTTGTTAATTGATATCACTACCGTCTATTACAAATTCCATGCATTTTCATTTTTTTTGCCATTTTTGATACGCTGTGTTTGTGTTGCATAGATGTATGTACCCGACCCTACATATGCTACTTTTTGGTTCTCTTTTTACGTTTTTTATGTTTAAATACAATAAGCATTCTCTAACATGGACAGTTTGCGCTATGTAAATGGTATAATGATAATGATAATTATGACAATAATGACGATGATGATATTAATGATGATGATAACATGATGATACAATAATAATATAAGAAGAAGAAGAAGAACATATGATAATAATAATAGTGTAATAATAATAATGATGATGATATGATGATGATGATGATGATATGATGATGATGATGATGATGATGATGATGTTGTGTTGTGTTGTTGTTGTTGTTGATGATGATGATGATGATACTTCATCATCCTCTTTTTGTATTATTGTTGTTGGTATTATTATCTCCGTCTTGGAGACCATTAAGCAAATGATACAAATCGAGTCAATAATTACAGAACAGATGCAACAGATAGAAAAAAAAGGAAAGAGAGAGAGAGAGAGAGAAATAGACAGACAGACAGACAGACAGACAGCAGACAGACAGACAGACAGATAGACAGATGGAGAAAGAGATGAGAGAGAGGTGGCGAAAGTCAGGCAGACACAGGCATACATGCAGGCAGAGAACCGTCTGTGGGTTAAGACTTACACATGCAGACACACACACATACGCGCGTGCACGCGCGCTCACGCGCGCAACACACCACACACAAACAGACAGACACACACACAACACACACACACACACACGCCCACAAATATCAAATTAACTCTCTACTCTCCCACCCTCCATTCCTCTCCTACGAACGCGCGCACACACAAACGAATACACGCACGCGCACACACATACACACTTAAACGCTCGAGCGGGCGTGCAACCCCGCCCCCCCTTCCCAACCCACCCACCCACCACCTGCGATCTCTCGAGAAAAGGGACACAGTGCGTGTTTTATGTCAAGTTGTACTTCTGTGACGGTTACTTCCCTTGCAGTGGAGGGTAATTTTTTTTTAATTCGAGAGTAAGGGATACAACTCTGCAGCGCCTTCGTCTAAAGAGGGACTGAACCACAGACATCCTTTATATGATGTCTGTGGACTGAACACACAACGTCACAAATGAACTCAAATAAGATATCTAAGCATCTTAATTTGTTTGACCCCCGCACCCGATCCACCGACAGCAAAAACTTAACTCTTTACTCCCTCACTCTATCCACAAGCAAGAGTGAGAAGAAAATTTGCTTGTAAGCGCCTTGCCTAGCGTTCTTTTTCCATATTATCAATTTAATTAGTATGCTCCGTTTTAAGGCGCTGGGTTATGTCCCTTAATATCTGAAAGTATATATTTTTTTCTTAAAGTGTGGAATAAATGTAGTTTAAATGAGGAAGTGAGTTTTGATAGAGATGTGAAAACATAGTTTAGCACAGCGTATATTAGGTAACTTTTTCCTTCAGTGTCTATCTACTAATATACTAAAAGTCAACTTCTATAGGTAGTGGAAAATACCCAAAAGTATATTTTGGTATATTTAAATGCTGTTCTCTTGGCTGCAGAGAACAAACCGATGTACATAGAAGAAGAAATTAAATCTGACTACAGCTAACAACTTTTTTTCTGAATA
>JAPXFY010000022.1:28571058-28573558 GCA_030674185.1 Monoplex corrugatus | reverse complement strand
GTGTACTACTAGTGTCATTAGACACAACTATACCGTGAAACCGCTCCAGCTCAAAAGCATAGTTTGTACACAGCTTCGGGGGATCTATGTCACGATTCCTCCTTGATCTTTCACCACAAATTCTACACAAAGAATTAAGTCTAAAAGTATGCTCATTTTCTAAATGTTTTTCTCCCTCCATTGTGACTGTAACGGCGTACACACTAACAGTACCAGGCCCTAGTATCACGTATCCAGAGGCACTGTCAGTACAGAATATACACCTTTTTCCTCCCTCTCTACAGCATCAACGAAATAACGCTAGCAAAAAAAAATACTCACATCTTATGAATAAGAAGTCCTACAAGCACACACATGAAAATCACAACTGTAATAAGTCCGGTTACGGAGAGACGACGCTGTACACTTTGGTAAAATCCTGTACACACTAGCGTGGCACAACACATAACACAGAGGGAATTTCCGGCCAGCGACCTTGTAGCAGCAGGGGAGTGGCACTGATAAGGCTAGCAGACAACAGCTGCTGCCTCTGAAACTAAATAGCTTAAGGCAGAGAGGCGCCTGCAAAGCCGTGTCTCACACACACACACATACATACACACACACTCACACATACACACATACATACACACACACTCACACACACCACACACACACACTTTTATTCTATTTTTCCTTTGCTTCTGTTTTTCCACCTCTTCTAAACGACAGCATATGCTGTTACTCTTTGGTTTTCTTTTTAATTATTTCCTTGTGTTTGATGTCTTACAGTACTGACTAATCCTTGTATATCTTCCTCTGTACTCTGGCAAATATGCAGATTAACAACGACAATTTTGAAAAATGGCTTTTAGCCAGTAACTTCTAGCGTTGGAAAATACAAACTCATAGTCACTGTCATTCTCCCTCCGTCTCTGTCTCTTTCTTTCTCTGTCTCTCTTGTCTGTCTGTCTCTGTCTGTCTGTCTCTGTCTGTCTCTGTCTCCTTCTCTCTCTCTCTCTCTCTCTCTCTCTCTCTCTCTCTCACACACACATACACACAAACACATGCTCTCTCTCTCTATTTCTGTGCACGTATGTAAAGTAGTTTATTAGTTATACAATCCATCTCATATTCTAACACAGATCCGTTTTATTATTCGACAGCATTGTCGTATGCATGTAAATTTGTACCTTCCCAACCACACAACACACATTTTTCCGCTTTGTCTTGTAGACCTCTCTTATGATGTAAATTAGTAATAATGATAACAACGACATTTATAAGGCGCCAAATTTTACATGTATACAGATCAGATCAAAGCGCACACTCTAATCATTCACCAAAGCATTTACTCGCAATGACAAAAACTGGAGGGCACAAACACGCACAAAGCGGGAGGGGGAGGACAGGAGGGGAGTGGGACAAAAGAGTGGACACGTACAAGGGGAACTCCTTATTCTTTATTCTTATTGTTTGCTTAAAGCCCAGCCGACTGCGTAGAGCCATATCAGGGCTGTAACCGTTTCAATACACTTGAACAGTGGGGAAGACAGGAACAGAAAATCAAGTACACATATCAATGCATTCGCGCACATAATCTAAGGAGATGCCCCTGGCGTTGACCATACCGTTCAATTTATCACACAGGGGATTTAGAAAACATACCTGAATACAAATTTAAACATAGCTAAGAACACTAAAACATATATAAAACGGGCCTAAATGAACTAAACTTGCGTCCGCATATTTCATTTCCCTAGAGCCAAATGTGCACTTTGTGCAATTATCAATCTTAAGAGAAAGTACGTAAGACTTTATCAAACACATACAGCTGAATGGACCAGCAGAGCAGAAAATGATAAAAAAGAAATGACAGAAAGCAAAGAAGCAAGGCAGAAACAGAGAGAACGACAGAAAAGAGGAAATTTCTAGCACAGAATTTCCAGAGGGTGGGGATACTATTTATACTGAAAGAGCCCCCGTCATTCCCACGGGAGGAAGAGGGGGAGGGGAAATCACTGCTGGACAAAAAGGTATGTCTTCAAGTTAGACTTGAACGAAGACAGAGTATGTGATTGTTGGAGAGACAGGGCAAACTCATTCCACTTGGCATCAATAGGTAAATGTATAAATCAGTGGGTATACTGTTGTGTCAAGCGCATTGGAAACATGGTAAAAAATGTTTGATGATGTCTTTCGTTATGTGAACCACACCCAACTTTACCCGAGTGTATAATTGCACACACACACACACACACACACACACACACACACATACACACACACACACACACACACACACACACACACACACACACACACACACACATATATATATATATATATATATTATATTATTATATATATATATATATATATATATGTGTGTGTGTGTGTGTGTGTGTGTGTGTGTGTGGTGTGTGTGTGTGTGTGTGTGTGTGTGTGTGCAATCATAAGGATTAAATTCCCTACAGATGATGTGTGCCCCGTTAGCACATTGGTAAAACCGCGTACCGCA
>JAPXFY010000022.1:28563558-28566058 GCA_030674185.1 Monoplex corrugatus | reverse complement strand
ATGGCCCATGTTTACACAGTCACAGTAGTTACTAAAAAACCCGACAGAAATTGTACGTAAAAGGCGGTTCGCAGACTTTGTACGGCTGGCTGGCTGGTTGGGTAGGTAGTTGGTTGGCTGGTCGGTGAATTCTTCAGTTGGTTCAGAGTCATGGAAACTCAAAATGTAGCATCTCAAATCACACACACACGCACACACATACGCACAGAAAGAAAGAGAGAGAGAGAGAGTGAGACAGACAGACAGACAGACAGACAGACAGACAGACAGACAAACAGAGAGAGAGAGAGAGAAGGCGGGTGAGGGGAGGAGGAAAGGAGTTATAGTGAAAATGGTGCCACGCAAAGAAAAAAAAGACTGATGCCATAAATATTTACGCCAAGTGATAATGTTAAATAGGAAAATAGTAATCAGTATTTCTCATGTAGCGCTATTCTCAAAAATTCATATGGACTCAGTGCCCAATACATATTCACAATACAGAGAGTGGTAGAGAAAAACTGATACAAGGTAGTACGTGCGCACACAGATACATACACGTGTACATACTCAAGCACATTCTTGTACACATCGACACACACACACACAGACACAGACACACACACACACACACACACACACACACACACACACACACACACACACACACACACACACACACACTCACTCACTCACTCACTCACACACACACACACACACACACACACACACACACACACACACACACACACACACACACACACACACAGTGGGCCCCAGTAGCTCAGTTGGTTTGAGCGTCGGATTCACATGCTAATGGTTGTGGGTTCGAATCTCTAGGTGCGCTATATTAAAACTGGCCTTCTCACTGTCCCATTTATCATTGTTGTTCTGGTGTCGGTATAGGATTAGATAAATACCCCTTCCCCCACTTCCCTGGGATGGTTATCCCCGTCGGCCATATCATCTAAGGTGGGTGTTGACGTAAAAACTGAACCAAATCAAACACACACACACACACACACACACACACACACACACACACACACACACACACACACACACACACACACACACACACACACACACACCACACACACACACACATGCACGCAAGCACACGCACATACATGCACACACATAAAACACACATCAGAATACACACAATTATATGTACACAGATGAATGCATAATAGGAGAATCAAGCCATAGATGCATTTATACCGACGTTCATAAACATACACCTGTATGAATGAGTACAAAAAGCCGCATGATTAGTTGAAACTGATAGTACTTATTGGTGGATGAATAAACTAATAGTACTTATTGGCGGATGAATCATCATCATCATGTGCCCTGCCGCATGATGTTGGTGATCATGGCCCTCCATACGAATCTATTCTCTGTCGCTGCAAGTGCATCTCCCACCCTCTCTGTCTTCACCCACTCCGCAAGTCTATCCAATATGTTCTCCTGTGTCTACCTGGCCCTCTTTTTCCCTCTAGTTTTCCTGTTGTGACCAGGTGTTCTAATTTCTCTCGCCTCATAAAATGTCATATAAATGTCACTTGTCTTTTCCTAAATCTTCTTCATTAATGTTATTTTTGTGTCTGCCTCCTTCAAGATTGTCTCGTTTGTTTTCTTTGCTGTCCATGGAACTCTTAACATTCTTCTAGAAACGACATTTCAGCTGGCTCAATCTTGGATGAATGAAACTGTGTTTATCTTCAGTAATGGACAGCCTGAATTAACGGGTCATTTTTCAATTATAACCTGAAGTGAGAAAGACAGGGCAGATCCCTCAGAGTAGCCGGTATTCAGCTCCAAACAGATGGTGCTGTGATAATACAAACACATTTGTTAACGTCTTATCAGTATACTTAGCCACATCGGTATATTTCGTTGAAAACAGCATACACAATAGCATCTACGAAATCTAAAGCTGAACATTTCAACATATTACTTAGGAAGACTATAAGTGTTTGTGTGATGAAAAGTAAAAGGTCACAGTTTAGTTATAAATGTACTTCTTAAAAACTTCCTGGGTACAAGTTCGCCTCATGATCTCGACCTACTTTTGGTTTCGTCTGCTTTTACAGTAAACGGTGATACATGTTTTTGCAACCCCAACAAATTATTTACAGCCATTTCATTATTTCGGTTGGCAGTCCTATTTCAGTCTAATGTACACAAAAGAAAATGTCTTTTTAATTCATTGTATACACATAAGTTTGTGATGTTTCTAAACCGGAAAGAATGTACATGAGGTCATCATCATCATCATCATCATCATCATGTGCCCTGCCGCATGGCGTTGACGATCACGGCCCTCCATACGAGTCTATCCCTTGTCGGTGCAAGTACATCTCCCGCCCTCCGTCCCCAATCACCCTGCAAATCCGTCCAATATTTTCTCCCTGGGTCTGCCTATTCTCTTTCCCTCGGCCCCGGCTTTCCTGTTGTGACGAGGTGCTCTAATTTCTCTTTCCTCATAAAATGTCCTATAAATGTTGCTTTCTTC
>JAPXFY010000022.1:28408558-28558558 GCA_030674185.1 Monoplex corrugatus | reverse complement strand
ATACATACATACATACATACATACATACATACATACATACATACATACAATACTTTTGCGAATCTTACATAGAAATACTAACAGCATGTTTGTGGAATTAAATCTCTCTTTATAGGAACATTTTCGTTTGTAAATTTTACTTTTTCTGTAAGTATTTTATCACATACTTAGTATCTGTTTAGAGGTACCATAATAGACATGTAAATACTTCTTCCTCTTCCATTTCCTTCTTTGTTGGCCACGAAGTTTTGGATAACTTTTCACGGTGCTATGATAATATTTGTCCAATGCTATGATGATGCATAATAACGGGTATGACGATCATGATGCTGTGCAGTTCCATTCTTGATTCAGACTGCATGCATGACAGGGTCTTACTCACGTTTCGTTTTATAAATACGAGTATTTCGCGTCAACCAGACCTGAGAGACGCAGATACCTGCTGTGTTTGTCAGGAAATTTGAACAGCAGCCTCAGTGATGCATCTGTGAAGTTGATGAGACTCGATGTATAGTTCTAGTCTTCCCATTGTGGCCCTTTAACTCAATTGGTTGGAACACTGCGCAGAAAACACAGGAGCCAGCTGATGGGTTCATGTGCAAGCCTAAGGTTTTGGCCAAGCTCATTTTTGGATCTTCTCCGTCATATGGCGCATTGAAAATTGAAAGTCTTTCCAACGAGCGCACAGCATATTCAGCTTTGTTTGAAACTGGTGCAGTCCATTTTCATCGTCTTTTCATGATGGTCATGATGATAGTACTTATTCTTCCGTAGAAGTGTGTAGTACATTTTAAAATCTGTTTGCCTCATAAAACTTGCAGGTTTGCAACTCGGTTACAAATCTTCAAGTTTTAAGTAATGACGACTTAACATTGTACCAAATTGATATATGCATCTATTGATAAATTTTCATAGCATACAACACCAGTGTACATAGTCATTATTTGCATACGAGTGAAGATAGATTCTTGTCATTGTCAACTTAACGTGCCTGTGCTTTTATTCGACGACAGCGTTTGCAAAGAACCAGCTGACATTAATCAGCTGTCGCACACAACAGCTGCCTGTACTCAAGCGAGAAATTAGCCTGGGGTGACATACACATGTACAAGTATGTGCCTCCCACTCACGGTCCTGTCAAAGAGCAGGGTAGCGCTTCCCAATCTCTCTCTTCCCTTCCACCATCTCGCTCCTGTAATGGGATATAAATCGATTTTTTGGTGACGGTCATGTTCCTAATATCACTGGAATTGACACTAACTGTGTGAGTGATACAAATCCATTTTTTGGTGACATCATGTTGCTGGTATCACTGGAATTTACACGAACTGTGTGAGTGATACAAATCCATTTTTTGGTGACGTCATGTTGCTGGTATCACTGGAATTGACACTAACTGTGTGAGTGATACAAATCCATTTTTTGGTGCCGTCATGTTGCTGGTATCACTGGAATTTACACGAACTGTGTGAGTGATACAAATCCATTTTTTTGGTGACGTCATGTTGCTGGTATCACTGGAATTGACACTAACTGTGTGAGTGATACAAATCCATTTTTTGGTGACGTCATGTTGCTGGTATCACTGGAATTTACACGAACTGTGTGAGTGATACAAATCCATTTTTTGGTGACGTCATGTTGCTGGTATCACTGGAATTTACACGAACTGTGTAAGTGATACAAATCCATTTTTTGGTGACATCATGTTGCTGGTATCACTGGAATTTACACGAACTGTGTGAGTGATACAAATCCATTTTTTGGTGACATCATGTTGCTGGTATCACTGGAATTGACACTAACTGTGTGAGTGATACAAATCCATTTTTTGGTGACATCATGTTGCTGGTATCACTGGAATTGACACTAACTGTGTGAGTGATACAAATCCATTTTTTTTGGTGACGTCATATTGCTGGTATCACTGGAATTTACACGAACTGTGTGAGTGATACAAATCCATTTTTTGGTGACATCATGTTGCTGGTATCACTGGAATTGACACTAACTGTGTGAGTGATACAAATCCATTTTTTGGTGACGTCATATTGCTGGTATCACTGGAATTTACACGAACTGTGTGAGTGATACAAATCCATTTTTTGGTGACATCATGTTGCTGGTATCACTGGAATTGACACTAACTGTGTGAGTGATACAAATCCATTTTTTGGTGACAGGTTGCTGGTATCACTGGAATTGACACTGACTGTGTGTGTAATATAAATCGATTTTTTGTTGACATCATGTTGCTATCACTGGAATGGACATGAACCGTGTGTGTGATATGAATCGATTTTTTGTTGACGGTCATGTTGCTGGTATCACTGGAATGGACATGTACCGTATGTGCGATATGAAGGATATGAATCGATCTTTTGGTGACATGTTGCTGGTATCGCTGACATGGACACAAACCGTGTGTTCCAGTGGTATAAAAATGAAGTTTTGAGGACAGAAATGGTAGGAGTTGTTGCCAGTTGAAATGTTACATTGTAGTCCCTGTTTCGAGAACAAAAAAGGAGAAAGTTTGAGATCATTCTCTGGCATGTTCTTTAGCAAAGACTATGATAAAAAAAAGTATGGGATTATTTTGAATCACTTGTATAATCCGTAATCACTTCTTCTGTTTTTCTAAACTCATATAAATACACATGTGTTTCAGCTAGCATTCTCCATCTAATTACTCGAAAGGAAAAAATAGAACTGTCACTGTGCTCTGTAGAATTGTTGTTATTTTGCTTAGGCTGGACATTGCGTTGTTGTCGTTGTAGTTGCAGTGGTGGTGATGATGGTGGTGAGTGTATGTGTGTGTGTGTGTGTCTTTGTGTGTGTCTTTGTGTGTGTGTGTCTTTGTGTGTGTGTGTGTCTGTGTGTGTGTGTGTGTGTGTGTGTGTGTGTGAGAGAGAGAGAGAGAGAGAGAGAGAGAGAGAGGAGAGAGAGAGAGAGAGAGAGAGAGATGAACATTGTACGAGTCTTGAGCAGCATCTGGGAGCTTGAGGACACTCTGACATTATGATTTCTTCTTCTTCTTCTTCATTTTCGTCTTCTTCTTCTCCACCTTCATCATCATCATCATCATCATCATCATCATCATCTCTTTTTCTTTCTTCTTCTTCTTCTTCTTTCTTTCTTCCCTTCTTCTTTTCTCCTTCCTTCTTTTTCATATTCACTCATCATCTTCTTTATCTTCATCATCATCATCCTCTTCTTCTATCTCATATCACTCCATCCTTCTTCTCTCACTATCCTCTCCTCCTCCTCTCATTATATTATTATCATTATTACTTACTTACTTATGTTGTTGTTGTTGTTGTTACAGTTCAGCGCGGTATAATACAATGCACCTAAATGCAGCGAAAGACTGTGCAACTGAAGAGAAGAATTTTGGATTTAGTGCAGTACAGCACAACACAGTACAATTAGGGAATGACACCTACACAACTCACTGCAACCCAAAACAACCCAATGAAATATTATGCAATACGTTCTAATGAAGTGCAGTATACAACACAACACATGACAATATTCATACAATGCAGTGGCAGAGAGCACGATTACGACGCATTTCAATACAGCATAATACATTACAAGTAGAGACGTTCACTGCCACACCCGACTAATCCCCTCAGGAAAGACGATATACGACACAGCGACTCACCTGATCGTCTCTGAAACCTTCAAGGCGATATGGGTCAGGCATATATTTCCCCGCCCCTGCATACTAAGCTGACTGCTATGTCTTCAGCCAGTGCGTGTGTTCTTTGTTCAAGTTTCACTATCAGTCTAAAATTGCAGACCTTGCATGTCGCCGTTTTGAGGGATCAATACCTGCAATACATGTACACAAAGGAAAAGCTTCTAATGCTGCCAAGATGCAGTATTAAAAGAACCAGTGAGCGTGCTTTCAGTTTCATTGCAACATCTGTTTGGAATTCATTGCCAGCTGTTTTTGTATATATATATATATATATATTGCTTTTTCGTGTGTAATGAAACGATCTTCTCTTACGTTGGGAGCATACAGGACTCATAATACCTTATGGAAGAGCTAAGAACTGACAGACCACCCTAGGAGGATCACCTAAGCCCTTTCCTCCCCCCCCCCCCCTGTTTTTCCTGGTAGTATCTGTCTAGTATGTTTCAGTTTCTTTTGTGTTGTTACAACCAGACACTTTATACTGTCTAAAATGTTTTTGTTTGTTTGTTTGCTTGCTTGTCTGCTTCCTTGTTTGTCCTTACCACTGCAAGGAAGACAACCCTTCTTGACCTCTCTTTAGACTGAAGACTATCAACTTGAAGTTACTCTTTAGAAAAGACAGTCATCGGCAGCCTTTTCTGTTTATCAGACACTGTTACATAGTGTAAATGCATCAACCACTGTTTGTTTTTGTACGTATCAGTCACTGTAGAATAGCGTGACTGTTTGTGTATATTATCAACCACTGCTGAATAGTGTGGCTGCTTTTGTTTTTGCACATATCAGCAACTGTTTAATAGTGTGTTTGTTTTCGTACGCATCAGACAGTGTTGAATAGTGTGGTTGTTTTTGTATATATCAGCCATTGTTTATTTAATGGTGTGGCTGTTTGTGTATGTATCAGACAATCATAAATGGTGTGTCTGTTTGTGTATGTATCAGCCATTGTTGTTTGTGTACGTATCAGCCATTGTTGTTTGTGTACGTATCAGCCACTGTTGAATAGTGTGGCTGTTTGTGTACGTATCAGCCATTGTTGAATGGTGTGGCTGTTTGTGTACGTATCAGCCATTGTTGAATAGTGTGGCTGTTTGTGTACATATCAGCCATTGTTGTTTGTGTACGTATCAGCCATTGTTGTTTGTGTACGTATCAGCCATTGTTGAATGGTGTGGCTGTTTGTGTACGTATCAGCCATTGTTGAATAGTGTGGCTGTTTGTGTACGTATCAGCCATTGTTGAATGGTGTGGCTGTTTGTGTACGTATCAGCCATTGTTGAATGGTGTGGCTGTTTGTGTACGTATCAGCCATTGTTGAATAGTGTGGCTGTTTGTGTACATATCAGCCTTTGTTGAATAGTGTGGCTGTTTGTGTACGTATCAGCCATTGTTGAATAGTGTGGCTGTTTGTGTACGTATCAGCCATTGTTGAATAGTGTGGCTGTTTGTGTACATATCAGCCTTTGTTGAATAGTGTGGCTGTTTGTGTACGTATCAGCCATTGTTGAATGGTGTGGCTGTTTGTGTACGTATCAGCCATTGTTGAATGGTGTGGCTGTTTGTGTACGTATCAGCCATTGTTGAATAGTGTGGCTGTTTGTGTACGTATCAGCCATTGTTGAATGGTGTGGCTGTTTGTGTACGTATCAGCCATTGTTGAATAGTGTGGCTGTTTGTGTACGTATGAACCATTGTTGAATGGTGTGGCTGTTTGTGTACGTATGAACCATTGTTGAATGGTGTGGCTGTTTGTGTACGTATCAGCCATTGTTGAATAGTGTGGCTGTTTGTGTACGTATGAACCATTGTTGAATGGTGTGGCTGTTTGTGTACGTATCAGCCATTGTTGAATGGTATGGCCGTTTTCGTACGTGTGAAACACTAGAATGGTGTGGCTGTTTTTGTATATATCAGGCACTGTTGAATAGTGTGGCTGTTTTGTTGTTGTTTTTGTACATATCAGCCACTATAGAATAGTGTGGCTGTCATTTGTACTTATCAGCCACTTCAGAATAGTGCTATTTTTGTACATATCAGCCATTGTTGAACAATGTGGCTGTTTTCGTACGTAAGAGACACTGTAGGATAATGTGGCTGTTTTTGTACGTATCAGCCATTGTTGAATGGTGTTGCTGTTTTTGTACGTATCAGCCATTGTTCAATAGTGTGGTTGTTTATGTACGTATCAGACATTGTTGAATAATATAGCTGTTTTTGTACGTGTGAGACATTGTTGAATAGCGTGGCTGTTTCTAGTAGGTGTCAGCTACTGTAGAATTGTGTTGCTGTTTTTTATATGTGTGAGACACTGTAGGACACTGTGGCATTTTGTACATATCAGATATTGGGATGATAATTGTTTTACGTTATCAGACAAGCTCCTGCTCTCTACAACCCCCGTCGTACTACAGTACATGACATGCGAACGTAATACAGTGTAGAGACAGCAAAATAAGAGAAGGCACTTCTGTCTAGCATAGGCCTACTGAACACCCAGGAGAGATAATATAAAACCCTTGATTAAAAAGAATGAGGCTCATTCAGTCTTGCCCAAAACAGGTAGGTGTGAGACAGACATGTAGTCTAAATCAGTCGTGCTTTTCTCCATTTCCTATATGTATGCAAAGCAGACTACCCTGTCCTTTAGCAGTGTGTATGTGTACATTGTTTGATGGCTGTTTTATGTGTATCGGTATCAGACAAATGGCTACTGGGAAAGCTCCTAATGCTAGGTTCACACTATGGAAACTGTGGGAAACTCTGGCAGTCTGCGCGTTAAAGAAACTGCTTTGGAAACCGTCTATAAATAAATGTGACTGGAGTTTCTGTCGACAATGTGAACGCTCGACGAAATTATACAGAAACTGCGAAGCTCCTCCCCTTTGCGTTTTGCACGGACTTCCCTGCTATTTTCGCCTTTCTTTTTTTTTTGGGTCAATTTCAGTCAGTCTCGTGTACAAAAACTTTGTTGCCTACCTGTTCACACTTTGGAAACGATATGGAAACTCGGTAGCGTCAGTGTCCTAGTTTCTTCTCGGCCTGTATTTCCAAACAACTTTTGCAGACTGAGATGGAAGGAAACAGGCTTGGCAAATCTATCGGGAATATCCGATAGAGGTAATGCAGTTTGTTGAAGGGGGTAATGTGAGTTTTCTCTGTGCAGATTTCGGTTACCCGACAAGAAATTGGGGCTGTTTCCAGGCCGGTTTCCATAGTGTGAACTAAGCATAAGCCTCAGTCCTTTTGAAAAGGTGGGTGAGCTCTGCGTGTTTTCCGTTTCGTAAAAAGGGTGCATGTAGTCAGGGTAGACGATAACACGTTTCTTAAAGTCTCCTTTAAATTTAAAACAGGAGATTACTTCATATCGACCAGAGATGGGGGATGTCTGTATGTGCGTAAGCTTGTGTGTCTCTGTCAATGACCCCTCCCCCCCCCCCAAAAAAAAAAAAAAAGAAAGAAAGAAAGAAAAACGTGCAACCTTAGTTTTCTCAGCACTTCATGTTTAGGGCACAGATTTGGACTGTTGAGGAGTCGTGAAAGCGTAAGTTTGAAAGAGAATGTACTAAAGTCAAAGACGCATGGACAAAAATGAATGAATAAATGAATGAACAAAAGTAAGTGCCTGAAATCAGCACTTTTTGAGGAAAGAGAGTGGACAGTACTTTTCTTGGGAACCTTTGAAATTATTTAAAGTTTGTTTTTGATTTTGTAACAGTCTACCGTTGTCCTCGTTGCACGTCGAGTGTTATTTCAACAGAAGCCTTTTCAAGGTCACAGTGACATAAAAAAGTAAAACAAAAACGGATTCTATTTTTCATACAAAAATGAAGTGTTAGAATGGCTTTACCAAGTCCTTGACATTTTTAGTAAGGTGGAAGTAGGATGTTCTTTCTTGGTAGATGATTCAGTCATGATAACACAACATTGTTTTTCTGGCGCATGAAAGTGAATTTTTCCTTTCTTTTAATTTTTTTTTCATACTTGTATCTTGCCTGACCTAAAAGATAAATGGTTTACAATGACCTGCTTTGTGTAATCATTATTCATTATGTGTATCTGTGTGTGTATGCGTGTGTGTGTGTGTGTGTGTGTGTGTGTGTGTGTGTGTGTGTGTGTGTGTGTGTGTGTGTGAGGGAACGCATGTGCATGCGTGTGTGCACGTTTGTGTGTGTACGCGAGTGTGCACGCGCATGCGCATACGTGCGTTCTTGTGTGTACGTGCGTGCCTGCCTGACTTTAAAGATAAATAGTTTACAGTGACCTGTTTTGTACAATCAATGTTTGTAATATGTGCGTGTGTGTGCTTGTGTGCTTGTGTGTGTGTGTGTGTGTGTGTGTGTGTGTGTGTGTGTGTGTGTGTGTGTGTGTGCATGTGCGTGTGTGTGTCTGTGTATGTCTGTGTGTGTTTCAGGGCCTCCTGTAGGCAAGCTGCACGTCTTCAGAAGACTACAGGGGGAAACGAAGATCATTTAAAAGATTGGCCATGACTTATGTCAGAGATTCAAAAAGCTCACTGCTGACAGACATTTCTTCTTTTATGTCTTAAACTCTTCAGTCTCATACTTCGTCAAACAGTATCAAACTGATCATGCAGTAACAAGACCAAGAGCAATTTTCATAAACATTGACCATCGTTTTGATTCACATGTCAAATGTCAAGAGTTGTTTGTGACACAATTAGTCTTCTAATGATGGCGAATATGATACATACTGTGAAACGAGGGGAGCCGTCTGTGGTCCTTGTCTGGTGCAATATTATTGAATCTGCGTCGGTTTCCTGACTCAGAATTTGCATGAGTACTTTTTTCCACTGAAAGTCGTTTCCTTTATGTACAGAAAACTGTTTCTAGTTGCGAGAACTGAACAAGCGAACATGTGATTTTCCCTCTGTTCACGTTCGTGAGAAGATTCATCCCAGCTTTCTCTTCGATGGGGAGCATATAATTGTCTTTCTGTTCACACCGCTTAGATGATTTAACCCAGCATTTTTTTCACTATACTGACTCGCCAAGATGAATCTCGTTGAAGAACTCCGGGACGATTTTCTGATGTGCAACATTTGTTTCGAGGAGTACAAAGAACCGAAACAACTACCATGCCTGCACACGTTCTGTCGCCAGTGTCTGTCCAAGTATATTGCTGGCAAAGTGATGGAGACAGGGGTCGAGTGGTTTCCCTGCCCGTTCTGTCGCAAAACCATTCAACCCTCGCTAGAAGGAGAGGTAAAGGATTGATGTTTTGTTGTTGTTTGGTTGTTTTTGGTGTTTTTTGTTTGTTTGTTTTTTTCTAATTTGAATGGGGTATTGTTGGGAGCGATATATATATATATATATATATATATATATATATATATATATATATGTATATATATATATATATATATATATATATATATCTTAAAGTTGCTGATCTGTTTGTGCATCAAAGAATGTTTGATATTGTCGTGCAGTTTTCGGGAAAATTAGCCTGAAAGAAAATCAAAGCACATTGATGTTACATCATCGTTGAAATAACTGCACTGGCTGCCATTAAAATACAAGCTGACGATCTCTTTGTGTACGAGTCCTCTGATCATTAGGCTTCTATTTTAATTCTTGTCTATGTACGAAGACTTGTGGTTGTTGTTTTGCTGAAAAGTAATGGAATGAATAGTTTGATTAGATTGTCTAAAACTGTTTGTAAGCATTGTCAGTGCCGAATTTTAGATGCAAGTTCTAGAGTTCTGTTATGCTATTCTGAATGTGTGTCGAAAGGCAGATATTATGGTGAAACACTCAAGCACTCATCCACACCACCAAAACAACATAGCAGCAGCGTGGAGTCTCCTTTAGTGGGTGGCGTGTTGGTGGCTCGGTGTATATAGTTCTAGTGGGCATCCTGGCACGGACACTGTGTCCTATTAAAAGAAAGATATTTGATACGTGTTGCACAGCCGAAATGAACTTGCGAAGGGATGTGGGTCAGTGTCACTATGGCGGCAATGATTAATTTGGGTAACAGGTACAATTCCAGTTTTTCAAGATGGCGTTCTGAGCCCGGAATATGTTCCATATGCACTGACGCCACAGTTGCCATGTGATGGATAAGACCGAAATTACAATGGCGTAAACACTGGGCATCAACGAATGGTGAAAAATGCAACAATGAAAGCGAGTAAGTAAATAAAAAAGAACAAACAGGAGAGATCCTTGCATTGTGATGCAATTTTTATCAAATTTAAGTTTTGTTTGTATTTCTATACCTTTGTTTGTTTGCTTGTTTGGTCATCCGGTCGTCTTTTTTTTCTTCACGTATCAGCAGGTCAGGTCATGGGCAGACTCGTTCCCGACCAACTTTCTGTTGTCTCAACTGAGCTGCAAGCTGAAGGAGAAGACTGACAGTTTTTGGGAAGACGTCACTTCTGACCGTAAACTGGAGTCAAGACCGAAGTGTTCAGACCATCCACAGGTAAGTTTGTATAGGTCTACAGAATTGAAGAATTGTTATATTCTATTTTCATAATTATTACACTCTACTTCCATAATTGTATTATTTTACTTCCATAATTATTACATTCTGTTTCCATCTTGGTAGAGGGGCGACCATCCCCAACAGACATCGAGGTTATCGGTGACATAACCCAGGTTTGCCCAGACCGACAAGCAGTCCCGGATCAACAGGCAGTGGACGTCTCTCAGAACAGGAAGGGATGGCACTTGGCAAAGCCACAACTAGGAAATACCCTGTGTGTCCTATGACGGAACCATCAAATGTATAAGAGCCGCCGAAAAACCAAGCCCCCTACAGGCACAGAGAAAGTGTTTTGGTCATGAACTAAAGGAGGGTAACTTCTACAGAAAAATCTATAGGGCAGAAGTCAAGGCAACATGTCTTCAGGCACCTTTTAACAAACCATGATACTGTGCAGTGTAATGCTAATGGTCTGCACTGTCATCTACGTCCGACGAGAACGGTGCTGGCCCCTTGGGGTCCTTTTAAGATGAAGCATCGCTCGATCCTGCGCACTCAGCATGGTCAAGAGGAGGGACAGGAGATATGGCCAATTGACTATTGTTATTCTTATTGTTGTTTAAAGCCCAGCCGACTTCGTAGAGCCATATCAGGGCTATAACCGTTTCAAAACATACACAATACTTCAACAGAAAGAAAAATTAAAAACACATATCAATGTATTCGCACACTATAATTTAGAGACATGCCCTGACGTTGACCACTCCGTCCTAATTTATCGCACTGGGGATTTAAAAAGCACTCCTGAATACAAATATAAGCATACCTAAGGACACCAATATATTTATATAAACAGTCATAAATTACCTAAAATTGCTTCCACATATTTCACCTCCCTAGAGCCAAAAATGCACTAAACACCCAGTTGTCAATCCTGAGAAATTTTATCGAACACATACAGGTGAATGGACCATGAAGGCAGAAAATGATATAGGTAGAAATGACAGAAAGCAAGGAACAAGGCAGAAACAAAGAGAGTGACAGAAAAGAGGAAATTTCTGGCACAGAATTTCCAGAAGGTGGGGATACTGTTTAACTGAAAAAGCCCCGGCATCCCCACGGGGGGCGGGGTGGGGGAGGCAACTGATTACAACTCCTTTGACCACCAGGCTCCATGCCAGCCAGCAGGAACTGGAACGAAATGGCAATATTCATCGCCAGAGGTGGCCTGACAGTGTAGACGGCAAATAAAAGAAGAAAGAGTTGTATTTTCTTTTTTTTTTTTTTGTCAGTGGTTTCAGCATGCCATTTTTGCAGTTTGAAGAGTGTCAAGCTTGCTTGGCTAGTTGTCATTACCTGCCAGGACTCGCCTTCCAAAATCATCTTTCAGGGATCAAGACAAGATAAAGCAAGACAAGATAAGACAAAACAAGACAAGACAGTTTTTTTATATCCGAAAGTTGCAGAACAGGCATGGAAGGAGGCTGTCGTCAAGGCAGACAGCGGGGAGCCAGAAGCAAAAAGAATGTAATGTCAGTATGCCTGACCTGATTGCTGCTGCGCCTCTGAGACGGAGATGAAGGATCTTATCTGCTGTTATGTCTTATAGTTGTGTCTCCCCTCCTCCATTCACACACACGCATGCACACACGTACACACACACACACACACACACACACACAACACACACACACACACACACACACACACACACACACACACACACACACACACACACACTCACTTACATCCACACACACACCCACACACATGCACACACACACACGCTCACACACACGCACACACACACGCACACACACGCACACACGCTCACACACACGAATACACACACGCACACACACGCTCTCTCTTTCACACACACCCCACACACAACACACACACACACACACACACACACACACACACATACACACACACACATACACAACACACACACACACACATACACACACACACATCAGACACAACCTCCCAGCTGTAGGACTAATGATGATGATTATTACTACTTCAGTTTTTGATAATGCTATACCTTCGATATCATTGACAACCGTTTTAACTGAAAACTGAACGGGATATGAACGTTCAGATCAACCACAAGGAAGTGACTGGTCACTGAATGGTTCTGACTTTTGGTTTTGGTTATTTTAATGGACTGCTTACTTTCGCAAAAAAAAAGAGAGAAAAAAGAAAAGAAAAATCACTCGTATAGTATGCCTGCTCTCTCTCTCTCTCTCTTCTTTCTAAACAGAGATGCTCTGTCTTTGTGTGTGTGTGTGTGTGTGTGTGTGTGTGTGTGTGTGTGTGTGTGTGTGTGTCTCTCTCTCTCTCTCTCTCTTTTTTTCTAAACAGAGATGCTGTCTCTATTTCTGTCTCTGTCTTTGTCTGTCTGTCTGTCTCTCTCTCTTTCTGTCTCTGTCTGTCTGTCCTTTTGTCTGTCTGTCTGTCCTTCTGTCTGTCTTTGTCTGTCTGTCTGTCTGTCTGTCTGTCTCTCTCTTTCTTTCTAAACGGAAATTAGTTCATATTGAGGCCGAAGGATATATGTATGCCTGTCACGGACGCAGTAATCAAGTGAGTAGACATCAGACATGAGTCGGAAGGTCCTGGGTTCGATTCGGCCAGACACCTCTGCTTGGTGGGTAAAGGATGAAGATTCTGGCCACCACTCACTGTTTCCTTCTGGCCATTTGCATCACGCCACATACGTGTTCCGTATCGCACTAAATATAAGGATTATAGAGGGTCTGTGTCGTTTCGGCACAGTTGGTGTCATGTACAAGGACAACTAGACTGCATTTACGAAGTAATTTAGTGTTCATGTTTGAGCTTGCGCACAGGTATCATCACAGCTTTATTGTTGTCGTTGTTGCTGGCGGTGATGGTGGTGGTGGTGATGGTGGTAGTGATAGTAGTGTTTAGTATTAGTAAATGTAGTACATGTATTGGTGGTAATGTTGTTGTTCTTGATTATCATCATCGAGCCCATGATGATGATGGTGGTGAGGAAGACGATGACCACAAAGAAAATGATGAGTAATGAAGACAACAACAATGACGACGATGGTGATGCTTTTTTTTCAGTTCCCGCTGGTGGGCTATTGCACGCGCCAGCGACGAGCGGTGTGCGAGGACTGCTGCGTGCACAAACACTCCGACTGCATCCGGAGCCACATGCAGGAAAGGGACTCCCGCCTGATGGCGGAAGACAGGAGGTCGGAGTGCCGGGAATCTTTGGGAGCGCTTCAGGTGAGCCATAGGCAAACATGCATGAAATGTGCAAGGCATGATTTTTTTTTCAAGAGGAAATCAATAAGTCTGTCTCCACTGTTAAACATAAATCAGTCACTTTTTTATGTTAGGTTTATGGATAAGTCGTAATGCTTGTTTGCTTTCGTTTCAGTTTTTGATAATGCTATACCTTCGACATCATTGACGTCTCTGTTACTCGAAGACTGAATGGGGGAGGTGAATGTGTTTTATATTCAGACCATGAAGAGGATTGCGTTATTTGTTTATTTTGTTTGTCATTGTGTTGTTGCGTTTCTTGTTGTGTTGTTAAAGTTGCTCGTTCTGTTTTTCTTTTTGTTGTCGTTATTTCAATTTTTTTCTGTTCTTTCCTTTTTTTTTTCTTTGATGTTTGTTTGTAGTTTTTTCTACCGTTTTTTCTAAGTGTGTCTGTTTTAGTTTGTTAGTTGGTTTGACTGCTTGGAAGAGAGACGGGTTACAGATTGAAAAAGAAGATCGCCTATCAGTAAGATTTCAAGAAAGAGATTTCGTCTCACCCGTTGTTATTGGTCTGGCTGGTAAACCGGACTGAACACAAAGTCTTTCTGGTAATGGACGAAACTTTAAAGACATTCTTTCTTCACTACTGTTTCTGCACCACTCCTGTGCCACTGTACCCCCGTGTCACTCATTTCGACTGTCCAGCACACCTCCAGACCCTTCGAAATGATGTCACTCCAAGAGAGACGAAAGGCCGTTGAATCTGTGACCGTTTTTCGCAGTGCCATTGTAATAAGAATGTGGTTGATAATGATGATGCTATGGAATTACATTTCGGATTGAGACTGCAAGACAGGATTGTACTCTACGCTTCCTTTAACAATATACTCATCAGTCAGACCCGAGAGGTACAGACACCCGAGGTGATGGTCAGGAATTAAAGCAACAGCCACAATAACGAATTCGTGAAGTGGATGAAACTCGACTGTGTGGTTCCAGTCTTCCCAATCATGCTGAATTGTGAGTAAGATCTGGAGAGTCTGAAAAATCCCACAATGATATCTTGGACTGATAGGGTTCGAACCTTAGACATTCCAGTCAGTAGTCCGTTATACTAACCACTTCGACACGTGGCTTGTACGATCAAAGATAATGATTAGGTTTCCTTTTCCACTTATTCCTTGACAGGTCTTTACCTTACTTTACCTTCATTATGTAAGGAATAACAGATTGTGTAAAGTGATAAAAAAAGTACAGTCAAAGTGACTGGTTCAAATGATAACCAGTTTTGTTGTCGTAAGTGGAAGACTGAGTCATATCGTATTTTGAAGTTCATTGTAATTTTTGTACCCAGATCAAACTGGAAGGCATCAAAGACAGACTGGCCACCCGTGAGACTGACCTAGCCAGCCGCAAGGAACGTCTCAGCACGCAAACGGAGGCAGCCATCAACGACATGAGATCCAAACTGGATCTCTTCTTCAGCGAGCAGAAGCGGGAGCTGACGTCCAAACTGGACAGGTTTGTGGGCAAAGAGACCAACCGTCTGACCACCGCCAAACACCAAGCGGCAGAACTGACAAAGTCCGCCCAGCTGCTGTCCGAGAAACTGGACACCTTGAATGAGGGAGCGCTATCCGTGAAGGATCTGGCAGTGCTGGACAAGGCTCAAGATGACTTGAGGAAGCAGGAACAAGCCGTGGAAAAGCTCCGCAAGGACTGCACCCCTGTGGACATTCAGTTCTATCCTAGCAACAACGCGGACAAGGTTCTGAGAGGGTTCACGATAGGCACTCTTACCATGGAGATCAAGTCTCAGGCTAACGGAGGAGCCAGACCTCGTGTACAGCGTTACATCTCAGATCCAAGTTCGTCCGTGTCCACGTTCTTAGACCAAGTCTCTCTTCCTGCCCAGCGCACCAGTCCTGACGTGTTTGAGAACGCCCCACCTCCCAGAAGCAGCTCTAAAAAGACAAGAGCCCTCTCACCTCCAGGAGCTGGAGCTTCATCCTTGTCCTCGTCGCCCTCCACAGCAGAGGGGCCAGCTTCATGCGAATGGGACACTCAGAGAGAGCACAGGCGACGCTCTGAAGGAACGGCTTTACTGTCGGCATCCAGGAGAACGCCCACAGTCCCAGACTTTGGCTCTGTGCTGATTGAAGAATCTCGAAGAAGCAGAAGCGCCCCACGAAAACCGCGACCTTTGAGTGAAGGCTCTTCTTTAGTGCAACCCAGAAGACAGAGAGGAGTCCCGATAGAAACTGCAATCGATGGCAGTTCGGAAAGTGGGAGGGGCGGTGAAAGAAACGCCAGGACGGCGGAGAGAAGCACCACCGAATCCGTCCACACGGACAGGGGGAGAACACCAAACAGGGGGGAATAACTCCAGGCTAGAGAGGACAAACTCCAACATCACCGAGCCTCAGCGGATTCCTTCCGAGGACGACTTCTCTTCGCTGGACAGCAGCATTACTTTTGCGGACTCAGCGGTCGGTGGACATCCGGACAGAGACCTGGCCAGCTCCGATGGCGAATCGCCGGCCCAGTCCGGCCACAATATCGTGTGTGTGCGTCATTTCCTGGCCAACCACGGAAGTGATGTCAAAAACCAGCCCGGTCTGGTGGGCATTTCACCAGTTTGCAAAGACCGTGTGGCCGTTTCTGATCGTTGGAATAAGGTATGTGTGTTTGTGGAGGGGTAGGGAGTATGGTTGGATAAGTGTGTGGTTGGATGGATAGTGGGTGCTTGCGTGCATGTGTTTGTGTGTGTGTGTGGAGGGGTAGGGTGTGTGTGTATTGGTGTGTATGGATGCATGTGTCTGATGTGTGTGGGTACGTGTATATGCTGTGTGTATATATTGAGTGTGCGTGTGTGTTTGCATTGTGTGAACACTATGTGTGAGAGTGAGGGGCATCTCGTCAGTTTGCAACGTTTCCGAGCGTTGGAACAAAGTCTTTGTATTTTCATTCGTATTTTCTTTCTTTCGTATCATAATGGATGTACCCAATGGAATACAGGCTGTTCTCCTCAGGGACGATGCTTCACCACAAAATAGTGCAGTCAGATTGTTTCTTTTCATTTTTTATGCATTTTTGTTTACCCATGACAGCGGATATTTCTACAAAATTTAAAAAAATCCAAGCATATACAAAAGACAAGAAAGAATAGATATACAAAAGATAGTGGAAAAATCAGTAAAAAGTTTCTGCCGGGGACGGCTCCTTTTTGTCGAAGGTGTTATAATTTGCGCTACGTGAGCGTGCACTCGCTCTCTTACCATCTTACCTCAAAAGACTTACACCCACATCATCACTCAAGATGTAATAGAAGGGGAGATAAATCCGATTAGGCACTGAACTCTTCACATTTTGATATATTTCTTTTGCCGAGTTCAGTTCGTATGGCTTATATCTCGTCCGACCGCTAAGGCTATGTCAGAGCCAAGACCAATTTGAAAACAACTCCTAAGTGTAATTTTCGTAAGGTTGATGTGTGTGTGTGTGTGTGTGTGTGTGTGTGTGTGTGTGTGTGTGTGTGTGTGTGTGTGTGTGTGTGTGTGTTGTTGAGTTACAATGCGCAATTTTCAGGATGCTACATGCATTCCAACCTGTGTTGACCTTTTTTGAGCGTGTGTACGTTGTGTACATTATGAGTGTTTTGACAGGTGTGAATCTGTCGTGTACGCACAAGCGCTCGTATAATGTTTCTCTGTATGTGTACGTGTATTATATATATATATATATATATATATATATATATATATATGTGTGTGTATACATTATGCGTATATCGTTAATGGGCACATGTATGTAATGTGTTTATTTATCTGTATATGTGTTTGTGTGTGTATGCATACGCGCAGCTTCTGAGATAAATCTGTGTACCATTACCTGTTAATTCTTTGTGTGTGTTGTGTGCGCGTGTTGTTTGTGTGTGTATTTGTGTATGCGTGCGTGTGTGTGTGTGTGTGTGTGTGTGTGTGTGGGGTGTGTGTGTGTGTGTGTGGTGTGTGTGTGTAAAGGTGGTCAAACTGGTGGACATATCTGGACGTGTGATGGACGTGCTGGCTGTGCCTGGGGACGCTGAGCCATGGGACCTGGCCTTGAGAAGACCCGGGCTGTTGGCCGTCACCTACCCCAAGGTACTGATCAGCTAATGGTCCATTTGTTTTCACTCGTTTCCTTTGACATCATGGAAATACGGATAACGTGCAGTGATAATAGAAAAATAGATCGACGTTCAGAAAACTGAGATATCTACTGATGTATTCCCCATGAATCTTACTTTCCGGCTGATTACTTCTTTTGATAGAGCGGTGGACTGAAAGTATATTCGTGTTCAATCTTAGCCCACCACATTAACAAACTGGCCTGTTCTGCCGCCCATCTTACTGTTTGCACTATTCTGGTGGTGGCAGCTTAGTGTTTTCATGGTCCCTTCTCTTCCCCTTTCTAATTTCAAGACCTTGCAAGCGCATAGGGTTTTACGTAGGCCCAGGGAGATTTGGGTGGAACACATATGGAATTGTCCGAGTGCAATAAATTCCTCTTGAACGTATCACAAACTCCTACATCCGTGACGTTTTATGGTTATATATTCAAAGTCTTTATGTCTTAATTATGTATAATACGTTAAATGTACCTTTTTGTGACATTCACTCATAGTAAAGGTTAGTGGCTTAAATGAGGCCTTTATGGCCTCTTTTACGCTCGATCATCATACCTGATTATTTGTGACGGTCTGATTGCATGTTTGGTTTCATTATCACTTTTTCAAGGTTTCCGCTTAGAATGAACTCAGTACTCCCTGACGCCACTCATGACATGAGATGGAGAAGATCCAGAATGCACGTATAACATTTTTTTCACCTTAATTCAGGTACAATAAACAGATTTACAACAGAAATGCAGGGTCTCCTTTGATGGGTGGCCCCATTGCGGCTTGAGATCTCCGTGAGTTTCCTAGCACTGGGACTTCAACAGAATGAACTGGGGGTTGGTAGTGTGTTGTAGTGCAGGAGTAAGTGGCATAGGATTAACGCCACTGAGGCAACGGGTAAAACGAGCACTAAAGAAAACAAAACAAAAAGCAACAAAAAAACATGATATTTATTTATCATCAGTCTTGTTGATTAATACGTTCGTTGGCACTTACTGCTCATTATGCCATTGGCTTGTATGGCAGTAACGAAGGTTCTCCACTCCTTTCTGTTCTGCGCCAGCCTCTGTTATACTCTAGTTGTGTGCTCAGGTCCTTGAAGTCTCCTTCCATTGTATACCTAATCTGTCCTTCTGTCATCAGGAGCAGAAAATACGCATGGTGGACATTGTGGACGGAGGGTCACGCATGTACTACCGCTCGCACTTTATGACGCGGGATGGCTACGCCTCGCTGGCCACCTACGACCCCACCACCCTGGTGGCTAGCGTGTGTCCACCCTTCGGCAGCCCCAAGATACATTTCATCGACTATATGGGCGCCGTCCTGCGCTCTCTCGACTGCTCCACCGTCGCCTATCCACGCTGTGTGGACACGTGTGGGGCTGATGAGGTCAGTTGCTCAAGACATTTGAATTTTGTTTGAAGGACCCAAATATTGATAGAGTGCTCTACGAGGGTCACCTATTCTGCTCCCCAATTCCCAGCATTCTTTTTCTTTTTCTGTCTTTTACAGCGTTTGTTCCTCAAAGGTTTCTGTTTTGTTCCGTGTTCAAACCAGACAGTCTATTTTGTCGATTATAAGGTCTGTTTTGCTCAGGGTTTTCTGTTTAGTCTTTCTTTGTTCTTACAAGGGAAATAACTTTGCCTTCTCTATCTGGGGACTGTGACAGTGTACCTACATTTACTCTACTTGGCCAGGTCTGCCCTACAGTTATTTTCGTTTCGTTAGCGTTGAATCACACAAGATTGCTTCCCTAGATTTAAAAGCAATTTTTACCTCACACTTTTCTTTCAGATTATTTTCTTTAACCTTCACTGGGCGTTCTTTTAATTGTTTACGTGATGTCTCTACACTTTGTGGAGTTCTGACACTTAAAATCTAGGCGGCTCGCTCTCAGTATGTTGGAATGCCTCTCTCTCTTTGTTATCCTAGGTAGCTGGTCCGGCGAGTTCTACGCAGAACAAAACGTAGTCATCTGTTCTTGGAGCGTAATAACTTCCTTTTGAAGGACCTAAATACTGACAGAATGCTATAAGAGAGTCACCTGGGCGACTCCCCAAATCCAAAATGTTTTTTGTTTTCATCACAATTTTGTCTCGATCAAAGGTTTCTGTTTCCGTTTGTGTTTCAGACCAATTTTAGACTTGCTTTTCTGTTTTTGTGTTTCTGTTTGTCGTTACCATCGCAAGGGAGACCATCTTACTACTCCTATCATGGGACTGTAACAACATACTTGCAGTTACTCTGTATGTACAAATGTTTTAATCAGCCTAACAATTCGTTTGTGTGATAAATTGGACGAAGGGTCAACGCCAAAGGCATCTCTATAGATTATGTGCGCGAATGCATTGATATGTGTACTTAATTTTTTCCCCTTTTTCCCCCTGTTGAAGTATTGTATATACATAGCCCTGATAAGGGTGTACACAACCAGCTGGGCTTAAAACCAAAAATGACAATAACAATCAGACTTGTAATTATATCTAACTGACTGCCACTGTTCATGCAAACAGAAACCAGAAACACACAAAAGTAGAATCAGCACGTGTGCTTTGATGTACGAAACAAGACAGGCGCAAATTTTCGGCCAGCTGGCCTTTGTCAAGGTATGCAAAAGACAAAGAGTAATGTACAAAACTTATGGACATTTGCTCAAGGAAACATCCAGGAAGTCGTCTTGCTGCTGTTTGTTTTGTGTATTGTTTCTTTGAAGTCTTTTCGTATACGTTTGGCAAAGACCAGTTGGCCAAAAAATTTCGCCTGTCTTGTTTTGTATATTCAGTACACGTTTTCATTTTATTTTTCTCAATATTTGTGTGTGTAATTCTGGTTCCTATCAGAACTTGTGGCAACGTATTTGTCAACTGAATCAGCCATCATGTTCAGGAAACAGGGCAAGGCTGCAGATTAGGGGGCTTTCTCTTTGAATCATACAGACTATATCTTTATAAAAGATTGCTTCTTCTACTAAGTTAAGCTCTGTAACCTGCACTTCCACTTACAGAGTAAGAAGTTTGTTCAAGAAGGATTCACGCACTCTGACAATTCCATACGAGCTCTCTATCCCATCTATCAGTAATTTCTGGCAGATTCTTTCAGCCTGCGCTAAACCCCATGCGCTGGTAAGGTCTTAAAATGGTGAGAGAAACCGGGTCGTTATGAGACACTAAACTGACACCACCAGAATGATTGAAGCAGTAAGATGGGCCATGGACAGCAAACAGGCCAGATTTTTGTTATGATATGTCTGGGATTGAACTCGAGACGTCAGATCTTGAGCCCGTGGCTTGATCAGCAGAGGCAGTCAGACCGTATAAATCCTCTGACACTGAATAGTTTGCTGTACAGCTGGCCATACTGTCATCAGACCTACTAGCCAAGAGCAGTTGGAACAGATTTCTAGAATGTGAATGTGTTTATGCGTAGCTGTGTATTCGTGTGTTGCTGCGTGTTTGTGTTAGTTGTGTGTGTGTGTATGTGTGTGTGTGTGTGTGTGTGTGTGTGTGTGTGTGTGTGTGTGTGTGTGTGTGTCTGTCTGTCTGTGTGCGTACGCGTGCTTGTATATCCATCTATGTTATTTGGCTCTTATGTATTCTTTTTCTTTCTTTCTTTTGCTTTGTGCTGTTAGTTTTATTATAAATTAACTTGTTTGATTCCTGTCAGTATGGTTGTTGAATTGAATTTACTGTATTCTTCATGACTAGTCGCTCTTAATATATGTGTTCTTCATCGTCTGTTGCTATTCATTTACGATTTGATGACATGTCGCGGCGTAGAACGCGACAAGCATTCCTTTTGACATTGCTTGCTTGCATTTTATAGATGAAATTTGCAAAATTACACTGTACCTTCCATACAAATCGTCCATTGCTCTGGTCTCATTCGGGCAGGTGTCCCATCCTTATCCCTCTTACTTTAAGAACTTGCCAGAGGAGAAGGGTTTGTGCAGGTTCAGAGAGTCTGATCTGCCAGATCATCACTGGCAGATTTGGGCAGAACGCATATGGATTTGTCCACGTGCAATGAATCCTTTCTGAACAAGTTCCGATTCAATTTCTTACAGGTGTGCGTGTCAGACTGGACCCACCACAACGTCAAGTTGTTTGCACGTGACGGCACCATCAAACACTGCTACACCGGCGTAGCCGGGCGTGGACGACGCGCAGCTGAAGGCGCCCATGGGCGTGGCCTGGAACGGGCGGGGCCACATCTTCATCGTGGACGGCAAGGGCAGCCGACTGCACGCTGTCTGCACGACCTCCGGCACGTGCTCTGCCATCTTCTCCCTCCCGCAGGCGGCGGGCAGCGACCTCAAGCTTCTCACCTTCGTGGAAGCCTCGCCCGAGCTGTGCAGCAGCGAGAGGGCTTTGGTGGTGACTACGACGTCGGGTCGGTACAAGTGTACGACCTGTGCTCCAGTTTTTGAAGATGCTACGCTTGAACCCTTTGACTCCCGCACCCTACCCACCAACCGAAAAATTTTAACCCTCTGGCTCCCACAGGTGGATAGGGTGTGGGAGCCAAAGGGTGAAGATTTTGTTTTGCTAGCATAGTTGACAATGCAGGATGCAGGTGGACAGAGTGCAGGAGTTAAAGGGTTAACTAGCACTAAAACCAACGCCTGGTGATATAGAGCATGTGTTTTTTAATTTATTAACAAAACAAACAAAAAATGCTTGTCAGTTGAAAACCGGATTTTTTTCCTCGTTTTCTTTTGTACTGTCTGGATCTACACATACTAGTGGTCCCCTTGGTTAAAATACAATGCTGATAGTGCGGGGGACCTGGGTTTGATCCTCAGCTGTTTAACAAGCTGGCTGCTTTGTTCACAGAGTCACAGACTCGCACCGTGTGGATGCCGGGGGCTCTTTCAGTATAAATAGTATCCCCACCTTCTGGAAAATCTGTGCAGAAATTTCCTCTTTTCTGCAACTCTCTTTGTTTCTGCCTTGTTTCTTTGCTTTCTGCAATTTCTTCCCATCATTTTCTGCCTTGCTGGTCCATTCACCTGTATGTGTTCGATAAAGTCTTACATATTTTCTCTTAGGATTGATAATTGGGTTCATGTATAAAGTGTATTTTTGGCTCTAGGGAGGTGAGATAGGTAATTTATGCCCGTATTTATATATATATGTTTTGGTGTCCTTAGGTATGCTTAAATTTGTATTCAGGTGTGTTTTTTAAAATCCCCTGGGCGATAAATTGGACAGAATGGTCAACGTCAGGGGCATGTCCTTAGATTGTGTGCGCGAATGCATTGATAGTCTATGTATATTTAATTTTCTTTTCTTTTTTTCCTGTTGAAGTTTTGTTTGTTTTGAAGCAGTTATAGCCCTGATATGGCTCTACGCAGTCGGCTGGGCTTTAAACAATAGTAACAATAACAATGATTTGAACCAGGCTAGATGTCCTGTCTGGTTTCCCAGCAGGCCCAGGAGAAAGGGTGAGACCAGATCTCTCCAATTTTTACAGGCCAACGACCACCTTAACCGTTTGCTGCAACTTCTTGATGGGGTGATAGCAATGATGTCGATGTTGTTATCTGACTTGTGTTGGCGGCGCGCGGTTGTCGCTTGTGTTCTTGATGTTGAGTTTTGAGATTGGTGTGGGAATAAAAATGATGATGCTCTTGCTGCTGATGTTGAACTGTTAAGGGTGGTGGGGGGGGGGGGTAAGGTAATGTGATGGTGATGAAATGGTTCTAGTTTTGCTGTATTAATAATGATGACGTGACGACGATGACGAAATTAATTGATAGTGGTGGTGAAGAAGAAAATGATGATGAGGAGGATGAGGATGGATGGATGGATGGATGCCGAGTTGGAGTAAAATTCCACGGTCACAGTGCATGACCTCATGTTAAGAAGTTTTGAATGTCAAATCCTGGACTTGTTCTTGTTGCTGCTACTGTTGGTAAAGATGATGATCTGTTGGCAAGGTGCTGAGCGGGAAGGGTTGACTGTACACACGGGTTGACTACACACTCTTGAATTTGAGATTGACTGACCGATTGTATGTAAAAAAAATCCTTTCATTCTTTGAATTAGAGATTGAATGACCCATTGTTTGTAAAGATCCTTATATGTCTGAGAATGACCCATTGTATATTAAGAACCTTTCAATGTTTGAACTTAGAGATTGATTGACCCATTGTATGTAAAGATCCTTTTGATTGACCCATTGTATGTAAAGATCCTTTCAATGTTCAAATTAGAGTGATTGACCCATTGAATTTAAAGTCCTTTAATGTTTGAATATCAGATTGATTGACCTATTGTATATAAAGATCCTTTCAGTGTTTGAATTTGAGACTGATTGACCCATTGTATATAAAGATCCTTTCAATGTTTGAATTTAAGATTGATCCATTGTTTGTAAAGATCCTTTCATCGTTTGAATTTATAATTGATTGACCGATCGTATGTAAAGATCCTTTCAGTGTTTAAATATGAGATTGATTGACCCATTGTGTATATAAAGATCCTTTCATTGTTTAATCACCAGATCTGCAATTGTTGCTTTATTTATTGATTATGAAGAAGAGTGGGTTGAATGACTTTGAAATTGGTGCTTTCTTTTTCATTTTGTTTCCTTTTTCTTTCTTTAGTTCTCTCTTTCTTTCTCTTTTCAATCTCCCGTGTTATTTTTAAATAGAAATTGTTTCATATCGATCAGAGGCGTGTGTGTATGTGTGCATGTTTATGTGTGTACACGTGTGTGCGTTCGTTTGTGTGTGTGTGTATTATATGCGTGTGTGTGGGTGCCATATATGTGTTAGCAAATCTGTATCAACGGTTTCGGATGGATTTTTACCAAATTTATGTTCAAGATGTGGACTGTTGAAGAGTCGCGAATGTATAAGTTCCGAAGCCACGGTGCCATGGTCAAAGTCAAGTGGAACCCCACCCCCACCCCCCGGCCTTCAAAAAAACAAACAAACAAACAAAAAACATGCTTAAGCCAACACGTTTCGAGGGCAATGTATTAACAGCACTTAGGAACATATGGCAATATTTCAGTTCTGTTATCACTGTTGTGGCAGTCTGCTGTTTTTATCATTTCATTTCATCCAAAGCCTAAGGTCACAGTGATCTGAGAATTTAAAAATTCTGGATTTTCTGTAATAATTCCTTACATAAAGGGAGATTGTTGACCTTGTTCATTTATTTTTCCATCCTGTCATTTCTTTTGGGGTGTGTGTTTTTGTTATTGTCTTTATTCTGATTGTAAGACTTGCGTAGAAATCAAATTTATATAATTGAATCGAACACATTTGCCCATTGTTTAGATTTTAACAACTGTCAACAGGTTAGAAAACTTGGCCTTGTACATGTATTTTTAACTCAAAGCGACTGAAGGCATGGAATGTTTAACACCTTTTTCTACTTCGTATTATCACTACTTCTGCTGCTATTACTACTTCTCTTCTAATACTACTATTTGTACATTTACTGCCATTTCTGTTAGTACTAATTCGGTAACTGCTGTTACTTCTGCTCCTATTGCTTCTGTTTTTAAGTGATCACAGACACAACTTGGTTGTTTTGTCTTTAAAAGCACAATTGTTAGTTCTGCATTCCCAGACCAAAGATATGTAACATGTGTAGACAGACCAATACGATTTGGTAGTTTTCTGCTTCTGTTAACATATGATATTTTGAGTTATCAATTGGAAATCGTACACGCGCGTTTTTCAAGTGAGTAAGGCATCAGACTGGAGTCTTACTGCTGTGTTTTTCACTAATTTTTATTGTATTTATTCTTTGTTGTCTCTTGTGTATACTGACAAACGCCATTGGCCGCAGATTATTGCCTTTCTTACTTTGTGTATCAGATACGTGTTCTTATTCTTATTTTCATGTGTTTCTGGTTCAGATGGGAAGGTCTGGGAACGATCATGCCTGTGTGATTTCGCCTGGAGGGTGGGTGTAGAGTGAAGATTTTCCCGATCTTTCGGGTCAAAAGGTATGGAGACATGTTGGTGCCTAAAACTCCTTCCTGTATATGCCATATTGGTATGAGCTGGCTTTTGGAAACAGGAAAACACCCGGCATATACCTCCATCCGAAAGAAAGAAAATCAGAACGCCAGAAACTGGCAACTGCAACTGGCAGATTTTTTTTATGGATTTCTTTAATTTGTTTTGTTTTACCATTTGACTCCCGCACCCTATCCATCAATTGCAAAAACTTAACCCTTTGATTCCCTCACCCTATCCACCAGCTTCCTGCATGAGCTGGTGGATAGGGTGAGGGAATCAAAGAGTTAGGTTTTTGGTTTGCTAGCATAGTCGACAATGCAGGATGCTGGTGGACAGGATGTGGGAATCAAAAGGGTTAATTGAAATGCACACTGGATTCCTGATTGCTGAAGCCATGACAAAAAGAGTTATGGTCTTATCATTGTTTTTAATGCCGGGGAAAATGCATATTTCAGTTCATATTACAAAACCCATGACCAAACGGCCAAATCATATTTTTAGTCCAATCACATGTAAATGATTTGTTCAGATTTGAAAACCCATGACGAAATGTTTAAAACAATTGTTGTTGCTTATGTGTATTTATTTTACAAAATGCAAAACGCATGACGGCGTGGGAAAAAAGTGATTTTTGTTGCTTTGGATGTTAATGATTTTACGAATTGCAAGTTGTGTGTGTGTGTGTGTGTGTGTGTGTGTGTGTTGTTGTGGTGGGGTGTGATGTGTGTGTGTATGTGTGTGTGTGTTGTGTGTGTGTGTGTGCGGGCGCGTTGTGTGGAAGCGGAATGGTGCGTGTGAGTCTGTGTGTGTGTGTGTGTGTGCGTGTGTGCGTGTTGTGTGTGTGTGTGTGTGTGTGTGTGTGTGTGTGTGTGTGTGTGTGTGGTGTGTTGTGTGTGGTGAGTGTTCAGTTTGTGTGGAAAAGGTAGAGAATGAGAATAATATGTCTGTGTGGTGAACGTGTGTCAATCCTTTTATTTCATGTATTTTGCAATGACATTATCAAGCAACCGCTGTGATGATGACGTGATTTTGCTTTCAGATTTTGTTTCAGTAAGTGCTTTGAATAATCACTGCTACGCCAATATTATTGTGGGCATTGTCGTTGCTTCGTCATTATAACTGATAGCTTTGTTACATGCAAACTTCGCAATATTTTCGTTGTATTCATGATAAGCACATTTTCTACTTCGCTACAACCGAAAGTTTTATCAAATGATTTGCTTTCATTGCTGCTTACGTTTTATTGTTGCTGCTGTTCTTGTGACGTTTTTGCTGATTACGTTTTATTGTTGCTGTTGTTCTTGTGACGTTTCTGTACGTTCCTCTCGCTCTCTCTCGCTTTCTCTTTCTCTCTGTCTCTCGCTTTCTCTGCGCGCGCGCATGTGTGTGTGTGTGTGGCACGCGTGCGCGTGAGAGAGAGTGAATGTGTGTGTGTGTTTGTGTGGTGTATTTGTGTTGTGTGTGTGTGTACAATTATTTTTGTGTTTTTCTGATTTATATTTTAGACTGCTCTGAATAGACAAAATTTATTTAGTTCGAGTTTTAGCATATGACATTTTTATATACATTTCATGTTTGATGTTATCTTTTTGTTTAGATTTCAGCACAACTAAAAGTTCATCTGACAAAAAAAATGATTGTAAAAAAATGACAGTCATAGTGATTCCAATTAACTTTTTTTTTTCAGCAAAAATTTCTCAGATGTTTATGGACTGATTTTTCACAATTGGTTTAAAAAATGGCATTTTGTGGAATTCATCGTCGCTCTAAAATTAAAACTATCTCATCGTCAATTTCACGGAATTTTTTTCTGCGAAACGCAGATTAGTCTCCCAATGAAATTAAGTTGGCATAGTCCGCCATCATTTGTGTGTGCGTGCGTGTGTGTGTGTGTGTGTGTGTGTGTGTGTGTGTGTGTGTGTGTGTGGTGTGGTGTGTGTGTGTGTGTGTGTGTGTGTGTGGTGTGTGGTCTGTCGCGTGTGTTTGTGTGCGTGTGTTGTTTTGTGTGTGTATGTGTGTGTGTGTGTGTACGTGTGTGTGTGTGTGTGTGTGTGTGTGTGTGTGTGTGTGTGTGTGTGTGTGTGTTGTGTGTGTGTGTGTGTGTAGGCGCGTGTGTGCATGAATTTCGTATAATTATTTTAACAAGTTGTAAATCATAAAGCTCTTTTTGTGCTTGACAGAAGACACTGTACGTGTCCAGTTATTATTATCACATGTATTATCATTTTTATTATCATTATATTATTATCATTTAGTATCACAGCAGACTTATTTTGTAGCGTGGCTCGGTAATCATATTTTTAACAATTTAATGGTTTGCATGTTCGCAATTTTTAAAGATTTGTATGGCATTATCTTGAAGAAGACAATGCATGTCAAGTCGTATATGATTAACTATCGTTGGCTTGCTTTTGTTTTGTTTTGTTTTGTTTTGCTTGCTTTTTTTGTCTTTTGTCTCTTTTATTGAATAGTTCAGCGTACATTTGTGTATGTCATCGCTTGTATAGAATTGTAAAGTATGGGTTCATATTGATTTGAAAGCACGCTGTCTCTTTTTCCTTGGATTTAAAAAAAAACATGTACGTCGTCAATGTACAGTTTTGTTAGTTGGCTGCTAGTTACACCATAATCTCCCGTGGGGATGCGGGGGCGTTTTCCTTATAAATAGTATCCCCACCTATTGGAAGTTCTGTGCTAGAAATTTCCACTGTTCTGTCATTCTGTGTGTTTCTGCCTTGTTCGCTTGCTTTCTGCATTTCTTCCCATTATTTTCTGTCTTGCTGGTCCATTCACCTGTATGTGTTCGATAAAGTCTTACATACTGTCTCTTAGGATTGATAATTGGGTACATGAATTAAGTGCATTTTTGGCTCTAGGGAAATGAGACATGCGAAAACAATTTTAGGTACTTGAGGCCTGTTTTAACATGTTCATAGTGTCCTTAGTTATGATTAAATTCGTATTCAGGTGTATTTGTTTAAAAAATCCCTTGTGTGGATAAATTGGACAGAATGGTCAGCGCCAGGGGCATTTCCTTAGAATATGTCTGCGAACACATTGATGTGTGTACTTAATTTTCTTTTTTTTTCTTTTTTTCCCCAATTGAAGTATTGTGTGTTTTGAAACGGTTATAGCCCTGATATGGCTGTACGCGTCGGTTGGGCCTTAAATAAAATTAACAGTAAAAGTAACAGTTGACTCCAGAACGTCGTACTTTCAAATGGTCTTTCAAGTTCTGACTGAAATCTAACCTTTGTGTTCTGGGAAAAATTTCACCGAGACTTGGGGTACGTTTATGCACAAGAACACACACGGATATGCACACACATAAAGGGAAATTTACAAAACCACGTACTTGCCAGCAAATACACGCACACACACTCACACATGCACACGCACACACACATACATTCACTCGCGCAGATTTATGCATTTCAACTCACGGATATAAACTTTTCTTCGCTACGCAAACGTGTTTGTGTATGCATGTTTTCGGAGTTTGGAGTTTGTTCAAGAGAGATTCATCGCACTTGGACAATTCCATATACACTCCTTTCAGATCTATCAGCAAATATCTGGCAGTCTTCCTGAGCCTGTGCCAAACCCTATGCACAGACAAGGTCTTGAACTGAGAAGCAGAAAGGAGAAGAGGGGTGGGGGAGACCTTTGAAACACTAAGCTGACACCACCAGAATGATGGAAACATTGAGATGGACAACAAATAGGCCAACGTTTAATGCTGCAGGCTGGTATTGAACTCAAGATCATATCCTGAGTCCACGGCTGTATAAAAAAAAACAACCAACCCGCAGTGTGTGTGTGCATGTGTACAATGTATAAATGTTATCTACAAATGTTGTTACGTGATTATACTCGCCGAATTATACGCTTGGATTTGTGATAGTGTTGAAGAACACAAAGGCTCCTGTGATTTTCAGCAAATTGTGTCTGATAACACAGCAGACTGTTGATAATTGTAGAGACTATTATGTTGGCCTGTCATTTTCAGCGCTATTGTATTAAAATCATTTCAAAATAACCCCACTGTGTGTGTGTGTGTGTGTGTGTGTTGTGTGTGTGTGTTGTGTGTGTGTGTGTGTGCGTGTGCGTGTGCGTGCGCGAGCTTGCGCATTTTGTGTGTGTGTGTGTGCTCGCGTGCTTGTATGAGTGCGAGTGAGATGGTGTGTTTCCTGTACGTGATTTTTTAATGCAAGCGTACTTGACACAGGCATCTTTCTCTTTTTTTTTCTGTACGTCTGTGCGTGCACGCGTATATATATGCATGTGTGTGCACGCATGTTTCGGGGTATATGTTATGATCGTGTGTGTGTGTGTGTGTGTGTGTACGTGTTGTGTGTGTGGTGTGTGTGTGTGTGTGTGTGTGTGTGTGTGTGTGTGTGGTGTGTGTGTGTGTGTGTGTGATCATGAAAATGGTACACACACGCGCGCGCACCTCTCTCCCTCTCTCACACGCACGCGCACACACACACCCATCGCCCTCCCACCCCCCACCCCCACACACACACACAACTTTCAATTTCCCTTTTTATATACAATCATATGACATATTCTGAAAAATAAATCTGACGTTGCCGCTAAGAGATCAGTACATGTGCATCGCTCCCAGATTCTAAAGAAAACACTTCTTCTTCCCGCTATTGCTGATGTATACTGCTGCAATAGAAAATTAATAAATAAACCCACGAGCTCTATGTTTATACTTCTGAATTAAAACACATACTAATGTCCCCCAATCCTGACAAAAATGCAAAACATCTTTTTCTTGATTCCTTGTACTATAGCATAAAAGTTTGAAAAGTATAAATCAACTCGACGTTTTATATATACAGTGCTGTTTCTAAACATGAGAGTAAGTAGAAAACAGAAATATCACCTTTCTTCTTTTCTTGTCATGAACAATATCTGTATATTTGGAATTTCGAAGAGAAACATGGATTCCACTAGTCGATGCACATAACCCAACATATTACACTATCATTCACAAACCTTAGATCAACGCGAAACAGCTTTTTTCTTGTTCTCCTTTACTAACAAAAGCGCATTTGTTACAAAGGTAAAAGAATATATGAACACAGTATTACTACTGAACACGGAAAAGTGGTCAGCGTATCAGTCGAGAAATTAATTATTCTAAGAATTTTAGGACCGACCGGTTTCTACCCAGAGGAGTGCTATGAGCTGTATGGGAAGACTGGAACCACACAATCGACTCTCATCCACTTTAAGGATATCTCCTGACCAACACCACAGATGTTTGTACCTCTCAGGCCTAGGCCTACTTGACGCCAAGATATGTTATGATAGTAGGTGTCGAGCACAGCCCTCTCATACAGTCTGAATCCTAGATGGAATCCCATGGCATCATGATTATCTTCGTCGTAATCATCACCATAAGAAAAAAAAGGTGGACACAAGTACGGTGATCCATAAGAAAATCAGCGTTAACATATACACCATTAAACGTAGCGAGGTGGTCAATGCAATGGACTACTGATTGCCAAGTCGTGCGTTCGAACGTCCATGAGTCCAAAAGTTAATCATCGTGGGAGTTAAAGTTCATGTTCCTTACAGCCCAGCTGACCACTGGAGCTATGTCAGGGCTAACACTACGTAAACAAACAACTCCAAGCTTAATTTTTTTTAAAAAAAAGAAAAAAACAGTTAAAAACCAAGCCCAGGATTAACCATTCAAATCTAAAATTACGGGATTTTCAGACCCAATCAGAGTTGAGTATGCTATGAGTCCCTGGATTGGTTGACGCCAGATTGTATTATAAAAGAAAGCATAGCGTACAGCCCTGTGACGCGGTCCCAGTTCGAAACAGAATTTTTTTGGCATTACTACCATCACCCTCACGGTCATCTTGAAAACATTGTGAAAACGTCTCCCAGAATCTGCAAAAAACCTTCATAGCCTAGTCTCAGGGTGTCCTCAGTTTCGAAGGGCTGGGAGGTGTGTTAAGTGCCGAAATGAGCGGTGTGGAGGCGGTGACACGAGGGCGGTGCAGAAGACGGGAGCAGAAAAACATTTCATACAAGCATCACTTTCAAGACTTGAAGTCAACAGAACACTCATAATCTTTCCCGTTTCCATTTCCTGAACCACACTTCTCAGCTACAGAATTAAGTACAATTCATACACCATTCCCATGTATCAGAAAACACAGACACGGTCTTTTTCTTGTTCTTCCTTCAATGAACAGTTAATACGGATAAATCTGGATAATTAAACGAATAAAACGAATGAATGAATGAATTAAACAAGTGAATACACAGAGGAACTCGATATTGCAAATATTAACCTTAAAAAGAAAACGTAATTTCAACTATATTTTTTTCCTTCAAAAACGGTTACTCACAGATTTTCTGCGGAAATTATTTTCTGACGGGAAGTATAGAATCGCACTATTTCAGGTAGCCAACCAAGCATAGTATATATGCACAAATATTGCCACTGTATCCTGAACGAAACAGATGGACTGTAACATGGATTCCACATTTACCTGTAGCCATGATAAAACACTGGAAATAAAACATACATACGGCAGGCAAACATTGTCCTAGATGCGCCTGTTGTGTCGACAAATCTGTAATAATCATCCATATTTTTCAATACACAAACCCGCAAATAATGTTTTAAATGGGCCATTTTTATTGGACACTTCGATGTAAGGTGTTGGAAAAGTACATAACTTCGAGGTAAACTATACACTTGTCTCATGAAACGAATAAACTTGTAAATGACAGGTAAAATAAAAATCGGTTCTCTATTGGGCACACAGTAATATTTAGCTGGATTCAATTTTTACCCGTTTGCTTTTATGCCACTGCACGAAAATTCCAATTTAATATTTTCCTCAAAAATTAGTTTTAAAAACATTCTGTCCGAAAACAGTATCCGTTACGGGTACATCTCACTTCATTCTATTCTCGCTTTGAGAAATCATCCTTTGACATACGAGGTTTAAAAGTAAACAGCATTAATAAAATCTACAGCATTGATTAAAACTAAACACAAGGCAATGTATGATAGATGGGGTCAGGCTGACAGGACCCAATACAGTCTTTAAAGAAAAGACGATTTTACCCTGCAGGGGCTCAGATATTTACTTGTAAACAACTGTCTTTGGAGGCGTGCGTGTAAGCTTATTTGCTCTTGAAAATAATTTTGAGTTAGATGTTTTAAGAGCAACATTTTGAAGCAAACTCACCTACTACAAGATCGTGTTTAAAACTTATAGAGATATGACTACAGCATTCCGAGAGGGCGTCAAGTGCATGCCAACGTCCACGATGGCTGGGAAGTGACCCAATCTCATTGGCTTTCAGTTTTAGGCGTCAGTAATGAAGAGCTATGAACAGATGCAGTCAAGACTTTCTTGGCCACAATGATGTCGTGAGTACTGCCCCATCCTCACCATTATTAGCACCAAAACACTCTTCTGGTCACTTGTATTGTGGCTTTAAGAGGAATACAAGAAGAGCAACCAGACAACAGCGTCAGCTACAGCAAGATAAGCATCATCGGCATATCACTTTTTGAAGCCATAGGTAGAAAGAGACGATTACCACTTTCTGTCAAGAGAACTGTCAGTGATCCTAATGAGGTTCAGCTCTGTCCATGGCCAGCTCTGTCCATGGCCAGCTCAAAGGCCCATGTGAACAGCAAGTTCAAACTAACGCCGTCACCAACTGCCCTGCTATCAGTCTAACAGCTGAACACACTTTGCAACACTGTCACCTTCAGCGAGTAGAGCGACTTAAGACATGGCCGACAACAACTCATACGACCACCAAGCTCCAAGACAGCTTGTATCAAAACTAAAAAAATCACACAAAAAACCCATTGCCACCACAAAAACACACACACACAAAAGCAAACGCACAAAAAAAGATGCCTGTGTCAAGGACACATTTGCGTCAAAAAATCACATACAGGAAGCACGCATGCACGCGCGCGAGCACATACACACACAACGCGCGCGAGATCACGCACGCACACACACACACACACACACACACACACACACACACACACACACACACACACACACACACACACACACACACACACACACACACAGACACGCGCGCGCGCGCGCGGTTTATTTTAAAATGACTTTAATTAATACGAAGTAGAAGAAGATGTTAAATATTCCATGATTTCAGTCGCTATGTGTTAAAATATGTACAAGGCAAAGTCTTCTGACCTGTTGACAATTGTTAAAATCTAAAACGATCGGCAAAACAGGTTCGATTCAATTATATATAAATTTGATTTCTACACAAGTCTTACAATCGGAATAAAGACAACAAAAACACCCCCCTCCAAAAAATAAAACAAAACAAACAAAAAAGACAGGAAAAATGAATTAACAAGGTCAACAATCTCCCTTTATGTAAGAGAATTACTACAGAAAATCCACAACTTTGATTCTCAGGTCACTGTGGCCTTAAGCTGTGGATAAAATGAAATGATGAAAATAGCAGACTGCCACAACAGTATCGACAAACTGAAATATTGCCATATATTCCTAAGTGCTATTGACACATTGCCCTCGAAAAATACTGGGTTTAGGCTTTTTTTCGGGGGGGGGGGGGGGGGTCCACTTGACTGTGACCATGGCACCATGGCTTTGGAACTTGCACATTTTCCACTCTTCAACAGTCCAGATCTTGAACATAAATTTGGTAAAAATCCATCCGAAACCGTTGATATAGTTTTGCTAACACAGATGTGTCACGCACACATGCACATTTAATACACGCACACACATAAACACACACACACACACACACACACGTACACACATAAAGATGCACACATACACACGCGCCTCTGGTCGATGTGAAACAGTTTCTATTTTAAAATAACACGGGAGATTGAAAAGAGAAAGAAAGAGAACACAAAAGAAAGAAAATGGAAAAGAAAGCACCAATTTCAAAGTCAATTGACCCACTCTTCTTCATAATCAATAAATAAAGCAACAGATTGCAGATCTGGTGATTAAACACTGAAAGGATCTTTATACACAATGGGTCAATCAATCTCATATTTAAACACTGAAAGGATATTTACGTAAAATGGGCCAATCAACCTTAGTTTCAAACACTGAAAGGATCTTTACATACAAAGGGTCAATCAATCTGAAATCCAAACATTAAAAGGATCTTTACATACAAAGGGTCATTCAATCTTAGATTCAAACACTGAAAGGATCTTTACAAAGGGTCAATCAATCTGAAATCCAAACATTAAAAGGATCTTTACATACGACATGTCAATCAATCTTAGATTCAAACACTGAAAGGATCATTACAAAGGGTCAATCAATCTAAATCCTTACATTAAAAGGATCTTTACATACGATGGGTCAATCAATCTGAAATCCAAACATTAAAAGGATCTTTACATACGATGGGTCAATTAATCTGAAATTCAAACACTGAAAGGATCTTTACATACGATGGGTCAATCAATCTTAAATTCAAACACTGAAAGGATCTTTACATACGATGGGTCAATCAATCTTAAATTCAAACATTAAAAGGATCTTTACATACAAAGGGTCAATCAATCTTAAATTCAAACACTGAAAGGATCTTTACATACGATGGGTCAATCAATCTTAAATTCAAACACTGAAAGGATCTTTACATACAATGGGTCATTCAATCTGAAATCCAAACATTAAAAGGATCTTTACATACAATAGGTCATTCAATCTGAAATCCAAACATTAAAAGGATCTTTACATACAATGGGTCGATCAATCTCTAGTTTGAACATTGAAAGGATCTTCATATACAGTGGGTCAATCAATTGAGAGGATATTTACATACAATGGGTCAATCAATCTCTTAATTAAAACACTGAAAGGTTCTTTACATAAAAACAATCAATCTCTTAATTCAAACACTGAAAGTTTTTTTTACATATATTGGGCCATTCTCAAACATATAAAGATCTTTACATACAGTGGGTCAATCAATCTCATATTCAAACATTGAAAGGATCTTTACATACAATTGGTCACTCAATCTTAAATTTGAACATTGAAGAGATCTTTACGTACAATGGGTCAATCTCTTAATTCAAACATTGAAAGGATCTTTATATACAGAGGGTAATTCAATCTCAAATTTGAACACTAAAAGGTTCTTTACATACAATGGGCCATTCTCAAACATATAAGAATCTTTACATACAGTGGGTCAATTAATCTCATATTCAAACATTGAAAAGGATTTTTACATACAATTGGTCACTCAATCTCAAATTCAAAAGTCTGTACAATCTCCATTCCCGCTCAGCATTTTGCCAACAGATCATCATCTTTACTAACGGCAGCAACAACAAGTCCTGTAATTTGACATTCAAAAATTCATAACAACAAGGGTCCATACATTTGAGCTGTGGAATTTTAATCCAACTCAGCGTCCATCCATCATCCATCCATCCATCCATCCATCCATCCATCCATCCATCCACATCCTCCATCCACATCCATCCATCCATCATCCATCCTCATTATCATCATTTTCTTTTTCACCATCACTATCAATTGACTTCGTTAGCGTCATCGCGTCATCATCATTATCAATACAGCAAAACTAGAACCATTTCATCACCATCACATTACCTTACCCTCCCCACCACCCTTAACAGTTCAACATCAGCAGCAGCAAGAGCATCATCATTTTTATTCCCACACCACTCTCAAAACCCAACATCAAGAACATAAGCGACAACCGCGCGCCGCCAACACGTCAGATAACAACATCGTCATCATTGCTATCATCCCATCAGGAAGTTGGCAGAACGCCTAAGGTGGTCGCTGGCCTGTAGAGGTACATGGAGGACCAGCTTTTGTTCACGAAGCAGGTCTCTCATTTCAATACCGCTGATTAAGTGCAAGGAAAAGGCAGAAGCCAGAACAACTTGATACCAGCGATAGTGCAGAAGGTGCCTGAAAGAGACAGAACATCAGCCAAACGCCTGAAGGACTGTTGAACTCTCTGATTTCCGACAGGTTTACTCTTCAGCCTTTACTTCCTCCGAAGATTATTGCAGGTACCGTAGGTGGCCATTGACGTTAGTCGAGTTCATCCGACTTTTTAGTCTTGTTTTTAATATTAGGCAGTATCCTGCCTTTTTAAAGCCTCGGTTAAAAACAAAACAAACAAAAAAACTAGTTGCGCTCACTGGGGCGACACGCTCTCAAACGATAGAGCAGCCCGAGATTCAGCTAGTGAATCCACTGTGACAAAATAAATGAATATTAATATAAATATGAATATGAATATGAATATGAACCACCCTCCTCCTCTAGAAAGCCAGGTGAGGGTGCCGGTTTAATCGCCGACGGTCTCATAATGAACAAGCAAGTAAGGGATTACACATTACTAGTCTATGTGATAACTGTCGAAAAACTAAACATTAACTGTTGTTACCTTTCTTCCACCAATGCTTCTGTACAGGTGTTTACACTTTTTAACTGTGTATGGAGTTTGGACCTTCTTCAAGAGAGGAGAGCTGTTGCGCTCCGAACAGTTCCACATGTGCTCCATCAAAACTTCCCATAATTATCTGCAGCAACATCACCACCTGTATTCCCATACCACCCTCAAAAATTCAACAACAGATAACAACAACTATCAAACCCCTTGAGCCTGCGCAAAACCACATGCACTAAGAAGGTCTTGAAATGGGAAGAAAAGAGGGAAAGAAGAGAAGGGGACCCACCAAACGGTAAACTGACACCACCAGAACGATTGGAGCGTTAACGCTTTGACTCCCGCATTCTGTCCATCCATCAGCTGCAATAACTTAAACCTATTGACTCCCCCACACTACCAAAAACTTAAACCTATGATCCCCACACTCAAACTAAACCTACCAACTCCACACTATCAAAAACTTAAACCTATTGACTCCCTCATACTATCAAAAACTTAAACCTATTGACTCCAACTCCAAACTTAACCACCAATCCTCACCTTCAAAAACTTAAACATATTGACTCCCTCACACTATCAAAAACTTAAACCTATTGACTCCCTCATACTATCAAAAACTTAAACCTATGACTCCCTCACACTATCAAAAACTTAAACCTATGACTCCCTCACACTATCAAAAACTAACTCTGATCTCTACTATCAAAACTAAACCTATGACTCCCTCACACTATCAAAAACTTAAACTATTGACTGACTAACATATCAAAAACTTAAACCTATTGACTCCCTAACACTATCAAAAACTTAAAGCCTATTGACTCCCTCAACTATCAAAAACTTAAACTTATTGACTCCCTTACACTATCAAAAACTTAACCTATTTATGCCCACTGTCCCATATATGGGACGCTCTGTATTATTGGTCATACAAGTCTGAGTCAAATGCAGTTACCAGTCTGCACCTGTCAAGTCAAGGGAGGCTTCATGTGCCCAGAATTTAGATGCTTGTTGGATTAGCCTCTCTTCCTTTTTTCCATAAAAGCAGCCATTTGCAAATTTGAGTGTGACTGGTGACAGCGTGACAAGCAAGAGAAGGTAAGTTCACATACTTTTTGGTAATCATTTTTTTTATATCAAACAAAGAACAAAATATGGAGATTATGGTGTTATGTAAATATGTTTTTAAGGGATTATTCATAAAATGCTTTTACTTGCACCTGTGAATGGTTGAAGTACTGTCCCATATATGGGACAGTGGGCACGAGAGGATGGGTTTTTTATGCATACTAAGAAGGAATTTGTTTTTCTTCTCTTTCTCTCTCTGTATGGTGTGTGTGTGTGTGTGTGTGTGTGCTGTGTGGTGTGTGTGTGTGTGTGTGTGTGTGTGTGTGTGTGTGTGTGGCGCGCGCACATGCTTTGTGTGTGTGTGTGTGTGGTGTGTGTGTGTGTGTGTGTGTGTGTGTGTGTGTGTGTGTGTGTGTGTGTGTGTGTGTGTGTGTGTGTGTGTGGTGTGTGTGTGTGGTGTGTGTGTGTGTGTATGTGCGCGCGCACATGCTGTGTGTGTGTGTGTGTGTGTGTGTGTGTGTGTGTGTGTGTGTGTGTGTGTGTGTGTGTGTGTGTGTGTGTGTGTGTGTGTGTGTGTACTTATACAGAAGTCGTACATATAAATGTGTGCATTCTTTATGCTGTGTTTTTTTTTCAGAGTGTGCCCTCTTCAAACTCCACGACAAGAAAGAGGAAGTCTAAGGCTGCGCATACTGGATCTGGTGTACCACCCATTGCAAAGCAAAGGGGCCAAAGGCATCAAGAAAGCAGACAATGGAAACATGTAGATCTGTCAAAACGACAGAAAGACCGTTTTACTTGGAATCTGGAAGAAGCCGACCCAGCAAGGATGCCAACCTCTCCAGTTGAGTTGTTTGAGCTGGTTTTTGATGATGAGGTTTTGGAAATGATAGCAGACTTCAGCAAAACCTATGCACGTTCAAAGGGCAATATGTAATTTTCAACTTCTCCTACAGAGCTTGGCACATTTGTTGCCATTTTACTGCTTTCAGGTTACAGCCCAATTCCACGAAGGAGAATGTACTGGTCTACTGATGAGGATGTCAGAAAAGAAGCTGTTCGGGATGTCATGTCCAGAAACAGGTTCAAGGAGCTCATGCGTTATCTGCATTTGAGCAACAATGCATGCTGATGACAGGATGTCTAAAGTAAGGCCTCTCCTGTCCATTTTGAATGAAAGGTTTCTGGCCTATTTCAGAGCAAACAAACACAAAACCTCAGCATCGATGAATCGATGGTGCCCTACTATGCCAGGCATGGCGCTAAACAGTTTATTCGTGGCTAACCAATTCGGTTTGGTTTCAAAATGTGGTTGCTGACCACTTCTTTAGGCTATGCCATTCAGTTCGAGCCCTATCAAGGAGCCAAAGGAAGGGTAGCAAAGTACCCAGGTGTTGGCATGGGAGGATCAGTAGTTCTTGATCTTGTCTCTGAGCTGCAGGAGGAAGAGGGATGCTCTTTTCATCTTACTTTTGGCAATCTTTTCACAAGTCTGAAACTGTTGGATCGGCTGTCTGAAAAGAACATCGCATGTACAGGAACCATTCGAGGAAACCGCCTTGAAGACTGTCCACTGAGAGATGTGAAGGAGATGCAGAAGACGGCAAGAGGTGCGTTTGATTATTCCACAGACACCAAGTCAGGAATCATTGTGGTGCGATGGAATGACAACAACATTGTGAATGTTGCTTCCAACAAGGCTGGCGTGGAGCCCCTACAGACTGCAAAGAGGTGGTCAAGGTCAGAGTCCAGACAAATCCAGCTGCCGCAGCCCTTCCTGATCCACCACTACAACCAAACGATGGGCGGGGTGGACCGCACTGATCAGAACGTGGATAAGTACCGGGTTGCCATACGCTCCAAGACGTGGTGGTGGGCCATCTTTTCGTACTGCCTGGATGTCTGCATCCAACAGGCCTGGCATCTGTACAGATCAAATGATGCAGCCAAAAGCAATCCTTTGGATCTTCTTGACATCCGCAGAAGAGTTGCAAGAGTCTATCTTGCACATGTTTCTCCAGCAACACCTGGTCGTCCTAGAGGCTTTGTGCCTGTGGACAAGCGTGTTCCAGTTGAGGTCAGGTTTGACCATCTTGACCACCTGGTGGAGCCATGGCCAAAACAGCTGAGGTGCGGTGCGTGTGGTTTGAAAACCAAGCATCGGTGCTCAAAGTGCAAGGTCGGTGTTCATGACCGATGCTTCAAGGTGTATCACACCAAATGACATTGCCTGTAGTGTTAGCTTTGGTGAACCCAAGTCTCCAGCTTTCTGTTTTGAAGACTTTTTGAAGATTTTCCACTTTCACTTCTTTTTTAGAATTTGATTAATTTCTTTTACATTTTTTCTTCATTTGCCCAAAGCAAACTTTGCTCAGAATTATATTGTGTGGCTATTTCATGTTATATTGAGTGATTTTATGTCAATCGAAAATCAGAACACCCCTTACTTTCGTTGTGAATTCTGAAAAATATTCAAAACCCATTTCCCTCATTTTTCTCAGAATTTGGAAAACTTTGCTCAGAATTATGTTGTATGACTTTTCATGTTATATTCAATGCTTTTATGTCAATAAAACACGAGAACAATCCTCACTTTTGTCGTCGAGTGAATTGTGAGAAAAGACCGAAAACCCCTACCCTCCGTGCCATGTCCATGGGACGGGCGAATTCTGTCTTGTAAATCACTAAATTCTATGTTTTGCTCAAAATAACTATACAATATGTTTATCACTGAACAAAAGCTACCCAGACAAGCAACTTTTGTTTGAAAAAACAATTTGGGCATAAAGGGTTTTAAACCTATTGACTCCCTCACACTATCAAAAACTTAAACCTATTGACCCCCTAACACTATCCACCAACTTCATGCAAAAAGTTGGTGGATAGGGTGAGGCAGTCAAAGGGTTATGTTTATGTTTTGTTTGCATGATTCACAACGCAGGATGCCCATGGACAGAGTGCAGGAGTCAAAGAGTTAAGATGGGTACCACGTCAAGGTAAGTTTTTACGTTGCACGCCGGGATTGTACTTGAAGCATCAGATCTCGAGCCTATAGCTGTTGTTACTGTTATTTTTGTTTAAATCCCAGTCGACTGCGTAGAGCCATATCAGGTTATGACCGTACACAATACTTCAACAGGGAAAAAAAGGTAAAACAAAATTAAGTACACATTTCAATGCATCGTACATCGTGCACATGATTTAAAAAGATACCCCCTGGCGCTGACCACTCTGTCCAATTTATGACACAGGGGATTTCAAAAACTCACCTGAATACAGATTTAAACATAACTAAGGACAGTAAAACATATATAAAAACAAACCTGAATTAATAAAAACTGCTTCCGCATATCTCATTTCCCTAGAGCCAAAAATGCACTTAATACATGTACCATATTACCAATCGTAAGAGAAAGTACGTAAGACTTTATCGAACACATACAGGTGAATGGACCAGCAATGCAGTAAATTATAGAAAGAAATGGCAGAAAGCAAAGGAGCAAGGCAGAAACAAAGAAAGAGACTGAAAAGAGGAAATTTCTAGCACAGATTTTCCAGAAGGTGGGGATATTATTTTAAACTGAAAGAGTCCCCGCATCCACACGGTGCGAGTCTGTGGCTCTGTGAACAAAGCAGCCAGCTTGTTAAACAGCTGAGGATCGAACCCAGGGCCTCTGCACTGTCAGCATCGTATTTTAACCAAGGGGACCACTAGTGATATGTAGATCCAGACAGAACAAAAGAAAACATGGTAAAAAATCCGGTTTTCAACTGACAAGCATTTTGTATTTGTTTTGCTAATAAAGTGAAAAACACATGCTCTATATCACCCGGCGTTGTTTTAAGTGCTAGTTAACCCTTTAACTCCTGCACCCTGTCCACCAGCATCCTGCATTGTCAACTGTGCTGGCAAAGCAAAACCTTCACCCTTTGACTCCCTTGCCCTATCCACCTGCTTCCTGCAGAAGCAGGTGGATAGGGTGTGGGAGCCAAAGGGTGAAGATTTTGCAGTTGGTGGGTAGGGTGCGGGAGTCAAAGGGTTTAGGCGTACCATCTTCAAAAACTGGAGTACAGGTCGTACACTTGTACCGACCCGGACGTCGTAGTCACCACCAAAGCCCTCTCGCTGCGACACAGCTTGGGCGAGGCTTCCACGAAGGTGAGAAGCTTGAGGTAGCTGCCCGCCGCCTGCGGGAGGGTGAAGATGGCAGAGCACGTGCCGGATGTGGTGCAGACCGCGTGCAGGCGGCTGCCCTTGCCGTCCACGATGAAGATGTGGCCCCGCCCGTTCCAGGCCACGCCCATGGGCGCCTTCAGCTGCGCGTCGTCCACGTCCGGCACGCCGGAGTAGCAGTGTTTGATGGTGCCGTCACGTGCAAACACCTTGACGTTGTGGTGGGTCCAGTCTGACACGCACACCTGCAAGAAATTGAATCGGAACTTGTTCAGAAAGAATTCATTGCACGTGGACAAATCCATATGCGTTCTGCTCTGGCAAGTTCTTGAAATAAGAGGGATAAGGATGGAACACCTGCCCGAATAGACCAGAGAAATGGGTGATTTATATGGAAGGTACAGTGTATGCAAATTTCATTTATAAATGCACACAAACCGTAAGCGCAGAGTGTTCTGAGCTTACGGTTTTTGTGCTTTGTATCTGCTTCTATGCTAGCTGAATGGGAAGCGCAAACTATGTTAGATTTGCGAAGTTCCGCAACATGGGAGATAATTCCTACGTGACTCAAGAGTTATGTCCTTTGGTTGATATCATAAAAAATTCTCCCTGCCTCCCTCTTATTTCTTTGGTATTCTTCATTTATAAAGTACAAACAGCCCATGTCAAAAGGAGCTTGTCGCACTCTATGCCACGGCATGACATTAAATCTTAAATTAATAACAACACATGATGAACACATGTATTAAGAGCCACTAGTCAAAAAGAATACAGCAAATTCCTTTCATCAACCATACTGGTGTTGTACTAACAGGAATTAAACAAGGCAATTCATAATAAAACTGAAAGCACAAAGCAAAAAAAAAAAAATACAGAAGAGCTAAAAATCGTAGATGGATGTATAAGTTTTCACGCAGATGGGCACGCGTCCGCCAACAGACACACACGCACGCACGCACGCGCGCGCGCACACATGCACACACATGCACGGACGCACGCACGCGCTCACACACCACACCACACACACACACACACAAACAACATAAACACTAAACAACCGCAGCAACACACGTACATACACCTACACATAAACACGTTCACAGTCTTGAAATCTGTTCCAACTGCTCTTGGCTAGTAGGTCTGATGACAGCATGGCCAGCTGTACAGCAAACCATTCTGTCTGAAAGGGTTTGCATGGACTAATGCCTCTGCTGATCAAGCCATGGGCTCAAGATTTGATGTTTCGAGTTCAATCCTAGACCACAACATAAAAAATAAAACTGGCCTGTTTGCTGCCCATCTTAATACTCCATTCATTCTGATGGTGTCAGCTTAGTGTCTCATAGGCCATGTTCGTTTCCCCTTTCTCCATTTCAAGACTTTGCCAGCGCATGGGATTTAGCTCAGGCCAAATAAAATCTGCCAGACAATGACTGGCAGATTGGGTAGACAGGCAGAGTGCATATGAAATTGTCCGAGTGCGCAAATCCTTCTTGAACAAACTACTTTGTAAGCGGAAGTGCAGGTTACAGAACTTGACTTACGTAGCAGAAGCAGCCTTACATGAAGACACAGTCATGTGATGATTTAAAGAGAAGACCCCCCTAAGCTGCAATCTTGCCCAGTTTTCTGAACAGTTATAAGACACAACGTAAAATAAGTCTTGAGCTCCTTAACTCCAGTTTTGCCAATAAAGTTGTATACACTACCCCACCCTCCCACCCCGAAATGTATACATCAGAATAATTGAATACTAGAGGAAAACAAGAACAAGTGATCAAATATCCTACAACGATCCAGTTCAAATATGATTTAATAACGATTAAACGACGAAAGTAAAGACGAGAACTAACTGAATGACTAAAGGACACAGCACAAATAGATCTAAACTCTTTTGTAGACAGCTCAGCAGGAAATAAGATTTCCTTCGAGACAGAAATGGTCCCTGTCAAGCTTTATAGTAGTCTTCCTAGAAGAAAACATACATGAGACGGACGAAATATCACGTTTTGAAGGAAATCATTTGGTTTCATTGTGTACTTAGCCTAAAAACGTCTTTGGATGCTTGTGCATCTCGTCTTGAGATGCAGCAAGGGAAGAAATCCGTTGGTCAGAAAGACGGAGCCCAACAGAACTAATAATTAAATGGTTCCCAGTGTTAGTGTGGTACGTAAGATTTCTTTCTAAAGATTTTTTTCTGATGTTTCCTGGCAGCTGTGCTCATTTTATTGTATCCCAAAGGATAGAAAATCTAGAAAGAATTAAACATAAACATTTTTTTCTCAAATGTGGTCATAAAAATTAAGCAAAAATCTTGTGCCTTACTACTAATGGACGCAAAAACAAATGGACGTACAGCGGGAAGTCAACATTAAATCTAGGTCGAAGTCGTCAGTCTTGCCGTGAGTAAATGAACAATTAGGTTGATTATAACATTTGTACATAGGAAGTGATTGCAGGTAGGTTGTTACAGCCCAACGAGAGGAAAAGAAGGATTGTCTCCCTTGTGACGGTAAGGACAAACAGAAAGACAAAAGCGAGAAAACAAAAGACAGTCTAAACTGGTCTGAAACACAAAATGAAACAGAAATTTCTCATGACGACAACGCTATGATGAAAACAAAACAAAAATAGTTTGGGTTGGGGGGGTAGCCTTGGTGACACTCCAATAGCACTTTGTCAGTATTTAGGTCCTTCAAAAGGAAGGTCCTTACGCTCCCAGAACAGGTGACGGTCGTTTAGTTCTGTGTACAACTCGCCGGACCTGCTACCTGGGATAACAAAAAGAGAAGCATTCTCATATATTTAGAGCGAGCCGCCAAACTTTTAAGTGGCAGAACTCCACAAAGTGTAGAGACATCACGTAAACAACTAACAGAACACTCAGTGAAGGTCAAAGAAAAGAGTCTGAAAGTGTGAGGTGAAAATTGTTTTTAAATCTAGGGAAGCAGTCCCGTGTGATACAATACTAATTAAATGAAAACGTCTGCCAGGTTAGACCGTCCCAGGTAGAGTAAATGTAGGTACACTGTCACTCTCCCAAGATAGAGAAGGCAGGATTCTTTCCCTTGTGTAAAAAAAATGAGAAAGCAGGATCCTTTCCCTTGTAAAAAACAAACAAACTTAAAAGCAAGCAAAATAGACCTTTTACTCGATTAAATAAACTAGTCTGAAACACGGAACAGAACAGAAACCTTTCAGGAACTAACGCTGTAACAGATAGAAAAAGAGAAATAATGCTGGGGGTTGGGGAGCAGCCTTGCTGATCAGCGTAGACCACCCTATCAGTATTTGGATCCTTCAAAGAAAATTCAAATGTCTTAAGCAACTGACCTCACCAGCCCCACACGTGTCCACACAGCGTGGATAGGCGACGGTAGAGCAGTCGAGAGAGCGCAGGACGGCGCCCATGTAGTCGATGAAATGTATTTTGGAGCTGCCGAAGGGTGGACACACGCTAGCCACCAGGGTGGTGGGGTCGTAGGTGGCCAGCGAGGCGTAGCCATCCCGCGTCATAAAGTGCGAGCGGTATTGCATGCGTGACCCTCCGTCCACAATGTCCACCATGCGTATTTTCTGCTCCTGATGACAGAAGGACAGATTATGTATACAATGGAAGGAGACTTCAAGGACCCGAAAACACAACTAGAGTATACATAGAGGCTGGCGCAGAACTGATAGGAGTGGAGAACCTTCGTTACTGCCATACACGCCAATGGCAAAACGAGCGAACAAATTAATCAAGAACACTGACGATTAATAAATTTCATGTGTGTGTGTGTGTGTGTGTGTGTGTGTGTGTGTGTGTGTGTGTGTGTGTGTGTGTGTGTGTGTGTGTGTGTGTGTGTGTGTGTGTGTGTGTGTGTGTGTGTGTCTCTGTGTTTTCTGCTTTTTTGTTTTATTTTGTTTTGTTTTTGTGCTCGTTTTATTGTGTCCAAACGTATGCGTTACCTCAATGGCGTTAATCCTGTGCCGCTCACTCCAGCACTACAACACACTATCAACCCCCAGTTCATTCTGTTGAAGTCCCAGTGCTACGAAACCGAGACCTCAAGCCGCAACTGGCCACCCATCAAAGGAGACCCTGCATTTCTCCTGTAAATCTATTTATTGTACCTGAATTAAGGTGAAAAATGTTCTACGTGCATTCTGGATCTTCTCCATCTCATGTCATCAGTGGCGTCAGGGAGTATCGAGTTCATTCCGAACGGAAACCTTCAAAAAAGTTAAACTGAAACCAAATATGCAATCAGGCCGTCACAAATAATCAGGTTTGATGTAGAACGTAAAGACGACATAAAAGCCTCATTCAAGCCACTTAACCTTTACTATGAGTGAATGACAAAAAAGGTACATTTTACAACATAATTAAGACATAAAGACTTTGAATATATAACCATAAAACGTCACGGATGTAGGAGTTTGTGAGAGAATTCATTGCACTCGGACAATTCCATATGTGTTCCACCCAAATCTCCCTGGGCCTACGTAAAACCCTATGCGCTTGCAAGGTCTTGAAATTAGGAAAGGGAAGAGAAGGGACCATGAAAACACTAAGCTGCCACCACCAGAATAGTGGGAAACAGTAAGATGGGCGGCAAACAGGCCAGTTTGTTAATGTGGTGGGCTAAGATTGAACACGAAATATACTTTCAGTCCACTGCTCTATCAAAAGAAGTAATCAGCCGGAAAGTAAGATTCATGGGGAATACATCAGTAGATATCTCAGTTTTCTGAACGTCGATCCATTTTTCTATTATCACTGCACGTTATCCGTACTTCCACGATGTTAAAGGAAATAAACGAAAACAAATGGACCATTAGCTGATCAGTACCTTGGGGTAGGTACGGCCAACACCCCGGGTCTTTTCAAGGCCAGGTCCCATGGCTCAGCGTTCCCCAGGCACAGCTAGCACGTCCATCACACGTCCAGATATGTCCACCAGTTTGACCACCTTTATAACACACACACACACACACACACACACACACCACATACACACACACACACACACACACACACACACACACACCACACACACACACACACACACACACACACACACACACACACACAAAAGCAAACAACACGCACACACAAACAGTAAACAGGTAATAGTACACATATTACTTCAGAAGCTGCGCGTATGCATACGCACACAAACACATATACAACGAGATAAACACATACATACATGCGCCGATTCATACATAATATACACTTATATATATATATATATAAACATATATATATATGTATATATATAAACATATATACATATATATGTATGTATATATAGATAGATAGATAGATAGATAGATAGATGGATAGATAGATACATATATATATATATACATATAGATAAATATTTATATATATATACATACATATATGTGCGCGCGCACGTGTACGTACACGAGAGATTCACACTTATCAACACACACATACATGCACACAGTACACACGCTCAAAAACAGGTCAACACAGGTTGGAATGCATGTAGTGTCCTGAAAATTGCGCGTGCAACCTCAGTACACACAAACGCACACACACACACACACACACACACACACACACACACTACAGACTCCCAGAGAACAGCCTACATAGGTACATCCATTTGATAAACACAAACAAAATACGAATAAACACACACACCCAGCTCTGAACTCGTCACACACAACGCCCTCACCCACACACAATTACACACACCACACACACACCACACAACACACGACACACACACACTACACACCACACGACACACCCAATACACACACACACACACCACACACACCACACACACACCCACACACACACACGCACCTACCTTTTGTGGGAAATCGGGCCCTGAGGAAGACCCGACCTGTATTTCATTAGTCACTCCGTTTGCATAAGAAAGAAAGAAAATACGAATGAAAATACACAGACTTTGTTCCAGCGTTCTGAAACGTCGTTGCAAACTGCGAGACGCCCCTCACTCTCACACACAATGTATACACACACGCACACACTCACTTAATATATACACACAACATACACACGTACACACACACATTAGACACATGCATCGATACATACCAATACACACACACACATACACAACCCCACACACACACACACACACGCACCTACCTTATTCCAACAGTCAGAAACGGCCACACGGTCTTTGCAAACTGGTGAAATGCCCACCAGACCGGGCTGGTTTTTGACGTCACTTCCGTGGTTGGCCAGGAAAGGACGCACATACACGATCGTGTGGCCGGACTGGGCCGACGATTCGCCGTCGGGGCTGGCCAGGACTCTGTCCGGATGTCCCCCAGCCGCCGAGTCCACGAAAGTGATGCTGCTGTCCAGCGAAGAGAAGTCGTCCTCGGAAGGAATCCGCTGAGGCTCGGTGATGTTGGAGTTTGTCCTCTCTAGCCTGGAGTTATTCCCCCCTGTTTGGTGTTCTCCCCCTGTCCGTGTGGACGGATTCGGCGGTGCTCTCTCCGCCGTCCTGGCGTTTCTTTCACCGCTCCTCCCACTTTCCGCACTGCCATCGATTGCAGTTTCTATCGGGTCGGCTCGCTGTCTTCTGGATTGTACTACAGAAGAGCCTTCATTCAACGGTCGCGGTCTTCGTGGGGCGCTTCTGCTTCTTCGAGATTCTTCAATCAGCACAGAGCCAAAGTCTGGGACTGTGGGCGTTCTCCTGGATGCCGACAGTAAAGCTGTTCCTTCAGAGCGTCGCCTGTGCTCTCTCTGAGTGTCCCATTCGCCTGAAGCTGGCCCCTCTGCTGTGGAGGGCGACGAGGACAAGGATGAAGCTCCAGCTCCTGGAGGTGAAGAGGCTCTTGTCTTTTTAGAGCTACTTCTGGGAGGTGGGGCGTTCTCAAACACGTCAGGACTGGTGCGCTGGGCAGGAAGAGAGACTTGGTCTAAGAACGTGGACACGGACGAACTTGGATCTGAGATGTAACGCTGTACACGAGGTCTGGCTCCTCCGTTAGCCTGAGACTTGATCTCCATGGTAAGAGTGCCTATTGTGAACCCTCTCAGAACCTTGTCCGCGTTGTTGCTAGGATAGAACTGAATGTCCAGAGGGGTGCAGTCCTTGCGGAGCTTTTCCACGGCTTGTTCCTGCTTCCTCAAGTCATCTTGAGCCTTGTCTAGCATGCCAGATCCTTCATGGGCCAAGCCTCGTCATTCAAGGAGTCCAGTTTCTCGAACAGCAACTGAGCGGACTTTGTCAGTTCTGCCGCTTGGTGTCTGGCGGTCATCAAAAGGTTGGTCTCTTTGCACACAAAGCTGTCCAGTTTGGACATCAGCTCCCGCTTCTGCTTGCTGAAGAAGAGATCCAGTCTGGATCTCATGTCATTAATGGCTGCCTCCGCTTGCACTCTGAGAAGTTCCTTGTGGCTGGCTAGGTCAGTCTCACGGGGCCAGTCTGTCTTTGACGCCTTCCAGTTTGATCTGGGTACAAAAATTACAATGAACTTCAAAATACGATATGACGCAGTCTTCCACTTACAACAAAAAGTTTAAACTGGTTATCATTTGAACCAGTCACTTTGACTGTACTTTTTTTTTATCACTTTACACAATCTGTTATTCCTTACATAATGAAGGTAAAGTCGAGTAAAAGACCTGCCAAGGAATAAGTGGAAAAGGAAACCTAATCATTTTCTTTAGTCATACAAGCCAACAAGGCGAAGTGGTTAGTACAACGGACTACTGACTGGGATGTCTAAGGTTAGAACGTCATCAGTCCAAGAGATCATTGTGGGATTTTTCGGACCCTGCCAGATCTTACAATTCAGTGTGGTTGGGAAGACTGGAATCACAGAGTCGAGTTTCATCCACTTCACGAATGCGTCATTAAGGCTGTTGCTTTAATTCCTGACTACCATCTTAGATATCTGTACCTGTCGGGTCTGACCGATGCCAGAATATTCTGTAAAAGGAAGCGTGGAGTACAGCCCTGTCACGCAGTCTCAATCCAAAATGAAATTCCATAACATCATCATTATCATCCCCATTCGTCACGCAGTCTCAATCCAAAATGAAATTCCATAACATCATCATTATCATCCCCATTCGTCACGCAGTCTCAATCCAAAATGAAATTCCATAACATCATCATTATCATCCCCATTCGTCACGCAGTCTCAATCCAAAATGAAATTCCATAACATCATCATTATCATCCCCATTCGTCACGCAGTCTCAATCCAAAATGAAATTCCATAACATCATCATTATCATCCCCATTCGTCACGCAGTCTCAATCCAAAATGAAATTCCATAACATCATCATTATCATCCCCATTCGTCACGCAGTCTCAATCCAAAATGAAATTCCATAGCATCATCATTATCATCCCCATTCGTCACGCAGTCTCAATCCGAAATGTAAGCCATAGCATCATCATTAACACCCACATTCTCATCACAATGGCACCGCGAAAAATGGTCACAGATCCAACGGCGTTTCGTGCCCTACTCTTGGAGTGACTTCAGTTTCGGTGGGTCAGGAGGTCTGGTGGACGGCCGAAATGAGTGACACGGGGTACATGACACAGGAGTGGTGCAAAAACAATGGTGTACAGCCAGGCCGAAGAGAAGGAGCGACACCAAATCTCTTTCACAAAATCTTGCTGGTAGCCGAGCTTCTTTTTCATTCTGTAACCCGCCTCCCTTCCAACCAATCAAACCAACCAACAAACTAAAACAGACAATCATCATCATGTGCCCTGCTGCATGGCGTTGGCAGTCATGGCCCTTCATACGAATCTATCCCTTGTCGCTGCAAGTACATCTCCAGCATTCCTGTTGTAACTACGTGCTCTAATTTCTCTTGCCTCATAAAAATGTCCTGTGCATGTTGCTTGTCTTTTCCTAATCTTCTTTATCAATGTTGTTCTTGTGTCTGCCTCCTTCAAGCTTGTCTCTTTTGTTTTCTTTGCTGTCCATGGAAACAGACCCATGTAGGAAAAAAAACTGCAAACACACAAACATCAAAGAAGAAACAAAAAAAGGAAAGAATAGAAACAAGTCATCTGAAAGAACGACAACAAAAAGAAAAATAGAACGAGCAGAGTCAGCAACTTTTAAACACAACAGGAAGGAATACAACAACACAATGAAAAACAAAATGAGCAAACAGAACAAACAAAAGCAAGCAAACGTTATGACCCACCCATAAATCTAGGTAACTTAAAAATTGACAGACTTATCTTTAACATTGGAGACAGAAAAATTGATTTCCGCTTGGAAAAAATCGTTTCATACACATTCCGTGTCCCTATGCCTGTGGCTCACCTGAAGCGCTCCCAAGGACTCCCGGCACTCTGACCTCCTGTCTTCCACCATCAGGCGGGAGTCGCTTTCCCGCACATGGCACCGGATACAGTCGGAGTGTTTGCGCACGCAGCACTCCTCGCACACCACTCGTCGCTGGCTCGTGCAGTAGCCCACCAGCGGGAACTGAAAAAAGCATCACCATCGTCGTCATTGTCGTCGTCTTCATTACTCATCATCTTTGTGGTCATCGTCTTCATCACCATAATCAAAATCACGGGCTCGATCATGATAATCAACAGCAACAACATAATGGACCGATGATGTCAATGGTGGTATCTTCACCATCACTACTATTGCTACTAACTACTATTATTACTACCTATTACCGCTATCACCACCTCCACCAAGAGCAACAGCAACAATAAAGCTGTGATCATGTCTGTGAGCAACCTCAAACATTAACACTAAATTAGTTCGCAAACGCAGTCTACTATCCTTGTACATGACACCAATTTTGCCGAAACGACACAGACACCCTCGTCACCGTCACCGTCACCGCACGATCCCTTAGACTGGCCGTCCGTCGGGGCGCCTTCGAAGACTTGACAACCACCTTTCTCCACTCCTCCCTGCTCTCCGCTTTCCTCAGGGTATCCCTCAGCTCCAGGCCCGTCCACTCTCGAATATTATCTTCCCATCTCTTCTTTTGTTTGCCTCTTTTCCTTCCTCCCGAGAATGTGCCTTGCAGGATTGTCTTGGCAAGGCCGGATGATCGAGTAATGTTAGTTTGCGTCGTCTTACTAAGGTCAAGAGGTCAGTGTAAGGCCCGATTTCATTTTGAATTCTTCTTTGATTTCGTCATTCGTGATGCGATCTCTGTATGTGACGCCGAGAAGTTTACGAAAGCATCTCATTTCAACCGCCCAGATTCTTCTTTCCGTACCCGCTGTTAAGGTCCATGATTCGCAAGCGTATAAGAATATTGACATGACCAGGGAGCGCATCAGTCTGATCAGACACCCTACAATCCTTATAATCTGTGCGATACATAAAAAGTATGTGGCATGACGCAAATGACCAGTAACAAACAGTGGGTGATGGCAAGAATCTCCGTCCTTTACCCACTAAACAGATCGAACCTAGGACATTCCGACTGGAAGTCTGATGTCTATCACTTGATTATCGCACCCGTGACAGATAGACATATATCCATCGGCGTCAATATGAGCTAATCTCCCTTTAGAAAGAGAGAGAGAGAGAGATTTAAAACAGCAGGTATACAAATACGAGCGCTGTCTTTGTGAAGGTAAGTAATCAACCAAAATAAACAAAACCCAAAGTAAAATCATTCAGTGACCAGTCATTTTCTTGTGGTTGTTATGAATATAAAACATGTTTACCTCCAGTTCAGTTTTGGATTAGCAGAGATGTCAATGAGGTTAGGGATGTAGTGCTATCAAAAACTGAAGTAGTAATAATCATCATCATAAGTCATGTAGCTGATGTGCTCACTGGGAGATTTGTGTGTGTGTGTGTGTATGTGTGTGTGTGTGTGTGTGTGTGTGTGTGTGTGTGTGTGTGTGTGTGTGTGTGTGTGTGTGTGTGTGTGTGTGTGTGTGTGTGTGTGTGTGAATGGAGGAGGAGAGACACAACGATAAGACAACAGCAGATAGGATCCTCCATCTCCGTCTCAGGGATGCAGCAGCAATCAGGTCAGGCATACTGACATTATATTCTTTTTGCCCCGTGTTGCCCACTGTTTGCCTTGGCGACAGCCTCTTTCCATGCCTGTTCTACAACTTTCGGAAATATAAAAAATTGTCTTGTCTTGTTTTGTCTTGTTTTGCCTTGTCTTATTTTGTTTTGCCTTGTCTTGCTTTGTCTTGTCTTGATTCTTGAGGGATAATTTTGGAAGGTGTGTCGCGGCAGGTAATGATAGCTAACCAAGCAAGCTTGATCCTCTTCAATATTGCAAAAATGGCAGAGTGAAACCACTGGAAAAAAGAGAGAAACTACAACTCTTCATGTATTTGCCGTCTACATTGTCAGGCCACATCTGGCAATGAATGTCGCCATTTCGTTCCAGTTCCTGCTGGCTGCCATGGAGCTTGGTGATCAAAAGAGTTGGTGTAGTCAGTCGGCCATGTCTCCTGTCTCTCCTCTTGATACTGCTGGATCGAACGATGCTTCATCCTAAAATGACCGCGAGGGGGCCAGCACCATTCTCGTCGGATGCAGATGACCGTGCATTACACTGCACAGTATCATGGTTTGTTAAAAGGGGCCTGAAGACATGTTGCCTCTGACTTCAGCTCTCTAAGTTTTCTCTAGGAGTTACCCTACCTTTAATTCATGACCAAAACACTTCCTCTTGACGGCAGGGGGCTTGGGTTTTCGGCGGCTCTAATCCACTTGATGGTTCCATCACAGGACATACAGGGTATTTCCTACTTGTGGCTTTGGCAAGTGCCATCCCTGCCCTGTTCTGATAGACGCCCACCGCCTGTTGATCCGGGATTGTTTGTTTGTCTGGGCAAACCTGGGTTATGTCGCCGATAACCTTAATATCTTAAAACTGTTAGTCATGAGCTCCTGAGACCTGCTGGGTTGGGGATGGTCATCCCATTACCAAGATGGAAGTAGAATATCATAATTATGGAAGTAGAATATCATAATTATGGAAGTAGAATAAATCAATTATGGAAGTAGAATGTAATAATTATGAAGCTAAGTAGAATATAACAATTCTTCAATTCTGTAGACCTATACAAACTTACCTTTGGATGGTCTGAACACTTTGGTCTTGACTCCAGTTTCCGGTCAGAAGTGACGTCACTGGAGTCTTCACCAAAACTGTCAATCTTCTCCTTCAGCTTGCAGCTCAGTTTAGACAACAGAAAGTTCGTCGGGAACGAGTCTGCCCATGACATGACCTGCTGATGCATGAAAAAAGAGAACCAGATGACCAGACAAGCAAGCAAATAAAGGTATAGAAAAACAGACATATGGAAGTAGAAAAACACAAGGAGAGTATAATAATAATGGAAACAGAATAACACAATTATGGAAGAAGAATATAATCATTATGAAATTAGAACATAGCAATTCTTCAATTCTGCCTGTTGATCCGGGATTGTTTGTTTGTCTGGGCATACGAGGGTTATGTCGCCGATAACCTCAATATCTTAAAACCATCAGCAATGCGCCCCCACCCTGTGACCTGCTAGGCTGCTTTTCTCACACTGGACCGAGCAGCTGGGAAGTTTCAATCTTTTTCTCCTAATTTCTGTATCTGATGTTTGTTTGTTTGTGATCTTACGCTTGACAAAGGCCAGTTGGCCGAAAATTTGCGCCTGTCTTTTCTGGTTGCATTAAATACGCGTTCTTATTCTTCTTTCGTGTTTTTTCTGGTTCCTCTTTGCTTGAACGCGGGCAGTCACACTTGTTTTGGAAAACTTAACTTGCCGAAAAATGCACCACGACGCAAGGATCCCTCCTGTGCTTTTTAAATTTTTTTATTATTATTTACTTATTTGCTTTCATTATATTATATATATTATATATATATATGACGTCCAGTGTTTACGCCATTGTAATTTCGGGTCTTATCCATCACATGGCAACTGTGGCGTCAGTACATATGGAACATATTCCAGGCTCAGAGACGCCATCTTGAAAAACTGAAATTGAACCTGCCGCCTGATCAATCATTGCCGTCATAGTGGCACTGACACACATCCCTTCGCAAGTTCATTTCAGCTCTGCAACACGTATCAAAAATCTTTCTTTTAATAGGACACGCCACCCAGCAAAGGAGACTCCATGTTGCTGCTATATCACTTCGGTGGTGCGGATGACTGCATGAGTGTTTCACCATATTATCTGCTATACGACACACATTTAGAATAACATGACAGAACTCCAGAACTTGCATTTTACATTCGGTATTGACAATGCTTACAAACAGTTAAAGACACTCTAATCAAAGTATCAATTCCAATGCTTTTCAACAAAACAACAACCACAAGCCTTCGTACATAAACTAGAATTAAAATAGAAGCCAAGTGACCAGAGCACTCATACACTAAAAGATCGCCAGCGTGTATCAAATGCCGTATTTTACTGGCAGCCAGTGCAGTTATTTCAACGGTGATGTGTCATCATTATGTTTTGATTTTTTTTCAGGCCATTTTCCCCAAAAATTGCACGACAAATTTCAAACATTTCTCGATATTTAAGCAAATTAGCAAGTCTAAGACCCATCACAAATCGTGTTAACATACACACCTTCTGATTAAACGCATGTATAATGAGATAAAAAGTTTATAGCATCTGTTTTACATAAATTTATCTGTTTCACAATATTTTCTTTGTGAACCAAATAATTAATTTCGATCCTGCTTGTTCTCTAGACAATGTCTTTTGAACTCATCCAGTAACAATAGCAACTGTCCAGTCAAGAATCCGAACTGGGCTTTTCCCTCGTGTTCTTCTCCTATGAGCGTTTTAAACTGACAGAATGAAACATGCAATAGGTTTACCTGTATATTTATTCATTTACTCATTTGTTTATTTATTTATCCATCTATCCACCTGTTCTTTATTTATTATCATTCACTGGTTACTGAATGTTTGTTTTATTTCATACATCACTCCATGTGAACAGATATTACATAAAAGAAGAACACAAAACACACACACGTTCAAAGCTATACGTTCCAACATGCCAACATAAAAGCTTACACGGCATATCAATTTCAGCTGGAAGGTTTGGGTTGATCCCACCAAAGGTACCTCTGGCTGGTGGGAACAGTATAATATATTTTTTTCCGATCTTCCGAGTCAACACGCATAGACCCTATAGTGCCTAAACCCTCTTTGTCTTGTATACGCACGCGAAACATCAAACATGCACGTTCATGAAATATCCCATCATCAAAGACGGAGGGAGTATGCAGCCTGCACGGCCACATACAGCCTGCACAGTGTGGACAAAACGTGCATTCACTCTTTCAGGAAAATTGGTACGCTAAATAAAAATAAAACACACACACACACACACACACACACACACACACACACACACACACACACATATATATATAATATATATATATATATATATCAATCGTCCCCATCCCATCCCCCTCCAAAAAAAGAAAAAGACAAAACACCACCAAAAACAACCAAACAACAACAAAACATCAATCTTTACCACTCCTTCTAGCGAGGGTTGAATGGCTTTGCGACAGAATGGGCAGGGAAACCAATCAAAAACCCCTGTCTCCACCACTTTGCCAGCAATGTACTTGGACAGACACTGGCGACAGAACGTGTGCAGGCATGGTAGTTGTTTCGGTTCTTTGTACGCCTCGAAACAAATGATGCACATCAGAAAATCGTCCCGGAGTTCTTCAACGAGATTCATCTTGGCAAGTCAGTATAGCGAAGAAGAAACTGGGTTAAATCATCCAAGGAGTGAGAACAGAAAACAGAAAGACAGTTATATGCTTCTCAGTGGACAGCAAACTGGAATGAATCTTTTCACGAACGTGAACAGAAAATCACATGTTCGCTTGTTCAGTTTTCGCGACTAGTAACAGTTTTCTGTATACAAAGGAAGCGATTACCAATGAAAAAGTACTCACGCAAATTCTGAGCCAGGAAACCGACGCAGATTCAATAATATTGCACCAGAAATCGCCAGAGATGGATCACTTCGTTTCACAGTATTTCTCATTGTCACGGCAGTTTGTTCGTTTTCTTTTTCTTTCCTTTTCTTATTTGGGGACTGGGGTATTTCGTGGAGTAAGAGCGTGTGGAATTTTGCCAAGTGGGATAAAACTGACCTGCCCAGTTAGGGTTTACCTGGGCCTGTGTGTGTATTTTTGCGTGATTTTTGTATTTTGGTGTTGGACAGATGTTCCTGTCCGAATCGTGTTTGTGGCCTAAGATATGTTTTACGTGGGTCTGTGTGTTTTGAATTTTGTGTGTTTCTTGGTGCTGGTTTTGTGAACAGAGTTCTGGGAATTTGTTGTGCTGTCTTTAGAGCAAAGGTGTAGTCAGTTGGTGTCGAGCCTCCCTTCTGCACAGATGGTTGCAGATAGGGAGTAAGGGTCTGGCCAGTCTCTGGTGATAGACTTTGTGTGCTAGAGCTGGAAGTTAGTGCTGGCTGGTGAAGTAAAGAGTTGCCAGTTGGCGTTTGGTGCCCCTCACCTACGGATGGTTTTACAGCTAAGGGGTTAGGGCCAGTTTCTGGTCAGTGGTTGCGTTTTGTAGTTGGACTTTGTGTCTTAGAGCTGGAAGTTTGTGTTGGCTGGTGAAGTAAAGAGTTGCCAGTTGGCGTTTTGTGCCCCTCACCTACGGATGGTTTACAGCTAAGGGGGTTAGGGCCAGTTTCTGGTCAGTGGTCTTGTAGTTCGACGTTGTGTCTTAGAAGTGAAAGAGTTCTGCGTGCCTTTGACTAATGTGCAGCCTTCCGTAGACCTCCCGGTCGGTAGGGGTGGGTTGCTTCTCTATTTCGTCGGTGTAGTGGGTAAAAATCAGTAGTGTACCGCGCCACAGTCGTCGTCCATGTCCGTGTTTGACAGCCATATTATTCAACAGTGGCCGATATGTACAAATGACAGCCATATTATTCAACAGTGGCTGATATGTACAAATGACAGCCATATTATTCAACAGTGGCTGATATGTACAAATGACAGCCATACTATTCAACAGTGGCTGATATGTACAAAAGCAACCACACCATTCTATAGTGGCTGGTATGCACAAATAACAGCCACACTATTCAACAGTGGCCGATATAAATACATAGTATAACAGTAATGTACAAAGACACCATACTATTCAACATGGCTGATATGTACAAATAACAGCCACACTATTCAAAGTGGCTGATATGTACAAATACAGCCAACTATTCAAGATGGCTGATATACAAAACAGCCATACTATTCCACTATTCTACAGTAATTCACACGTACAAAAACAGACACACTAACAGTGTCTGATAGAAAAGGCTGCCGACGACTACGTTCTGAAAGAATAACTGAAGGTAGATAGTCCTCAGCCAAAGAGGTCTGGCAGGGTTGTCTACCTTGCAGTTGAAAGGACAAACAAGGAAGCAGACAGGCAGGCAAACCAAACAAACAAACAAAACCCCCCAACCTTTTAGACAATATTAAGTGTCTGGTTGTAACAACACAAAAGAAACTCAAACATACGAGAAAGATTCTACCAGGAAAAACATGGGGGGTAGGGGAAAAGGAAAGGGCTTAGGTGATCCTCCTAGGGTGGTCTGTCAGTTCTTAGGTCTTCCATAAGGTACTATGAGTCCTGTATGCTCCCAAAGTAAGAGAATATCGTTTCGTCACATACGAAAAAGCAATATACATTATGTACAATATAAGCCATACTACTACTACTACTTATGATACTAACACTACCAATCATCATCATCACCACCATCATCATAATACATCATTCTTGTATAACACTATTCTCCAAACTCGTTTTGGACTCACTGCACATTAGTGTAATGCAAACAGCAGCACAAATACATCACACATATGCACACACCAGAATAGACACGTGTACAAATGAAAACATACCAATAATATCTAACCATACATGCACATATACACTATGCACAAAAAGTTAAGGATCACTTGCACAAAAATTCATAACTTTCAAATAAGAAAGCCAATGCGTTGAAGTTTGGCAAACATTTAATTCCATGCTTTAGTGATAACGATACACAATTGCCTTCAATTTCGAGCAATCGTTTGGTGTGTACATTTGATCAAAGTGGGTACGTATCGAAATTTGATTTCCCAAAGTCATTGAAATCGCAAGACAGGCATTCTGATGCTCCCAAAAGTTCAGTAATGCGTGTAACCACCATGTCTGTTCTGGCACTCGACGCAGCGAGTCCTCATCGAGTTGACCAGGTTGGTGAAGATCCTCTGTGGAAGCGCCTGCCACTCAGCCTGCAGCATCTGGTAGAGGTGTTGGGCATCCCTGGGAGGGGGGTGGTTGCTCCTCACTTTGCGATCCAGCTCATCCCAGAGGTTCTCAATCGGTTGAGATCGGGACTGCATGCTGGCCACTCCATTCTGTTGACTCCAGACTGCTGTAGGAAGTCGTTGACCACCCTTCCCCTGTGGGGCGAGCGTTGTCATCCTGGTAGACAGCCGTCGGTCCCATCTGCTGCAGTGTAGGCACAGCCAGCGGTCGAAGGATCTCATCCCGGTATCGGAGGCCAGTCAGGTTACCCTGTACATGATACATGGGTGTTCTGTGGTGAAGGCTGAAGGCCCCCAGACCATTACAGAACCTCCACCAAAGGCCACCTTTTCTTGGACAGTGGTGTCAATAAAGCGTTGCCCTGGGCGCCTCCAGACCCTCAGTCGGCCGTCGTTGTGGTTCATGGTGAAGCGTGATTCATCACTGAACAGGACCTGGGACCATTGCTGACGTGTCCACCTCACGTGACGTCTGCAGAAGGCGCGGCGTGCTGCCCTATGGGCTGGAGTTAAGCGTGGCCGTACAGCTGGGCGACGAGAACGGAGGTTAAACCCATGAAGGCGGTTCCGTATGGTCTGCTGGCTGATGTTGATGTTAGTAGCCACCCTCAGCTGCCTTCGAATGATGCTGGAAGAGGCTGTTCTTGTCTGCAGGGCTTGTCGTTCAATGAGACGATCTTCACGTGGGTTTGTCTTCTTCGGTCGACCAGATCTGCGTCTTTCATGGACCCTCCCAGTGGTGTGAAGCGTTGAATCAGTCTGACAATGACCGAGATGGACGCCTGAAGTCGCCTGGCCACTTCTCGCTTGGGAACACCATCTTGGAACCATGCAACAGCTCGTCCCCTCTCAAACTCGCTCAATTTCGTCGTGGAGGCATTGTCAGATCAGGCCTACTACTGGTGGAATGTCTTCTTATAAAGCCAAGCAAGAGACAGCATCTCACACATAAACAGCAGTGCTTGCACGTGCATAATGGTTTTTCCATCTGGCTTGTGCAATGTGTTCAGGCAGAACGTCCAAAACAAGGTCCTTTTTCGCAAGTTTCCGCTTTTCCGTTTGCGGCCAAGCTCAGTAGTAGAGAATCCCGTGCAATTTTCGCACTAACACAACATCGCCCAATTACAGCTGAACAAGAATTCATAACAATTTGGCTGGACTGAGAAATAAATAACAGTAGCGAACCGAGTTTATTACGCACCTGTTTTCTCATAGTGATCCTTAACTTTTTGTGCGTAGCTTACATAAAGATCCTTTCAGTGTTTGAATTTGAGATCGATTTGACCCATTGTACGTAAAGATCCTTTTATTGTTTGAGTTTAAGATTGGTTGACCCATTGTATGTAAAGATCCTTTTATTGTTTGAGTTTAAGATTGGTTGACCCATTGTATGTAAAGATCCTTTTAATGTTTGAATTAGATTGATTGACTCACTGTATGTAAAGATCCTTTCAATGTTTGATTGACTCACTGTATGTAAAGATCCTTTCAATGTTCAAATTTAAGATTGATTGACCCATTGTATGTAATGATCCTTTTACTGTTCAAAATTCAATTTGATTGACCCATTGTATGTAAAGATCCTTTTATTGTTTGAGTTTAAGATTGGTTGACCCATTGTATGTAAAGATCCTTTTATTGTTTGAGTTTAAGATTGGTTGACCCATTGTATGTAAAGATCCTTTTATTGTTTGAGTTTAAGATTGGTTGACCCATTGTATGTAAAGATCCTTTTATTGTTTGAGTTTAAGATTGGTTGACCCATTGTATGTAAAGATCCTTTTAATGTTTGAATTAGATTGATTGACCCATCGTATGTAATGATCCTTTTACTGTTCAAAATTCAATTTGATTGACCCATTGTATGTAAAGATCCTTTCAGTGTTTGAATTTGAGATTGATTGACCCATCGTATGTAAAGATCCTGTTACAGTTCAACTTTGAGATAGATTGACCTTTTGTATGTAAATATCCTATCATTGTTTGAATTAGATATTGATTGACTCATTGTATGTAAAGATCATTTCAGTGTTTAATCATTAGATCTGCAATCTGTTGCTTCATTTATTGATTATGAAGAAGAGTGGGTTAAATAACTTTGAAATTGGTGCTTTCTTTTTTTATTTTACTTTCTTTGTTCTCTCTTTATTTCTCTTTTCAATCTCCCTGTTATTTTAAAGAGAAATTGTTTCATATCAGCCAGAGGCGTGTGTGTATGTGTGCATGTTAGTGTATGTACGTGTGTATGTGTTTGTTTATGTGTATGTACATTGTATGTGCAAGTGTGCGTGACATATCTGTGTTAATTATACTATGTCAACGGTTTTGGATGGATTTTTATCAAATTCATGTCCAAGATGTGGACTGTTGAAGAGTCGCGAACGTGTAAGTTCCGAAGCCATGGTGCCATGGTCAGTCAAGTGGACCTACCACCCCCCCTCCCAAAAAAAAAAAGAAGCCTAAAGCCAACACGTTTCGAGGGCAATGTGTCAACAGCACTTAGGAACATATGGCAATATTTCAGTTCTGTTATCACTGTTGTGGCAGTCTGCTATTTTCATCATTTCATTTTATCCAAAACTTAAGGTCACAGTGATCTGAGAATTTAAAAATTCTGGATTTTCTGTAATAATTCTCTTACATAAAGGGAGATTGTTGACCTTGTTCTTTTATTTTTCCTTTCTCTCTTTTTTTTGCGGGGGGGGGGGGTGTTTTTGTTATTGTAAGACGTGTAGAAATCAAATTTATATAATTGAAACTGTTTTGTCCATTGTTTTAGATTTTAACAATTGTCAACAGGTCAGAAAACTTTGTCTTGTACATATATCTATTTTTGACACAAAGCGACTGAAAACATGGAATGTTTAACATCTTCTTCCACTTCGTATTATCGCTACTTCTGCTGCTTTTATTACTTCTTCTAATACTACTATTTGTACTTTTACTGCACTTTCCTGTTAGTACTAATTCGGTTACTGCCATTACTGCTGCTCCAACTGCTTCTGGTTTTAAGTGATCACAGTCATAACTTGGTTGTTTTGTCACAACTGCTAGTTCTGCAATGCCAGACCAAAGAAATATAACGTGTGTGGACAGTGGACTGTGGACAGACCAAAACGATTTAGTAGTTTTTTGGTTTTTATATATATATATATATATATATATAATATATATATATATATATACAAATATAAATCTATAAAATAAAACCTATAAATCTATTTTTATGTTGTATTAATATATAATACATAAATGTATATATTTATTGTGAGAGTTCCCGATTGGAAACCGTACATGCGTGTTTGTCAAGTGAGTAAGACGCCAGACTGGAGTCTTACTGTGTTTTTCATTAATTTTGTATTGTATTTATTCTTTGTTGTCTCTTGTGTATACTGACAAACGCCATTGGCCGCAGATTATTGCCTTTCTTACTTTGTGTATCAGATACGTGTTCATATTCTTATTTTCCTGTGTTTCTGGTTCAGATGGGAAGGTCTGGGAACGATCATGCCTGGGTGATTTCGCCTGGAGGGTGGGTGAAGAGTGAAGATTTTCCCGATCTTTCAGGTCAACAGGTATGGAGACATGATGGTGCTTAAAGCTCCTTCCTGGGTGTATGCACTAGGGATCATCAAATATGGACCTTGAAGAATTTGTATGTCATATCGGTATCAGCTGGCTTTTGGAAATATGAATACACCCGCCATATACCCCCATCCGAAAAAAAGAAAATCAGAACGCCAGAAAAATTAAAAGAAAACGTATGGTTATTGTAGCCACGCCAATTAGCAGCTTTTTTCTTCTTTATTTTGTTTCGTTTTGACTCCCGCACCCTATCCATCAACCGCAAAAACATAACCCTTTCCTGCATGAAGCTGGTGGATAGGGTGAGGGAACCAAAGGGTTAATTTTTTGCTTTGCTAGCATGGTCGACAATGCAGGATGCTGGTGGACAGGGTGCGGAGTCAAAGGGTTAATTGAAATGCACACTGGATTCCGATTGCTGAAGCCATGACAAAAAGAGTTATAGTCATATCAGTGTTGCTTATGTCGGGGTAAATGCATATTTCCGATCATGATAAAAACCCATGACCAAACGGCCAAATCGCATTTTCTGTTCAGTCACATGTAAACGATTTGTTCAGATTTGCAAACACGTGATGAAGTGTTTTATAAAAAAAACAATTGTTGTTGCTTAAGTGTATTTTGTATTTTCTACGAAATGCAAAACGCATGACGGCGTGGAATAAAAGCAAGTTTTGTTGCTTTGGATGTTAATGATTTTACGAATTTTGTGTGTGTGTGTGTGTGTGTGTGTGTGTGTGTGTGTGTGTGTGTGTGTGTGTGTTGTGTGTGTGTGTGTGTGTGTGTGTGTGTGTGTGTGTGTGTGTGTGTGTGCGCGGCCTGGATCTCAATCTCAAAACGTTTCTTTTCCAGCAGTCCTTTCATTAGTGCCCACTTCCTAATCCTCCGGCAATGATGACATAGTTTTGTAGTTTTTTGTTGTTTGTTGTTGTGTTATGGCTGTGTGTGTGTGTGTGTGTGTGCGTGCGTGTGTGTTGTGTGTGTATGTGCGCGCGCGCACCGGGAGCGTGAGTGCGTGAATGTCTGTACAATTATTTTAAAAAGTCGTAAATCATAAAGTGCTTTTGTGCTTAATAAAGGGCGATGTACGTGTCCAGTTATTACTATTACATGTATTATCATTTTTACTTATCATATTGTTATTTAGATATTACAGCAGACTTATTTGATTGCGTGGCACGGCCATCGTGTTTGTTTTGTTTGTTTGAACGTTTTGCATGTTCGCTTTTTTAAAAGATTTGTATAGCATTACCTTAAAGACAATGAGCGTCAGGTTGTATGTCATGAACCGTCGTTCGCTTGTTTTTGTTTGCTTTGTTTTGTTTTGCCTTTTTTATTGAATAATTCAGCGTACATTTGTGTATATCATCGCTTGTATAGAACCATAAAGTATGGGTTCATATTGATTTGAAAGCACGCTGTCTCTTTATCCTTGGATTAAAAAAAAAAACGTACGTCGTCAATGTACAGTTTTGTTAGCTGGCTGCTAGTTACACCAGAATCTCCCGTGGGGATGCCGGGGGCGTTTTCCTTATAAATAGTATCCCCACCTATTGGAAGTTCTGTGCTAGAAATTTCCGCTTTTCTGTCACTCTGTGTGTTTCTCCTTGTTCCTTTGTTTCTGCATTTCTTCCCATTATTTTCTGTCTAGCTGGTCCATTCACCTGTATGTGTTCGATAAAGTCTTACGTACCGTTTCTTAGGATTGATAATTGGGTACATGTATTAAGTGCATTTTTGGCTCTAGGGAAATGAGATATGCGAATGCAATTTTAGGTAATTTGGGCCGTTTTCAAGTATTTAGTGTCCTTAGTCATGATTCAATTTGTATTCAGGTGTATGTTTTATATCTGCGAATACATTGATGTGTGTACCAATTTTCTTTTCCTTTTTTTTCCTGCTGAAGTATTGTGTATGTTTTGAAACGGTTATAGCCCCGATATGGCTCTACGCAGTCTTCTGGGCTTTAAGTAAAAATGACAGTACAGGTAACAATTTACACCAGAACGTCGTATTTTCAAATGGACTTTCAAGTTCTGACTGAAATCTACCGGTTGTTTCCTGGGAAAATTTTCACCGAGATTTGGGACACACTTGTGCACAAAAACACACACTAATGTGCACACACACACACACACACAAAGAGAAATTCACAAAACTCATGTACTTGCCAGCAAATAATGACGCACACACGCACACACCACACACGCACACACACCACACACACACACACACACACACACACACACACACACACCTTTCAATTTCCCTTTCATTTTTTCATTTTAATATACAAGCATATTATATGTATTCTGACAAATATATCCGACGTTGCCGCTAAGAGATTAGTACATGTGCGTCGCTCCCAGATTCTAAAGTAAGCACATCTTCCCACTATTACTGATGTATACTGTTGCGTTAGAAAATCGATAAATAAACCCACGAGATCTCCGTTTAGACTTCTGACTTAAAACACATACTATCGCCCCCCCCCCCCCCCCCCCCCCCGCAATCATAACATACACACAAAACTCATCTTCTTCTTGATTCATACTATAGCATGGAAGTTTGAAAAGTATAAATCAACTCGACGTTTTATATATACAATACCATTTCCAAACATTAGAGTAAGTAGAAAATAGAGATACCACCTTTCTTGTTTTCTTGTCATGAACAATATCTGTATATTTGGAATTTCGAATAGCAACATGAATTTTACTAGTATGTGCACATAACCAACATAATACACTATCATTCACAAACCTTAGATCAACGCGAAACAGCATTTTCTTGTTCTCCTTTACTAAGAAAAGCGCATTCGTTACAACTAAAAAAGAATATACGAACAAAGTATTAATACTCAACGGTGGAAAAGTGGTCAACATATCACTCCAAATATTGATTTTAGGATTTTTCGGACCCGACCGGTTTCTACCCTCAGAAATGCTATGAGCTGTATGGGAAGACTGGAACCACACAATCGACTGTCATTCACTTTAAGGATATCTCCTGACCAACACCGCAGATGTCGTATCTCTCAGGCCTCTTGACGCCAAGATATGTTATGATAGAGGTGTCGAGCACAGCCCTCTCATGCAGTCTGAATCCTAGATGGAATCCCATGGCATCATGATTATTGGCATCATGATTATCTTTGTCGTTATCATTACCATGAAAAAAAGGTGGATACAATTGGTGTGGTGATCCTTAAAAAATCAGTATTAACACATACACCATTAAACGTAGCGAGGTGGTCAACGCAATGGACTACTGATTGCCAAGTCGTGCGTTCGAACGTCCATGAGTCCAAAAGTTAATTCATCTGGGAGTTAAAGTTCATGTTCCTTATAGCCCAGCTGACCACTGGAGCTACGTCAGGGCTAACACTACGTAAACAAACAACTCCAAGCTTAATTAAAAAGAACAGTTAAAAACCAAGCCCAGGATTAACCATTCAAATCTAAAATTACGGGATTCTTCGGACCCGATCAGAGCTGAGTATGCTATGTGTCTCCGGGTTGGTTGACGCCAGGATGTATTATGAAAGAAAGCGTAGTGTACAGCCCTGTGACACATTCTCAGAACTCCTTGCCATCACTACCATCACCCTCATTGTCATCATAATAATAATGTGAAAACGTCTTCCAGTATCTGCGAACCTTCATACCCTAGTCTCAGGGTGTCCTGCAGTTTCGAAGGGCTGGGAGGTGTGTTAAGTGCCGAAATGAGCGGTGTGGAGGCGGTGACACGAGGGCGGTGCAGAAGATGGGAGCAGAAAAACATTTGATATACATTTTCAAGACTTGAAGTCAACAGAACACTCATAATCTTTCCCGTTTCCATTTCCTGAACCACACTAACACTCATAATCTTTCCCGTTTCCATTTCCTGAACCACACTTCTCAGCTACAGAATTAAGTACAATTCATACACCATTTCCATGTATCAGAAAACACAGACACGGTCTTTTTCTTGTTCTTCCTTCATTGAACAAATCATACGGATAAATCTGGATAAATAAACGAATAAAACGAATGAATGAATGAATTAAACAAGCAAATACATAGAGGAACTCGATGTTCCAGACATTAACTTCAAAACGAAAATATCACTTCTACTATATTTTTTTCTCATTCAAAAACGGTAATTCACAGATTTTCCGGGGAAATGATTTCTGACGGGAGGTAAAGAATCCTACTATTTCAGATATCCAACCAAGCATAGTATATATACACGAATATTGCCACTGTATCCTGAACAAAGTAGATGAAATCTAACATGGATTCCACATCTACCTGTAGCCGTCATAAAGATATTGGGAATAAAATATACATACGGCACACAAACGTTGTCTTAGATGTATAACAGACGACAAATGGTTGGGCAACATACTGGATGCGCCTTTGTGTCTACAAATCTGTTATAATCATCCATATTTTTCAATACACAAGCCCGCAAATATTGATTTAAATGGGCCCCTTTTATAGGGCACTTCTATGCAAGTCGTAGAAAAAGTACATAACTTCGAACTAAACTATACATTTTTTGTCTCATAAAACGAATAAACTTGTAAATGACAGATAAAATAAATATCAGTTCTCCATTGAGCCCACAACGACATTTAGCCGGATTCAATTTTTTACCTATTTGTTTTTAAATCTGGCTTTTATGCCACTACACGCAAAATTCCAATTTAATATCTTCCTTAAAAATTAGTCTTAAAAACAATCTTCCCGAAAACAGTATCCATTACAGGTAGGCCCTACATCTCACTTCAATCTATTGTCGCATTGAAAAATCATCCTTTGATTACGAGGTTCAAAAGTAAACAGCATTAATAAAATCTACAGCATTGATTAAAACTAAACACAAAGCAATCGTATGATAGATGGGGTCTGGCTGACAGGACCCAATACAGTCTTTAAAGAAAGGATGATTTTACCCTGCAGGGGCTCAGGTATTTGTTTACTTGTAAACAGCTGTCTTTGGAGGCATGCAGGAAGCTTATTTGCTCTTGAAAATAATGCTGAGTTAGATGTTTCAAGACCAACATTTTACAAGCAAACTCGCCTTCCACAAGATCGTGTTTAAAAATTATCGAGATAATACTACAGCATTCCGAGATGGCGTCAAGTGCATGCCAATGTCCATGATGGCTGAGAAGTGACTCAATCTCATTGGCTTTCAGTTTTAGGCGTCAATAATGAAGAGCTATGAACAGATGCAGTCAAGACTTCCTTGGCCATGATGGCGTCGTAAATACTACCCCATCCTCACCATTATTAGCACCAAAATGCTCTACTGGCCTCTTGAATTATGGCATTAAGAGGAGCACAAGAAGAGCAACCAAACAACAGCGTCAGCTACAGCAAAATGAGCATCATCATCAGATCGCTTTTTGAAGCCATCGGTAGAAATGGACGATTGCCACTTTCTGTCAAGAGAACCGTAAGTGATCCTGATGAAGCTCAGCTCTGTCCACGGCCGGCTCGAAGGGGGCCCATGTGAACAAGGAGTTCAAACTAACACCATCACCAACTGCCCTGCTATCAGGCTAACAGCTGAAAACACATTGCAACACTGTCACCTTCATCAAATGGAGCCACGTAAGACACGACCGGCAAGAAGCCATCTGACCACCAAGCTGTATGACAGCCGGTATGAACAACAACAATATCAAAAACGAAAGAAAAACACTACCACCACAAACAAACAAAAAAAAACAACAACCCCAAAACCAAACCAAACCAAACCAAACAGGTCACTTTCCTCGCAAGATGTGGCCTGACCATGTAGACGGCAGACTACAGACGATGACTGTCGCCACAGTGGCCCATATCACTATTAAGAGTTGAATCACTTCATCACATTATGTTTTCCAACAAAGAAAGCCGAAAACACAAAGAGTGAAAGACTGGTGGTTATGTTGCGAAGTAATCCTTCTGAACCTCCACCACTTTTCCATATTTCATGTAATTGTTTCACAGGGAAAAAAACCCTTCAGTCGAATGACTTACTTTTAACAACTGAGATGGACCAGTAAGGAAAGGAAAATGTCATAGCGTATGTAAAATTAAATATATCATCACCATGTGCCCTGTCGCATGGCGTTGGCGATTGTGGCCCTCCATACGAATCTATCCCTTGTCACTGCAAGTATATCTTCCATCCTCTCTGTCCTCAGCCACTCTGCAAGTCCGTCAAAATAGATGAAATATATAAAATGCGTAAAAAAACAACAACGTACTTTGAGTTTAAAACGGTATACCACCTCAAAACTTTTAGATAAATTTGAAACAGGCTTTTGAGAAAGACCAACCCGGCTCATTCAAAGCCCAAGTATTGTAGGCTACATGTATAAACGTGCCTTTCATTGGAAAAAAAAGTCGGAACTTCTGTGACCAACCGCCAGTCTGCTTCTAAGTTTGATGTGAACATTGGCAGTCGCCTTGGTTCAAATTTTCAATCATAAAAATACAACAAGGAAAATGGAGGAGACAGAGATGAGGGATGGCTGAGAGTGATGTGAAGCGGGATGAGAAAGGAAATTTACGGGCGAAAATGGTAATGTGAAGAGAAAGGGAAACACATACACACACACACACAAACACACACACACACACACTCACACACACACACACACACACACAAAGAAACCATTATGCACGATAAAGGATGACACAAAACGACAAGTAGAGGACAATCACAGCCGAGAGGAGGTGGAAGACAAAACTAGCGATGTGTTAAGTGGGACACAAAACTAGGTGCACATTCAGACTTATTAATTTTATCTCCGGCGAAACCATGAAAAAAAAAGATTACGTTTTCAGATGAAAATCTTCGTTTTCGTAACTCGGTTATCGCCATACCTGGAGTGCTTCCAATTCTTCACTGTGTTTGAAACACTGTGCATTTCAACCATAAACTGTACAGAAACTGATCAGCAATGGTCCTTGGGGCCCGCCACCATCTTTTCTATCGCCCCTCAATGTTAAAACAATTATGTACAAAAAGAAATAGTACTGTGCATGTCAGGATTAAAAAAACATGCTCATTGCGCTGTTCCTCTTCTTTTCATGTCGACTTTTCCTTCTTATGGTTACATATAATGAAATCCGACACACAAACAAAAATTGATCAATAAAACCATCAATGACAAAAAATTTTGAAAGTTAAATCAAAAGCCATTATTTTTGTGTTCTTGAACGTTTATCTAATCGTGAAGAGGGAAGGGGCATTTTACTCGCAATCAAAATCCTTAAAATTCGTACGATTTCACTGGAGTAAGTCATCTACACATAAATATATAACTGAAAAAGAAGAGAGAAAGTAAAAAGACAAGGGGAAAAACAGGCCAGTTCAAGCTGCCACTACAAGCCTCCCGATATGCTGATCTGTCTTTCACGAAGAAACTTCAGAAATGAAAACATAAAGAGATGAAAACGGAGTTCTTGGAGGTCTGATATTCTAGTCTTGTACTACATCCATCACAGAGACGAAAATAGAAAAATCTCGGAAAAACAAAAAAAGACACGTGGATGAATCACAAACAAACGAATGTTACAACAGAAGATGCTTTAGAAATAGAAACAAACCGATGCAGAAAAAGTTTCTTAGATGCTTGTAATATCCTGTGTCCTCTGCAAAAACAGATTGCAGATGGAAAAGGCAAGATCGAGTTTACAAAAAGAGGGGGAGGAAGCAAACAATGACAATATATGGACAACAAAACGTTATTTTAAAAAAGCAGGGGAGAGCGGGGAAGGTAAGGACAGAAGGACATGTTCGGAAGAAACAATGAAACGAGATAGACCAAAATAGCTGTTGTTGTTCCAACAAAGAGGAAATTTCATATGAATTCCCAGTCCTTATACAAAGACTACAAGAAAGAAAAGGTGTTACAGAAAAACAGCAATAACAAAGCCAGGAGATATGTACAGTTCTTTGTATCTAGCTGTTGCGGTATACCTCAACTGAGCATTCAGTTTGCTATTACATCATTTACACAGCTGTTTGGAGACAGACGCCGACGGTTCGCTGATACGACGCTGACGCAGTTTTTTAAAATTTTTTTTTAATAAAATGTCAACAACTCATTTATGACACATTATTACATAGCTGGCTGGAGACAGACACAGACAGCTCATTCATATGACACTGATATATCCACTGGAAGATGACAACGGCTTTTTTACACCACATCATTAAGGTAGCAGGTACAGTGGGGGAGATGAGAAATTTGACTTTTTGGAATTACTACTTCCTATATTTTTTTTAACACAGAAAAATCATTTCTACACTATATCCTCAAAGCATTTTGCTAAAAAACAAACAGATTTGCTTCAGGAATTTTTTTAGTAAGGCTGGGGTGACCCAAAAATCTCCTGAAAATCAACGTTTGTCAAAATTGACCTTTTTTTTGTCGTTTTGCGTTCCTAGTGCGTACAAATATTAACCAATCTGCATGAATTTTGGCACAAAGCTTTATCATACTAACAGCTAGCTTGTGTCATACCAGATTTTGGATAACTTGTATATTTTAGTAATAAAGCTTGTAAAAGTGTAAAAAATTTTAATGACATTTAACGCGAATTTTATACGCCCATAGAATGAAGACAAAACTGGATATCAAAAAGTTGGTATGACAAAAGCTTCATTTTGTAATATAGGTTATATTAAAAAAAACAAATCTTCAAAAAGAATTATAGTTTATACCCTGGGAATTAGTCTGTCAAAAACTATCACTATTTTTGGTATCGAAAATTTCACATTAATTTACATAATTAATTACAACACAAATTATATGAAACATTTTACCAAAATAATATTTTTTTCTATTAGAGACATGTATCCTGCAGATTTCTACCAAAAATCAGGTTTCTAGCTTATGTATATCCACTGTTACTAAAATAAACAAAAAATAGCTTCTCCGCCACTGTACCTGCTACCTTAAACAGCTGTCTGTAGATGTTCACGTCCTGATCATACCACATCATTCATACTGTTGTTTGGAGAATGGATCATTCATGCAATCAATAGATTTTTGGAGACGGTAACATTTCACACCTACTAATTTACAAAACCGTTTGGAGATTATCAACGCTTCTTACCATGTTATTTACACAACTGTTTGGAGACTGAAACAGCATTATTTACATTCCGGTGAATCATATCGCATCACTCAAATCGTTGTTTGGAGATGCTAAGATCGCATCACTCACACTGTTGTTTGATGACGCTTATATTGCATCTCTCACATAGCTGTCTGGAGATGCTAATATTGCATCAATGAAAGTTGTTTTAAAGATGCTAACGGTTTTGTTTGTATATGGCAATAATTTGTTAATACAGTTTCACTTTTGTTTTTTCACCGATATGATTTCGCAAAATCTCGGCTGCAGCTTGAAAAACAGAAAAGCCAGTTTCTGCAAGTACCTTTTCTGCTGACATTATAAATCTCGAGTGTCGCAGCATTTTCGTGGAGAATCGAATACCATATATAAAGGAGAAAAAACTGACATTTTACAGAATCTACGATCATTATAGGATCACGATCTTTCGGTTTTATCTCATATCCTTCCTAGGTATACTGCACAGTGTGTGCTGCTCATTCACGTGGAGATACTTTGGTGGATACTTTAGTTTCAGTTCTGCTCTGTTTTGTTGAGTTTAAAGCCCTACCACTCTCAGAGTATATGAGGACTAGCTATAAGAATGTCGCTCAAAAAAGCCTTAAAACATTTTGATTGCACTGTGAGACACCGATACTATTGTTGGGTTTTATATTTTTAGTTTCAATGGCGAGCCAAAACGGAAGCTGCCTTGGCAAATTGTTTCATTACGGAAGAACACAAACGACAGTGAGCCAACACTTGTGACCCTCAGCCGCTTAAAAGTTGCAGCATTTACCTTAGCTGCGGCGTTCTGTTCGATCAGTTCGCATTGGCCTCCTTCAGTCCCTAGAGACCATGGAGTTGCATCGATGGAGAGATGACGTTTCCAAAATAATCAGTCGCCTGTGTACAGTGGCCAGGACAGCGGACTACCGATTGGAAGATCGTGGGTTCGAATCCCTTCAAGCCTGTCAAAATCACTATGGGAGTTTTCGACCCCCCAACCAGCTCCTACCCAAAGCTGAGTGTGCTATGGGATCATTGTGAAGACTGGTATATCACAGCCGAGTCTTGTGCACTTCACGGATGCGTCATCGAGAGAGGCGTTCAAAATTCGTAACACCGCAGGGCATGCATCCTTCGAGCCTGGTCGACGGCAGGATACCTTACAATAGTAAGGTTGAGTACACCTTTGTCGCGTAATCTCGATACCTTACGATAGTAAGGTTGTGTACAGCCTTGTCTCGTAATTTCGATTTAGACTCGAACTATTAAACATCCCCATCATCGTCTTAGCATTGTAAAGACTGTCCGAGATTCTATGACCCCTAATGTAGCGTAGAAAAACGGACAGCATCAAACTGCTGCAGTACAACTTACATTTTCTAAGAGCAGAGGCTGCAAAATTCGCGTAATGCTGCGTCTAAAAAATGCGCTGTCAGCTTAAGAGAAAGAATATTTTGTTTTCTGTTCAAGAAGACTTAGAATTTTCTCTCCCAGTCTCCTGAACTTTGTCAGCAAGGCAGCAAACGACAGCAATAGAGAAAATGGCGGTCACCAACAGACATGCGCAAACAAGGAGACAGCAAGACCCTCAAATGAAGCGAGACAACGACCGGTCGAACTGTAGGAACATTCGAGCAGAAGGTTACTGAAAAATAAAAAAAATTCTACTAACAGAAAGGTCACCGAAGATACCCACACTGACACGATAGAATTTTTAAAACTAACCAGGGCAGACAGAAGACATTCAGAGACCGTCAAACCCGTGGACATGACGTCTTCGTGTACTTCTGGTGGTGAGTAATGGCGAAGACCTCCGACATACATCCGGACTGCGGCTGCTGGAATCCAAATAAGATAACAGTGAAAGCGTCCTTGCACGGCGACAATTTCACGCTCTTTGCCCGGCGGCTGGACCTCCAGTAGTACGGAACTTCGTCACAAGACTAGGATACCGCAAAAATACAGTCATCTGTAAAGGACGGACGTACCTGTAACGCTTCGCCAAAGGAAACGAGAATAGTAGTGGAATTCCCAGGTCGCTGGCGCTACCGCCAACACTATGTCTCTCATGTTTCTTCAGAAAGTCCGACTTCAGTCAAGCTCAGCAGGGTTTACTTTCCCCACCGATTCCGCCCAAGTACAGATGCAATGTATCAGCAACCATCCTTTTAGCAAACAGTGATATCTAAAAAGTGTGACAGAAGCATTTTGCTTTCGTTCGTTGCTTGAGGGTGTTGACCGATTACTATTCCCTAAGGCGTGTTATCACCTATGGCATTACAATATATTATAAAAGTGTGCTTTCTGTGTGTGATAGGTAACTTTTATCCATAAACGAGATCTGTCAAAAGGACGTCCGACAGATTACTGGAGAGGGCTTTTCTAGAGTGTTGAGACTCTGGTTAGTGGCTTTTCTGTCTCTCTATGATCTGATCAGAAGTTCATTAAGATTTTGCATTTGTCTTTATTGAATTAACAAAAAGATGCAGTTTGCTGTTAAACTGCATTTTGATTATCATTGCAAATGCATATCTTTTCGCTGGGGAAGGGTGAAGACACGTCCTTTTTTTTTTCCCGAAATGCAACGTGTAAGGAAATGCACGCGCGTACAGGATGACACTATGTAAGAATCGGACAGAGTTATCCAGCACACATTTCCAGTGAAGTAAAATTTGAAAATAGTATCGTTGATAAAGTAAAACATGAGTATGTTTGCGCGTGAGTGCATGCATACCTGAGTGCGTGCGTGCGTGCATGTACGTTCGTGTGGCGTGCATGCGTGTGCGTGCCTGTGCATGCGAACATCCATGTGTGCGTACTTATGTGCGTATGCGTTGAATGTGCGTTAGTGAATGCGTGTGTTTGACTGGGAGAGACCGGAAAGCGATGGATTCGTGGATAGGAGGGGTTGGAGGGTGGAAGTGGGGGGGGGGGGTGTGAGGAGAACAATCCAATTAAATAAAACACAAAAAAGTGATTCTAAAGCGTCTCTTAAAACTAACAAATGAGCAAGTTGTTAAAATCCAACGTTTGAACATGTTCCCTTAATTCTTGTAAGATGCACAGTTAATTTTAACCCACCTAACTTACCGACTTCAATTTTAAAATTTGAACGATATAATTTGTACAGATGAATAATTATTGATTAAAATCATGATCCCATTCACTCCGAAACAGTTCTAAGTTAACTTCATCGAGCATTCTATGCTCCTCTATCAGACTTAAAGGAGTCTCAATGGGTTAGGGAGGTCTGTTCCTCATTTTTATGAAAAGACAATTTCGTTCATTCGTTCAAACATCTTGTAATTTAACCTCTTCAGATTTTATCGTCTATCCTTGCCTTCATCAAAATTTACAGTAACTCATGATTACATTCACTCGCTGACGTTTGACCACCTCAAGTTTTCATTCTTTTATATCGCGTCTTTAAAAAGTCTAGTACGAGAAACATACCGCAAGACAACCACCTATCGGAGGAGGACCCTTTTGAGAAACATTAACACTACAGGTCAATTCACTTTTACACTATAAACATGCCCAATTATAGTGTGCTCGCTAATCTTTGCTCTGTGTCTCAACTGTTAACATATGAACAAACCGATAAACACTTTTGAATATCCATCAAAAAAGAGCGTTCAACTTTAAAACGATTTTTCGTTTCATTTTTCGGAGGTGTATAGTAAGTGTTTTCATTCAGTATGCATGTTAATGCAGACGTGTCATCAGTTTCAGTAGTATCTTCTAGCATACTGTTTGATTTGCCAAGAGACGTTTCTGTCAGTAACGTCCAAGTCATGGCGGTATTTAATCACACAGCACGAAAAAATTCACACGCTGAACAGAATATTTTTGTCGCCGTTAGAGGTACGGATTGCTATGTTTAAAACACTAATTTATAGAATGTAGATCAGGCAAAGCGCGTATGGAACGGCCTTTTGAACATATTCCGTGTCTCCATGAGCAATGTCATCTTCAGTTGACATGATAGTTCATCCACAAACGTTGGATGTTTTCAGAAATGCAACATAAAACTAATTTGAAAGTGTTGCACTTCGCATTAAAGGATGGAATCTGTTCAACCATTTAAATCCAAGATTTGAAGAGTCAAAGGTAGATTTTGTGGATGGAGAATGTGCAAGCGTCGGTGGCCGTGAGGTAGTGAACTCCCGGACATACAAACAGCTGGGTGGAGATCCATTTGGCCGCTTTCTCCAGTCTCACTCGGATGTCCACAGGAACGGTCACGTAACAGACTTCACGGTCAGACGCCTCAGAGCCCGACAGGCTGTCTGTCTGCTTTGTTTCATGCACCCGGGTGACTTTTCTTTCTCGATTCCCTGATAAGGACGTGTCAATTCTCACTCTCTCTGATTCAATATCGTCTTCAGATTGTTGAGGATTAGAGGATCCTGAGCGCAAAAAACGTCTATCACTAGACTGTTTTCTACCACATTTTGTGTCGCTAAACTTCTCTTCTTTTCTTCCCTTCGTGTACCGCTTTGACTTGCTGCCTCTTTTTATCTTTCTATTCTTGATGTACATTCGTCGTCTCGAGCCTGTCTCAGAGCCGCCGTTTTCACTAAGCTGTGCTGTTCCATCTGACGGTTTGGGTGCATCGTTTCTGGCCAAGTTTTCCTGCTTATCCTCCTCCTTGTCTGAATGCAATAACTGAACGATGTCCAGGTCTTTTAAGGTGCCAATGAATTCCATGTCCAAGACATCAAAAGTAGCAACAAGGGGCAGATATCTGAAGGCGCCATTGTTACTAGACTCCGTATGGTCGAGCCAGCAATTGCTGTCCGTCTCGTGCGTACACCATTCTGACGTGTCCTGAGAGCTGGAATGAAAGTTTACTTGGACCCAGTTCTGGTGCATTTCAGGCTGAAAAAATTCTAGTGCTGCTGGCAAATTGGAGTTACTGTGGCTGCATCCAAGACAATGTTTAGAAACACAACTATGGCAACTTTGCTGTAAAAATGGTTTGGGAAATCCAGGTGGTGATTGTAGAATTGGTGTGTGCGTATGGTAAAGAGAGCTGGAGAAAGGACAGGGTACATTATTATTCAAAGGTAACCCAAACGACATTGGAAGTAAGTGGCAACAATGCTGGCTGTTGTCAACAAGCTGTAGGTACTGTTTAACACACTCATCGGGTGGTAAATGAAGATCACCATCAGTTGCATGAGCTGAAGCGAGATTGTGAGGATAAGATGGCCTCCGTTCATGCAGACAACTCGGTTTTAGGTGCAAAGAGTGAATTTTCCTCTTAACATCCGCATGATGATCATCGTGTGTGTTGGCTGGTCCACTGTTTTGACAGACTTCCTGGTTGATTGTTGACGCCCAAGTGAATGCAGGTGAAGTCCGTTTTAGATTATGAGCAGAGGCACCAGCCGACAACGTTTCATGATCTGAGACAAATTCAGGCTGTCTACAATGACTGCGATTTGTGTGATGACAGAGGTCAGACTTTACTAAAAAGTTATAATCATTGTTGTCTAAACCACAGCCTTGCTCGGGATTGTTTTGAACAGAGTCTGAAATCTGAACTTGTTTCTGCATAAATTTCTTTTTGGAACAATGTACATGCTGGAAAAGACAATCTCTGACTTTACTTAAAGTACGTGTACGAATAGTCCTAATGGGACAGTGTTTCTTGCTAGGAGAATCTGAATTATGTTTTCTGCAAGAAGAATCAGAAGAAGAAAAATTATGCTTCTTATTAGAAGAATTTGGAAAAGGATGCCTTTTGTCAGCAGAATCTGAAAGATGTCTTTTGCGAGCAGAATCTAAAGGAGGATAACTTTTGCCAGTAGATTCTGAAGACGGATTACTTTTGTCAGCAGAATATGAAGGATAATGACTGCTGTCAGAACCTGAAGGATGAATTTTGTCAGCCTGACCTGAACAATACCTTTGGTCAACAGAATCAGAATCCATTCGTGTCGACTTACGCACGTGAGCCGAACAGACAGATTTTCGTGGGAAGGAATCAGGTGTGCCACACTGGGAATTAGGCCTAGATCCCGATGCTGTAGAAACCGAAAGGTTCTTTGGATAGAACCTGCCCATTTCCAGCACAACACGTACTACGGAATCAATGTCATATCCATTCGACTCTTGCTGCTGGTCGCAACGCTCCGAAGGCTCAGAGGTTCTCAAGCCGTCTTGATCAACCAAAGCAGGTGTATAACAATTTGCAACTGATGTTTCTATTCCATCATATGGAGCAGCATTTAAAAATCTTTCAAAAGCAGAAGATAAGTTCAGTTTAGAAGCATCGGCACATCCAAGTCCTACTAACCTTTTGGAGCTTTCAGATGTTGAACCCACTCTGTGGGAATTGTAAGCAGTCTTGTCAGAGAACATGCTCCTCTCTGGTTGATTCCATGTCGCACTCTGGTACAGATTTGGCATTTCAGCTCTGTGATCAATCCAAGGCTGCTCCTGCATGGGGCCGAGTTGCTGTCCCGACTCACAAGATGAAATTGACCAGCTGGAGGGTTTTTGTACTTGGTGACTATCACTCTGTTCTCCCTCCCAAAAGCGCTTTGTGTCTGCTAGATTATCCAGTGGATACTTGTCCGTTATATCATCCGCATCTGCACTCAAGAATTTGTCAAAAGCTTGAGAGAGTGATGGAACAGTGACCTTTATCTTTTCTTGTTTCAGAATGGAAAATGTATTGACATCTGGTTTTGTCTCCGTTTTGCAGGGCTTGTCAGCTGTATTGTCCCATTTGTATTCTGGGTCCGTTTTCCTTTCTGTAACATTGTTATAAGTGTCATTTACCTGTGCACCAGCAAGATGAGCGTTTGCAGTTCTATAAGAACTGCCCCAGAGATTATACAACTTTGGCAACTTGGTGTCAGGCGCACAACATTCACTTACTTTCGGTAGGGTGTTCACCTCGGACAGAGACATTTCAGGACAAGAATAAAAGGAAGAGTTATCGGTGGATGACAGGACAACTGAACGTGACCCCAAACTGGAATCGTAACTAGCGGATTCAGGTTGAAAATGAACAGCACTGGTCAGATTTGAATGACTGGGTCGCAGTACGTCTCCACTGTTCTCAGTTCCCCTGTTCATAATAAATGGTACTGACAAACTTGAGGGATTGCAGTTGGCAACAGCTCTTTCTGGCCTGATCTGTGTCTTTGAGAATGACTGAGGAGGAAAAGGGTAATGCTGTCCTGCATATGCACTATAACATGACTGTGTATGGTCATGCCCTGACAGGGAAGGCCGATGGCATGCAGTCAGATAAGGTTCTGTGTGTGACTGAGTATTCTGAAGAGCTGGGTGATACCCGTGTCTTTGGGCAGGAATTTCAGTCGAAAACCTGTTTCTCACAGGAAAATAGTTCTGGGGTGTAGCTCTTGCTCTGGCAATTCCTGTGGTGTTAGAACCAGTTGGTTCTTGCACCTTCTTACCGAAATAATTCTGACGTGCAAATCCCACATTCCTTGATGTTAGTCCAGAACCAACGGCACCAAACTGAAAGGGGTTAGCTGAAACAGATGGCTGACTGGAAGTCTGAGTAAAATTGGCGTAGTCTGCGGTTGTATATTTTTGATTAAAACAATGTTCAGTATTGGAGGAAATCTTGGCATGTTTTGGCCAGACAAATGGTCGATAGTATCCAAAGTCACGTCCATCCAAATTTAAGAATTTTGATGAGCTGTTACTTTTATCCGTTTCAAACTTTGTCTCACAATCCGAACCAGGTGCCCATATACTCGGCAGAAAGGAATTCTGCGAGCACTGAGTACTGGTCTCTGTACCAGTAGGCAATGCTTTTTGTCTGAAATCATGTGTAGGCATATACAGTCGAGAACTTGGTAACACATCATATTGTTGTCCAACGTTACTTCCATTCATCGCAGGTTGCGAGCTATGCTGAAGAGAAAGATCAGCGGACCGACCAGATATCATATCTGGATAAGTTTTAACGACTGGTCTGCCTGCGTGGTGGTGAATATTTCCAGGAACTGGTGCATGGTATGGTTGCTGATGAACTATTGCTGGATCAAAAAGTGTATTTGTTTGTGAACTTAATATATTATGGTTTTAGCATCTAAAGTTGGCTGTATATTCAATCTATGTACATGGTGTATAACTTCATTACATTGACCTAACCTCTCTCTGGAAAAGGGGTGACGTGTCTCCAACGTCTGACGAGAGTGAGATTTCCGGCTTGAGTCATTTGACAAACTTGCTATTTGTGTAGGACAATGTATGGGCAGAGCGTGGATAGGAACATTCGCATCTTTTGTGTCAGGTCTCAGGGCAGAGACAGGTCTTGTGTCGTTGGATGCGACTACTGTAGGATATCTCGATGCTGAAGAGAATGACAGGTTTGTTTTGCTTGCCTGGCTCAGTGGGTCTTTTTGCATCGATCTTTTCCCACGATTCTCTAACCACTTTCCTATTTCATGGCAATAATTTTCAATGTCAGTTTGGAAATTGTTGTTGGCTCTGTCCTGAGTACAATTAATATTTGGCCTCTCGGTGCTCGAAAATCTTTTTGCCATTTCCTGCAGACTAGACGAAATGTCAGTATTTGTACTTCCTTCGCTGGTTGGTTTGGCTAGCTCATCAGTTATTTTACCACACCTCTTTTGCCATTCATGTTTTAAACGCTTAAGTTCACTAAGCTTGTATGCGCTTCGAGGAGCCGGCAGTATCAGTCTTCTAGAGTTACTCAAGACCTGATTGTGTTCACTTTCAGCATTCGCCGAGTCTGAAGCCTGGAACACCTGAAATTCCTTGGACATATTCTGTTGTGTATGATCTTTTGTTGACGTTTCGTGGGATTTAAAGCCATTATTGATGGTATGCTCAGTATATGACACGTCAAGGGGTTTGGCACTTTGCCCAGCACATGGCACGTCAAGAGGTCTGGCAGTCTGCTCAGCACATGGCACGTCAAGAGGTCTGGCAGTCTGCTCAGCACATGGCACGTCAAGAGGTCTGGCAGTCTGCTCAGCATATGACACGTCAAGAGGTCTGGCAGTTTGCTCATCACATGGCACGTCAAGAGGTCTGGTAGTTTGCTCAGCACATGGCACGTCAAGAGGTCTGGCAGTTTGCTCAGCACATGACACGTCAAGAGGTCTGGCAGTTTGCTCAGCACATGACACATCAAGAGGTTTGGCACTTTGCCCAGCACATGGCACGTCAAAAGATTTGGCACTTTGCTCAGCACATGACACGTCAAAAGATTTGGCACTTTGCTCAGCACATGACACGACAAAAGATTTGGCAGTTTGCTTAGCATAGAACAAGTCAAGAGGTGTGACAATTTGCTCAACACATAACGCGTGAAGAGGTTTGGTAGTTTGCTCAGCACATGACACGTCTAGAGGTCTGGCAATTTGCTCAACACATAACGCGTGAAGAGGTTTGGCAGATTGCTCAGCACATGACACGTCTAGAGGTCTGGCAGTTTGCTCAGCACATAACGCGTGAAGAGGTTTGGCAATTTGCTCAGCACATGACACGTCTAGAGGTCTGGCAGTTTGCTCAACACATAACGCGTGAAGAGGTTTGGCAGTTTGCTCAGCACATGACACGTCTAGAGGTCTGGTAGTTTGCTCAGCAAATAACACGTCAAAAGATTTGCCAGTTTGCCTAGCATATAACAAATCACCGAAGCCAAACCTGGATTTCATATTTCTTTCTGTAAAAAAGTGATCGGGAAAAGGAGCAACGAGGATGTGCTCCCACCGTTTTTCTTCTACTTGTTTGGTCTGAGGCGGAAACAATTGTTTTGTGCTGTATTCAGAATTAGGTAGGCTGTCGGCAGCCAGACACTGGACGTCTGGCCCAAGACTAATGTCGCACTTATCGGGACTTATTACACTGTATGTAGAAAGCTTAGAAGTATCCTTCACATCGCCTTGGCCTGCATAAATATCGGAACTTGGTTTGGATAGATCTCCATAGATATCTAATTCTTTCAGATCCATCTGGCATGATCCCGGAGAACTGTCCCCAGACTGTAATGTTTGTAACAAGTTTCCAGGAGTCGACCTTTCAGAACTCGGTGTTGGTGTTAATACCAGATTGTCACAGATCTCTGTTTCTTTCAAATTCGTCTGGTATGATCCCGGAGAACTGGTTCCTGGCTGTAAAGTTTGTGAGAGGTTTCCAGGAGTCAACCTTTCTGTACCTTGTGTGCTGTCTACTGATGGAAACAAACATTCATCAGGAGGAAACTGAGAGTTATCTTCTTCATAATCTGTAGAGGTAGCTTCTGAATTTTTTGAACGGTCCATCACAGGTAATGCGTTTCCATACTGTTTTTTTTGTGATTCTGAATCCATGTCTGGTATTTGCGCATGTCTGTGTGGCCATAAAGTGTTCAGCATATCTAAGGGATGACAACTGTGTATTGGAGATAACAACGTCAAATTGTCCGATGAGGATGATTCGTACTCAGAGCTACTCATAACATGAACTTGTGACCACAGCATTTGATCTTGCTCTTCTATTTCTCTTTCGACGGAAGCCAGATGATTGTTCCGGTCTGGGTATTCTACTGCATCGTCTTTGTAGTAGTGGTTGGCGTCTTGAGCAGAATGTTGTGAAAGTGCGTCCAGGGGGCAGAAGTTATTTTGAACAATACTATCACAAACTGTCCAGTCGTGCATGCCACTTTCACAAACGTCTTGATGAAGTGCTGAAAGGAAACGTGTGTCTGTGCTTTGAACTGTGCCTCCAGGATTATATCCAGTTTTGATAACAGGCTCTGTCACATTAGAAAAACCACAAGAAGCAGTCCGTATCGTTTGCTCATTTTTGTTCATAAACTCAACGGCAGGGACTAATTCGCTCTGTAGACCTTCGTTCTCCTCTTCGTGCTGATCATCCAACTTTGTCTGCATTCTACTCGGTATTTCGCAATTAGTGACAGAAACAGAAGGAAATTTTATCCCATATTCCATCAAATCTTTGCAAAAAGACTGGTTGTCATTTCTTGCATCCAAAAGCTCATCTGCATTCTGAATGGTAAGTGGGCATGATGTGTGTTTGTAGTCAAGATCAACAACACTATCGCCGCAATTGGTTGTTTCAGTTTCTTCTCTATTCCTTTCTGGGCAGTTCTTTTCTGGATTATACAGACAGTCAGGAATTTGACTTTCTGCTGCTTTACCAACAACACGCTGATCAACATAGCAAGTTGCAATGGGAGAACAGTTTCGCAAAAGCCCAGGATAGTCTGAATTTTTCGTATTTGTGTGGTTGTGATCGGCAGAACAATCGTTACTGTTAATGCGAAGCATGTCTTTCAAAAGCTTTGAAACAGCAAGAGCCTCGCTAGTAACTGGCCATTCAGGATGTTTCAAAGAGTATGTAGACTTCTCAGTCTGACTGTCTGACTTAATGTCATTGCCAGATTTACTTACAGGAATACCCAAGTCTTCTGCGCTAGTAACTGACCATTCAGGATGCTTCAAGGAGTATGTAGACTTCTCAGTCTGACTGTCTGACTTTATGTCATTGCCAGATTTACTCACAGGAATACCCAAGTCTTCTGCGCTAGTAACTGGCCATTCAGGATGTTTCAAGGAGTATGTAGACTTCTCAGTCTGTCTGACTGACTTTATGTCATTGCCAGATTTACTTACAGGAATACCCAAGTCTTCTGCGCTAGTAACTGGCCATTCAGGATGTTTCAAGGAGTATGTAGACTTCTCAGTCTGTCTGACTGACTTTATGTCATTGCCAGATTTACTTACAGGAATACCCAAGTCTTCTGCGCTAGTAACTGGCCATTCAGGATGTTTCAAGGAGTATGTAGACTTCTCAGTCTGATTGTCTGACTTTATGTCATTGCCAGATTTACTCACAGGAATGCCCAAGTCTTCTGATGCTTTTTCTGATTCATAACAAAAAGCAGAACAATTTTCAGAAGCGCTTGCGCCGACTGAATCCTCGTCAGAAAACTGACCTGAAGTACTTCCACAGTTTTTCAGTCTTTCTGAGGTTGTGTGTGAACTTGTCAAATACCTCTGCCTGGGCGAATCATTTTCAAAAATATCCAGCTCAGTGGATGGTGAGGACTGATGTAAGCATGATGGGTATAGAGCTGAATTTTGCAGCTTTTTTGTTTGTTTTTTAATGCACCATTCCTCTTCTCTGAGGAGCTGTTGCTCCTCGAGTCTGTGGGTATATTTTCTTGTAAGGTAGTGACCAAAAGAACGACGTTTCTTCCTCAAAATTCTGTAACCTCCCCCGCCTTCTAAAATGTACAAATTCTTACCGATATCATACTTCTCTCTGAGAGACAAGTTTTCAGATCCCTGGTCCTTCCAGTTGCTGCACGAAGGAGTCGCTTGCTCACAGCCTACTTTATTATCATCAATTCTGAGATTTTCAAGATCAGTCAAATCTGTAAAGCTGTTCGAAACATTACAGTTAATGCTTTTGTATCGTTGTTTCCTCAGAGAAGACCCCAGGTAACAATTATCATTCATACCACATTCTTCTTGTTCACGATCTGCTAGCATGCTACACAGTCCAGTTTGCTGCTCAGATGATGGCAACAGATTTTTGGTGTGAAACAACTTTTGCAATGAAGAGTTGGCGGGTGGAACTACCTGCTTGGAGACGTTTCCATCAGACAGACTACTTCTGATAATATTTCCATTATCCACACTGTAGTAACATCCCAAATTTGCAGGAGCACGCTCTGTGTTAAAGATATGTGTCGACTCGGAGCCAACATCCTGCAGTCCAAACTTCTTACTGAAGCACTTTTCCTCATTACGTTCAATCTGTTCCTGTTTTCGGATGACCGAGTAACACTGGTGCAGGTCATCGTCAGGCCTGACAGACTGAGAAAAGACAGAGGGTGTGAAGCAGGTGGCAAAACCAAGTTTGTCCCCGTTCCTGAAGAAACACGTACCCGAATGCTGGCTGTAGTCCACCACAGGAATCTTGAGACGCTGCAACGAACGCTTGAAGAGCAGGATAGGGGATCCACTGCAGCCGAATGTGGACTGGGTGTGGTATATCCGATTCTGGCAGATTCTGAAACGGTCATTGATCAGATGCACAGTGGATTGTCCTGCTTGCGTTTGTCGAGCAGTGTGAAGACCCTTGCGGCGTTTCTTGAAGTAGTCAGTCTGCTTAGTCAGCGTTTCAGTGTCATAGAGAGCTGCTGGGCCGATAGAAAAACATTTCTCTGATCCTTGGGGGTGAGATAGAATGGCAACGTAATCACCGTTTTCCAGCGATGGTTTTGGATTTTGCCTGGAGTCGGCTTTACAGGTATATGCGTTGTCAACGGCATCGACAGCACCCACATCATTATAGTCCAAACAATATTCTGCAGTCTGCATCCCAGCAATACCAATGGATGAAACTCTGGATTGGTCCAAGTCGCCTTCATCATCAATGGATTTTGATGTGCCGAACTGATCGTCGTCATTCTCTGAGACTTCTTCATCATCCCCCAGCCATCCCCCATCACCGCTACTCCATGTGTCATATCCAGGGCTGTGTTTAGGGTTTGAGTCCTTGCTGCATCTGGACACGGACAGATTGTGTCCTTCTGTCTGCCTGTGCAAAGGATCGACAACAAAATCCTCACCATTGGTCATTCCACCGCTCCAAATTTCGTTGGTGAAGAAACTGGAGTCCCACAACACGGGCACATCGCGGAACACATACAGGTATTTCATCAAGCGTTTGGTGGTGAAGCAGGTGAAACTGGAATAGTCCTCCCACAAATTGTTGTAGAAGTGGTGGGCACTGGCTCTCAGTCGGATGGTACGTGTGTGTCTCTTGCCGGGTATCTGCAAGGAGAACTGCACGGTTGCGCTACTCGCTTCCTCCGCGTTGTAGATGACGTGAAGGTTTGTACGCACCTGCCAGCACATAGAAAACACGTGCATGTTCGTTCATTATTTGTTTCACCGTCCGTTCACGTCAGCACTTTTAGACAAGGTCTTTATATCAGAGGTTACTCCACAATCCAGAAATTATAGCGGAGTGAATAAGTAGAGACTCCAATTTTGTCAGGGCTAGCATTATGACGGCAGATCTCATTTCCACAGCTATTTATTTTCTCTAACCCTGCACTGGGTCAGATACCCATTCACAGCTGGACATCGTATCACAAAGTTCTTTCCTTAGCCAAAAGAAAACTTGTGCAGTCAGATTTATAAGCTTCATACCAATATAACATAAGCCAACATAACAAACTTCATGCCTCCAAAAATACGCAAGAATACATTAAAGAAAGAGATCAAAGGGGACTAGCTGATAAATCGGATTATTAATGTCATTTTTGTTTAAAGCTTAGCCGACTGTGGAGAGCCATATCAGGGCTATAACCATTTCAATACAATACTTCAGGAAAAAAGGAAAAGAAAATTAAGTAAACACATCAATGCATTTGTGCACATTATCTTAGGAGATGCCCCTGGCGTTGACCCTCCATCCAATTTATCGATGGACGGACAGATGGACATATACACACATGCATATTCGCTCTCTCTCCCTGTCTCTGTTTCTGTCTATCTGTCCGTCTCTGTCTCACACACACACACACACACACACACACACACACACACACACACACACACACACACACACACACACACACACAAACAAGCACACCCCCACCCCCACAAAGTGAAACGGGAAACACTGGGGAAAGGGGGGGGGGGGGGGCAGGGAGCTAACGGTAAAACAAAATCCGAAAGACCGGGATAGAAAGTGGGAGGAGGAAATAGCAAACGACCTCACCTTAACGACATCTCTGTCCACGTAGTAGGCAAAACCGGTGCCACCAAAATGCGGACAGGCGCTGAAAATGCTGGTGGGGCGCTCACTGCTCATGCGCGGTATGTAAATCATCACCACGCGCTGTGATACCTGACACAGGACGTCCAGACCTTCCTGACAGCGCCAGCCCTGGGGCAGATCCGAGATCTGGAATGGAATAAAAAGATGATGGTGAGCACTGTGGCCACCATTCTGATGTTAATGACTGCGGTGATCATCGCCACTGCTGTTGGTGGTGGCGTGTGTTGGCAGTCTCGTTTCTTGGTTGGTTGGTGGGTTGATGGCTTCCATGGTTGGTTGTTGGTTTGTTTGTTGTTTTTCTTCTACGTAATTTTCATTATTATTACAATTACTCTCATTATTATTATGATTATGATTAGTATTGCATTCTTATTCATTTCATTATCATATCATCATCATGATCATTATCACTATCATTATTACTATTACTACTATTATTATCATTGTTGTTGTTGTTGTTACTGTTGTTTTCGTTGTTGTTATCATAGTTAAGAATATTGCTTTAATGCTTGCAGTCTGTTGTGTGTGTGTGCGTGTGCGTGCGCGTATGTGTGGGTATTGTGTACAGTACATCTGGACCCCCGTCTGATCTTACAACTCCCAACGTTTTTATACAAAACGTTAGCTGAAACAACGTAAACGCTCAGCATAACTACTGTATAAGAAACAGAATTCGATTTTTGGTGTGTATTTTGTTTTTCGCTCCAGGATACGCTATGTGCACGTAACAACGCATTTGCATGATACACATTTGTTTATGCCGATGTATTTGAACGATTACATGATTGTCTTGCTATATTTAAAAATACAGAAATAAACCAATCATTAACAAACACAAAAGTAACAACAGGTAAGAACACATGTCATAATTATGTTTACCTCTAGGTCTCTGACAGGTTTAAAATCTCCGTGTATAGGCGGGGAGCTCGGGTCTGCGATGACTTCTGGAGGAATGTAGGTGACTGGAACACACAATATTAATTTTTACAATAAATGTTAACAGCTGATGATAATCCTCCAAAACCTACTGTTTTCTTGTACTGTATGCTACACAGTGCCTGGACTGATTTTGCATTTTCTTTTGCTCATACCTGACTTCTTGCTCTTGAATTTGTCCGTCTTTTCACACTGTTTCTTTATTCTGTAAGTTTGTTGTTCTTTTCTTAGACTGCAATGTGTTTTCCGGTGTCATGTGCAAAATGGTCTCGTAAATGAAAAGAAAGTTTAATTGAAAAATATATACATATATACATACATATGTATATACATATTTATACATACACACCTACACCCACCATCAAACACACACACAACACACACACACACACACAACACACAGATAGAAAGATAACAGACAGGCGGGCAGGCAGGCAGGCAGGACAGGCAGACAGATAATAATATATATATATATAATATATATATATCTAGAGAGAGAGAGGAAGAGAGAAGAGAGAGAAGAGAGGAGAGACAGATAGTATGAGTAGATGTCGCGCCAGCAGGCAGCAAAAGTGTGTGATATTTTACAGTGATTTTATCGTGGTTCTATTTGATTTTGTGCATTGAATTTTATATCAGTTTATTCCTCTTGGGTCCCGACAAATGGTGATGTAAATATTTTTTTAAATTTTGAATATTTTACCGGATAATCTGATTTTGGAGTTTCGTATGCCTACTTTTCGTCATTTTAATTCTGCCGCTCAGGTCGGACATTTAATCTGTGAACTGTGTTAACATTTTAGCCTACTGTGTTCGCCCAACGCTACAGCTCCCAAACCTTCGTTGTTCTCTGATTCAATTGTTGTGAACTGACCAACCCACACACCAACCTGCAAACATCATCCTCTCCTGACTGGCTCTCAATTATGGATCCGTCCTTTCTTAAACAAATTGGACTGACACTTTTTAAACACAGCAAGTGCTACCTCGGTGGAGACGTCTACCAGCGCATACGTACATTGGGGCTGTGTTGCAAGCCCCACACTGCGCGATCCTGTCGTGGTGGACGTCTCCACCGTCTTTGGCACAACCTGCCTCCTGCTGTGCCAGCCCGACGCCACTTTTCGTCTTCTGCTTCTTCGTCTCCTCCACTGCCCCTGCCCTCGACCTCGCTGCTGCAAACTTCGTCTCCTCCTCTGCCATCTTCACCTTCGCCTTCTATCCTGATAGTACCGCCTTCACCTTCTCTCCCGCTGGTGCCGCCTTCACCTTCTGTCCCGCCGGTGCCGCCTTCACCTTCTGTCCCGCCGGTGCCACCTTCGTCTTCTGTCCCGCCGGCGCTGCCCTCGTCTTCTGTCCCGCCGAAGCTGCCTTTGTCTTCTGTCCCGCCGGTGCCGCCTCCGTCTTCTGTCCTGCGGGTGCCGCCTTCGTCTTCTGTTCCGTCGTTGCTGCCTTCGTCTTCTGCCCCGCTGGTGTCGCCTTCGTCTTTTGTCCCGTCGGTGCCGCCTTCGTCGCCACCTCGGCCACCGCCATATGACTGTGATAAACTAAAACTATGCCTTTTTAACGCTCAGTCAACATGCAAGGATGGCAAAGCCGAAGTCATTGCTGACTTTATTGCAGATGAGCATGTTGACATTGCTTTTATCACAGAGACATGGCTTAATCCCCTTGGTCATGAACCTATACATGCTAGCCTCACTCCGAGTGGTTACAGGCTTGCTTCTTTCCATCGCTCATCCCGAGGTGGTGGTATCGCCATCCTCTACAACGACTCACTCCATTCCCGCCTATCTTTCTCGCAGTCTCTGCCTTTCTCCCATCCTTCTTTCGAGCACGTTGAAGTATCCTTCCAATCCACCCCTCACCCCATCACCTTCTCCTGTGTCTATCGACCTCCACCTAGCTCTGCCAACAAACTCACCACATCCACGTTTCTCTCTGACTTTGACCAACTGCTTGACCATACTGCCTCTTACCTGGAAATCTCATCATTCTAGGTGACATCAATGTCCACTATGACAACACTCACCGTTATGACACAAGACATATCATCAACTCTCTGTCCAATCACAATATGACTCAACACATTTCTGAACCAACCCATCAAAAAGGTCACATTCTTGACTGGATCATTTCTCGTGATCACCACAATTCAGCTACTGACAACTGCTTAGTTCTTTCTACCCGTCTAACTTCAGCCCTTCCATCTGACCACTCTGCAATTCTCTGTTCTCTTAACATTTCTCCTCCTTCCCGTACCACGCGCACAGTGACTCGACGCAATCTCAAATCTATCGACCTCTCCATATTTTCATCTGATGCCTCCCGTCTCCTTTCTGAAAAGTCACATAACCTTGTCGATGAATTCTATACTACTCTTCACCATCTTCTGGACACTCATGCTCCAGCCACAACCCGTCTTTTACCTGACCGCCCCCCTACCCCCTGGTTCACTCATGAGATTGCCTGTGCAAAACGTGCCCGCCGCAGAGCAGAGCGCCGCTGGCGCAAATCCAAACTCACTGTACACAGGCAACTTTTCCAAGCCTCTAAAACAAAAGTATCCACCGTCATTGCATCTGCAAAAACAAGCTATTTCCAAACCAAAATCCTGAATGCCTCTTCTTCAAAAGAACTCTTTACAACCATGAATCATCTCCTTGGCACACGAAAAGATTTACCTCTCCCAACAAAACATACAAATGAAGAACTCCCATCTGTATTCTCCAAGTATTTCACCACCAAAATACAAACTCTTCGTGACAGGCTTGACAGGACACCCTGTCAACCATGCCCACCTGACCCTTCCTTCTCTGGCACACCTCTTACTACTTTTACCCCAGTCTCACAAGAAGAAATTTTCAACACAATCAGATCCATGTCGTTCAAAACCTGCGAACTGGATCCTCTTCCAGGTTCTCTCTACTCCGTCTGTCTCCCTACTCTCCTTCCATTCATCACTGACATCATCAACACTTCTCTTCAAACTGGAACTGTCCCAGATTCTTTCAAGTCTGCTATTGTTCACCCTCTCCTCAAGAAATACAATTTAGACCCAAATGAACTGAAAAATTACCGGCCTATCTCTAATCTCTCTTTCTTGTCAAAACTCCTTGAAAAAGTCGTCCTCAACCAGCTGAACTCTCACCTGTCTGCCAACAATCTCCTCAATCCTTTCCAGTCAGCCTACCGCCAGTGCCATAGCACTGAAACTGCCCTACTACACATTCTCAACAATCTCCTCCTTGCAACTGATACTGGCAAAGTCTCTCTCCTCACACTCCTTGATCTGTCTGCTGCCTTTGATACCATTCATCATGGTATTCTCCTTTCTAGACTTCATCATCTTTTGGCATCTCTGACATTGCTCTCTCCTGGTTCACTTCATATCTATCAAACAGAAAACAAACTGTTCTCATCAATGGCACTTACTCTAACCTGCATACTTGACCTGTGGTGTTCCACAAGGATCTGTCCTTGGCCCTGTTCTTTTCACTCTTTACACCTCCCCCCTGTCCACCATCATCAACTCCCACTCTATAAAACACCACTTCTATGCTGATGACACCCAACTTCAAGACAGTGACTCACCTGATAATATACAGCGCCTGTTGACTCGCACCACTGAGTGTTACTCGGACATTAAGAACTGGATGACACACAATAAACTTCAGCTTAATGACGACAAGACAGAAGCTATCCTCATTGGCACCCGTCAGAAACTTTCTCAGCTGCTTCCTCTTTCTCTCCCATTATGTAACACATCAGTCCCAATTTCTGATTCAGCTAAAAACCTTGGTGTCTGCATTGACTCTACCCTCTTCATGAACAACTTTGTTTCTCAAACTGCCAGATCTTGCTACTATCATCTCCATCGTATAAGCCTGATCAGGAAGTATCTCTCTATCGAAACAACTGCAAAACTCGTTCTCTCCTTCATAATGTCTCGCATTGACTATTGCAATTCACTCCTGTCTGGTCTTCCTGCCTCACCATTCACATCCTACAGCGCATTCAAAACAATGCTGTACGCCTTGTACTCAAAAAGAAAAAAGCTGACCACATATCTCCTCTCCTGGCACAACTTCACTGGCTCCCTGTATCAAAGTGCATACAGTACAAACTAGACACCATGTGCTACAAAAGCCTCAGTAACGCAGCCCCCGATTACCTGTCAAGCCTACTTGAGATCTATGTTCCCTCACGTACCCTCCGCTCTGCCTCCGATCCTCTGACTTTTCGATTTCCACGCACTAAGCTCAATACCTATGGTCCACGAGCCTTCTCTGTTTCTGGTCCACTTTCCTGGAACAAACTTCCTCTCTCAGTCCGTCAGCAACCTACTTTTGTCTCCTTCAAGTCCGCTCTCACAACTCACCTTTTCTCCTCTGCATAAAATCCTAACCTCACTCAACCCCCCTCTGCAGCCTGTCTCCGCTCGGAGGGGAATCACATTGTCATAATATATAATTGTATATGATATGCTCTCTATAATTTTCCATTGCTTTTATTCTTGCTTTTATTCTTTCTCCCCATTTATAGCCATGCGTGTGTGTGTGTGTGTTGTGTGTGTGTGTGTGTGTGCGTGCGTGCGTGCGTGCGTGCGTGCGTGTGCGTACGTGCGTGCGTTCGTGCGTGTCTGTTTCAGCGCTTAGATTTGATTTTATCAAGATTTTGCGCTATATAAATATTGTAATTATTATTATTATTATAGATAAACAGATAGAAAGATGGATGGATAGATAGACAGATAGATAGATACTAAGATAGATAGATACTAAGATAGATACTAAGATAGATAGACAGACAGACAGACAGAAATTCAAAATGTTTCCATAACTTTTGTTGATGACGGTCAAATGTATTGAAAACAATTGTTTCAATCGAAATTTGTCACACCTTGCTACTAATGAACTCGACACAATAAAATAAACTGTAACCATTGTGCGATATATACGAACAGTCTCAATAAAATACTAATGATTCAACTCCATTTACAATCAGAAGACTGAACTCTTCATACTGGCCAGTCAAACAATGTCCAAAACCAATGACTATCTTCGGAGGCTCTGCTAAAGTTACTGACTTCACGCTTTTCATTATCTTGTATCATTATTGATAGCGACATCACAGATATCAATTGAGTCTGAACACCTTGCTTGCAAGGAGGAAGTTCGGGCATTGAAGTATCCTTATATTATTAACGATAAATCATTACACTTATTTGCATATTCCAGTAAGCAGTCCTCCAATAGTTGTACACCACTGCATATAATGTCTCTTCATGGTATGCAGAACTTTCGGGTGGCATATAACACCCTACAAGTAAACAGTCTGTCAATGTCTCCAACAGGGATTTGGAAACGAGCGGGACAACTGTGTTGTCAAAAACGACCTGTAGTCTTAATGTAAGTGCACAATTGTTTTCTCACGAGAAATGCAATACCACCTGACAGTGTGCCATACGCCCTATCGGACAACTCTGTCTGGACTGTCAAACACAGTGTGATGGGGACCACGATTTCTAGAACATATTTTATATGCTCTGTGATGTACCAAGGTTTCTGGAACGTATTTTGTATGCTGTGTGATGCGACTCAGATTTCTAGAACATGTTTTGTATGTTGTGTGATGTGACCAAGGTTTCTGGAACATGTTTTCTAAAAGTCTACCAGCAAAGCAGTTATATTTTGTGGTCAGGGATGGCATGTCTAACTCATCTTGAATACTGAGTAAACCTTCAACGTTAAATGAAAGGCAAGATAACAATGCACTGACTTTAGACCCGTTCGATACTTTGAGATTTAACATACTATTATTTACACAGAGGAAGACCCTGGATTAAAGGTTGGAGGGAAAACGATAAACAACATTCGATACGCAGATGACACCGTGCTAATTGCAGAAAATGAAAGGGACCTACAAAACCTTGTGAATATACTAGAAATAGAAAGCGAAGGTAAGGGGTTGGAACTAAACAGCAGGAAAACTGAAGTCATGGTGATCAGTAAAAATCATGAAATTCCCTCATGCAAAACAACAGCAAATGGCACAACCTTGACACAGGTTAATAAGTTCAAATACCTGGGAACGGTCATTTCATTAGACGGAAGATGCACATCAGAAATAGCCGGCAGAATCGACCAAGCCAAAACAGCATTCAAGAAGATGACAAGCATTCTTACCAACAAATGCCTATCAATTAACATCAGGAAGAGAGTCCTTGAATATTATATAGAACCAATACTGTTGTACGGATGTGAGGAGGCGTGGACAGTCTGCAAGCAAAGCCAGAACAAGATTGAGGTAGCCGAGATGTGGTTTCTAAGAAGAATGTTGAGAGTTCCATGGACAGCAAAGAAAACAAACGAGACAGTCTTAATGGAGGCAGACACAAGTAGATCACTCATAGGGAAGATTAGGAAAAGACAGGCAACATTTATAGGCCATTTTATGAGGAAGGGGGATTTGGAGCACCTGGTCACAACGGGAAAGCTGGAGGGAAAGAGCACCAGGTAGACCCAGGGAGAAAATGATGGACTTGCAGTGTGGCTGAGGACGAGGAGGGTGGAGGAGATGCTTGGGGCGGCAAGAGATAGATGGAGGTCCATGATTGCCAACGCCATCCGGCAAGGCACCTGATGATGATGATGTGCCCAATCTCCACTGTCATGATGGTAGTGTCCATAATCTTACTGTATTCACCATCTAAATGTGTAACCACTGTGAACATTAGGGAGACAGGATAATGGGACATAGCAGCCGATAGGATCTTCTTTTAAGTCGCCGTGCTACTTTCCATTCTTACTGAGGAAGCCCATACGGACTTCAAGTCGTCAAAGTTTACTATGGCAGCATGACTATCACTAGCAACAATAGCAGTAATTGTAGGAAATGATGGTTCAAAAATAAGTCCCAGGTCACCGTTTTGTCAGTCTTGCACCTAACTTTGATACGTATCGTATACACAGATGTAGATAGCTAGACCAACGGTGTCGAAATCGTGGCTGTAATATATTATCTACTTGAGCCCTTCTCCCACCCCTACCCCCGATATAAGTCCAGATTAACTTAAGTTCTGAGCTATCTATGCTGGATTAATATTTGTTCATAATGATTCAAAGTCTACCCAAAGTTGTTACGATACCCCCTTTAAGGTGTGTGGCTTGCCTTTTTTTTATTTTTTTATTTTTTTTTAATATCGTTGAATTACCTGGAAATGTTGAAAGTCAACATGCATTTCTCACTTTGGTACTTGAATATCAAATGTCCTTTTCGGATTGGGCAGAATCTTCTTCCATATTTCCCTCCCCCTAATATTCGTACAGTCTGTGAAAGAACGTCCCCATCCCTCTCCTTCTGCAACCCTCTCCCTCCTCCCTCACCCTCCCCATCCATTCAAGTCTCCAGATTCAGGCTATCTGCTGTTGATCTGAAAGAAATAAGTAAAAGAAATGTGGATTTCTTTTCGTGGTTCCCTTGCCAGCATAACCGAGAGACCTTGGGGATAAAAAACGAGTTCTGCCTCCAAACTGGATAAAAAACGAGTTCTGCCCCCAAACTGGCAAATCAAACAGACCGTGACAAAAAACAAAAAACACGATTGATTTTGGCGTTTTCGATGGCTGATGCATAAAGAATCCTGTTCATCATTATCTTAATCTTTTGTTGTTGTTGCTTAGCATGCGTGGCTACCGAGTCTGACATTGACAGATGATGAGCATGAGAGTCACAAACCTGAACCTCGTCTGTCTGTTCTGTCATTGTCGTGCTACCAATATCGTCATCATGCTGCATCACAAACCTATCTGATCTTTCATTCTCGTGGCTACTGATAGTAATCTGGATCACAAACACACAAATCCTTACCTGTTGGGTCTCTCATTCTGGCCAGGTATGAGCAAAGCAGGTGACAATTTCCGAAATCGACGGGAGATCACCGGTATCACTTCTCCGCACAAGAGCAGACGACAAATCGCCAGAACGTAGTCCGCAGCAAAATGTCAAAAGGCAACTCCTCTAAACAGTTTTCTTATCCGTTGTTTGTTTGAAAAAGCTTCGGCAATTTCAAATTTTGCGGTTGAAACGGGCAGAAAGGTCCAAAATAGAATAATGCACAAGGCGAGTGGAGCTGTTAGAAAGATCTATTTGGGGTCGACGTGAGCGTTTATTTGCTGTTGTGAGGCTGTCACCACTGTTCACCCACTTTTCGTGGCAAGCAGCACGTGCAAGTGACACGGAACTAGTTGGTGTAGGTGAAGAACGCCCGTCTTTTTATCTGTGTTCGGGTTCGAGTCTGGCTCGAGGGGAAACGTGTGTGTGACTTCTGATCCATCGACTGACCCAGCTGTGAATAGATAATTATAATGTGATCCGACTCTGTTCAGGGTTGGGGAAAGTAAAGCAGTTGAAGGAGAAGTCTCCTTCAAGAGATGGGCACCGCCCTCAAACTTAGTCAAAGTGTTGGGCCCAGAAAAAAAAGTAAAGGTTTTTCTATCACTTCACTGTGTGTGTTTGTATGTATATGTGTGCACGTGTGTGTGTGTGTGCATGCATGTGTGTGTTCCTTCATTGTTTGGTATTTGTTTTTATATTTAACATCATTTCACTATAAGTGACGTTAACTACAAGTGTGTGTGTGTGTGTGTGTGTGTGTGTGTGTGAACACATTATTTCCCATAAGAATCCAAAACAGGGCTGTATGTCACATATAGATAGCAATCAGTTGAACTAATTGTTAATGATTTCAGCAAAAGTATTATTTTCTCCCTGGGTGCTCTACCCCCCCCCCCCCCCTAGCTTTCCTGTTGTGACTTGGTGTTCAAATTTCTCTTGCCTCATAAAATATCCTGTCAATGTTTGCTTGTCTTCTTCTTACCTTCATTAATGTTCTTTTTGTGCTTGCATCTCTCAACATTGTCTCATTTCTTTGTTGTCCATGGAACTTGACATTCTTCTTGGAAATGACATGGCAGCTGCCTCAATCTTGAATTGACTTTGCGTGTTGATTGCGGGAGGTACAAACCAAAAATGATCCAATATTTGGATTGCATACTTTTTTTTTTATTTCAACTATTTGTTAACAAATTTAGTTTACTTTTCAGTCATATGTTTGATGCTTTTAGAGTCTGGAGTTTGTAATTTGTTTAAGGGACTCAAAAACACCTATGCGCTGACAAGCTCTTGAAATAGTAAGGGGAGTGGGACTCATGAAAGACTGACCCATAAGTATGATTACAGCATTAATATGGGCAGCAAAGAAGCTAACTGTTACATTGCAGGGTCGCATTTAACTCAAGACATGAAATTTTGAGTCCATAAGCTAGCAAAAGAGCCAGCTAACCAGCATCAAATTATGTGGCCTGGTATCATTAGAAATGAAAAACAACAACAACAGCAACAACAAAACCCCTAACTGTGGTCTGTTTGATGGTCGAACCTACAATCCTGCATTATCAGCATGACACTATCCGAGTGAGTGGGACCATTTTGCTTTTGGGAAGATCATTACTGAAACTTTCACTGAGGTTAGTTGATTTTCAACATTGATATTACCGGGTATACAAAATGCATAAAGAATAGGCCCCTACAAAAACAGACATTTTTTAGGGCTTGTTTATTTTTCCTTTAAAAAGATATTATTTCAACTAAACCACTGTGACTACTGTGAGGCCATGACTGTGGTGTGTGTGTGTGTATAAAAAGGAGTAAGCAAAGTAAGGAGTAAGCAGGCCTTGTGCTCTGGATCCGTTCTTTTCTATGCAGTCGGCCACAGAGAGTCAGCATTGATGGCATTATGTCTAAGGAACTCGTTTTAAATACAGGTGCGCCGCAGGGCTGCGTTCTCTCCCCGGTTTTATTTTCAATTTATACCAACGAAATGACGTGCAACACTAACATTCTTGCACTTGTGAAGTTTGCAGATGATATGGCCCTTATTGCTAGAATGAAAGATGAACATTCTCTTTCTCAGTATTTTGATTTTATCAGTAATCTTGCCCTCTGGTTCGATGAAAGTTTTCTAAAACTGAATATCAAAAAGACTAAAGAAATTTGTTTTGGGACAGACCGTGCGAGCGATCCCGCCCTGCTACGCCCCGTCCAAATTGATTCTGAAAACGTTGAAAAAGTTGACTCGTTTAAATATTTGGGCACAGTTTTAGACAGGGATTTGAAGTTCAGTGAACATGTTGATTTTATTTGTAAAAAGGCTAACCAGAGGATGTACCTCATTCGAAAACTGAAGAGTTTTGATGTTGATTCTGCTGTTTTACAACTTGTTTACAGATCTTTAGTGGAAAGCATTTTAGCCTTTAATATCGTGACCTGGTATGGGAATCTGCGTGTGAAAGAGAAGACCAGATTAAATGGCATTGTAAATTCAGCTAGTAAAGTGATAGGTAAAAAACAGAAATCCTTGCCAGATATCCACCGTCAGACAGTCAAGAAGAAGGCCCAAAGTATCTTGATTGATGACAAGCACCCACTGCGGAACTGCTTTCAGTTTCTGCGTTCGGGGCGTAGACTCCGTGTACCAGCTTGGAAAAGAAATCTTTACCGCTTTTCTTTTGTCCCGTCTGCTATCACCATCCTTAATGCAGACGTGTTGTAGGCCTATGATGCGGCCCTAGGGTCACTCAACTGCTCCCTCGTGTGAATGCGAGAATGGTTGGCTGCTGATGTACGATTTATATTTTAGGCATTTTATGTTAACGTAGGAGTGTGTGGGTGTGCGTGTGTGTGTGTGTGTGTGTGAATGTGTGTGTGTGTGTGTGTGTCAGAGTTTCCGCTAGCATCCAGAATCTACCAGTACCGGTTACCGGCAGCCAAAATTTGTATCGGTTCTAGGGCTAAAATTGCCGGTAGCCTACCATGAATAACCCATTCTCGTAACACGGCTGTTCCCGAGCAAGATTTTAGTTAGATCGAGAGCAGGAGCAGCAGAGGGGAGGGGAGGGATATAACGATAACCAGATGTGGACTGTCAAGTGGCAGCTTGGCCAGTTGAAAATTGCATCACGTCAGCTTTCAGCCTGCCTGGAGATAACATAAACAACGTGTGGGCCAGCAGCGTGTGAAAGGAAGGGAGAAAATTAATCTGGTTTCTACAGGCGGCTAGACCGCCGTCTAACTGTAGGCATCAGCGATGCTGCCTCGATACTATAGCGATAAATAGGGTAAGCAAATGGTTAGGGCCGAATTCTTGAGTCTATCGGTACTGGATACTGAAGCAGTGCATTTTTGCCGGTTCAAACCTACTGTTCACCGGTAAAAACCGGCATATGTCGGTCTAACGGAAGCTGTGTGTGTGTGTGTGTGTGTGTGTGTGTGTGTGTGTGTGAGTGTGTGTGTGTGTGTGTGTGTGGTACATGCGTGCACGCGTTGGATAGTTGGCCTGACTTTTAATTGTTATATGCATGTGGATTTTACTCGTTGCTGTGCTGCCAAAGAAAAATTTCCATGTTTGTTAACATATATGGACAATAAAGTTTTTCAATTCAATTCAATTCAAAGACTTTATGTTTGTGGGTAGATTTTCACCAAATGTAGGTTAAAGTCGATGTGCAAAATAGCCAAATTGGTTAGGACATCATGCTCATGATCAGTTGTTTTGAATTTGGTCCTGGCTTGGTATCTTTTCAGGGTAAACGGCGAAAATTTTGACAAACTATCAGGTCAACACATGTACATGTTCTAAGTGCTTTAACCTCCTGCGTGTGTACATATACGCTGCACACCAAATACTGTACGCCATGTCTGTGCCTATGGAAGCATAAAAACATCCAGCACACATGCAAAACAAACAAACAAACAAAAACAATCTGCAGATTGTGCACCAACGTCACATCTGCACAGCGCAGGCCAAACAATGTTTATGTGATATATGCGCTTGGGAGAACAAAATACAAATTGACATTGCTTGAAATAGGCGGGGGGAAAAGTCTGGGCCGGAAAAAAACAACAAAAAAACCAAAAAAACCTTGACACTGCTCGAAATGGGAGGAAAGAAGGTTCAAAGTATAGCCTGTTAATAAAGCAGACAAGAATGCAAGGCATGATCCAAATCAAATAAGATATCTCAATTTGGAGTACATGTATTACAAATTTGTCACATGTGACATTCGTTCAAAGTACTCAGCACTTAGATTTGATTTCTATCAAGATTTTGCACAATATAAATATTGTAATTATTCTTATTAAATACTCCGCATGGACTTTGAGAGTTACAAGCACATTCTCCAACTTGGAAATACTCCATGTACATTCTTTGGGGGACAGCAGTCAGCTTTGAAGTTACTGCTTTGGTGAGGTCTCAGACAGGAAAATGTTCTTTTAGCAAGTATATGTTTCAAGAATAAAGAGCCAGAAATCGCATGATGCAAGGTTAGTACTGTATGACGGATGGTGCAAAGCTTGGATTTTTTTCCTGGCTGCATTACGGCCCTTGATTTGTTGTGAGGCCCAACACTGTCATGGAGGAGGCTGATATTTGGTTGTAGTGACTGGCTGCTGGCCGCTATCTCTTGGACAATTGCAGGCATATCTTGTACCTGTTTTTGTAATATGACTCTGAGCTATTGCCCGTGGCAGGCTAAACATCAACCGCCACAAACACATAATCAATGGGGGGAAATATAAAAAGTATAATTTTACTCTTGAAATTCAGGCCAGCAAATCAGACGTCATTGGTTATTTGAACACACCTGGACTTCAATGCAAAGGATGACCCAAAACAGACAAATGGGGAACCTCCGTTGCTGCCCTACATGCTAGTGGTACATGCCCTACATGCTAGTGGTACATGTATAGTGGATAGGTAATTCTTTGTTCCTGCAATCATTGGCGATAGCAAATCATCTCCTGTAATGACACCAATTACTCGGATAGGTCCACTGCACACATTGGAACACACTATTTCTGTGATCAGCCAGCTTGTGGTTTACCTATTTTGTGGTGAGCTCTCAGTGGAATACTCTCTGCCATCCCACATGAAAGTGCAGAATACATATATAAAGCGAGAATCTTTAACAAGCTTAGCCACAGCAGCCACATTGTTCTTGTTTGAAGCAGTCTTGGGACAGCCATTTGATTTAAGGATTTGTGTGTTTATTCTGTATCTCCTTGCCAAAGTTGTGGGATATAAAGCAGCCTTAACATTCTTCAAAATTCTCAGGTATTTCAAGGCATTCTTACCACACTGTTGTCATGCAAGTACATAACATTTAAATTTGGTTGTGTTTACAAAGCTCTCAACTTTGTGAATGAAGAACAGATGCAGGTACATATTTTCTCAACTTCTCATTTTATGATGCAATTAAAAGTATGAAGCCATACTTGGGACAGAAAATGCTACAAACATGGTCTTTCAAGTGATATACATGTTGCCTTCTTAGCTTAATAAAACATTTGTTAAAACATTCTGGTTGGTATTAAGCCATGTCTCATATGTTTAACGATTATGACCCAGTTTGTAGAGATCACAGTTGCAGGCATCGGCAAACCAACAAAAAGATAGATTAGCTTTAATAGATGTGTATTGATATTAATAAAATTTGCATCAATCATGTAACTCATTGGGGAGGGCAGCTGCTGTTTCAGCATACTTTTCTATCGTTCACAATTTTGGTTCATGGCGAGCCCTTCAAGTGCCGTTCAATTCACAGCGAATATTTCCCAGCTGCTTATGTGTTCTACTTATGCGCTCAAGCAGGGCTGTCTCAGCTCTCTGTGTGTACATTGTTCGAGCTGTATGATCCACTGTGTTGCAGTACGCTGTTGTGCATATTTCATTCTCCATCTTCAAAACTTAAGATGACAGGCGGGCATAATGCTCATTGACAGAAAATGACAAGAGGAACTCAGAGAGGGAAAATATGAGTGCATAGAAGAGAGGGAGAAGAGAACGAGAGAATACACTGACAGGAGAGGAAGGATTAAGTAAAAAGGCTGACAAAAGAGAAAACACAGAAACAGAGAGGAAAGGACAATTCAGACAGAGTGATGATATGATAGACCTATATTCCTTGGGACAGAGAATGCAACAAACAGGTGAGCAACACAGAAAAGAGAGTTAAGAGGTGTTATTCAGGCTGAGCAAGTGATGATATCAATGTTATTCAGGCTGAGCAAGTGATGATATCAATCTGCATTTCCAAGGAGAAGAGTGGGGGAGGGGGGAGACAACAGATAAATAATCAAAGACTGCTGAAAACAATGGAATTTATTTCAAGCAAAAAAAAAAAGAACCAACTTTACAACAGTCACTGTTTTCCCATCAACTCAGCCAATCATACATATAACCAGCTAAAATATAGTATCTGTTTTCACGTACACACCAACACAGGCACACATATGAAACACCTGGGAGAAATAGTCATCCACATAATCTATGCATATAAAAAAAAAAATAATAAAACGAAGTTTCTTTCAGGAACAGATCATGAAGAAAACAGTATCACCATGAAATTGATTCATTATAGTTTAAATCAAAGGAAAAAGAAATTGTACAGATGGAAGAAAAGGGGGAGGGGAGAGAAAGATAGGGTGGGTGGAGGAGAGAAAAGAGGAACAGAAGACAGGCAATCCATCCAAGCAACAATGTGCTTCAAGGAAAAAAAAAATGTGGGGGGGTCCCGGGGCAGAGCCCCGGGTGGGGGTCTGGGGGCATTGCCCCCAGAAGCTGAAGCATTTTGGTCTAGGAAATGGAAATTTAACCCCCTCTGGTGAAAGACGAATCAAGTATTTTAATAAAAGAAAAATGGGCACAAGCATTGTTAACAATGAACAAAACATGCAACTTTTCCTCACTTTCTTTTGCCTCACCTGACAAACGAAAATTTTCGTTTGATGTCCTGAGCCTGTCGTTGTGCTGCTTTCCTTTCAGGTGATCAACCAGTACTCGTTTACCGCCGGACTTGTAACTGATTTCCAAGCGGCAAAGTTTGCAGTATGCTCTACTGGCGATCTTCAGTTTCTCAAAGAAACGAGCAAACTTACTGCCATCGTACACTTCCTGCAGCCAGTCCCATTTCCAGCGATTTTTGAGGCCTTCAATGGCTTCATCGATGTCAGCAATGGAAGCATTTAGTGGAACAAAGTCCATACGTATACTCATATTTCAATGCGTCAATGGAACACAAGAGAGTGACGCTTGTGAAAGAGGAAGCGCAAATCTCGTGGATAGTTGCAAATGTAAAACAGCGCATGTGCTTAGAGCTTGTTTTGAATAATTTCGGTGATCCCAGTCCCGGTTCTCCATACTTTCAATGAAAGTTTCATGGATTTCTCCCCCACCCTTTCGCGGATATCCGCAGACATTTGGATTGCCTGAGAAGAAAAACAATCCGTCTGACCAAAATCACACATGTCCCTTGAATTATTTCCACTGATTAATTCTTTCACTAATCAATAAAAGGACAAGGGACTAATGACAATTTATTTAGATTTTCAATTAGTAACAAATCAATGAACACAAACAAGTAACTTCAATACATATGGGCATGAACGTTTAAAATGGTTTTTTAAGTCTACAAAATTTACCATTTTCTGATTTGGTCTGAACTGGGTTATTAATCTTTAAATAATGCTGTAAATGAAAGAATATGGTTCAGTTTATACAGTCATAAACTCAGGATAGATCTCTTAAGTTTTACAATACATGTATAAAACCTGATACTTTCACTGTCAGATTTATTGTGCAGAACATGGTGGTGTCAGCTTAATGTTCTCATGTTCTTTCCTCCCCTCCCATTTCAAGACCTTGCTGGTACAAGCCTCAACATGCTTGCCAGATTTCTGCTGGCAGGTTTTGAAGAAAATGCTCACAACTGTAATACTTCATACTGAATTCTTCTCGCACTAATTCCAACTCGGCAATTCTTATTTCGGTACAACTTCCGATAACTGTCTTAAAAAAGATTTTCCTGGTGACTCTCAAGATGATAATAGTCTCTGGATAATCATGAATTATTGCACACATAAAATATAACCTGCATCTTTTTTTAACATTGAAGTTCCAATAACTACTACCCCATTCAATTAAAGAATAAAACCAAATGAACAATATCACATATCAGATCAGCTCTGCTGACACACTGAATTTTTTTCTGAAGAAGAAGACAGTTAAGACAAAAGACAAAAAGTTGCATTTTTCCTATTGGATGTAATCAGTTGCCAACTGGACATTGCAATATGACACTCATGAAGTCATTGTCCTTGTCAGAGCTAATAAATAAACATTTATCTTTTACACCAAATTACTGTAAAGCTAATGATTTCTGCATATTTTTTCACATGAAAAGACAGAATTTGATTTTTAACCCTCTGGGCCCGAATGCGACCTACAGGTCGCAACGCTTTGTGTGACCGTATTCCGAGTGCACGCTGTACGTCGCCACAGCACAGTGGGTCAAACAGCCGGGTCTTGCTCTATTTTTATATTATCCAATCAGAATAATTCCTTCCCAGTCGCTGCAGAACACTTCAATTTCCACATGGCAGCCTCCATTGTGATAGTTTGGTGTACGTTTTGTCAGTTTTCACAATGAAAAGATCAACTCCTCAACCTTCGACCTCTCGTGAGGCAAACAAGCGCCAGCGTTTTTTCACCACTGAGCAAGTGCTCGAAGCTTTGTACGATTCCGATTCCGATGTGGAGTATTGGAGATAACTTCAAGGTAGTCCTTTCTGTAATACTTTTACACTGTTTTTTGTGGTTGTTTGTCAGTAGTTTGTCTCTTATGCATGCATTACTACGATGGGGTAGACTTTCACTGCACTCTGCTCAGGAGCCCAGGAATAGTGTATTGTATGGCTCAGGGGGCTAGGGCTCAAAGGGTTAAGATTACTTCCCCCCCATGTGCACACGTATGTGTGCACAAACGCGCGTGCATGCGTGTACACGACATGGTGTGGAACAAGGAGATAGAGGACTGAAAGGAAAAAACAGTGATAAAAAGAGAAGGAAAACTACCAACAAAAACTTCACAAAGAACAGGGCAGAGCAGGTTTACACTTCACACAAGCGCACACACATTAAAAAGAAAGACGATCAAGCATGATTTATACTAGAAAAACTTAATGACAACCCTGATATAAACACAGCCAAAAAATATGCTTTAAAAAAAAATCAAAATGAGAAACAGATGTAATCAATACCTTTTCACATTTACAGTTGCACACACACATACACAGAGAAGACAAACATGCATATATATATATATATATAATATTCACAGGTATAACATATATGCAGTCATGAACTACTGGTCGATGTCAGCACTCATCACAAGTCCATCTGTACTAAAATGTACACCAAGTCACAACAACGATCAACTGCATTTCTCGATCCAAAAAAAAAAAAAAAAAAAAATTAAACGTTAAAATATTTGCAGGCATCAAAATACCACTCTCACACATTCAGACAACATCCGTATCATCAAATATTACACAAGAGTCTCTGCAGACCACGTTTTCATCAGTGTATGAACATCAACCAATTAAATACACAGACTCTGTTTCACACCTGCAATATGGTATTGTTTAAATACATTTTTGTACAATCACATCTTTTCTGTTAAAGACCTATTTTCAGTAGATGTCTAAAACAATACAAACATATTTGCTTACAGCTGGACAGCTGCTCAATACAAATAATATCCTCAACAAACATTCTGCAACTTCAATTAGGAGCTCTTCTGTACACAGTGCCTCTCCTGAGTAAGAGGCGGTAGGATAGGTGATGCAAAATTAAAACTATGATGACAGAGTACTGGGCAGTGCAATACTGACAAGATGTCCCTTTTAAAAACACTGACAAGACTTACATAATGATCAATATGGCTAGCAGTTAAAATGAGGAATTGTTGTTGTACATGAAGACCTCAGATATACATTGTACATGCATACACTGTGCCCTACTTTCAGCAACGGCAACACAGGATTTTGGTGAAAGAAGTCCTGATAATGTTATCTGGCACAGGCTACACTATACAATGAACACACACACACAGAAACTAAACAACATTCACATCAAAATCTCCAACCTGAAGATGAGTTTACACATTTACATCACCCTCCATACTGAAAATCCACTTGCAAAGCAGTTTCATTAAATAAATTGCCATTGGGGTAGCACAGAAAAACAAGCAACAAGGAAACAATTTTCAAACCTTACCACACTCCCATTCCTCAAACCAGCCAAGCCTGCTGGACTTCCTAAAGCCGCAGAAAGTGTTGTCAAACTAAAGATTTTTTGTGATTCAAGGTCACACAGACATGCTGTTTTTTTACTGGTTCATATCAGCCACTATCTTTTTAACAGCTCCAGCTCACTGTTACATGGCCACAGACTTTTCAACTGAAAAATGGCTCACTCTGTTATACAGTTATTGTCTTTCCCACTGGCTCAAGCTATTACATGTATAGGCAAGCAATACATTTAGCCATTCTTTACTAAATGGATGAACTCAGCAGCATGAAAGCTCCAATCTAAATCAATGGCAAAAAAAAATATATATATAAGCACTTTTTTGGGGGGGGGGAGGAGGGGGAAACCATGTTTTATATACTCTTTTCTGATTGGCTAGTTCAACATCAAGAACCAATCTCAACCAATGGAATTAAAAATCCCTAGACATGATTTTACCCATACTTTTCTGATTGGATCAACTTGACTTGAAGTTCCAGTGCAAACCAATCAAAAAAGACCCTGATTTTACCAAGCTCTTTGCTATATTTTTAAAACCAATGACTGGCATTGTACTTAAGATTACATTTTAGTCACAAAAACAAGTACACAAGCAACCACACCAGCAGTACAGTAGTCAGCAGAAAAACAAAAACAAAAAAAATCTCAAGAACAAACTGGGGCCAAACTGAACATCATGTATGATAATCACAGCAGGAATGCTTTTCTTTTTTATTAACAATACTGCTGTCACAACTAATCCTGACAGAATTCTAGTAGCTAGTTGCCTGCTACTAGTCATGACAATACCGTAAACCCAAATCAATTACATCTGTCTGCCACCTAAAAAATCTTCCACTTAGCCCAGTTTTCATGTCGGACCTATTTCAAGCCTTTTGAATCTAACATTCAAACAAGATTTCTCAAACCTCCTTTTTTTTAAAATGTGCTTTCTGTCAAGCCTGTCTTTCAATGGAGTATCAGAATATTTGGACCAAACTTTTTATTACCTTCAAAACAAAATCTTGTAATCAAGTAATTTTTATCTCCTTCACATAATAAATTATACTGAAGAACCAAGTAATGTTTGTGCTACAGTAAAGTTTCAAGTCATATCCATGGAGTAAGTTCATATTCAGCCAAAGATATGTGCTCATCTTGTTTTTAATAAAAAAAAAAAAGAAAGCACTAAGGAATGAAGACTGATTTTGCAGAAATCAACAAATTCAAGGACTAGTCCCCCCCTGAATATAAACTGTGACAGTACAGATGCGAAGCACATTAAGCTACTTTTCTTGATGCACCAACTAGTTATCTTATTTTGAACTATTCTGTTTTCTACTAATGGGGCAAACTGACAAGTTCTCATGTTCCTCAGGAGACAGACCTGTGCTGTGGGGATTTCTCACATCAAGACACTGACACAAAATGCCATCTGCACTAGCAGATGAATGAACTGAAAAATCGATTAATGGTCACTAATGGCACTAAAGGCCTTATCATAATGTGCACTTCTGTTAAGTGTTATAAAGCACACTGAATCAACACTCACTTTAGATAAAGTTGAAGTTTGAAATGACACATAATACTAAAATAAATCAAAACTCACAGCACACAACTTAGATTTCAAAACCAGTCTACAACATCATAACAACATTCCCTCACGTTCAATTAGTCAGATTAAAACAACAACAATAAAACGAAGACAATAATTCCACACATACATTTCTAAGAAATTATTTTGGAGGCAGCAAAATAACACACAGTTCCTCTCCACCCTCATCTTCCTATTTAATTCTTTGTTTCGAATTCCACCGAGATTTGAACTTGGATCAGACCAGATCGCTTTTTACTACAATATGAAGTGGTTTTCAACTTAAAATAGAAACTGTGGGTACAGAAATACTGAAAGGACTGGTTCCTCATAAAACAATTTTTTAATCATGCCTTCCATTTTTAATTAAAGGGCAATCAGTATTTTTCTATCCACAGGATCATCATATTTATCCTGTTATCCTTTTTTTAATAAAAGGGCAATCAGTATTTTTCTATCCACAGGATCATCATACTTTTCCTGTTATCTTTTTTTAATTAAAGGGCAATCCGTTTTTTTATCCACAGGATCATCATACTTATCCTGTTATCTTTTTTTTAATTAAAGGGCAATCAGTATTTTTCTATCCACAGGATCATCATACTTTTCCTGTTATCTTTTTTTAATTAAAGGGCAATCAGTTTTTTTTATCCACAGGATCATCATACTTTTCCTGTTATCTTTTTTTAATTAAAGGGCAATCCGTTTTTTTCCACAGGATCATCATACTTTTCCTGTTATCTTTTTTAATTAAAGGGCAATCGTTTTTTTTCCACAGGATCATCATACTTTTCCTGTTATCTTTTTTTAATTAAAGGGTAATCAGGTTTTTCCTATCTACAGGATCATCATACTTTTCCTGTTATATACATTTGGGGGCAAACACTGAACTGCTTATCTTCTTTTAGTGTGTACATTTTATCTCTCACTGTTCTTTGTTATTTGTGGTGGTGGTAGTGGTATTGGTGTCGATGTGCTCTTTTGCATCATCTTTCTCTCTGAACTGTTTTCCTTTCTTTCTTCTGGTTTCTTCTCATTTTAAATTTTTCTTTTTTTTTCCACATTTCATTTAATTCATCTACTGTGCACGTTGTCTTTTTTTTCTTTTTCTTTTTAATGTTCCACACGCAAACTGAGTGCATATACACATGCATGCAGACTCGCAAGTATGCGTTTGTGTGCGTTGTGTCTTGATGATTACACTTCAGTAACAGAAAGTATGCTGTACTTAAGTACTGTTGCTCTTTCTTCTATCATCATGTTCCTTTACTGATACTTTTTACTGTCAATAGCAAGCAGGACTCTGCAGTTTCTGAGACAGGATGCTCTGCAACACATTACTGTCGCTACATGGTATCATTCTGTATAGGAACAGCTCTCGCTAATAATCACTGCCGATCAACACTTTTGAGGCATGGCAGAGTAGTAATGATAGTAATAATAATAAAAAAAATGCCATTAGAAACTATTATCCTCCCCTCCTCATCCTTAACCCTTTGGCACCTTACAGCTATTGGATAACAACTTGTAAGAGAGGGAGGAGCATATTTTGCTGTGTGATAATAGTATCTAGTATTGGGAAAGAGAGAAGAGTGAACCTTGCTGTGTGATTAGGTATTAGTATTGGGAAAGAGAGAGGAGTGTACTTTGCTCTGTGATAACAGTATCTAGTATTGGGAAAGAGAGAAGAGTGAACCTTGCTGTGTGATTAGGTATTAGTATTGGGAAAGAGAGAGGAGTGTACTTTGCTCTGTGATAACAGTATCTAGGATTGGGAAAGAGAGAAGAGTGAACCTTGCTGTGTGATTAGGTATAGTATTGGGAAAGAGAGAGGAGTGTACTTTGCTCTGTGATAATAGTATCTATTATTGGGAAAGTGAGGAGCGTACTTTGCTGTGTGATAACAGTATCTACTATTGGGAAAGAGAGAGGAGTGTACTTTGCTCTGTGATAACAGTATCTACTATTGGGAAAGAGATAGGAGTGTACTTTGCTCTGTGATAACAGTATCTACTATTGGGAAAGAGAGAGGAGTGTACTTTGCTCTGTGATAACAGTATCTGCTATTGGGAAAGAGAGAGGAGCGTACTTTGCTGTGTGATAATAGTATCTAGTATTGGGAAAGAGATAGGAGTGTTTACTCTGTGATAACAGTATCTAGTATTGGGAAAGAGAGAGGAGTGTACTTTGCTGTGTGATAACAGTATCTAGTATTGAGAAAAATGTGAAAAATGACACGAGAGTGGATGCCAAATCTCCTATCTAAACGTCACTCGAAAACTGTACAATCTCCCCTTCACCTGAAACCCCAAAGCCTTCCACACATGATGTCACCCTGGCGGTAAGAAAGCTGCAGTATTGCAAGACTACTATGGCTTTGTACATTTGGAGGTGTGTTCCTTTCGTGTACACAAAAATCTGGACAGACCATCCAAAGGCAGAGTCTACGAGTTGCTGCTTCTTCCAAAGACTGATGGTGATTACTTTTCTAAGATACAGTAGCGTTATCTAACACTTTCGTTCACTAACCGTATCTCCAGCTACAGGAAACTGGAGGTTATAGAGAGGGATGAGGGAGTGAAAGGATTCAAATTTACTCCATAATACAGTCTTTACAATACTTTACAATGAGTGTGCTTTTAAAACACTCTATTATGTACAGTTATTAAAACAAAAGTCCACCTCACTTTTTAGCTGCCATTTTATTTTACCAAGTCTGAAGGAACACTTGATACAGAAAAACAATGAAGTTAAGACATAATTATCTTACATAAGTTTCTTACGAGAAACTGGGTGTAGGGAAGAATCTCATCCATTGATTCATTCATCCATCCATCAAGTGTAATATTCTAACTCCAGTGAGTGACAGAACCGTATCACTATTAGGGTGCACACTCAACCACAACTGCGTTTTAATTCTGATCATCAGATATTATCAGGTTCTTTGCTTGAGCATATAATAAAGATTTGCACCAAACGTTTAACTTTCCACAAGACTTAAAACATACGTACACACACAGTTTTGACCATACATCAGTTATGAATTTCTTATCATCGGCATAGACAAAAAAATTGACCATATTCCAGTTTTGATCAAACAATGATTCGGTAATGAACATTACAGTGATTACCGACGGTGAAAATACAAGAAACAATTCAAAATTGTCTCATGCCCTGCAAAAAGACAACGGATATAATTATTTTTAAGATATTTATCTGCAAATAGATAACCATGATAATTATTTTCAACATTCTTATTCCATCACTTCTTCCTGTCTTTGTCACAATGATCAGACAGCAAGTCCTAAAACTAAAGTCTACACACTGAAATTTCACAACCAAATTGTAGGCATATTGATGTTTTTTTACCCAAGTGTGATCTCCTCCCCTTCGTCACTTTTTCAAAAACAATGTTATTTTCAATTACCAGTGAAATCCAAGAGAGACGCAGATCAGCTAGAAATTGGTCTGTTCTGGATTAAATAAAAACACATACACACAACATTAGGAAACTCCAGTATTTCCTGATACAACAATTTGATAAAAATGAAGTTAGGTATTACACACACATACACACACACAAGCGTGCACGCCTATGCATGTACTCTCACACATACACACACCTAAAACAAAAACAAGGGAGTGGGGTGGAGGGAGGAATAAGAGTAGAAAGCAGATAGAAAAGCAAAAGGTTGGGTCCATACAGAAATGCTTCTAATTTCCATAAACTTGCGTACCTGTTTTGTGATAACACCTCTTTCAAAAACTCACAAGTATTTTCATACAATCATGCAGCACTACAATGCCAAGAGGTATGCTTCATGAGGTGGAGTCGTCAGTATGGGAATGAAATGGACTGAGGGAGCGGGGGGAGGGTTACTAGCAGTTTTCACTTGCCACTACACCTTCAACAATTCTATGAGGTGCTGGCTGATGCAGAGTCATACGACAATAACTTTTTATCTGTTGTACTCATAGTTGCTCTCGCTCCTTTCTCTCTCTCTCTCAGAATGACACATTAGATACATACCCATTCTTTCTCATACACTCACACACAAGTGACACATCACATACATATCAAATGCATGCTTAAACACACACACACATACACACACACACATGCACGCACACATACACACACACACCAGTAAAAGCAGTAGCACCAAAATCACAGGATGACCTAATTGCCACAAGCGAGGTCAGTTGAGCGTGCCTCGGCACTGCGGTGTGCCACACAAGCAGGGGATTTTCTGGTCTTCGATGGGGAACTTGTAATCATAAGTGATCTCCTCATTAACATCAATGTCCCGTTTGGAATAGATGACAATCTTCTTTTGAGACTCCATGGTGATGATTTTGGCATAACAGTTTGGCTGCACACAGCAAAAACAGCAAATGATTATAACATCCATAAAGACAAGTATCATCAGAGCCCAAGACTGACAGATGAACAGTGTGCCCATATCATTTATGCATAAAAATGTACAATGATGGCAATCTGCCAAACTCATTGAGCCAAACTGTAGTGTACATGTGACAATAAGGGATAGGCTCATGAATAAGAATATAAACAAATAAAAATGAAATAAACAAATAAATAATAATAAAAAACAAATGAAATAAACAGTAAATAAGACTGAATAAAAATTTGAATAAAAAAAATAAATACATAAGACTTTTAATTAATCAAAAAAATAAAACTATGCTTAGGGAAATGAAAAACCCAGTTGTTGGGGATAGTACATATCCTTGACTCAAAATGTGATGAAAAAAGGAAACAACAACAACAAAATCTCCACTTTAAATTGACTTTCCAGTTGCTTATGTTTGAACCTTTGCCTTGCTTTGGCAGGAAGCTCAGCACAAAGAATTTCCTAATGCCATTAGGATGAAAACATTACCAAATGCAGCACAAACAACCAATTCACTTGTTGTTTAAAACCCATCCATCTGCAAGAGCTATATCAGGGCTATGACCATTTCAAAATGTATGCAACACATGGTTTTGAAAGGAGGGGGGGGGGGGGGGGGAAGAGAAAATGAAGTACACATATCAATGCATTCCGCCATTCGTGTACATAATCTAAGGATATCTCCCTGGTGCTGACCACTCCATCCAATTTGTCACCAAAGGATTAAAAAAAACCAACTGAATACAAATGTAGATATAAGTGAGGACACTAGCACACATATAAAAAAAATGGTGCAGACTACCTAAAATTGCTTCTGCACATCACATTTCATTTAGAACCAAAAAATGTGGCCAATACATGTAACCAATTATCAATCCTCAGAGAAAGTACATAATGGTTTATAGAAGACATAGAGGTAAATGGACCATCAAGGCAGAAAATGATAGGAAGAGACGACAGAAAGCAAAGGAGCAAGGCACAAAGTGACAGAAAAGACAAAATTTCTAGCACAGTATTTCCAGAAGGTGGGGACAAAGTTCATACTGAAAGAGCCCCTGATATCCCTGCAAGGGACAGCACCAACAACAGCAACATGGAAGGCAAGCATATTAAGTTAAGGAACACCCAGCACACAATACAGATAAAAACAAGCTGACTCACATTACAACTATGGTTGATGAAGCGTGCCAGGTTGCCGTTCATGGTGGCGTCTATGATGGTCTCGTGGTCCACGCGGAACAAGTAACTGGACCCGATGCCCGACTGTTCATACTGCTTTTCTCGCAAGTCAGCCACAGACTGCCGCACCACAGAGCCCACGTATTCTATAACCATCTCATCTGCCAGGATTGGTTCCAACGCAAACAGGCCCCAATCGTGAATGCCGCTCTTGGCGAACCTCAACAGCTTCTTTCGAGTCTGGAAAAACAAAAATTTAATAATAAGTAGTCAGATAAACTATCAAAAATTAAATACATAAAACTAGTGAGGTAGACAACACAAACATTTTCTTGTCCTTTGATAGTTGACGAGTATATTCACATCTGTTCATGCTTTTACTCCAGACTGTGCATCTGCGATTTAGGCATGGGCAGGCATCGCTCTACTAATGCTGGTCCTATTAACAATAACAAAAACATTGGTCGAAAAATTATCTGAAGTCTACAAACATATCCCTTCAAGAATGTATGTTCTTTCACGCAAACTTGAGCTCTGATTGATACTAGTTTGCATTCGTGCACGTCCAGTTTTTTGTCCAAGAGTGCAAATATTGTCTGAATCGAAAGGCTTCAAACACAAATCAACAAAACAGAATAACAAAAAGACACAAAAAACAAAACAATAAAACCAACGCAACATTACAAAGTTGTGTCTGGTGGCTGAAAGTGCACGAGAAAACAGGACTAGTCCATGCTGCTCTATTAATTCTCTCTTTATCCTTGAATCGGCACATGCATGTCCAACATAAAATAGTAAAAGACAGAAAATAATGACACAAGACATAGGAAACAATGACAAATAAAAACGACCTCAGGTCCTGAAGATTACAAGACAGAGAAAAAGAATACATGATACAGAGAAAAACTGGACCCAAAGCAGAAAGTGATGACAAAATAAAATATTTCACAAAAAAAGAATGACCAGTATTCATTCTTACATTTCTAATAATGGAGTTATTAAGTATACCCATGTGCCAACTCCTGATCACTGATGATTTGTCTGCACTGACAAGTAAATAGATCAGTACCTGTAGCATTACCTTTTACCTTTTAAAAAGAATGATCTCCTGAGTGTTATTTTCAATGACCCATGAAAAAATTAAATGTGGTGACCCCTTCTGTCCACTCTTTATGTTTCTGTTATAAGACAGTAAATCGAAAAAAAAAAAAATGTTTTTCATGTTGGGTTCTTTCTGCAGTGTAACTATTTAAGTACTAAATGTTCATTTTTCATGGCCTGCACTAAATCAAATGTAATATTCCATACAATGCCCCAGTCACGGAAAGAATTTACACTGAATGTACACAGATCAATGCCTATATCACTACCTCTCCACAGAATGATTCCCTGAATTTAACTTGTAATAAACTACTAAAATACATAGAACAAAACAATCTGTTGCCTAAATTTTACTTGCTTTGTAAATAAACTATGAAAATCCACGGAACAAAACAATCTGTGGTTTTGACAGTTAGATGAGTGTGGTCATTTCATGGTGCACCCCACTCACCTTCAACTTGTTGAATTTAAACAGGTCACCCATGTCCAGGTACTCAGAGAATGTAGACTGGAGGCGGCGTGTTTCACTACGCACCTCTCGGGAAGTCTGGGACTTCTTCTTGCTGTCTTCCAACTGTACAGGACACAATGGACACTCTCATACATTATGTGAACACACAGAACATATGTTTATATCAACATTTTTGAAGAGACTGAAACGGAGTTATGAAGTGCAGTACACAGAAGCTCAACAATGAGGATAACATCAAGAGCAGACAAGCGGATGTACATGGACAACATTTCAAGTAGGACTGAAGACGCCAGCCAGTACAATCAAGATAAGTCTGTAGCAAGTACCTCAGCGCCACCAATGCACCGACCACAGACAAGCAAGGAAGACTTCTTACATTTTATTTCAAGTTCATGTTACTTACTGCCAAGCCGACTACTAGAGCCTTCTACACCAACAACAGAGGAGGCATGGGGGGAAAAAACTGTCATCAAGTATTCTGATGATTCTTATATCACAGTTTTCACAAACACAAGATCCCATTTATTTCAGAGAAGTAAAAACAAAACAGTTCTGTACCTTGTGCAAAGAGAACTATCGGAATCTAAATGTAGTGAAAACATAATGCTTACAGGTTATAGAAAAAATTCCTCTCCTTATGCCAAATGTTGCTATAGAGGGTGCGACTCAATAAATAGTGACTCACAATATTTAGAAATGCTGTAGTGATAATAATCTGTTTTTGACTCATTAGATAGTAAATGACTCACAATACTTAGAAATGCTGTAGTGATAATAATTATGTGGGTTTTTTTGTTTGTTTGTTGTTGTTTTTTGACAAACTTGTAGATTACGTACACAAGAAGTGCCAATACAGAATTTTTTGTTTGCAAAGGTTGAGACTGGCTTTGCTTCACACATCTTCCAATTCATTCCTGCTGCTATACTGAGACTGTGCTCACTGAAGTAAGTGTGTATGTGTGTGTGTGATGCATCCATATTTACTTGCATTTCATGCTTAGATCTTGATTTCACTTAAGTATACCATCTGTTCACATCTACACAGTATGGTGACTGGTTTAGAAACATACATACATATATACATACATACATACATACATACATAAATACATACATAAATACATACATACATAGATCTACTAGTTAAAAAAAACAAACTTTTTCCCCAGTAAAATTTTTTAACCTTTTCACAACACTGCCTCACTACAGTTACTATGTCCTGTGTACACTGGGGCCAGGAAGCAGAAATGCCCTGAGGACACCCTATTTTGGTCATTTTTATTTAATTTTCTTGAATAGGCTGTAAAGCTAGCTTATTGATGTTACAACACCTTTTGCAGATCATTCTTTTATCTCCAACGATTCTATTGGCACACTTTATATGTGCATTCTTCTTCTTCTTGCTCTTACACCCGGAGACCAGCACTCAAAAGTTGGCAGTCATCTGCAGGCCCGTGCAGTTTCTCCTCAGATTAGGTGGCTTTGATCACGTCTCCTCCCACAGCAGTCGCATATTCTTGCACATCTTAGACATTCAAGCAAGAACATGATGATGGTATTCATCTGTGAGTGAGACTTCATTCTCTTGTTATTCCTCTTCTGCTTCTAGCTTTGCCATTTTGTCTGCTTTTTCATTTCATTTGAGGCCGCAGTGGAGGGGATCCTCAGGCACTTGCAGACATGCCTACCCCAAAATATGTTTTCATTAAAAATCAGGAACTGACACTTATTTTCAGGAACACAGTAGATAAAAATAAATCACAAGCATATCTACCACAGACCAAGCGTATACAACAATGAAACTATAACTAAATCTCACCTTATTTACACTATGTTCATGAAGGAAACAGTAGTTGGTGATCTCAGCTCTCGGTAAACTATGGAGACTACGATGCAAAATACAACCACCCACCCCCATCATCTCTCAGCAAACTGCAGAGACTACATTGTGAAAAACCCCCAAAACAAAACCAAAGAAAAACCAACTCCTTTCCTCCATTTCATCTCTCATTTCTCGGTAAAAATACGGAGACTCCTAAGTTGCTTAACTTTCTCTCTTCCCCTTCCCATTCTGCCTCCTTTCATACTCCCTCTTCTCTTCTTGTCTTCGCTTTTTTCTTCTTTTTTTTTTAATGTCACTTTAGCGTTTTGCAGAACAAACTTTTGTATCCTATTTCCCTGCTGAAATACATGGTTTTCCAAGACAAATACAGATAACCTGTGGCTGTAACAGTAGGAATATCTGTGCTTGAAATTGCGCAGTGCTTTTTCCAAACGTGGCTGCCTGTTGTTGGTGGAAGCCTGCAGCACACACAAGGCATCAACCAAGATGGCAACCTGGGTGTTGTGATTTACTCTGCTGCTGCAGATGTTTACTGCCTATGTCCAGTTTCTTAGACTTTGCCAAGCAGAGCCAAAGACTGTCAGCACACTTTATTTTGTCTAGAATCGTTTTCAATATATATCATTCAGTCTCTAATAACAAGTAATCTACTTGTCAGTCATCTCTAATTTCAGTTCTCACCCGTTCATGTTGATTCAGACTTTCTGTTGCCAGGAAGACATTTCTTGCCTGACTGAGGTAGCGTGCCTTCTCCTCCAATGTGACTTTGTAGTAACCATCTGTTCTGGCTGACCCTGCACACAGGCAACAACAGCAGTGAATATTACAAAAAACATATTACCTGAGACAGAGAGAGAGAGAGAGAGAGAGAGAGAGAGAGAGAGAGAGAGAGAGAGAGAGAGAGAGAGAGAGAGAGAGAGAGAGTGCGTGTGTGTGTGCATGCATGTGTGTATATGTATGCATGAGAGAGAGAGAGAGAGAGAGAGTGTGTGTGTGTGTGGGGTGTGTGTGTGTGTGTGTGTGTGTGTGTGTGTGTGTGTGTGTGTGTGTGTGTGTGTGTGTGTGTGTGTGTGTGTGTGTGTGTGTGTGTGTGTGTGTGTGTGTTGTGTGTGTGTGTGTGTGCGCGTGTGCGCGCGCTTTTAAACAATCACAAATTGCTGGTAAATTACTCAATGTAAACGGTATCACACCTACTGACAGTGAAAGAATCAGACTGTGTAACAGACACAAATGGGAAACAGCAGTATCAGTACAAACATCATTTCCAATTTACTCACATTACTCAATAATCAGCAGTAAAAGGCCAAACAAGTTAACCAGTTTCCGCGTGTTACTCAAAAATGTCTTAACTCTACGTGCTACTGAGCGCATTTGTGCTTATCCGCTGCACAACACTTGCCTGCTAATGAGCACATTTGCACTCATCAACTTAAAAAAAAATTTTTCCTCTATCGATGTCACACCAAATACGAAACTAAAGTTCATAGCTAACTAGCAGTACCACTCACGGTCCAAGGGAAGCAATCCAATTTATTCTACCCCCATGGGTGAAACCTGGGAAAATTGAAAATCCTGAAAGGTGGTGGTCCAGGGGGCCGTGAGGCCCCCTGGCGGGGTCAAGGGCAGAGCCCCTTGTCGGGGGTCAGGGGGTGAATCCCCCTGAAGCTGAAGCATTTTTACATTTTTGTTATTAAAATCAGACCATTTTGAGGTACTTTCAGCAAGTTTTTATAAGTGAAATAAGATTAATGTTTTGTCCCAGAGTAACTTATGCTGTCTCCCCCCCCCCCCCCCCCCCCAAAAAAAAGAAGAAAAATGAAAAGAAAATTTGTGAATCATAAAGAATAATAAAAAAAATCACTAAACCAGCACAATGCACCGGGCAACGCCAGCAGCTGTGGTTTTGCGGCACCAAGTCAGAAATGTGTCGCCCTTGCCCATTACACCATCACTGTCCGGACCTCTTTCGTCCAGCCATCGCCAAGACCATTTGTTGGGGACCGAAGCATCGATCAGCGACGTGTCTTCATTCATTATAGCCACAAACGGCATCGTGCTCAAAGAAGAGAATGAAGTGCAGCTGATTCAGACTAGATCTTGGTCAACGGGATCATTGCGACGTGAAGACGAATGAACACACGCTGTAGGCTATCGTGAAAGTGGCGCAAATCGGAAGACAAAGAATTGCAACAACTTGGACGGCGCATGCGCGAGTTGTTCAAGAACGCAGCTTAACCGAAAACTACCCCAAAAAGGAAAATCGACCACGACGCACGCCGATGTCCGGATTTCCGGACAAACGGCCAATACGAAATCCGGACTTTCCGGACGTGTGGTTTCATGCATGTACCCCTGTAAACAAAGAAGAGAGGAGCGATTTTCAAACGTGAGTAGCTCCACGTTTGCGACCACCGGCAAGATGGCATCGCACGGTAATGTGCGCCACAGTAGGCGAGGAGAAAGACTTCTAAACACGTCTGAAGCGCTGGAATGGATGCAAACACAAGATTCGGACATGGAAGGAGATTCAGATGGAAGTGTTGACAGCAATAGTGACCCTGAATTTGATCCCATAGTGGCGGAATCGGACAGTAAAGTGGAAAGTTTTTGTGTGTGCTGCTGACTCAACCAACCGTGTTTTGAGAGCTTTTTTCCCTGCATTTTGAATTTACCATTACTTCACAACTACTCTGAGTAGACATTTTACTTTTGGTGAGAAGTGAGATCTGTATTTATAGAATAAATGGGCAAAGTTTCAATTATGTAGCTTATCATTTTCATTTTTCACATCTTTTTCAAAAACTCATGCAACCGCCCAGCACACACAGCACAGTGAAGACTCAGCAGTCAGAGAGTTAAGTGCATGGTAAGTACACATTCTACAAAACACTCACCATCTAATGGCATTATCAGAAAACACCACCACCCCGAAAAACCACACACACACACACACACACACACACACACACACAAACACACACACACAGAGGCACACAGAAGCACACATACACATATGAACTTAGGCAGCAACCAAAATCTGATAAAATGAAACAAACCTGTTTTGTGCGTACGGTTCTGATAGTAATCTTCCACCTTCCTGCGCTTGCGTGGTGGGTCTGGGATATTAGTAAAGGGATGATCCACCCACAAGATGTCGTTCAACCAGTAAAACAAGGGATCATCCGACTGCATAAGCTCGTCATAGGTGCGCTTCAGGTAGCCAATGTCTTCCTCATCAATACCTTTGTTGTAAATGTCGAAGAACACCTGTGGCACATAATCAGCTATGCCAATTGTCGTGCCCTTTGCAAATACGACAAATGTTACCAGAAAATTGTGTATTAGGCCCAAAAATTATCATTTTTCAAGATGGTGTCTAATGCATTATACACGATGCTTTCCAAGAATGAAATACACTGGAATAAGTTTGTCATCATTCAAATACGAGACTGGACTAAAATATGTACATATCCAGCTGAAGTTTCTGATCTAATCCTTATTTTCATTTCATGTGATCTCATTGTCTTACATTCTGCTTATATATGAAATTATTATTATCATTACTATTATTACCCACACTATCTATGTCTTGACCTAACCAACTTGTCAATCTCACAATGTACTTAAGATGACGATGTGCACAAATGGTATGGCATAAAATGACTTGTCCTGAAATATTGCTTTACACCATTCTTGAGAATGTAAACATTCGGTCCTTATCAAGGAAACAACATATGTTTGCCCTTTTTTTTAACCCTCTTCGCTTCATTACGACCGCACCGACAGTTCCGCCCGCACTGCCTAGCGCTTCGTTACGGCCGTACACGACCGATAAAGTCGGCCATGAGCATGGGCTATTTTGATCATGTACTGATCACATGTTTCTGGCCTTGGGAGACTGACAATTGTTCAAACATTCTTGGCATCATCCAATGAGATGATCTTGGGAAAATTAGCACTACACACACATCCATTCACTTATGTGGTTGAGGTATTTTCATTCATGCCTCGTAGCGTGTGAAAAAAATGGTTATGCCCTTTGTAGCAGACGGTTTTCAGGATACAGATGATTTTTCAGATTATTCAGGAGGAATTAAATACTACTGTTCGTGAATTAGGAAAGCACGAAGATGTAGCAGAGTCAGATATTGAGGTTGGTGAGGGGAAAGATGATGAAAACTGCGATTTAGGACAGCAGACCGACACAGAAAATAACACGCCACTGGCCGCATTCCAGCGAACGTGGCACCCAGCACTGGTTCTGCTGACAGTAAAGAAATTTGATCTCCCGGTCGGACCAAATTGTACACTGCCAGCTGATGCTAAACCTTTAGACTATTTCTTTTTGTTTTTGTACTGACAATTAGTAAACTGTATAATGAACATTGAATATAGTTTTGTAGTGGAAAGAAAAATGGTGATAAAAACTACCTGAACAAACTGTGTGAATACCTGAGGAGCACTTGGTGACATTTGGTGACCACTGTGAGTACTATCACATGGAAATGCTGTTAGACACTTTAGCTAAGCCATTCTCTAATTCATTACTCATCTGTATGTGTTGTGGTCACGTATAGGTGTGCTTCTCTTGTTTTCATGTATATGTCACTTATCTATGTGGTCACGTATAGGTGTGCTTCTCTTGTTTTCATATATATGTCACTTATTTATTCATGTTGGGTGACATCTTTGGTGACATCTTTGGTGACAGTGACACAACAAGCAGTGGTTAGAAAGACATACTCACTTGGATATGAAAGTAAAGCATGTTTATCAACACCTGACAAATTTCTAGCTTTATATCTTATCAGACATGCTCACAGTGTACTCATGAACAGAGTAACCCTATTTTGGGGGAAAAAGCTTCAGAAAATTCAAAATCTAGGGGCAGTTCAGCTCTCTAGAATACAAATACAAGAGGGTTAAATATAGCCATACAAATGGAATTATTCCAACAGATCACTTTTGGTTCAGCTCATTAACCATATATGCAATATGTATTGATACTTGAACATCCCTTGGTGAAGAACAGCAATCTGCGTTACTCCAGCAGCAATGCTAACTGTAGTCTCAAAGTATAGATGTAACTGTTACATGTTATTCCACTCTCACCACTCTACTTTTCCTCTATTTGAAATTATCTTTTCATAATAAACACAAAAGTATCAGTGCATCATATATGATCAGTTTTCACGAAAGGGGGCAATAAAGATTTTTAGAGGTATAAAGATAATCATATTGAAAGGGGTCAACAACTGATTTCTGGAGATATAAAGGTATTCATATCATTGAAAAGTAAAAGAAAAACTTTTTCCAGAGGTGTTTCGATCAAATCTCTAACATTAAGAGTACCACATTTATAGCTATTTAACCGGTGTAGGTGAAGAAGTTAGACATCAATTTTTTCTCTTTGCAATCACTTTTAAACTTTCTCAAACTTTCAGAACTTGCAGACACGAATGTTGTACACTGAGGTATGATATGAAAGGCCCTGTACAGTCTGATTATTGTACACACTGTGAAACTTTGATTTAAACGTAATACGCTGGTTTGTTTGGAAGGAAGTATCTATATACCATTTCAAACAGCACTTTAATGTATTTTCTGGTCAAAATTTATTTTGAACTCTTACTAGATGATAAACACAGGGTTACTAAATATAGGACAAATATTTAAAAATCACCCTCACTGACCCTCATAGCATTTTCTGGGTTGTTGCATGGCCTGACATCAGAAACACTGGCACCCTTGTGTGAAAGCATGTCACATGTGATTATTTCACTTCCTCAACTGTCTGGTTTACTTTGTTGATAAGCATGTCATTACCTGAAAGTGAAGCAACCTTACAGGTTCACAGTAAACCTTTTAGACTAGAATTTCCAGTCCACAAACATACACATCCAAATTAAAAAAAAAAAAAAACACCCTCACCTGTCTTTCTTCCTGAATTGTGCGAGGTTCAAAAGTAACAGGTGGAGGGGGTACATGATCTTCTGGTAGCAGCTGGCTGAGCTCTCGACTGCCCTTGTTGGTGATGTCCTTCAGCTTCTCCTTCTTAGATCGACCTCCAGCCTTAGGCTCTTTCTTTCCTTTCACCTTCTCTGGTGACACATCTGCAGGCTCTGCTGCCTCAGGGGTCACCTCCTCTTTCTTGCTCTTTTTCACCTTTGGCGGTGTTTTGGTAGGAGAAGATTCAGGACCAGGGACAGGAGTTGTTGGCTTTTTACCTGTCACTAAACTGACTCCTGTCACGTCATCCTTAGGGATGGACAGGCAGTAGTTATGGTCCATCAACACATGATACTGATCATCATTTTCATCTGCTGAGTCTGTCTGCTCAGGGTCGTCTAATGGCACAGATTTTCGTTTGAGCGGGACTACAGAATAGTCATGTTCTTTAAACACAGGATTAGTGAATGGCCCATTTTCTGCCTCCTCTGCTGGTGCAGGGGTCTCTTTTTCAAGAGTTGTTCTTGACTCCAATATATCGGTAAAATGTCTTGATGCTACTGAATCTTCCACCTCTGACAGTGGAGCAGCAGAGCGCACAGGGGATTGGACGGATTTCCTACGAGGCCTCCCACGCCCTTTACTTTTGGCTTTGGTGGGGCTGGAAACTGTTGGGATAGGGGACTGGGGCAATTGGGATGAACTGTCTGCCTTTTCTTTAACCTCCTCCTCCTCTTTCATCACCTCTATCTCCTTCACTTCTGTATCTTTCTTCTCCAGTTTTTCCTGAATTTCCCCTTCTTCTTCCTCATCCACGATCTCCCCTTCCTCTTCTTCCTCTTTCAGCACCTCTTTCTCTGTGGGCGTAGGTAAAGATTCTACTTTAGGCGGGGCAATTGACATTGCTTCATCATCTGGTTTGTCTTTAGATGATGGGATTTCACCCTCCTCGCTCTCTTCTTCATCAACACAGATTTCTTCATCTTCTTCTTCCTCGGCCGATGTCTTGGTCTCTTCTTCTGCAGTATCTTTGTCCGCATCCATCTTCTCTTCCTCTCTCTCTTCCACAATCGGGGACAGGGAGCGCTTGGGACTGTGGGTAGTGGCCATGGAAGTCACCTTTGGAGATGCTGTTGTTGTATCCATATTTTCAGCACTCTTTCTTTCAATCTTTGCCCTGTTGATTCAACAAATTTACAAATATTAAAGAATGAATATGAATCCCTGTGAGACTGAATCTGAAGACACTGTCACCTTCCAACAGAGCTGTGGAATTACAAAATCATTCTTGAACATTGTATTTTTGACCCGCAAAACTGTTCTCACTAGTAAGACTAAACACTCTTATTCAATCAACACATTTTTAATACACAAAACTAACTGCTCTTATTCATTTAACACTTACACTTCAACAAACTTGTTCTCACATGTAAGACTGAAAGCTCTTTTTCATGTAATATGCTCTACCAAAAGTGATCTCACAAGCCCAACTAAAACTACCAGCTCTTATTCATGTTAACTCTTCCGCTTATTCATGCAACTCTTGTGCTTTGACAAAGCTGTTCTCACAAATATGACATTTGACAAAACTGTTCTCATAATTATGACAAAATGAATAAGACTACAGGCTCTCATTCATGTAACAATGGCAGCTGAACAATCAGTGCTTTTGAAATTTTTTAATTCATTTAGGCCTTGAAAAAATACTTCAGATCAGTCAATGTGGCTAAATGGTTACCGCAATGGATAACCAATTGGGAGTCTTCAGAAAATCCATCAGTCAAAAAAATGGACATTTTTCAGCCCCGATTGGCTCCTTCCCACTTAAGTTGAGCACACAATCGACTTGTTGGGAAGACTGGGACAACACAGTCATGTCTCATCCACTTTACATATTTTTCATGTCATCGACGGGGCTGCGCATATTTCCTGACAGACACCACAGATGTAATATTTCTCTAGTCTGGATGATGTCAGGATATATAATGGAAGCGGAAAGTGCAGCCCTGTGCAGTCTCAATCTACAACTCAATTCCACAGCATCATCACTGTCATGTTCATTCTCATCACCATAACAGTGAAAAAGGTTGTACCACGTTTCATTGGCTCTTCATTCTCTGCTTTCCTGGTGACCTCAGTTTTGGTGGATTTGAATCTGTGCTGAAGAGACGAAACGTGTGTCATGGAGATGATAACACAATAGCAGAGCAGAAGATGGGGTAACAGTAATAGCAGCAGCAGCAGTGACAACAACAACAACGTCTTGTCACAACAGGTTTATCATGACCTTGACCCGTCATCCAAAAGAATAGCACGCAGATCATCACTTATGATGGAGGAGAACAATCCTTTTCTGATCTGGTACTGAATTCTGGCTTATCAGGACTTCTCACTTCCTAAAGAAGAGCTTTAATCACTAATAGTAATACACCACTGCCACATTTAATTTCCACACTGGATGTTACATACTGTAATTTGGGCAGAAGTTTGACACAGACCTGAGGCAGACACAGTGGTACAGTACATGTAGTAAAATTGAAGTGTGATCTGGAACCCTTAGTTGCCATAATATTCTTTTTTTTTCTTCTTTTTTTTACTTCTTTCGACATTCCATCAAAACATGGCATGGATGTCTTACAGGCTCACCTGTGTAGGTGGGAGACAGTATACTGTATAGTACATATGTGATTAAGCTCACCACATTTGTAATTTTTACGTCAAACGTAATAAAATTGGTATCTTCACGTTTCTATAAGGATACCAAATACTTCCAAGTTCTAACAGTAACCACAGGAACGAGAAAACATACACAGTGCTCAGTTTGGGTGATGGTGACTTTTCTTTGTCAGAGAGGTCGACTGCTTCAACGTCTACATCAGATTCTGTTATGCTGGCCTTGTCCTCCTTTGTGTCCATTTCCTCTTCCTCCTTGTCCTCTTCTCTTTCTTCATCCCTGAAGCAATGGATAGGATGAAAATGTCTCTTTAAGACATCTCTTTGTAGGTAAGATGATTGTCTCGTAAGCCTGAGGCCATACTATGGAAACAATGTAGCAGACCTTTAATTTTCACAAGGTCAGCAGCATGATAATGAAGGCAATGCCTATACATCCTCTCCTTTGCTGCATTTTCTTCCCCAATCTTGAAACTACTGTGAAGACTAGAGGCTGCACAAAGTTTTTTTAAAGCTTGATTTGAACCCAGACTTCAATCCAAGCAGTCTTGAATCCATGCAGACAGATTCTGCGGGAAGATCTTGGAAATGATGAGCGCCTACATCCAGGCAAATGAAATTCCATTTTGTTCCAATTCTATTTCCAGTGCTCTAATAAAAAGTCATTTCCTAAGATCCTGCCCTCTACTCATGACAGTATATTTCAATGCTGACTATCAATCAATGCTATCAATCACATTTTATTAGTTTCAACTCCTGTTACTATAATCATGTTAACAGTCTTAAACACAGTTGATATCAATCATTTTGTTTAGTTTTATATGAATCATTATTTTTTCTATTTGTATGCTAAAAATACTCTTGAGTTTTCCAGATGAGCTGTTTTGACTCTTCCAGGTTACCAAGACTCAGCAGAAATCCCACTGACATAATGCAACTCCTTCTGGGATCAAAAACATGGCCTGAATCTATAAAAAAAAAAATGTTAAAGAACAAAGAACATTTAATATGCAGATCATACAACGCCGACATCTTAGGTCAATGAAACTTTCAAATCAACGAAACTTTCGAATCAAACTTTTTCATATTAGAGTTACATGTCAAGCTACAAGCAGATACAATCAAGAAGTTAAAAAAACAACCAGGACTTCCTGTCAAGACTGGTTTACTATATACAATCATCAGCTATCTTTTTGTGGAGGCCTTTTCATCCGAGATCATTGTAATATCAAAACTGAACAAAACCTTAAGTATTCAAACAGTTGTGCACATCCACGACGCTGACCAGTGCCGCAAATTCAGTTCATCAAAACATATCAGTAATATTTTTTTCATACTCTGTCTCACACACACACACACACACACACACACACACACACACACACACAATATACCGAACCACAATATTCAAACTCACTTTTCTGGGGCCGACTCTGCGGATTCCTGTTCTTCTGTTACTTTCACATCCACTTCTTTCCTCTTGGCAAGTTCTTTTTTTTCTTCTTTCTCTATTTCTAAATCTTCTTCCTCCTCCTCTTCTTCCTCTGATGAATCAGCCACAGATGCTAGAGACTCTTCCTCTTCTTCTTCTTCTTCCTCATCACTGTCTTCTTCACTTTCTTCCTCCTCCTCCTCTTCTTCTTCCTCTTCCTCCTCTTCTTCTTCCTCCTCCTCCTCTTCTTCCACTGAAAAAATGAATAAATAATAAAGAGACTGAAAAAACATGGTTTGCTTTAAAGTAGTGTAATACATAAACACTGAATTCAAAGCAGATTTGTATTCTGTTCTTAATAATTCTTTGGGTTTCAAACTGAATCAGTCCAATGTTACAAACAGGTTTTTCAATGTATATGGTTCAATTCTGACTTTAAAAAGTGGCCAGCCTCAACTGTTCATTCTCTGAACAGGCAGATGCATTAACAAGGTTTGATGTATGCCTGGCTGACAACAGGAATATCCTGTTATAGTTGGACACACAGAACACAGCCTTGCTATGCATCTCAACTGACAGTTGGATTTAGCTTGGTTTGTTACTGATGCTGAAATGATGATGGGAATGAACTTCAGTGTGGCACCAAAGATCAGCGATAACTCCTTGCATGCAGTGATGATGTGTGACATATGTCATGATGCAATGATCACGAATGGGTTTTCAATACATGTATGCCACATGTCAGATAAAGCAGCGTAAATGTTTTACTCAGCATCGCAAAAATATTAACCGTAAAGATTTCAAGAATTGTCAAACTGTTTGTCAATAATGGCACAGCAAAAAAGTTTACACTTGATGAAGTAATGGAAACAGTTCTTCATGCTGACAGTGGCGAAGCACATTTTGGTCCCAACAGAGGTGAACTTCATGAATTCAATGACAATGACCCAGATTATATTCGGAAAGATGCACAAATGTATGATAATTTTGATGAAAATTATCAGCCTCTGCTACGTGCTGGTATTTAGTATTTGCCACCTATATCATTACAAAAAGAAATATTTTTCACTTGTTTCATTTGATTTTTATGGCTTTATCTACAATAGTTTTAGAGATGCGAGTGAACAAACACTGCAAATGCAATTACTGAGTTTCCTGGAAATTTTCTGAGTATACATTTTAGCAAAAAGTATTAGCGAGGAAGGTCATCCAAGTTGATTACATGAACACTTACCAGCTGAGGCTTCTTTCTCCTCATCAGACTCCTCATCACTGTCACTGCTGTAGATAAGGGGCTTGCTTCCAGACAAGGCCTTGTCTGGCTGCTTCTTTTCTTCTTCATGGTCTGTGCAAATACGTTACAGAGATTAAACACTCTCTCAGATGACTGAAAAGTGCTCACACAGTCTTGAAGACAATTCAAACCAACATTAAGCATGTGGTTTTCACTCAATGAACATTTCATTCGACTGAAAGGATAGCAGCCAAACTGACCTAGAGATAAAAATCAGTTAAATACAATTCCATCTGTGGTACTATTAACAGAATCAGAAATTTAACTCTAGTTTACTGAAAATTCCCCATGCTATTACAAGAATAGAATCAGTCAGACAGACAGACAGATTTCAATACATAACCTAGTCCCAATCTGCAAACACAACTTCTTAGATTTCAATACTTAACAAAGTCCCATTCTGCGAACTCAAATTCCAATTGTAATAACCTTTATAGTCTATGAATACTGTTAAATTGCAACAAAAACTGTGAATACTGTTCAAACACATAGGACTTAACCACCAATTCTCTGCCTTATACGATAAAAAGAACACAATCTAACAGTTAGAATTTACAATAAGTTTTCAGTCAACTGCAAGGCCTAACACAATTAAATAAAATGGTCAAACCCAACCAGCAGAATTTTAAAAAAGGTTTTTCATTCAACTTGACTGGAAGTCTTTCAGAAGTCAGGGAACATAATACCTGGTTAAAGTTCTGAAACAAGCTTCGGAGGTGGGTAGGACGGTTTATTATACAAATAAAGAATGAACTTAAAAAAAACAATTATCAATTTTACAAATATGATGGAATAGTCTAAGCTGCACACACTCTAGATTATAAGACTCATGGTTTTAACAATGGCTTGACAATGCTTTTTAAAAAAAATATTGCTATCAACCAAACTTCATACAAATAAAGAATGAACTTAATTATCAATTTTACAAATATAATGGAATACTCTCAGTTGCACACACTCTAGACTACAAGACTCATAATTTTAACAATGGCTTGACAATTCTTTTTAAAAAAAATATTGCTATCAACTAAACTTCATACAAATAAAGAAAGAACTTAAAACAATCATCAATTTTACAAATATGATGGAATAGCCTCAGCTGCACACACTCTAAGCTACAAGACTCATGATTTTAACAATGGTTTGACAACTCTTTTTAAAAAAAATATTGCTATCAACCAAACTTCAGCCATCCCACAAGCATTTGCATACCAAACACAGTGTAACACTCACGTACATGCAAAAATAGGAAAAAATGGAAAAAGAACTTTAATCTTACAATAACTTCAACGAATACAAAATAATAATAATTAAAAAAAAAAAAAATTACCAGATTCAGCCTCTTCAGCTTCACCAGCTTCTTCTTCTGTTTTTTCTGTCTTTTCCTTCCCCATTTCTGGAGCTGTGGTCGTATGGAGTTTCTTCTGCACGCACAACCAATTTTTGTTGTTTTTTGGTTTGTTTTAACACTGCTGGCGACTTTCGTGAAAGAACTCGCACAGATAACGACATTCATATCAAAATACAAAATATTTTACCACAAAACATAGCTTCTTCACCCTGTAGATAAAAAGTAAGTCATTTTTCTACTTTAATGTTGACTTCGTTTGGTCCAGCCACTAGTTTCTCAACACTTTTGTGGGATCTCTATGAAGAACTCAAAAGGAGGCTGGAATTACTAGAGTCATCAACAACCATTCGTATATATCATCTTCAATGGTGTGCATAAAACATGTCTTGTCACAATGGAGAAACCTATTTTTCCCATGTAAAACTCACAATGTATAAACAAATATGTAATTTTCCCCCTGTAAAATTTGCACTTTTCAGCTCTATGATAGTCTATCCCTTGTAGTAGCAATGCCGCATGAAAATTTGAAATTGGGTTTTGAGTTAAAAGATGTATAAGGTTTTGAAGATATTGTTGTTCTGAGTAAAAAGCAGTTTAAAATTTTCAAATCGGACCAATAGTTCACGAGATATTCCAATTTGAAGCGTCAAAAATTTCTTAAATTTTGGTACCCACGTTTTAGTGGGACAAAGAAGAGATGTGTGGGACAGCTGTCACAGAACAAACCCATCAAATGGCATGGTATGCTGATTTTGCTGGAAATGACATTCATTTTGTAATTGTGAGAGACAGACAGGATCAAATGTCATGAAATTTTGATCGTTGGTGTATTTTTGTATGCCGAATTGAATGAAACCATTATCGTAACTCTGCGACGAGCCATCTTTGTCTTATTACAGGAAACATGTGATATTTGGCATGTTTTATCAGTTTTTCATTAATAATTGCCCATATTGTATTTATAACAGACAAAAATGAAGCTAGAAACAAAACAAGGATATATAATCATTTCATGAGATAGATATAAAATCATTTTGCTCATCGTTCAAGTGTCTTATTACTGCAAATCAAACCCAAAAAGTCATGACTCGCTACTTCAGTATCTTATGAATAATTTGTAATATTTCATCAGTTTCTGTACATATAAAAGGAACTCTAAGAATCAATGACTTCTGGAATCACTTCAATAATTGAAATATTAAAAATTACTGCATGCTTTTATGCTGCAGTCTATCCAAAAATATCATCCGATCAAAATTCTTCTAAAAACTAACACACATAACACACACATAACACACATACACATACATACACACAAAGGAAAACATTACAGACAAGATTTTTGTACATTACATTTGATTTTTATTTTATACATCAGTGTTTAGAGAAAAAAAATTCAGTAGACAGTGGATGAGTCAAGTCCCTGAACATTTAGCACCGCCTGAGTCCAAAGAAAACTTCAGGAAGGATATGGGACCACTCGCCATTCAGGAACAGGTCACTTAACTCCTGCAGTAGAGAAATATATGAATCTCTGCATAATATATGCTATTCATTGAGAGATTGGAAAGGAAAGGAAACATTGATGCATAGTCTAAACATCAATATTACTTTAACATTAAGCCCAAACTTGCGACTTTAATTTTTAGCATATTACTTGTAAAAATCTACCAAAGCTGAGCAATCCTGCTAAGTATTTCCAGTGTAATCTTGCCCTTTAATACAAATCAATAACAATAGGTTACTACTAAATAAGATGCAATCTTTCCTTTAAAACAAACTGATGACAGTAGGCCTATCCTTTTCAAATACTGACAACAAACTGAAACAACTATGTAAGCTAATGGATGGCCTACTTTACAAATAATACAACTCATAGCCTTCTATTCAGCTGCAAAACCCATTTTCCACGGCTCGGTGAAGCAGGTCGAGCACATAGTATTTTTAGTAGTAAGCTCGCCCGTCGTGGGGTGAGCAGATCTACACTGCGACATAAAAATAGCATGATCTCGGGGAGGAAATGGCTGACGAACCTAGCTTCGGCTGACAACTCCGAATCGAGTTCAAACGCAGTTGTCCTTTTCTTGAAAAATACAATATTACAGATAAAACAGAACTTGATCTGTTGGTTGCTAGTCTTTGTCTGACAACGCGAAACTTGCTGAGCTGAAACTTGCACACTGTTCTGTTCCGCGCAGTAGGCCTATGGCGTCGGCACATTGCGACGTTGTTTTGCTACAGATCTGGTATAGATCCTCGTGTAAAAAGTTGCCGTACGGCCGTATTTTACTTCAAATTGATTTCATATTACACATGCATATAGAAAAAAGCATGTGAAATCGAATCCCGCTGACGAGAAGTTCCAAAAATGGCGACTTACTTGCAAACTTTTCCGATGAAAAAAAGCAAAACTTTGGAAGCGTCGATCTCGGTTCGAAACTAGCACACATAGCTCTCGTCGGGATATATCATTCTGTTACATTAATTCTCATTGGCTGCAAAATTACAATGTGATTGGTTCACAAATATAGCCGTACCGACTGAAATAGTGAAGCACCCCGAACAAACTTTGATTCTGAACGCATACCGTCGCCGCGAGTGCGCTCGAAACGCGGATTTTCGACTTTCTCATCAAATAACTAATTCTATTTTCGCTCTAAGTATATAAAAAGGCAATCATTCAAATCTTTATTCATTTCTAATTCACATAAGACAAAAAATAAGAATGAAACACCGATTAAAGAGGCAGTAATACTTGATTGAACTGAAGACCCCCCCAATTTTGCGGCCGGCCCCAGTTTTTTGTATCACAAATTTGACGTCGCGTTCCGGTTCGCGCGGCATTGCTACTTGTAGTTGTAGAGTACACTGTCAGAGAGGAGGACCACCACCTTTTTTCGATCTTCCTTTAAAAAAGATCAGAGGGGTTATGTGCGTGCGTGCGTGTGTGCAAACACATGATTGTGTGTGCATATACACTTGTGCGTGTGTGTGTCTCTCTGATGATATTCTCCATTATTCATGGGCTGATCTTTACCAAGTTTTGGTGAATGCTGTAACAGTTGAAGAGTTATGAAAAAACAAGTCTGCTGGGAGTTAAATTCAAAGGTCAAGGTCATGCAGATCATAAAAAAGAGCTAAAAATTACCCCTTTTAGAGGATGGCACGTGAACAGCACTTTCTCAGGAACTTCTGACAATATTTTAAGTCTCTTTTCAGTGTTGTCATTGTCCTCAATGCATGTCAAGCTTTATTTCAACTGAATCTTCTTCAACTACTTCAGGGTAACAGTGACCATAAGAATTACAAAATCTTAACTTTTTTGTAATATTTCTTTTCTGTACAAAGAGGAAGATTGCAAGAATGGCTTGATCATCCTTTTTTTAAATTTTTTTTTTTTTTTTTTTACTTATTTCCAATTGGTGTGTTGTACTTTATTTTCATTTCACATAATAATGACATTTTCTATCATATTTAATAAAAAAAAACTATTTTCTTTTGTTGACATGGAAGCTTTTGAATGCATCTGGGCTCTTAGTGTATTTTAATTTATCATTCTGACTGAAAAAAAATGTTCACCAGTTATCCCTGTTGTGTTAATGTTAATTTAATCCAGACCCATTCACTGAAATGTATCACAAAGGGGAACATTTTGAAAAGATAAAAAGAATGGTTCACACTTTTAGGAAGGCACACTTCTATACAAGAATTTTCTAATCTAATCATAATACTTCAAGACAATTACCTTGAAAGATGGAAGACGAGGCATGCCACCACGAATGCCCAACAAACCACCACTAAAGCCTCCAAAACTGTAGCTGTTGTCTAATCCACCATCCTTGGTCCAGGGATGCCGTGATTCGAAGAGAGAGGCAATTGCAGAACTCATTCCATCTGTGCCACTCTTTACAGGAGCAGGTTTGGTTGGCTTGTCTGGCAGGAGTGGTGGTTTCAATGGTTGCTGGTAAGAGACCATCTAAAATGAGTGGAATAAACTATAAAGTAAATGCATTTGCATGATTGTAATCGGGAGATTTATTTCTTATCTCCTTTCAGTAATCATACTTAACATACCTTACAAGGGCATTAGCATAGGCCATAGCTAATGTAGTAAATCATACTTACTGCAAAATGCTCGACCAGGTGATTGGAAAGACATCCACTGCCAGGTATTGCTGATGAGCCCACCCCTATAAGCTGAGCTAATGCACAAGTGTAAGATATAGTTAAGTTACGTGCTATCAAAAATCAATATTCAATTTGTATGCTTTGCGTTATAATTTGAAACCAGCAAGCCATGTCGAATGACCGACATCAAGTTTCCATGATTCACAGCTTCACTTTCCATTCTCTGCTGACTACAGCAGTTAAATGTATTGATTAACGTGTACACTGCATAACTTTTTCTGAGTTACACTTCAATGATTCTGAACAAACACTGCTCAAAACCGTCATCTGACTTTACTAACAACTTAACTATTTTTTAATCACTATCATCTTACAATCTTTTAATTCATTTTTTGTTTTTATTATTTTTTATTATTCTAACAGAAAGCCTGCCAATGCTGTAAAAAAAACCTAATGGTTTTACTATAGAATACCAGCCAAATATGTGCTTATAATTGTCATGGCAATCACTGTTGTTATTAAGATTCTCAAAAGGTTGACAGCCTCTTTGTCATAGCAGTCTTGACATTTTGTGTTTTATTGTATAAAAACATCAAAAATGGTAATTACTTTCACGGAAAGATACTCTGCAATTTCTTTTAAAGTTCAAAAATAAGTATGCTGTCTGACAGGGAGATATGATGAATGCTAACAGACTACTCCCAAATAAGATGATAACGAAGACTTAAAGGATTCCGATTCACAGATCTTGTTGAAGCTGATCCAGCTGAGGTTGAAAGTAATCTAGATATGACTTCAATGTTCTGAGTTTGCTGACAGTGACAGTGATAATATCAGTGAAATGGGTTCAACTGTGGATCAATCTGTGTTCAGTGCAACAGGATGGGGCATCATCCATCAGTATCTGTATAAAAATGTCTATTGCCTGTATAGGTGCCCAAATTGCAAGGCCCATCTCCAGAGACTGTTTTAGTTTCTTGAAGTAGATCAAGTTGTGAGTCATCCGTAGGGTATAATTTGGAAGCATTTTTGGACAATTCTAAGTTTGAAAATCTGGACTGAAAATTTGCAACGCTGACCATCAAAAGTACTTTTTTTTTCAGGTGAAGCACACTAACAATAGTAACATAGGCCTGAAGAAAAAAATAACTTGTCCTGTGGTCATTTTTCAATTCTGAATACACATTTAGTTCAACAAAAAGAATGTCGTATTTTCAATAAAGTCATACAATCACATGTTGAATGTTATATATAGAACCCATAAAAAAAAGCCAGAACAAGATTGAGGCAGCCGAGATGTGGTTTCTCAGAAGAATGTCGAGAGTTCCATGGACAGCAAAGAAAACAAACGAGACAGTCTTGATGGAGGCAGACACAAGATCATTCATAAGGAAGATTAGGAAAAAACAGGCAACATTAAATGATTAATAGGCCATTTTATGAGAAAAGCGGAATTGGAGCACCTGGTCACAACAGGAAAACTGGTGGGAAAGAGAGCACCAGGTCGACCTAGGAAAAAAGGTATTGGACGGACTTGCAGAGTGGCTAAAAACAGAGAGGGTGGAAGATGTGCTTGTGGCAACAAGGGATAGAAACATATGGAGGGCCATGATCGCCAACGCCATGTGGCAAGGCACTTGATGATGATGATACAATTACACACAAAATACATTGAAAATTGCACGAGTTGTTTCCCTTCACATGGGAATATGGACAATTAATGCTGGGTGACCTGAAGGTAAAGGAGTTAAGGCTGACCAACTTGTGTCCTAATACAACAACAGGCCCTGATTATGTTGCCTGCATACCTGATCCATACATAATATTCTAACAAGTAACATACATTACATTACATTATATTATATTATATTATATTATATTATATATATATTATATTAATTATATTATATTATATTATATTATATTATATATATATTATATTATATTATATTATATTATATTATATTATATTATATTATATTATATTATATTATATTATAATATTTTATATTATATATATTATATATTTTATATTATATTATAATCAGACCTGCCAACCCTGACTTTTAAGTTGGAGTATTTGTCCAGGAAAAATGGAGTATTTTTGAAAATATTGGTGTATTCTGAGTGCGCAGCGCCGAAGGCGCAAGCTAACTAGGGGTGTCCGGGGGCATGCCCCCCCGGAAAATTTTTAAAGAATTGGTGCAAATCTGTGCAATCTAGAGCATTCTGAGCCCAAAAATTCACTTTCTAATGGTACTTGATTTTTTTATCTTTAATTTTTTTTTCGTCGTATTTTTTATTAAGTCGGCGTATTGGTCGTATTTTGAGTAAACTGGCGTACTAAATACGCCAAAATCGTATGGGTTGGCAGGTCTGTATAATATATTATTCAATATAATATTATATTATATTTAATTATATCATATTATATTACATTACATCATATTATATCATATTATATATTACATTACATTACATTACATTACAAACATTACATTACATTACATTATAATATATTATATTATATTATATTATATTATATTATATACGTTGCTCATCAAATAATGCTCAACAGAACTGTTGTTCAATGCACTTTGATAACTTGAAGGATAACAAAGCCCATACACCTGCTTTGATTAAGAAGCCTACACTGCCTATAAAGTATAATGTACATTTTTTTTTTAGTACTTCTAATGTCCAAAAGGGTCTTGACTTCATTGTTCATAAAAAAAATCCATAAGGCTCAAAACCTGGACAATATCAGAGGCTCAGCTGATGTGTCATATATATGACATGTGATGAGTGATCCAAAATTATCAGGACAGTTGCTATAGTAAAGCTTATGAATAACCTATGAGCTGCCAAGAAAAGCAAAACAAAAACAGAAAAAAAGCAAAGACCATCAAAAAAGTTCCTAATAAAACAACAAGAAAAAGTATAATAAATTAATACTAGAATTTAGAAAAAAAAGTAATCAACTGAAACAGTCACAATGTTACAATGAAATAAATGCTTCAATTAATCCTTAAGTTATTAAGTACAAGTAACATCATACATAATACATGATTTTTCTGGAAAACCACAAATTTCACATCCGACTCTCGATCTTTCACAGAAAACTACCCACACTGTCAAACTATTTATCTGAGCTATCATACATCATTTCTTAAAAGAAACGAATGATAGCAACATGGAGAACTCTGGAAAAGCAGCCCTGGGGCAACAAAGTATATTCAGATAAAAACCATATCCTTCATCCAGAAAATCAGAATATTTAACATTCTGAGATGCGACAATGCTAAATAGTAAAAAAAGAAAAAAAAACAAACAATAAAATTCACTGAATAAATTCAATACCTAGTGGAAGTCTCAAAAAAAAAAAGGGGGGGGACAATGCAAAGGTCTCCAGGTAAATCATGTGAAACATATCAGCAAATTAAAACTTCAGTCTCAAAACAAAGGCTTTCAGGTATAGCAAGAAACCCAAAAATCTTACCTGGGACTTCTTAGACTCATTGTCACACCAAGACTCCAACATTTTGAAAGCAGACACCTCCACCATTTTCTTGCACAAGTCTTTCTGCATAACAGTTTTGAGCTCCTTAACAAAGGCATTCAGCACAAAGGCAAATTTACGATTCTGTTTCTGGTCCTCCTCTTCCTGCTGTTTTAAATCTGCCTCCAGCTGGGCCGTCTGGTCCCTAAGGCTATCAGGGAAAGTGGAATTGAACCCCACATCACAAGGGCCATTAGCATTGGGAAAACCTATCCCGTTGAACCCATACCCAAATGATCCACCATTCTGAGACTGCTGCCAGGAACCAAGACTGTGCGGGAAAGGACCCATCCCTGAGGAATTCAGATTAGCACTGACAGGAGGGTTGACCTGCAGCTTTTCCTCCCCACTACTGATCGATGACAGACTCATGCGATCATCGTCATCATCAACGTCCATGTCACTACCACTGCCCTCCCCTTTATCGTTCTTCATATTAGCAGCAGAGGTAGATGGCAGCGGAGCATTATCAAGTGTTGAAGAGTTCACAGGCTGCGACCAGTTTTGGTGATGACGAGCATCAGAAGGGGTGGATGGAGTATGAGGAGTGCTGGGGGTGGTGTGGGCAAGTTCCTGAGATCGATTTGAGTGGCTTGTATCCTCCTCCTCAGTGGAGCCCATTCGTAGCAAAGACTGAATTCTCGATTCCAGGCTCTCTGAATGAGCAGCCTTCTCCACCACTTCTGCTTCAGGTGTCTGAGGTCGAACTTCTTTCTCTAATGGTTTTGGAGGAGGGGCAGTGGCTCTGTCTCCATCATCCGACCAGTTACTACCTCTGCCTCTGCTTGCATGTCTGTCATTGTCCACGTGTCTTTCACTATTACCATGAGAATTTCTGTACCGATCACGATCATATTCCTGTTCACGGTTCCTGTCTCTATCACGCTCATAGTCTCTGTCGTAATGACGACTCCTATGTCGATCGTGGTTGTCTCGACCATGTGAGTGATCTCGATCCTGATGATAAAAGTCTGGTGTGCTGACAGACTGCTGGGGTGTAGACTGATAATGACTGCTAGGGGTAGCAATGGAGTCAGGAGGAAGGGGAGGTGGTGGGACTTTGGGGTCAAAGTTGACAAAACTATTGTTGAATTGTGGTGGGGGATGAGTAGAAGGAGGAGGCATGTCGTAGCGGGATGATGACTGATAGTGTTGCTGAGAGTGGTGATGATGATGATGGTGGTGATGATGGGAATGTGAGGATTGATGATGATGATGATGGCCGTAGCCAGAGTCACTAGCAGGTGTGAAACCCTGATTGTGCATTTCACCACCACCATACATGCTCCCTGGTGTGTAGGTTGACTGGCTATATGGAGTTCCAGAAGAGTAACTCATATCACTTGAGTGACCAACTTCACCCATATGACCTATGTCACCGGGATGACCCATTTCACTGGAATGACTGGTATAACTGTTTTCAGATTGAGAGTAATTGTATCTGCCTCCACCAGAACTTCCTCCATTGTACTCAAAATCGTTGTCAGCAGGATCATAGGCTTCTTTGTTGAATGATTTCCTGCTGCCACGTTCTCGCTTTTGTGGACCACCAAAATCAATCTTTGGACGTTCGGCAGATTTTTCTTCAATCAACTTTGCACGTTCTTTGCCTGTGGAATAAAAAGAAATGTTCAATTCATTGCACACACCACAGAGACTAGACAAAAACAAACAAACAAAAGTGTACAAACACTGACTGGTAACCTACCAGTTTCTTTTCTTATCATCTTCTGGCATCATTGTACTCTTTATTTTACCCTTTGCCACCTGCACCCTATCTACCAACTGCAAAAACTTAACCCTTAGACTCCATCACCCTATCCACCAGCTTCCTGCAGGAAGCTGGTGGATAGAGTGAGGGAGTTAAAGGGTTAAGTTTTTGCTCTTCCAGCATGGTTGACAAAGAAGGATGCTGTTGGACAGGCTGCAGGAGTCAAAGGGTTAACAAGTGGTACTGACAATGGTACTTCAGTGGTCCCTGTCAGAACTGGAACACTTTCATCAGCACAGTTCGCAAAGCTGGTAGGGATGAAAAAGCACCAACAGTCTGAGTTGCACAAAACAGATAAAGTGCATGTGCAGCAGACATGTGACTGACCGGCAAACAATCAACCTGCTGAAGCCTGAAGGACACTGCTGTCCTTCACTCCTGGTGAGATAGACAGGCAACTATCAAGGCACAAGGTCTTTCCCTGCAGCATCTTGAATACCTGTGCCAAATTCAAGGAGTCTGTTACTGAGGAGCACCAAGACATGGTGTGCCCCTGTTCCCCTGTCAGCCAGTCAAAGCCTTCTTCCTGTATCAGTACACTGGACTTGGGCAGTGCCAGCCAAAAGGGTCTTTTCACACTGGCAAACTCAAAGAACAGAATCAGCAGACCCCAAAAAACACCAAAGGGACTTGCTGCCAAGAAATTAAAAGAAAACTGTGATGTGCGAAATTACCAATAAAATACTGTTCGCATTATTGCATTATATTTTTCTTACAATAAGGAAAAAGTCTGAGAGTACACCTGTCTTATGCTTCTTTGCATTATCTTGTGCTTGCTTTGTTTCAGTTTGTCGGATCGACTCCTCTTTATGTTTGTAAGCTTATGTTGTATCTGATCTGTGTGTGGGCTCTGACATGGCTATTTCTCTTCATATATTTCTCCCCTGGTCCTATCCTAGTTGTCATTATGTAAGAACAGGGATGGTTGTTGCATGTGATGCATGTGTACATACATAACTGCTTTCTATGTCAATACCTGGAATATGTTTCAATATCAAGCACTGAAAATAGTAATAAAACTAAATAATATTAATGTCAAGATAGGAAAGTCAAGACTTGTGATGGAGATACACAAAACAGACTGTAGAGAGGTAATCTTTTACAGATTTATATATTTTTTATTTTACTGGGCTATTTGCATGTGTTTCCTTAATAATTTGCCCTTTTTCTGTCCTAACCTTTATCTGTGGACCATATCTACCATGGGTACTAATAAATTGTTGCAACACTTCGAATAAAGGAAGAAAATTTTTTTCCTGCGCTCCGTTATCATGTAAATGCTAAGTCTGCTTAATTCTGTATATTTTAATACCAAATAAATGGTATGGAAAAATTCATGTTAGGGAGTAACATGCAAAAGAAAGCTGCAATCATTTTACAGCCAAAATTATTTTCCTTTGCCATAAACTAAGAAACCCTGAACAAATATGCCAAATAAACAAACAAATAAATAGATAAATAGACAGACAGATATATTATAGACAGACAGACAGATAGATAGACAGACAGATATATAGACAGACAGACACAGATATATATAGATAGCTAGATCAGTTCTGGTTTCTGCGTGTTGGCGAAAATTACTATACTAGGAAAAATGCATAAATGTCAGAAGCGAGAATTTTATACTTTAGCCTGGTTTTCGAATGCTGCATCACATACTGGCTGTAACAAGAAAAACCACACCTGCCCAAAGTTACTGCCAAGGTAATGCTATCCAAACGTACAGTATCTGTGCCTATTAAAATACAGAAGGAAATACCCAGAGTTTGGCAGAAATAAGAATATAAACCTGCAAGCAGCTCCCTGAAAGTCCTAACTGTTACACAGTATATGCATCCCAATCCACTGAATCATATATTGAGGGATCAACAATAAAGCAACGTAACAGTTTACACTTACCAAAGGTATCGATGAATACATTCATGATGTTGCCCATTTTTGATGTCCTGTTCAGTTTTTCCACACACATTTTGGCAGCCTTTGAGGATGAGTAAACCACCTACATGCACACACACACACAAAATAATGTATAAGTAAATGTATAAATAAATAAATAAATAACAGAACAGAACAAATCAAACAGACCTGGTTTTGTGGCAGATTTAACCACTACTGATAAATACTTCCATGCCAACATTAAAAATCACTACAGTGCTTTTTGAGACACACACACACACACACACACACACACACACACACACACAACACACACACACACACACACACACACACTCCTTTTTGTGTACTTAGAACAAAAACCAAATAGTCAATTCTAAACACTTTTACCTTTCCAATTCCCAGATGTTTCTTGTTTCTAGGGTGGTAGTAGATACGCGACTCCTCTATGGTACCAAAGCCTTTGCACATGTTCTCCAAAAAGTCCTTGCTGATGTTGTCATTTAGATTAGTGAAGGTTACTTCCTTGGGGGGTGGTGTTCCCACATAGTGATGGTCATACTAAGGAAAAGAAAAAGGTACAATATTAATCAATGAACATGTTTATTTCCTGGAAAAAAAGTCAAGTTTTAATGGGTAGAATGGGGGAAAAACTGAAGTACAGCAAAAATTCGAACACACACACACGCAGTGCAATTTTGTATAACTTGTAAGTCAATTGTAAACAAGAAATAATACAGTGATGATGTAAAGGTTGCCTCTGCACAACAAGCATGAAGTTTATTTCTTTCCTTTTTCTGTGTTCTCTTTCTTTTCTTTTTCTAAGTTTCATAATTTTTTTAATCCCTTTTCTATGTTCTATTTTTTTTTCTTTTTCTAAGTTTCTTCATTTTTTTGATATTATGAAAAATTTTTTTTTTAGCCCAGTTCACGACGCACAAATCCGAGATACTTTAGTTGGTGGCTCTGCCCTGCCGGCTATTAACCCTTTAACTCCGCACCCTGTCCACCAGCATGCTGTATTGTCAACCATGCTAGCAAAGCAAAAACTTAACCCTTTGATTCCCTCACCCTATCCACCAGCTTCCTGCATGTAGCTGGTGGATAGGTTGATGGAGTCAAAGAGTTAAGTTTTTGCAGTTGGTAGATAGGATGCAGGAGTGTAAGGGTCAATAGAGCACATCTTTCCCCTTCCCTTCCACTCCCCACACCCTTTTCACCCATCCCGCTGTCGTGTATAGCGCACTCAGCTTCCTTCTTTATTACTAGGGCTTGAGCACAAAGGCGCGCTACAGAGATAAGACTTTGGTCAATCCTGCCTGGCTGAAAATAGCACTCTCACTCGATGCCCGCTCGCAACTAAAAGGTGTCAGAATGGCTGTGAAAATGCAGCCGTGAGTTTTTAAGTGGAAACTTTTTCAGCAGAAAACTATTTCATTTTCTGTAGCATTGGTCAGAGAAACCAAAAATGTCCAAGGTGAAAAGGAACAGCTTGCATGGCACGAGCTGCAATCCTATCCACAGCGTCTGCCCATGTGTGCCTGGATCAGCCTCATTAGCTGCCTCTGAACTTACCTCAGCTGCAGCACCACTCAGAACTAAAGCCATGGTCATCGTCAATAATGAACTTGATGAAGGTCAAACATTCTCATCGTCTTCATTTTGATTTCTGCCAAGCTAAACCAAACAACACAAAGTTTTTGCCCTAAAACAGGACAAGTATACAACTACGTAGGCATTATGACAATGATAAATCTCAATCATGAACAAAGAAGTAAATGAAACAGGATAATTACTTTGAACTGCGGAACAGGAAGATCAGCAGGCTGACGGCGACACCATAACCGCTGATAGCGAGGTCGTGGGTCACGAGGCTCAACTGTACGTCCATCCTGTGAACGACAACCAAAACAATACATAAATACTAAATAAAATAAAAAATAAAAATAAAAACAAATCAATAATATACAGATGCACACATAATCACACCTGCCAACCCTGACTTTTAAGTTGGAGTATTTGTCCAGGAAAAATGGAGTATTTTTGAAAATATTGGTGTATTCTGAGTGCGCAGCGCCGAAGGCGCAAGCTAACTAGGGGTGTCCGGGGGCATGCCCCCCCGGAAAATTTTTAAAGAATTGGTGCAAATCTGTGCAATCTAGAGCATTCTGAGCCCAAAAATTCACTTTCTAATGGTACTTGATTTTTTTATCTTTAATTTTTTTTTCGTCGTATTTTTTATTAAGTCGGCGTATTGGTCGTATTTTGAGTAAACTGGCGTACTAAATACGCCAAAATCGTATGGGTTGGCAGGTCTGCATAATGCTTGAACATTCCCTGAAATTAAGTTACTGTTAATTCCACCCCTCCAACTGCACAATTACCTCAAGACAATCTAAAACTGAAACCATTACAGACAGACCCCTCAAAGATTACCATCTACAGTTTTCTATGTAACTGTCGTAATTCAAGTATATTTACTTCCACCTATAAATGCACACAGATTGTACCAGCTGCTGTATGCCTTTCTGCCCTGGTAATTAATTCACTCAGATATGACATCTGCTCATTCAAGGCTGCGTAAAATTCATAACTGTCCATGGCAATGAGTCACTGTATAATGATAAAAATAAGCAAATTCTACACTACTGAAATAGTCTGTGCCTAACTTAAAATTATAAACAGGAGTTCTAAATGTACTGCTGTCACATGTTGAGGCAAAGAGGCTGCGCCCTCTTTAAAAAGTTTTGTGTTTAAATGGCAAGTCTGAACATGCCATTTCTTTACCAGCACCACAGACTAGTGTTACTAAAAGTATTAGCCTCTGTTGCAGGACAGGATAAAAATGGCTTTATATCATTCTGTATCATGCAAAACATACAAAGATGCAATGCAGTGTTTAACCAGTCAGAACTATCAAATGTTCTGTTAACTTGTTGAATCCACTCTTGCATGGACTCAGGTGCATCAAGTCTTTGCTCCTATTCATCTGCACTTTCTGTGCACAGCAAATCCAAATGTTGTGTTATTTGGCATTGTGATGGCCACACTTTTGATTAGAAAGTTTTCAGCATACCATGACCAATTATTATTATCAAGTATTACCAATTTATTGAACTACTCTAAACACAAGACTTCAGTGTTTTCTCTCTCATCATCCTCGTACAGCGTGTGTCTGGAAAGACACAGGCATACCAAATGGCCTGAAAATTTAATTATTAAACTATTTGATCTGGCCAATCATGATTTATGGCTGCGAAGCCTGGACTCTCAGAAAAGTTGACTGCCAAAGAATTGAGGCAGCAGAGGCATGGTTTTATCAGAGACTATTACGTGTCAAATGGACAGACAGAAGAACTAATGATAGTGTCCTGGAAGAACTTGATACCACCAGAAAATTACTAGCAGACACCAACAAGAGAAGACTAAAATACACTGGCCATGTGTCACATACTGACATAGCAAGAACATTGACCTCATGGCAACCATTTTTTCAAGGAAAAACAGGCAAAAAAGAAGAAAGTCAGACTTCCAATCTCATACATCAAGAACATAACCAACATCAGTGGCCTAAATATTCAAGAAGTTGACCACGAACTTCAAAACAGAGACATTTGGAGGAGTGGCAGTGTCAATAAGTGCTGTGGCCAACACTGAACCCAGTGACACCAACAGGTGAGACAGGTGAGATCCTCAATCTTTTGAAACAGACACAAAAAGTGTGCGTCTCACTACGATACATATGGCAAGATTTATAACACAAGAATTCATAAAAATAACATTTTAATTCAAAAACAGTTATGAACATCACAGTTAAAGATCTGAACACACACACACACACACACACACACACACACACACACACACACACACACTTTTATTTTAAATAGTCCAACGGACATTACTAATACATAGGCTATAAACTTTAAACCGTGGACACAACTTCTCTAGTCTGCACTAAAAGTCAAAATATTACAAGTTTTCTCTGACCAAAGAAACTGATAGCATATGATTAGCTGAAAAGAATTACAATCAAGTATCTTAGAACATTACAAGTCAATCTTGGCTAAGTTCGAGGGTTAGCTTGGTAATGTGACATTTTCAATGATTTTTGCCCAAGAGTAAATTAATTTGTTCAAAGTAAAACCAGTCTTCAGCCATTTCTGTTGAGCACAAGTCATAAATTTGTGTTTCACATTACTTTCTCTAAGTTCTATTAAAACACTGTCATTGTTCTACACGCAGTCACAACCTCAATAAACTTTAAAAGGTCAATTAATCATATATATAATATGGTATCTTTAGAGAAGCTAAAACCTACAGAGGTCACAGATTTGTTTGTGTAAACTTATAGGAATTATTCAATATATACAGTATTCACTCCCAAGTACAGAAATGAAAGTAGGACTGTCCACAAAACTACACAGTGAAACACTGAAACAAGAGTTTTTTTTCACTAATTTCACACCATAACTAATAATAGGCTTATGTGATTTTCATCAGTAGGCACCTGGTTATTGCTATGCCTATGCCAGATATTGGTATCATTATCATGAATATCATCATTTAGTGTTTAGAAATGCAGCTCACTGCTCAGAGCCATAAAATATCACATTTATAACCATTTCGAATTAAATACAACCATCTAAACATATCAATGACCCTGGAAAAATCAAAACTTCGAAAAGAAGATTTTGTACACATGTGACTATATTCACGCCAATAATCCAGGGATATATCGATATGGCATGGGCCATTCTGTTGAATTTATCACCCAGGAATTAAAATACATGAATTACAAAAGCATGAATATATAATAAATAGGTAGGCCTACACAAAAACATATAGAAACTATCCTGTAGTACCTAAATAAAAATTAGTCAAACTGCCATGAAACAGTTGACATTTCCTAAAGGTTAAAAATGAAATATGCTAAATCAGCATATGTACCTAACTACCAAACAGCCTGATTAGGTAACAAAGTATGTAAGACTTTATGGAAAACATACAGGAGATAAGACCAGCACAAAAGCAAATGAGAAAGGAAGAGATAACAGAAACCAAAAGAGCAAGGCAGGAACAAAGTGTGATAGAAAAGAGGTAATTTCTATCATATAGGCCTACATAAAACATCAGCTAATCCAAAATGTTATGACAAAAAGCAGTTAAAGAGTAAGAATAAGCACATATCTAATCAAACCAACCTGAGGAGTGCAAGTGTGTGTGTGTGAGTGCGCGCGCATGTGTGTGTGCACGTGCATGCTTGCCTTTGTATAAACACAATCAGAAGGGGCCTGTGTGTGTAATCTGTCCATGTCACTGTGTGTGCGTGTGTGTGTTGGGATAATCATAATTAGCATGTGTGTGTGAGTGACAGCGGGTGTATGCGTGTATTCTGTGTACACTTGCATGTTCAATTCATATTTTATAAATTTATAGATCTATGGGGGCTATAACAACCTATGGTCTATAGGCCTACCGTAACCTATACTAGTTATAGCCCAATGTGCTAGGCTTTTTTTTTTAATCAAGAGCTCCAGATTGTCAGACTTTTGTGCACTAGCTGACAATACTGTGAGTATCCCAGCTGACACCAGAAAACTTAAAGAGTTGTGAATTCTGTAACAGACTTTAACTTAATGATACTTCAGTCCTTTAAGATGTTTACTCAAGTTTTTACCGTTAGGAAGGGAAGCTAATGGAAAAAAGTCATTAGGGTTATGTCCCTTGTCATTACTCCATCATTTAGTAAAAGATCCTCAAACCATGTTTTGCATTATGTTTTCATTTTGTTATTGTTGCCAACAGTCTGCTTAAAATGCAAGTAGGCTAGCAATCATACTGAAGACATAAATTCACCTACAATACATTTATTTTCAAAGCCAAAGAGGCTCTGGTAAACAGAAACTGGCAGTTTCATATGATACTAGGCCTAATTGATCAGTTGCTGTAAACGCTCTTGTCCTGGTTCTTATCTGGCCCCTTTGCAGACCGACTGTTTTGTCAACTTCCAGGAATTCTTACCGAGCAGATTCCGTCAAATCTGTAGACTTTCTGGTTTCCTTTGTAACTGTGTATTGTCGGATCCACAAATTAATTTATAGTTGCGCCTTTTCTTGTCAGATTGATGATGTTGATGCATATCTGGCGGAGGCCTGTGAACTCCATTCATGCCTGAAACAAAAAAACATATGATGTTTGAATATTCAAATCACAAAACATAAGCAATCGGCAAGTGGGAACAGCAACATCATAATGGGAAATCTCCCAAAGTCTGAATCAAAACAAAGTAGGCAAAGTGGGCTCACTGGAGTGGTGAGGTCGTCTGTCGTAGTTCATGGCTATGCGGTTCTCTTTGGCCGATTGAACGGCCAGAACGCATAGCCTAGAGTCTTAGACTGAAATCTACAGCAATATCCGATCGTGAATGTCGCAGCAGATCAGGATAAACGTAACAATAGGACAGATGATAGCCAACCTGTCCTCTCCAACAAATTTCTATCCCACAATGCTCCGGGGCGATGTTACTCGACAGAGCTAGCTCTTTTACGAACACACTCATATTATTTTCATCACATGTTTGTCTCGCCAGCAAAGACGAAAATGTGTCTGAAATAAATATTACTTTACAAATATCATCAAACAAGTGTAAGGAACTAATAAAGCTGACAAAGATAAAATACGCAACTTTTCTCCTTATTCCTCTGTGGGGGGGGGGGGGGGGACGTATCTTTTGATATGAAACTAACAAAACTATAGGCGAAATCGAAATCATGGTTATCTGCGAAGGACCTGAAATGACAATGATAATGATGATAATGATAATATTAATGATGATAATGATAATAGTAATGATGCTGTTACTGCTGCTGCCGGTGATGATCATCATCACTGTTATCATTATAACGTGATCGCTCAGCTTGTCAGAATGATTAGTCTAGATAATAAATGTGCATGGTTTTAAGATACAGTTCGATGCAGAAAAACGTCGGCTGAGGCTTAACAGGCCGATTCTTGAGTGGCAGCCCTTGGCTCAACTGACGCACATAACTGAAAGCTGATTGCTATATGTGTGCAATCGCTGTCACAGCTTTCTTTCTCTTTCTTCTGTCCAGTCACAGTCGAGTTTGATATCTTCCGCAACGGTGATGCCTGCATGCACAGCCTGTCGTCATGCACTGCGATTTGTGCTGTTTCCAGGAGTCCACACTGATAGCAGCAGATTTAAGGTCAAGTTTGCAAAGGTCCCTATATTGCAGTAATGAGCGTACTGTGGGCCGGGAACCCACAGTGAGTTCTCCATACAGGATATCTTTTGAGATGCGGCCATCTTGTATGCAGCAAACATATCCAGCCAATGCAGTCTCGTTGTGTGAGAAGGGTATACAAGCCTGGCATGCTGGCCTGGTCCAGGACATCTGTGTTTGGTACACAGTCCTTCCAGGAAATTCCCAGGATCTGGTGCTTTGGAGGTGGAAGCTATCAATGCTGTGCTCTTGGTGCACGTAGGACGTCCATCTCAGCTTTGCTGTCCTCAGAGAAGGGTACTCAGCATGCAGGCTCTGTACACTCCCATCATCTTGGTGGCTGTGGCGAGCTTGTTATTTTCCCATACTCTCGTGGATAGCTTGACCATGGCAACGGCAGCTTTCCCAACCCAGTAGTTGAGCTCTGGGTAAAGGCACAGGTTGGTGGAGACTGTCAGTCAAGGTTTTGTGTGAGTTGTCAAGGTGGCATTATCACAACCTGACATACTTTGGTCTTTGCTCTAAAGTATGCAAGGCTGAAGAACTTGTCCCTGGACCTCATGTGTAGATACACTCACCAGATGCTCTGAAAGCACGTGATAGTACGAGAGAGAAGACTCTGAAGAGTGGTGTGGCCAGGACACAGCTCTGCTTCAGTCCACTTTCAGTGGAGAATGGCTCTGAGTATGATCCGCCAAAGTGCACTGCTCCCTGCATGCAAAGAGACGATGAAATTCAGCAGTTTCCAGGAATGCAAAGAAGCCTTTTCTGCTAACCAGGTCGAAAGCTTTGGTCAGGTCGATGAAGGCAATGAATAAAGGCTGCCTCTGTTCTCGTCTCTTCTCCTGCAGCTGTCTGAGTGAGGAGATCATGTCGATGATAGATCTGTCTGCCCTTGCAGGAAGCTGGTGGATAGGGTGAGGAATTAAAGGGTTAATAAGTTTTTGCAAGTATGGCTGACAATGCAGGCCTATGCAGGATGCTGGTGGATATGGTGCGGGAGTCAAAGGGTTAAGTGGGCTAACTAACTGGCTCTGTTGATAACGCCGTGTACTCGTGATTTTTAGTGAACGTCCCCATGTTCTCGCATGGGTATATATGCACGTTGTGTTGTGTGTTTTCATGTTCGCATAAGCCACTGGACACTGACATAGCTTACAAGTCTGTAGTGTCCATATTTGATGTTCTGCACACATGTTGACCTGAGAGATGGGAAAAAATATCCACCCTTTATCCTACAGGCGGGAGGTACCCAGGCAGGATGAAACCCAGACCTTCCGAATGAAAGTCCCACGTCTCACCCACTGGACTATCGCACCCGTCACTCATGATCTGATGTCTCGAGGTCGTTCGGAGCAGGCAGCGTACAGACTGGTTTGTTTGCTGTCCATTTTAATGCTTCAATCATTCTGGTGCTGTTAACTTAACGTTTCACAGGTCCCCTTTCCCTCACTCTTGTCATACCTTATCACCTCCCCTTTCCCTCACTATTTCATACCTTATCAGCGCATAGGGTTTTTACGCTAGCTTAAGGCGTCTACCAGATAATTAATGGCGGGTCTAGGTGTAGACTATCGCAATATGGAACTGTCCAAGTGCGATGAATGTTAAAGCTGGAACAAATTCCAAACTCCAAACTCTATTCGTGCTTTCAGACGTGTCTCAAACAATATCGGTACATTGTAAGCCAACGCGAACCCAGAATAGAACAGGACGGAATTTAGGCCAACTAGGCTATTCATAGGTGTTCGTTATCCAGCACAATATTGAAAACCTGCGCTGACAGTGCAAACGACACGGTTTCGTGTTCCGACCGAGCGATTTTGAGAGCAGAATAATATAACAAGTCCATGCTGGAGAGTAGG
>JAPXFY010000022.1:28396058-28403558 GCA_030674185.1 Monoplex corrugatus | reverse complement strand
TGTTGACCAGAGCTGCATTACATTATTAAATCTGCTCCACTTTGTCAATCAGTCAGTCTGTCAATCCATGAATTAATCAGTGATGATGATGATGACGATAACAATGATCATGACGATTATGATGATGATGACTGATGATGACGAAGAAGATGATGATAACAACAGCAACAACAACGATGATGATGATAATAATAAAAATGATAACAAGAAGAAGAAGAAGAAGAGAAAGGAGAAGAAGGAGGAGGAGGAGGAGGAGGAAGAGGAGGAGAAGAAGAAGAAGAAGAAGAAAAAGAAGAAGAAGAAAAAGAAGAAGAAGAAGAAGAAGAAGAAGAAGAAGAAGAAGAAGAAGAAGAAGAAGAAGAAGAAGAAGCTGAAGCAGAAGAAGAAGAAAAAGAAGAAGAAGAAGAAGAATGATAACGATATTAGGTAGATGGGAAAAGTGCACCGAAGTCCTATTTGACGATGACAGAAGGGAGGAACACATCAAGAACAAAAAAAACAAAAAAAATAAAAGAAAACTTTGAAGAACCACCAATAATGAAACATGAAATTAAAGCAGTGATGAAAAATATGAAACAAGAAAAAGCCTCAGGATCAGACAATATTAATATAGAAATGATTGAGGCTCTAGATAAACTTGGTTTTGAAAAAGTGACAGTTCTCCTAAAAATCCCTACAGATGTATCAAAGTCTATGTTTTTGTTACACTTCCAAACTTGACAAAAATTCTGTTAAGAATAATCATAATGAAGACAAAGAATAGAACCAAACTAGAAATAGCAGAAGAACAATGTCGATTTGTTGAGGGAGAGAAGTTGTTAATGCCATATGTATCCTAGGAACTCTCATACAAAGATCAAATTGATTAAGGATTTATTGTTATGTTTTGTTGATTATATCAAGGTTTCTGGACGGGCAATGGCTTGATTCTTGTATCAAGATTTGGCGCCTTATAAATGTTATCATCATCATCATCATCATCATTGTTGATGTTGTTGTTCTTGTTGTTGTTGTATCATCATCATCATTGTTACAATGTAGAGAAGCAGTAATATCACAGACACAGACATAACATATTAAAATACATGTACTCATACACGTACGCAAATGAATACAAAGGTGGTGGGAACTTAAGTGACCGGTATTAAACTAGAAATACATAAAGAGAAACCAACGTGGATATTACATGTACTTAGAGGCCAAGCCGTTGTCGACTTGCTTGTGTAACTCCAGCAAATAAAGATCAAAGGCGGAGTTATTCTCGATTCTCTCCCTTCTCCCAGTCCGAAAAGATCTAATATTCCGCTTCCCTGTGGTGGTCTTGATTGTAAACACTGTTTGTGTCACTTTGTACGCATCGTTTTTTAACAACTTGTTTTGTTTTTTGTTTTTTGTTCTTTTCTTAAACAAAAACATAAACAGAAAAGTTATTTACTCTCTCTCTCTGTGCGTGTGTGCGCGCGCGCGCGCGCGCGCGCGCGCGGTGTGTGTGTGTGTGTGTGTGTGTGTGTGTGTGTTGTGTGCGTGTGCGCGTGCGCGCATGTGAATATGTGTGTATTTGTGTGCACGGTGTGTGTGTGTGTGTGTGTGCGTGTATGTGTGGTGTGTGTGTGTGTGTGTGTGCGTGTATGTGTGGTGTGTGTGTGTGTGTGTGTGTGTGTGTGTGTGTGTGTGTGTGTGTGTGTGTGTGTGTGTAAAGAATTGCAGATTTATGTGTGTGGGGAGAAGGGGTGTATAGGGTTATAGATGAGGGAGGCAGTGCTGGAGAGGTGTGTAGGTGTGTGCACGTGAGTGTGCGCGCGTGTGTGATTGCGTGCATTTGTATTAATCAATAATCTAATCATTATTGCCAGATGTTGATCTTTGTCGTACATGTTAGTATAGGTGCTTAATTTGAAAATGTTTACGACACGGTGTGCATGTTTGTTATTGTATACTTTAGAGTTTGAAAATTACCATTACCTGTTGTAGAAGGTGCGCACAGAATAGAGTTTGAAAAGGAAGTTTTTCATTCAAGCATGTAAAACTCCATTTCCTGTTCTTACAAGTTTTTTGTACAATGTGATAGATTTATGTAAGAAACCATGGAAACCATATATCATACGAGATATTTATATTTCATTATTGATGCATGTTTGGTGTCTTTCTACCCTTTATCTAAATGTAATATTTGTGTTAATATTGTGCTTTGAACAGAAAAGAAATTTCATCACAAAGACGAGGAAAAGGAGTGGGGTTGGGGGGTTGGGATGGGATAAAGAGAACAATCTTCCATACAAGTGTCTTTCAATTCACCAGTAACCGTCGTATAGCGGTTAGCGCAACGGACTTAAGATTGGAAAGTTATGGGTTCGAGTATCATCAGTAGTGCTAAAATCATTGTGAGATTTTAGGTCCCAACCGGCTTCTATCCAGAGCTGAGTGTGCTGTAGACTCAGTAAGAAGACTGGAACCACACGATAGAGTCTCGTCCACTTTAAGAACATTGACGGTGTTGATTAAATACCCTGACCAACACCGCAGGTGTCTGTATCTCTCGAGCCTGGATGACACCAGGACATAATATGAAAGTAAGTGCAGAGTACAGTTGTGTTACACAGTCCCAATCCAGAGAAGTATTCCATAGCATCATGCTTATCATCCCCATCATCAGAGCATTGTGAAAGATTGTCCCAGACACTGTAACCTCTGAAACGGCTTAAAAATGGGATAGATATACTTTTATGTTTTCATTTCTTGCAGGCGCTCGCTGGATATGGGAAATCACACATATGCTGATGACAGGCCAAACAGAATACGATTCCAGAAGCATAGACCACCACACCATCGAGCTCAACGACATGGCAGACGTGGAACTCATCTCTTCACCAAGGGTCCTTAACTCTCACCTTTTCCTCAGACAACTGTCCAGTGAAATTTCGACAAAGCCGTCACGTGTCATACACGTGCTGCGAAATCCCAAAGACTTGGCCGTGTCCTATTATTTCCATCTGAGACAGCTGAGGATGTTTCAGGACAAAGGCTTTTTGGACTTTGCTGAGGATTTTCTCAACAGCTCTGGATGTCAAGGTAAGGGCATTGTGAACTGCCGGCACAGAGTAAGTCGTTAAGTTCCCTGGCATTGTTTTATGTTAGCCGGATCGAAATCAGTGGAGAGATGAGGTTTTGTCCATTTGGGGCTCTACGTGTTCCATAACGGAAATAACGTCATTTTGTGGATAAACTTTGCTTTAGATTAATCAAACTTACTCCGTCAATTTTAATGACTAACGCCATCCGAAATTGCCAATTCCCAACAGCATTTACAGGAAGTGTTTACTTGCGATTGGTTTGTCAACTAGAAGCCCCTGTATTTTTGGAAAGTTCATTTACAGCAAATTCAAACTGTTCCCACTGTGACTGGCTAAAAATGAAGACAAAATCAGATAAATTATACGACTATTGTCATAGTTCAAAAAAGTTAAGACAATAAACTTTTTGCAGCTTACCAATTATTACTGTTTTTAACACTTCGACTCCAGCACCTTATCCACCAACTGCAAAAACTTACCCCTTTGTCTCCCTGACCTTATCCAACAGATTCCTGCAGGAAGCTGGTGGATAGGGTGAGGGAATCAAAGGGTTAAGTTTTTGCTTTGCTACCATGGTTGACAATGCAGGAAGCTGGTGGACATGGTGTGGGAGTAAAAGGGTTTACATGTAGACTTGTCTGCTGAGAAGTATTAGAGCATTTCTCTCATTAGTGTGTGTTTTGAATGTACATATCTTTTGATGTCGAACACAAACTGTCTAGGCATTAAAAGCAAACGTGAACGTCCACAAAACAGAAACTAGTCGACATCATCATCATCATCATCATCATCATCATCATCATCATCATCATCATCATCACCATCGTCGTCGTCGTCGTCGTCGTCATCATCGTCATCATCCTCGTTATCATTATTACTATTTCTATTTCAGGCACCTGTTTAGACTACTTCACTTACCTGTACGAAATGATGAAGTGGCAGAGAGAGCACCCTGACGTACCTGTCATCAACATCTTCTATGAAGATGTTCAAAAGGTATGCTGGAAAACCACATGTAAGGTCGTTCGTTAAAGAAAGAGATAGAAAGTTAGACAAAAGAGAAAGAGAGAGAGAGAGAGAGAGAGAGAGAGAGAGAGAGAGAGAGAGAGAGAGAGGGGAGAGAGAGAGAGAGATAAGCAATCAAACATACCAGCAGACAAACTCTCCGCTCTCTCTTGTTTCTTTAACTTGTTGTTGTTGTTGTTGTGGTTATTCTGTTTTTCTTTCTGTGTTTATATCTCTCTGTTTCTCGCTCTCGAGTGTAGACTTGACGTCGTATAATTATTTGTATGTGATATAGGCCCGAGGGACTTCGATGGAAGTCGTTTACTATATATTCTGAAATTAAATGGAAGCAACAAATATGTAACGAAGAGGTGTCCAGACAATCTGGCATCAGGAGTACACTTAACGAAGTGAAGGAGATGGAAATGGCTGGACCACATCTTCAAGATAGACAAAACCAGATATCCTTACACAGCTCTGTCATGGGTTCCACCTGGGGAAAGAAACAAGGGCAGACCAACAGGCACCTGGTGTCACACAATTCAGCAAGAGACGAAGGAAGACCTGGAGACAAGGAATGAGACAGCCTGGCTTCCTCAAGACCGTTGTGACTGGAGGAGAATGGATGGCATCTTGTGCTCCATCTACAGCGAAGAGGGTTGAATGAGTTTAGTAGTGTGTCTGACATTTAAGTCCTCAAACATTACAAACTCAGTCTGTCTGTTTGTCTCTTCTGTCTTTCTTTCTCTCTTTTGGTTTTCTCTCTGTCTCTATCTGCCTGTCTGTCGCTTATCTCTGCATGTCTGTTTTTTATATTTCTACAAAAGATTTATTTTCAATATTATACCATAATGTTAGGTGTTGCTACAAACTTCTGCAATAAGGACAAAGAAGTATTTTATAGCTTATATGCACAATGATACCCAATTTAGCAACGGAAGGAATTTGTTTGCCTCGAACAAAACTATGAACAAACACTCAAGTTTGTTGATAAAGACAGACAGACATATAGAAAGATAGAGAGAGAGAGAGAGAGAGAGAGAGAGAGAGAGAGAGAGAGAGAGAGAGAGAGAGAGAGAGAGAGAGATGATACACTTAACTCAATCTCATCAGGAGTGAGACTAGACACGATCAGCGTCTGTGGAATGTCAATGGTGCATAGAGCAATGTCTCCTTCCCACACGAAAACCCTGGCCATGATAGAAAAAAACAATAAGTAGCATCTGTCCCGTGATACAGTGTGATATTTACTAGAAGGGGACCAACCCATAAAGCCAAAGTGACAATCCATACCACAAAATACCAACGTGCATCTCTCGAGTGACACAGAAAGTACTTTATCAGGAGTGGACCAAGCCATGAAGCCAAAATGACAACCCATGCCACAAAATATCAACATATGTGTCACACAAGTCAGTTATGATCAGCACAAGAAACATTTCAGGTAAACTGTTGGCGATTAGTTTTGAGACGCTGTACGAAGGACGTTTCCAGTACTTCCTCGCATGGAAAGAACAGACAGTCTGTGGGACTGTAGAGGCGACAGTTATGAGAGATTTTGGTGGTAGTTGGACGACCATGGTCCCAAACCCAGCGGGTTGCAGAGGGCAGATGGCAGATGACGGATGGCTTTCTGATTTGAAGATTAGCCGCAAAATAAGCCAGGCTTGCCAGGACAGATGAGCAGTTCCCACCCTACTGGCGAGGGTTTCTATCACAACATGACGGGGTGGCTCTTTGCAAGGCCGCATTTAGAAAATACCATGTATGTCCTCTGACGGACCATCAGGCAGAGAATGCTAGGTCGTTTAGCTGTGAGCTTAGGGTTAGGTAACTCCATACACAAATCTTGGAGGACTGAAGTCAGAGATACAGGATTGCAATCATCTTTTAATAAATCACGGTACCATGGAATATGAAGCAAATGTCTACACAGTCATCAACTTCGGACGAAAATGGCTCACGCCCACCGAGGTTCCTCCAGGGTGGAGCAGGGCACAGTCCTGCATCTCCATAAAATCCACCCTCAGCCACTGGATATCCGTCTCGTCCGTCTTATGGCTTCAAGGAACGCAGGAGGAAAGCTCCATGGAAGTCGGTAGGAACTGGAAAAACCTGTCACATTCATCGCCAGATGAAGTACAACCACTGACGTAAACGGTAAACGAAAGAGGAAGAAGAACATGGCGAATCTGGTCAAGTCTCAGTCTGCATTTCTGCATGCTTACTTGTTTTCTGCCTATGTGTCTGAATCACTGTACCATCATTTCTCTTTATGTCTCCCCGTCTCTCTATCTCCACTTGCTCTACTGAGGTCATTGCTTGCCTTTAACGTGAGTCCGGCTTATTGTTTACACACACGCTTCGTTCTCAAAGTGGAGAACCCTTAACACAAAACAGCAAATAAATCTGTCTTGGGACAGCCTTATCTCGTCAGTTTTTACTGCTGTTTCGAGACAGTCACTTGCTGTGTTTTTTTTAAGTTCTCGCATTTTCTTTTCCCGATAAAAAGCGTGTGTGTTAATGTGTCAGCGTACACGTGTGCGTGAAAACTTGCAAAGGCCATTTAGCCGACGTTTTCTATTTCATTTGTGTTTTAGATCAGACAGTCAATTCTGTCAAGTACAAGGTCTGTCTGTCTTTGGCTTTTGTTCTTATAAGGGAGACAATCATACTTTTCCTCTCTTGGGACAAAAAAATCGTAAGGGCATTTACTATACTTAATAATGCAACCGCTGGCAGCCATTTTCTTTTTATAGGCTAATTAGACAATAAACGGTTGTTGAATTTTCGGTCAACAGTTTGCTAGAGTCTTGTTTCCTTCAATGAAAAAAGGGGCAAAAGTTCATATTGTACATTAATTAACCTTTTGACTCCTGCACCGTGTCCACCAGCATCCTGCATTGTCCACCATGCTAGCAAAGCAGGAAGATGGTGGATAGAGTGAGAGAGTCAAAGGGTTAAGTTTTTGCAGTTGGTGGATAGGGTGCGGGAGTCAAATGATTACATTAATGTTCTTTCGGCTCGATTTTCAGAGTCCCAATCAATGCGTGCGGGATCTGGCTCACTTTCTGCAACAGAACCACATCACAGACGCTCTGTGCGCGGAGATTGCGGACCAGTGTTCCTTCCACAACTTGAAGGATGCTTACTATCACGCCAAGGACAAGGGCCATCCGTCTACCATTCGCTTCAGGAACTATAGTCCCTCCTTTTTCAGGAAAGGTTAGTGCCTTAAGTGGTCGATTCACCGTCAGGTATCGTTGTACAACAACCTAGTGTGTCGCATGCTTGATACAAGTGTCTCATTCGATGCATAGGGCCATTTTTATCTTCTTTTCTGTTGTTGTCATTGTTCTTGTTGTCGTTGTTGTATCATCTAATTCACTTTGTTTCCAAATGTAGATTAATAAAGAAGTATTGA
>JAPXFY010000022.1:28366058-28391058 GCA_030674185.1 Monoplex corrugatus | reverse complement strand
GTTTCCATACTGATTATGTGTAGCGTGATGTACGAGTTTGTTTACGTGCACACGAATAATAATTTGTGTCAGATATTTATAGGGGTAGCCCTTTCGTCATTAAGTACCACTTTTCTCCCTCCCCCCTCGCCTGAGTTGTTTCTATGTTTCCATAAGCCACCAGGCGCTAACATGACTTACAAGACTTTTAGCGAGCATTATGGAAATAATTATTTGATGTTCGACGTGTGTGTACACACAAAGAGGATTTAGGCACGAACAGGTCTTCACATATATTGGACTGAGATGTTGGAAAAATCTTTACTGTTTTCCCAACACGCTGGAGTTACCAAGGCAGGATCGATTCCCACACATTCTGGCTGGAAGTCTAACGTCTCACCCACTTGAATACCGCGCCCGTTGATTCGCGATAGAGGTCGTTATAGTCATAACGTGTGTATGAATCATATCGACTGAGTTCTCTGTTAAAGCCATAATAAAACGAGAGAGAGAGAGAGAGAGAGAGAGAGAGAGAGATCAACAAAAACAAAACAAAACAAAAAACCCCACTACGCTGAAAAAATGTATAATTATATAAAAGGTCACATCATCGGCAGATGTGTTGTCTGACAGTGCATGCAGAAGGCCAGCGAAAGAACAGGAAAAGAAAAAAAAAGGAGAACACCCTGTGTATCTGAAACCGTCTCCCAACCGCCACCAACAGCTTTCTGGGTCAGGGTAGGTCGTTGTGGCCTTTATCGTACTACCAAGTTGGAGATACACCATTTTAGCAAAATCAGCACGTCGAGGCGATGATCTCTCCAAGGTCACATAGCTGATAAAGGCAACGGGTTCAAAAACACATGCTGCATGAACCGACAATCCCAGCGCAATTATCAGTGAGCTAGACAGGCCGGGAAATAGATTAGAACTGCGCTGTGTGCGTTAAGGCTTACACAACTTTGGTATAAACGTGGCCTGCATCCACAAGCTTGGAGTCTGTACATAAGCCAAGCGATTTGGAAATTCGTTCTTCTAGTTTGTCTTTAATTGTGGATTCCGATTCTTCTTCTGCGTCACCTCCAAAGGTATGACTGGAGATCGATCAAGCGCGTATCTACAGGCACGATACACATCGTTTTATTTCATGGGAAGCTTTTTCAGGATCATATGACTTTGACGTTCTAAACTATGTGTATCTTCGTTATTTCTGTCTGAAAAAAAAATCTGTCCAAACCTTGAGTGAATAAGATTTCTATATAAGCTAAAGAACAAATTTTTGTGTGTGTGTACAATTACATCTAATTTTTGTCTTCAATGCGTATCTGTTGATGTGCAACAATTTGGCTTTCGCGGTGAAGGGAATAACAGCACAGTACAACAAAAGTGTCGTTTGGATCGTCCGCTACCTCGACAGAAGCTGAATTTAAGAAACTGATAAGTACATACATTGAAGGAAAATGCTCTCTCTCTCTCTGTCTCTGTCTGTCTGTCTGTCTGTCTGTCTGTCTGTCTGTCTCTCTTTCTCTCTTCCCCCCTCTCATTCTCTGACTTACATTCTGTGTTTTTATGTTTCTATTTTTTAATTCTCATTTTCAAGTCAGTGTCATGATGTGTGTATTAAGTCAGTGTCAAATGTGAGGTCTAATATTAGCATTTACAGTTTCTATCATAGGGGCCCTCCTCTGGGGGGAAGAAGTATTCAGACCGACTTGGTAGACAGGTAAGTAAGGTTGGTGTGCTGGAGATCACGCCATCCCTAATTCAATTGGTCACTCAACAATTTCCACTCAAACGGGATCTAATGTTCACATGGTTCTTGGCCACCTTTAGTGGGCACAAAGGGTAGATAACCTAGAATACCAACATGTCTCTGTGAATTCATACCAACAGGTCCCTGTGATACCAATGCCCAAACAAGTTACATGAATATTGAATGACGACCATGGCCGCAATGCCAAGATCGCCATCAATGCCCAAGCAATTTACAGGAATGTTGAATGACGACCATGGCAGCTATGCCAGGATCGCCAGGTTCCCCAAATTTGCAATGCTCAGTTTTATTGATATTGACAGCTGGAGGACAGCTGGGAACGTTTGTAGCAGAGACTAAGATCGGTAAATGGAATCACACTGTATATAGGCTAGCAGTCAGTTGTTAGGAGTCACTAGTTGGAGAGTCAGCACTGAGTCGGCACCCAGTGAGCCATTGAGCCAGTGAGCGAGAGAAGTCTCAGCTTCCAACGTATCTTAGAGGTATGTGACCCACGTTTTATTTTATACATTTGTTAGGGTGGGGATAGAAGTAGGTAGACTAGTATGTTTTATTTTCAAGAAGTAAAGAGAGAGGGAATGGAGTAGGACATATGGAAGTGTTCACGTAAGCTAGTGAAGATTCGTAGTGCATCTCAGGGTTTTAGGAATGTTAGGACCCATGGCACTCACGAATGGTAAATTACGCTTTTGCTTAATTGAATAAAGACGTTGTAGTTATCAATCTATGTGTGGACTACTTATGAGAATCATGTCTAGTGTGGTCAGTGCATTTCTTCTCGTCACTCTCCTTCCTTGTTGCGTACGTGACTTCTAAGTAGGGAAACAATTTTTCATTCTCTCCTCCAACTCTTCATAATCATCCCCCAATTCCCAAACTCTTCCTTCCTGCCATATATGTGTGACCAATTGAATTATGGATGGCGTGATCTCCAGCACACCAACCTTATTTACCTGTCTACCAAGTTGGTCTGAATACCTCTTCCCCCTGGTGGGGGGACCCTGCGATATTTCCATGTTTTCTTGTTTGTTAGTTTTGCGTAGATTTCGTTTGTTTGTTTGTTTTTAAACAAATGAGTAAGTTATAGCAACATCTAATTGTCAATTGAACTGGAAGTTCACAAATGTGGGAAAGAGCATGACTACTATTCCAAGCATAGCAGTTTTGGTAAAACCATGTATTAGTAGGGATTGCCATTGGAACTACCGTTTAAACGTAAACTGTTCTAACACACAAGTACACACACACACACACACACACACACACACACACACACACACACACACACACACACTCACACACACACACACACACACACTGTCTAATATCAGTCATAGTAAAAATAGGTTAAATCAAAGAACGAACAAACGCGCGCGCACACACACGCACGCGCACACGCACACACACACACACACACACACACACACACACACACACACACACACACACGCACGCACACACACACACACACACACACACGCACACGCACATGCACACACACACATGCACACACACACATACACACACGCACACACACATACACACACACACACACACACACACACACACACACACACACACACACACACACACACACACACACACACACACAAATAGACGGCAAGATGGCGGAATGGATAAGGTACTTATCAGCCTGTTGCATCACGGAAACGTGGTTGGTCTCCTCACCCTTTGTACTTAACCTGGCAGGGAAGGTGGACCAAGCACCAAGTCTTTCTGGTGATGGAAGAAAATCTAGAATAATAAAATTGTTAAGGTGCATCCTTCTGTCACTCAAACAATCTTAACACGCTAACCATGCGTGGAATCAAAGATTATTAAAGGGAATTAAGGACAATTCTTCTTCTTCTTCTTCTTCTCCCCCCGTGGGGATGCTGGGGCTCTTTCAATATAAATAGTATCCCCACCTTCTTGTAATTATGTGCAAGACATTTTCTCTTTTCTGTCACTTTCTTTGTTTCTACCTTGTTCTTTTGATTTCTCTCATTTCTTCCTTTCATTTTCTGCCTTGCTGGTCCATTCACCTGTACGTCTTACGTACTATTTCTTAGGATTAATATTTGGGTACATAAATTAAGTGCATTTTTGGCTCACGGGAGATGAGATATGTGGAAGCAATTTTAGGTAATTTGGGCCCGTTTTTATGTTTGGTGTCCTTAAGTATGCTTAAATTTGTATTCAGGTGTTTTTTAAATCCCCCATGCGATAGATTGGACGGAGTGGTCAACGCCAGGGGAATGTCCTTAGATTATATGTGCGAATGCATTGATATGTGTACTTAATTTTCTTTTCGTTTTTATTCTTGTTGAAGTTTTGTATGTTTTGAAACGGTTATAGCCCTGATATGGCTCTGCATAGTCGGCTGGGCTTTAAACAATAACAATAACAATAACAATAACAATCTTGTTCTTCTTTTTGTGTCTGCCTAAATGGTCAATACCCTCTGCAGCCTGTCTCCACTCGGAGGGGAATCACATTGTAATATATAATTGTATATAATATGCTCTCTATAATTTTCCATTGCTTTTATTCTTTCTCCCCATTTATAGCCATGTGCGTGTGTGTGTGTGTGCGCGCGCGCGCGCGTGTGTGTGTGTGTGCGTGCGTGCGTGCGTGCGTGTGTGTGCGTGCGTGCGTGCGTGTGTGTGCGTGCGTGCGTGTGTGTGTGTCTGTTTCAGCGCTTAGATTTGATTTTATCAAGATTTTGCGCTATATAAATATTGTAATTATTATTATTATTATTATATCAGCCACATTAAGTGATGAATGTGACCATTGTCTCCAGTTCCTGTTGGCTGCCTTGGAGCATGACCAACAGAGCTGTAATCCATGATATAATAATTAATAATTACAATATTTATATAGCGCAAAATGTTGATAAAATCAAATCTAAGCGCTGAAGCAGACACACACGCAAGCACGCACGCGCGCACGCACGCACACACACGCACGCACACACACACACACACACACACACACACACACACACACACACACACACACACACACACATGGCTATAAATGGGGAGAAAGAATAAAAGCAATAAAAGCAAGAATAAAAGCAATGGAAAATTATAGAGAGCATAGCATATACAATTATATATTATAACCATGTGATTCCCTCTGAGCGGAGACAGGCTGCAGAGGGGGAGGGGGGGGGGGTTGAGTGAGGTTAGGATTTTATGCGGAGGTGAAAAGGTGAGTTTTGAGAGCGGACTTCAAAGAGACAAAAGTAGGTTGCTGACGGACTGAGAGAGGAAGTTTGTTCCAGGAGAGTGACCCAGAAACAGAGAAGGCTCGTGGACCATAGGTATTGAGCTTAGTGCGTGGAAAGCAAAAAGTCAGAGGATCGGAGGCAGAGCGGAGGGTACGTGAGGGAACATAGATCTCAAGTAGGCTTGACAGGTAATCGGGGGCTGCGTTATTGAGGCTTTTGTAGCACATGGTGTCTAGTTTGTACTGTATGCGCTTTGATACAGGGAGCCAGTGAAGTTGTGCCAGGAGAGGAGATATGTGCTCAGCTTTTTTCTTTTTGAGTACAAGGCGTACAGCATTGTTTTGAATGCGCTGTAGGATGTGAATGGTGGAGGCAGGAAGACCAGACAGGAGTGAATTGCAATAGTCAATGCGAGACATTATGAAGGAGAGAACGAGTTTTGCAGTTGTTTCCACAGAGAGATACTTCCTGATCAGCCTTATACGATGGAGATGATAGTAGCAGGATCTGGCAGTTTGAGAAACAAAGTTGTTCATGGAGAGGGTAGAGTCAATGCAGACACCAAGGTTTTTAGCTGAATCAGAAATTGGGACTGATGTGTTACATAATGGGAGAGAAAGAGGAGGCAGCTGAGAAAGTTTCTGACGGGTGCCAATGAGGATAGCTTCTGTCTTGTCATCATTTAGCTGAAGTTTGTTGTATGTCATCCAATTTTTAATGTCCGAGTAACACTCAGTGGTGCGAGTCAGGTGGCGCTGTATATTGTCAGGTGAGTCACTGTCTTGAAGTTGGGTGTCATCAGCATAGAAGTGGTGTTTTATAGAGTGGGAGTTGATGATGGTGGACAGGGGGGAGGTGTAAAGAGTGAAAAGAACAGGGCCAAGGACAGATCCTTGTGGAACACCACAGGTCAGGTATGCAGGTTGAGAGTAAGTGCCATTGATGAGAACAGTTTGTTTTCTGTTTGATAGATATGAAGTGAACCAGGAGAGAGCAATGTCAGAGATGCATAAAGTATGATGAAGTCTAGAAAGGAGAATACCATGATGAATGGTATCAAAAGGCTGCAGACAGATCAAGGAGTGTGAGGAGAGAGACTTTGCCAGTATCAGTTGCAAGGAGGAGATTGTTGAGAATGTGTAGCAAGGCAGTTTCAGTGCTATGGCACTGGTGGTAGGCTGACTGGAAAGGATTGAGGAGATTGTTGGCAGACAGGTGAGAGTTCAGTTGGTTGAGGACAACTTTTTCAAGCAGTTTTGACAAGAAAGAGAGATTAGAGATAGGCCGGTAATTTTTCAGTTCATTTGGGTCTCAATTGTATTTCTTGAGGAGAGGGTGAACAATAGCAGACTTGAAAGAATCTGGGACAGTTCCAGTTTGGAGAGAAGTGTTGATGATGTCAGTGATGAATGGGAGGAGCGTAGGGAGACAGTCAGAGTAGAGAGAACCTGGAAGAGGATCCAGTTCGCAGGTTTTGAACGACATGGATCTGATTGTGTTGAGAATTTCTTCTTGTGAGACTGGGGTAAAAGTAGTAAGAGGTGTGCCAGAGAAGGAAGGGTCAGGTGGGCATGGTTGACAGGGTGTCCTGTCAAGCCTGTCACGAAGAGTTTGTATTTTGGTGGTCAAATACTTGGAGAATACAGATGGGAGTTCTTCATTTGTGTGTTTTGTTGGGAGAGCGTATATGTACACAGCAGTGCGATTGATTACTTATGCATATTAATTAGATTGGATGTTTAATCCAAAGCGTTATCTTTCTGTATTTATGTACGTACCCAACAGACAAAAAGTTGTAGAAATTTATAGATAATGAGTTATTTTGATGAAGGAGGTATACAGTCCAGAAACATTCACTCGTTTGGTGTGCGGTTTGTGGTGATAGTTTTACTGGGGTGCTCTTTTCTCAAGGCAAGAACTTCTTATCTACAGATGTCACTATACGTTTGTTTTGATGTTTTCAATTAGTGTAATACTCAGAAAATCATGTTTGTGAGTAAGAAGCTCTTTCTTAATTTGAGTCGTACTTAATGACATTAATGCTAAAGTGGAACAGGAAAAAGTAGAGGACATAGTTGGACCTGATGGCCTTGGTACTTGAAAAGGGGAGAGAAACTTGTTGAGTAGGCACAAAAAATTGAATTCATAATAGGAAACACTTGGTTTGGGCAAACTAACAGATAAAAATGGACATGGACGAATCCAGGAGACAGTACAAGAAATCAAGCTGATTATATCTGATAAATACAAGATTTAGACATTCTTTACAAATAGCAAAAACATTACCAGGCGCAGACTGCATAGTGACCACAATTCTGTAATGGGAAGATTTAGGCTGAAACTAAAGAAAAGAAAACAAACCGAACATAATATTAAACTAACTCTTGAAATCAAAACCTTTTTGTTGAGGACAGAAAGAAAGAACACATCATAATAAACAACGTTAAGGAACACCCATAATGAAAGATGAAGTTAGAGCCGTGTTAAAAAGATGAAGCCAAGAAAAGCCCCAGGACCAGACAATATAACTACGGAAATGATTAAGGTTCTAGATGAATTTAGTATTGATAAAATACCAGTCCTACTAAATGAAATCTATGATACCTGAAAAATCCCTAAAGATATGTCAAAATCAATTTTCATTGCACTTCCAAAGAAAGCAGGGGCTATAGAATGTGAACACCATCGTACAGTCAGCTTGATATGTCATGTAAAAAAGATTCTATTAAAGATAATCATGATAAGGACAAGGAACAGAATAAATAGAGAAATAGCACAAGAAGAATGTGGACTTGTTGAAGGGAAAGGAACTATGAATGCCATATGCATTCTAAGAAGTCTCATAGAAAGATAAATTGAGTTGAATAAGGATTTATGGTTATGTTTTGTTGATTATACCAAGGCTTTTGATCGGGTAAGACTTGAAGAGTTGATCAACCAACAGGAAAAGCTCAATGCTGATGGAAATGATCTAAGAATAATAAGGAATATGTATTTGGAACAAACAGCTGCAATAAGAGTAGAAAACGATATAAGCTCTTTCCAAAATATCAAATGAGGGGTTAGGCAGGGAAGTGTTCTGTCACCAGATTTGTTTTCACCTTACATGAAGAATGCCCTGGGATAAAGATAGGAGTAAAAATGATAAACAATCTTCGTTATGCAGATGACACCATCCTATTTGCAAAAAAACGGAAAAAGACCTACAAAATCGTGTGAATATAATAGAAATAGAAAACAGAAACAAAGGGCTGGAGCTAAATAGCTAGAAGACTGAAGTCACAGTAATCAGTATAAAAACAAGAAATCCCCTCATGCAAAATAAGAGCACCACAGTGAGATAAGTTGATAAGTTTAAATACTTGGGAACAGTCATCCCACCACACGCTACACGCTCATTAGAAACAGCCAAGAGAATCCGCGTAGCTAAAAAGCATTCAGGAAAATGAAAAGCGCTCTTACAAACAAATGCCTGTCAGTTAACATTAGGGAAGAGAGTTCTTCAGTGTCACATGGAACCAATTTTTTTTGCGGATGCGAAGCATGGACAGTCAACACGCAAAGTCAGAACAAAATTGAGGCAGCTGAATTGTGGTTTCTAAAAAATGTTAAGAGTTCCATAGACTGCAAGGAAAACAAAAGAGACAGTCTTGAAGGAGATAGACACAAAAAGAACATCAATGAAGAAGATTAGGACAAAACAAGCAACATTTATATGACATTTTATGAAGCCACAAATGAACAACTAGATAGCTAGTCACAACAGGAAAGATGGAGGGGAAAAAAAACACCAGGCAGAACCAGGGAGAAAATATTGGATGGACGTGCAGAATAGATGAAGAAAGAGAGGGTGGGAGATGTACTTGCAGTGAGAAAGGATAGAGGAGGAGGGCCATGATCCCAGTGCCATGCAGTAGGGCACATAATGGTGATGATGATGATTAGACATTATTAGGAGTTACGCAAGTCAAGATAAGCCATGACAAAGCTGCACTATTCGCATTTAATGACTTTTTAACGCGTTGTCTGTTTTTAAAGACTTTGTCTAATCGTGAATATTCATAAACACAGTTCTGCATTTTTGCTTGTCACACTTCCTCCTTTCCATTATCAGAACTAACAACTCGCATTTTGTCATGACACCGTCGTCGTCTGACGACAACACTGACCTAAAAACCTTTTTTTCTATACCTTTGGGGTCTAGGGCGGATCGTATTCTCTTCCGTCGGTTGCACCAACAGTACTTGTCTGTAAACTCCTCCTCCACGTCACTGGTGCACTCAAGCACTTTGTACACCACTGTCCTATCTTTTCTGCCTTGTAACGCTGTCCATCCCAAAACAGTTTTCGCTTAAAACGTATTTTAGTCACTGTAAACACAGGCTCACAAAACACACGCATACAGAGAGACAGAGAGAGAGAGAGGGGGGTGGGGAGGAGTCGGAGGCTGTATAAATGACGTTGATATGGGGCACACATAAGCGGATTGCCGTCAATAAACATTAATCAATAAATGCCTGTTATTATCGAGCACAGGTAAAGCAAACACATTTCTGTTTTATATTAACACCTATGTACACACACACAGACACACAGACAGACAGACACAAGACAGACAGACACACAGACAGACAGACAGACACACACACACAACACACACACACACACAACACACCACACACACACACACACACATACACTTTGTACAATCTTAGGATGTCTTGAACAAACTGAACATCTAAAGAAACAGTGTAACTGTGGGTCCAACTGACGTTCTTTGACTTTCCTAATGCTTTCAATTACTGTTCAACCTCAGCATTAAACGAAAAACAAAATAAAAACAAACAAAAAACCTCAAGCATATGGGACTTGCTTTTCCGGTTTTGTTTTTGTTTTTTGTTGTTGTTGTTTTTTTTTTTTTGGGGGGGGGGGGGGTAGACTATCCTACTAAAAGGCCTCAGTTGACAAAATTATATGGTTTGTCCACGTTCATCTTTACAAACACAGGTGCACCACCAGGCACAGAGCTCTCACCATTTTTGTTTATCTTGTACACAACTGAACACACACGCTTACAGAATCATGTTCTTTGACCAAGTTTGGGGATGATTCCGTAATAACAGGATATTTACTGATGACGACAAAGCTGATTACCAAAGAGAAACTGACAGGTTTGTGAACTCGTAACAGGAAAACTACCTTGAACCCAATGCTGGAAACACAGAAGAACTTGTAATTAACGTCAGAAAAAGATACCTATGTTCAGGTAAAGTCCTTATAAAAGTTGAAGTGGTTGAACTGGTGGAAACATGCAGATATTTTGAGACGATAATTGAATATAAGCTATCATAGAATGAAAATTCTACTGCCTTCTCTGAGAAGATTAACAGTTGAAGGTAATATGTCAGAAAACTGAAGTCTTTTAATATAAGCAAACAGATGCTCCAAATGTTATACGTATATGTTGTCTGTAGTATTTTAATTCTTTTTCCACCATGGTCGCAATCAAGCGACTTCCCGTACGACCACCATGGTCGCATTTGTGCGACTTGGAGGGGTCATGCTAAACAATAACTTTTCATGCGGGTACAAAGCTTCTGTCAGCTCCACTGGTGAATGCAGGCCACTGTGATATTTTTAAACTTTACCCAGCGACCTAATTTTTCAGCAGTAAGGCCGAAGTGTGGCTTTGTTAACTATCGGAATTTACGTCACGTTTTCTCCGAAGCGTTTTCTCCAAAATGGCTGCAAATCGACACGCATTGTCTACCACTCCGAATAGAACAAGCAGACAGCTGACTTTGTGTGTAGATTTTCCATTGCTTTTCCTCATTAATTATAATATCCGGTGCACAACTCACGAAAATTTTAATAAGGTCAGTAGTAGATCTAATAAAAAGTATGAAAAAAATTGTTTGTTTTTCTTTATAATAACATTATCTGTGGAATAATTAATCAATCACATTAACATAAGCAAGCATACATATATAAATACAACATCTGCCCTTTACACAGCAAAAACAAAAAGTAAGTGAAAATCTTTGACAGTCTTTGAGATATAAGCTTTTAAAAATGCATACTGCGCTGCAAAATTGGATGCTCAAAATATACTTGGCAATGAGGAGTGCCGTTTTGGGGGAAACTTGGCGGTGAAAGAGTTAACCTATGGTGCTATGTGTTGGGGTGGAAACTTGACTGAACCTGACAAAGACACGTTTGAAAAAGTCACAGGAAAGCACAAGGGGTGGTGGGTAAAAGGCAAGCCGCTATTAGCGACATAACGCAAGAGGAAAATTACACACTTACTCATGACAAGTTTGGCAGGCGAAACACACCCACGACACGAAAACATTAGACAGAAGTCTTAGGTTTAGAGCTGTATACACAAGAGCACCTTGTTACATGAATTCATTCATTCCCACAGCTCTTTGCGCATTCAAGCAGCGAGTGCAACATTCTCAGCGACAAGACTGTCACATTGTGGGTACACAGGCACAGATGTTTTGAGTGTAAAAGGAGATAAATTGGTGTCGTGAATGGGTCTGTTTCGTTCAAGTCATTGCCTGCATACTTTTTCATGAACCGATGAATTCACCCAAGTAGGCCTAATACTTGGAGGAGTGGGGTAAGGGCTGGTTCAATCTTATTTTCGGAGGGGACGCTCCTTCCGTCATCTCTGCATTCAAGTTTTATGTGTATAAGTGGGAGAAAAACGGAGGACAATAATAAAAATAATCACTTATTTATATTTAATCTTGACAATTCAAATCAAGGTGCATCCATGTACCAGACATACGCATGCGGTCAACACAAACCGTCTGAAAACACGCGAAAAATAAAACCTGAGGGAAATGGGCAGTTGCAGAATTCAGTGTTGGGAAAAGGAGTGGGCCTTTAAACTGGATTTAAAAGCAGAAAGGGTAGGTAATAGACGAAAGGAGAATGAAGTTTAGCCGAGACAGATGGTCCTGAAACAGCAGAAGAACGCTGATAGATTAAATCAAAGAACATGAAGGGAAAGAGTATGTGAAACTGAGCGCAATGTGCGAGCTGGCGTATTAATATTGATGTTGTCACAGAGATATGATGGGGCAGACTGGTGATTAGATTTGTAACACAGGGTATCCAGCTTATATTCAGTTCTCTTCAAAACGGGCAATTAGTGCAGAGAGCGAAGGAGAGGACTGACATGATCACAAGTTTTCTTTCTGAGGACAAGACGAGCAGCTGAGTTTTGTATGCGTTACAGACAGAGGAGAGAAGAAGCAGGAAGTCCAGAAAAGAGAGCGTTACAGTAATCAAGACAGACAAAATCAGAAATCTCACAAGCTTAGATGCAGCCTCAGATGAAAGATATTTTCGAATGTAACCAATGCGCCGAATCTGATTGTAGCACGACTGGCAGGTCTGCACTAGAAAATTCCGCACAGGAAGATTGATGTTCTAGGTCACATCCAGGTGCTTGACAGAATCAGAGAGAAGGATAATGCTGTAACCTAACTGGATGGTATTCAGTGTACATGTTATAGAGTCAAGTTTGTTTTTGGTGCCTGCGAGTATGGCTTCAGTCTTATCACTATTTAACTGTAGTTTATTTTGTAACATCGAATTCTGGCTGTCAGTGTAGCAGCTGGATGTTTCTAAGATAAGGCAAGTGTCATTTTCAGGGATGGTACTATTCTGAAGTTGTGACTCATCTGCGTAAAAATGTTTCAATGTCATGCTGGTTGATGAAGTCGGCTGGGGGTGAGGTATGAACGGTGAATAGGACAGGCCCTAGTACAGAACCCTTAGGAACTCCGCAAGAAAGCCTAACAGACCCAGACTGACTTCCGTTGACGAGAACTAACCGAAAACGATCAGAGAGATTGGAAGAAAACCAAGAAAGAGCGATACCGTGAATTATAAAAGTTCATTGAAAACGAGAAAGAAGGATGGAGTGGTCAATGGTATCAAAGGCAGCAGACAAATCGAGGAGTGTTAAGAGAGAAATTTTACTAGCATCAGAATCAAAAAGAAGTTCACTGACTGTGTAAACTAGAGCTGTTTCTGTTCTGTGGTTCGATTGATAGGCGGAGTGGTAAGGATGGAGGAGATGATTTAAGCAGAGATGCTCGTTCAGTTGTTTTAGTACCACTTTTTCAAGGAACTTGGAGAGAAATGGGGATGGTCGTATAATTTTTCAGATCATTGGGACGAGATAATTTTGAGAAGTGGCCGGATGAGAGCATTTTGAAAGCAGAAAGGAAGACTCCTGAGACCAAAGAAGAATTGACTGTGAAGGCGACTGATGTAAGAAGTTGCTGGTAAATTCGTGAAAAGAAAGAGACCAGAACGGGGTCGAGTTTGCAAGATTTGAAATACGTTCTTCTTTGAGGATCATTAAGGTCTCAGTCTCGGATACTGGACGGAAGGAGAGGAGAGGAGTACCAGTAAATGGAAGGTCAACAGTGTTGGGTGGAAGGGAATTCAGTCAAGTTTGGTACGCAAATTAGAAATCGTCGTGCAGAAAAATGTGGATAAGGCAGCGGGGAGATCCTCTGGAGTAATATTTGATGGCAAGGGAGTTGATTTTTCAGTGCCAAGTAAATCAGAATGGTAGAGGACAGAATAATTGTGTTTTTGTCTTCAAGAATTTGTGTGCAAAAAGTAATCATAATCAGTTTTCGCTTTAGAGAGTAATTCAGATACCTTGTTGCGCTTGGATTGATAACTCTAACAGTGCATTTCTTCCAGTTTAGAAGACTGCCACTGCCACTCGGCCTTCCGACATTCTCGCTTTGTGTTGCGTAACTCCCCACATGAGAATATATTGAATTCACAAGTCATTGGACTTGTTCTATGTGAACTCAAGGTCTGATGTTTCGAGGTCAGTCTTTACCTATAACATAAATACTGGCCTATTCGTTTACCACTCTTAATGCTGTAATCACTATGGCGGCGTCAGTTGAGTGTTGTGAGTGTTGCCAGCGCATAGGATTTTGCAAAGGCTCACGGAGACTGTCATAATTATAACTGCAGGCAGATTTGCGTGGAGCGCATATGGAATCGTCCGAGTGCGATGAATCTCTCTTGAACAAATTTGGATAAACTCTTTGAATTGCTGTGACACTGTGGTTTGCCAGTGTGTGTTGACGTGTGTGTGTGTGTGTGTGGTGTGTGTGTGTGCTGTGCTGTGTGTGTGTGTGTGTGTGTGTGTGTGTGTGTGTGTGTGTGTGTGTGTGTGTGTGTGTGTGTGTGTGTGTGTGTGTGTGTGTGTGTGTGAAGCAAACTTGTACGAATATGTGCATGCTCTGTTTTCAGATTATCTCAGAAACTTTACGTCGCGAAAAAGATGGCGAAAAACGGTGCTACTGAAAAAGATTCCTCCAGCCAAAATGCTTCACTAGCTGGGCGTAAAGCGAAGTTCTTTGATCTTGTGGACGTAGACGGGGAGTTATTTCCATCGTTTCCTGTGAGCATTCCAACTGTAGATCATGTTCGTAGCATCAGGACCATGCCTATGAGAGAGGATGACATCATCATCGCTGCTTATCCCAAGTGTGGTGAGTAGATCTTCCTTTCACAGTGAAGTCCTGTCTCAATGTGTATGCTGGAAAAATTTCTGGACAAATAGAAAAGTCCATCTATGTCTCCAAAACTAATAACGATAATCATCATGGAATGATACACAAAATAAAAGAAAGACAAAGACGTTTTCAGTAACAGAGCGTTTCTAAAAACTTTAACTGAGGTTTGCATGTCTCCAGAGCACAGTGCTTTTTTATGTCTGTATTGTCCTGTATGCCTTAAAGTCAGGTCAGAGATTCTCCTGTGCTACTGATATCCATGTAATGTAGTATTACCTGCCGCATGTGGGGAGTGAAAGCTATAACAAAATCAGATCTAGAGAGGGATGGGTTCCTCCAGGTTTGATTTGCCCAAGATACGCCGTATGAAGAAAACTATGCGGACTATACTGGATCAGTTTTACTGCATTTAAGATGAGTGTAGAGGTCTTTCCAAAACAGTCGATTGTTTTGTTTCTTCAAACGAATTTTGCTCTCCGTTCGGAATTATCTTCGTGTTATCTGCATATTGTAATATTTCATGTTTAATTTCTCCAATTGTTAAAACTTTAATGTTGTTATTTCGGCGAATAAATTGTTGACACACAATATAAATAGGTAGGGTGATATTGGATCACCTTGTATACATCCTTTTGTTAAATATGCTCTGTAAATCTTGTCTGTGACCGGTGACTTATGGAAACTTGAAAACACCCTGCATACATGCATTCACACCGAAGACAGAATATACAAACGGTGCAACAACATACCTCCTGCACAGTGTGGGGAAAAACAATGTGCATGCAAGCATCCTAGAAAAATAGTGAATGGTGAAAAAAACAAGCAAGCAAAGAAAAGAAAAAAACAGACAGAAAGAAAGAAAGAAAGAAAGAAAGAAAGAAATAACAACAGAAAGCAACAAAACGAAATAAAAAGCTACTAAACTTTATTTCCTATGCATTTCGTGTAGGTACCCATTGGCTATGGGAGGTGACCCAGATGCTGATCACAGGCAAAGCGGAACACGACCCTCGGCCCAAAGAGCATGTGATGGTGGAATTCGTTGAGGCGGAACACTTTGAGTCCGTGCCCTCACCACGAGTCCTCAACTCCCACCTCTTCCTCCGCCAGATGTCGCACGAGATCGTGACGAAGAGGTCACGTGTTATCCACGTAATTCGCAACCCCAAGGATGTGGCTGTGTCCTTTTACTTTCATATGCTGCAAATGAAGGACATGAAGGACGAGGGCTTTGTCAACTTTGGCAAGGACTTTCTAAAAGGAAGCTTTCTCCCAGGTACTGTACGATATGATATGATACGACACAATACAGTAGGGTTCGATACGACACAAGACAATACAATGATGAATACAATATAACACAACACAATACAGCACAATTTAATACACTTCATCACAAGACACCATTGAATACAGAACAAGGAAAAACAAGGCAAGACACTCGGCCACGTTGGGAAGTGTTTGCACAACAGTCTAACTCGACCAGGAATATCCATCAGCCCCGATCGATTCCCTCGCAGAACTGAGTGTGCTATGGACTCAGTAGGAAGACTATTGTTATTGTTATTGTTAATTAAAGCCAGCCGACTACGTACAGCCATATCAGGGTTATAACAAGTTCAAAACACATTACGTCAACAGGAAAAAAAAAAAGAAAATTAAGTACACATATCAATGCATTCACACACATAATCTAAGAACATGCCCCTGGCCTTGACCACACCATCCAATTTAGACCCGTTTTGGGTTATGTTCTGGTGTCCTTAAGTATGTTTACATTTGTATTCAGGTGTGTTTTTTAAATCCCCTGTACGATAAATTGGACGCCAGGGGTATGTCCTTAGATTATATGCGCGAATGCATTGAAATATGTACTTAATTTTCTTTTCTATTTTATTCCTGTTGAAGATTTGTATGTTTTGAAACAGTTCTTACCCTGATATGGCTCTAGGCAATCGGCTTGGCTTTAAACAACAATAATAACAACAAGCTGTCTTTTCACCAGCTGACACCAATGTAGAGCTTTATCCTGAGAGCCTGGCTTGTTGTTGAAAGGATGTAGTAGCAGTCTTCCCACCGAGTGTCGCCAGTACAGGCCTCATCATGAAGATTATCATCATGAAGGAGGTAGAAGCGAAGTTCCCACCAGTGAGAACAGCCAGTCGGTCTCCCTTTCATTCGTTCATTATTTAGTTCGTTCGTTTGTTCGTTCATTTGTTGGTTTGCTTATTTGTTCGTTCGTCTGTTCATTCGTTCCTGCATTCGTTCGTTCGTTCGTTTGTTTATTCGTTCGTTTGTTCATTCCTTTGTTTGTTCATTCGTTCGTTTGTTTATTTGTACGTTTTTTGGTTTGTTTATTCTTTCATTTATTCAGTCATGTCTGTCTAAGAACCCCTCATTGGTTACTTTGCTTACATGTGAGGAAACAAATAAACAAGGAAATGGCTGCAGGTTCCCGAAAATTATTTATTTGTTTATGTATTTATCTATTTATTTACACCAGGACATTTTGTTTCACCGATCATTTTCGTAAATGGGGAAAAAAAGATGAAATGACAAGAGAACATCTCCATGCTTATTCATTTATTCATCTATCTATTTTTTTTTTTTTTTCAGGGGGGTTCACCGACTACTTCGCATACATGCAAGAAATGACGAAATGGCAGAAAGAACACCCAGAGGTACCTGTCATCAACATCTATTTTGAGGACACCAAAAAGGTGAGTTTTTAGAATGGTTTTTCATACTTTCGTTTGTATAAGCTTCGTTTGTTATTCTTATTTTCACTCGACAGAGCCGTGGACTCCGGATTAAATATTTGGAAGTTCAAACTTCAATCATTGTCAGCAACATACAACTTTACTTGTTCGCTGCCCAGTTTGGTCTTTCTCTCTGATGCCCTCTGTGTTCTCCAGACCTTGGAGAATGACAATTCCTGCACCTGACAATACTTTCTAACATATCAGGAAAAAAATAAAACAAGCAAAGAAATAACGAAACAAAGAAAAAACATAAACAAAACAAAACAAACAAACAACAACAGCAACAAACAAAACAAAACAAAAACTACACACACAAAAAAACAAAAAGAAAAAAACAAAACAAAAACACACACAGAGAAAAACAGTCGTCCATTGGATATCAGGAAACGAGAGGGCGGACGAGTTGGTGAAAAGAAGAGCCCAGTGATGCCAACCAACCATGCAACAGCATCAGCTACAGTGAGAAAAGAGGAGCATCTTCAGAACACGTCGTTAAGCCATGCACAGAAAGAGATGACCACCACCTTCTGTCCAAGGAGCAGGGGAAGAGTGGCAGAATGGTTCAGACGTTCGCCCGCCAATAAGTAAATTCGAGTTTCCCGTAGAGGCCTTGACTTTTCTCCTCAGCTTGACCAAAAAATCGAACTGAACGTCTAGTCCTTGAGAAGGGGACGAAAAACGAGTTGGACCCGTCTTGATGGAGTCAGACACAAGAAGATCATTCATAAGGAAGATTAGAAAAGACAAGCACCATTTATAGGCTATTTTATGAGGAAAGGGGAATTAGAGCACCTGGTCACAACAGGAAAGATGGAGGGAAATAGAGCACCAGGTAGACCCAGGGAGAAAATATTGGACGGACTCGCAGGGTGGCTGAGGACACAGAGAGTGGAAGATGTGTTTGCAGCAACAAGGGATAGATACATACAGAGGGCCATGATCGCCAACGCCATTCGGCAGGACACATGATGATGATGATGATGATGGTTGCAGACCATCAAATATGCACTTTAAAGCTCCGCTAAGCCATGCAAGCATCAGATGGCTTATGGAAACATAATAACACCCAGTATACACGCCTATCAAAAACGAAGAATCCGGACTGTGCATTCTCGTACTGCCCGTATAGTGTAGACAAAATTACGTGCATACCCACATCTGAGAAAAATGGGAACGCCAAAACAAAGTGGGAATGCCAAAACAAACAAACAAACACACAAACAAACAAACAAACAAACAACCAACCAAACAAACAAACAGACAGACAAATAAATGAATAAATAAATAAATAGATAAATAAATAACCAACCAACCAACCGACCAACCAACCAACCAACCAACCAACCGACCAACCAACCAACCAACCAACTAACCAACCAATCAAACAAACAACCAAACAACCAACCAACCATACAACCAGCCAACCAACCAACCAACAACCAACAAACCAACCTGCCAATCAGCCAACCAACCAACCAACCAACCAACCAACCAACCAACCAACCAACCAGCAACCAAACAGACAAACACCCCACCCCTTAAACAAATCTTTCAGTGTTCTTGCTCTTTGTTCATCGCAGGACCCTGTCAAGTGTGTGCAACAGCTGGCCACATTTTTACAAGTCGATGCCAGCAAAGAACTGTGCAAGGCCATTGCTGACGAATGTGCCTTCCACAAAATGAAAACAGCCCAAGTGACGACCAAGGACAAGAATACCTCTGATTTATCCCTCTTTAAAGAAGGGAGCTATAACATGTTCAGAAAAGGTATACACTATACTATACATACATACATACATACATATATATATATATATATATATATATATATAATATATGTACATATATATGTATATATATATATGTGTGTGTGTGTGCACATTATATATATATATATACATAAATAAAACTCTAGGAGACTAAGACAACAAAGGTCTTAGGAGTAACTTTAGATAGATAGATGTTCGGATGAAGATCTTACACTTGGGGAGGGGGAATTATGTATGAATCTATCCTTTGCTGTGTCATTTTTTCACTCGTATATGTACGCACCACGCACGCAGGAGCATAGCAAAACACTTACCTTGGTCTTTGCGCTTCGAATCCTGGTTCGCGGGTTTACCATGTAAGGGAAGTAATAATCTGGTAAGGGAATTTAAGCATTATGCGTTATTGGCTGTTCTCACGTATTAGAATACTAGAATATTACTAGCTGCCATGCTTAAAAGGCTAGTCTTTTAGAAAATGGCGCAGTTTTCACTAGAGACATAGACGCGATGTGCAACCAAATTTCGAAAACAAAGGCGAAAGAATGGACCTCCAGATCTGCATATCATCGAGCTAACCAACATCGGGCCTAAATTTACTTGAAGAAACTGTCCATCGTCAGACGAGCATTTGATAGGGTACAGTGTGTACTGAGTCAGAATCACTGTTTCTGATGAGCAGACGGGAGACAGAGAATGTTACAGTATCTGCTGTTTTTGTGACTTGGTAAATTTGAACAACCAGGAATCTACATGTACACTCCGACCATGATCGACTCCTATCCAAAGGGCCCTTGGAATATTCGATTGTTTAGCGACTTTCAGGCTTGTCTCGTTAACTGCTTTTTAACGTTGCATATAGCCAGATGTGAATTTGGGAGGCATTTGTATTCGTAACCCATTCAGAATGGAATGCACCAGAAGCGTTCTTGTGCCCCATCTTATCCTTTCTTGTGCAGCAATACTTTGCAAGCTTAGAGACATTTGCCTGGTACTTAGGGAGGCGGGAATTGCTGGGTTGTATGTTTTCAATTTCACTATAGTTTCTATTCGAGTGATACAAGTATATAAGATTGGTGGTGAATGTTTACCTGTCGAGGGCGCAGTGCTGCTATCGTTTAGTGGATGTGTGTTGGGTGTATGTATGTTTGTCTTCCCTTTTCCTTGCTTATGCATTTTACTGCATCTGTGTACATGTTAATTCAACATTCAATCGTATGATACTGTTCATCGTTTTCTTATTTCTTCACACAACCAACGCATTTCTCCACATCCGCACCCACCCCCCCCCCACCCACACCCTTATTACATGCCGTGTAGATCACAAAACTTTGATACTATGAGGTTTCTTGCATTTTTTTCAGCCTCCTTGCTATGTCCCACTTTCTGCCAGTCTCTGTTGGGTGAACAGATCTACATACTCTGTTCTTCTGCTGGAAGTCACAGTTTGGTGTTTCAATTTTTTGCCACCACACTATGATTTATAGGATATAAGTGCATTCTAACGATCGTGTGCCAACACACGAGACCAGGTTACCGGCATTTTAGATATCATTTGTTGATTTGGGTTCAAATCTCATCACTGTGCAGTTAAATTCATAATGCATTGCACAGCCTTTGTAAAACAGCATAATTAGAAAAAGACTTTAGTAATTTGATGGCAGTCGCATATCTTTCTCAGCTTCTTCTGCTGTTTGCTTTGTTTCATCTCCACCTTTCTGTTTTCTTATCATCATTTCATGTATCATCATCCATCTTCCGGCTTTTTACTGGTCTTCTGTGCTGTTGGCTTGTTGGCTACTGAATTGACTGAATCTGCACTTTTCCTTTTCGCAGTGAGAGACTTCGGGATTTCTTAGGTTTGAACCTCATTCTTGAAGAGGCCACCAGCTCATCCAGCTGCTTTAAGATTTGGTGTGTCTCTTCCTCATCCGTGGACAAGACTGTTGTGTCATCCATGAAAGCTTTCAGAGGAGGCATCTGGTATCCATCTCCCAGATTCACTGGACCTGAACTCTTCATTGCAGCTTTCAAGATGACTTCCATTGCCAACACGAACAGTATGGGAGAGATTGCACAGCCCATTGCAATGCCCACCTCTAGGTCTATCCAGTCCGTGGTGTATTCTTTGGTAGAGAACCGCATTGAGAACCCTTGGAAATACTTCCTCAGCATTGTTCGGATGTTTTTCTGGGATGTGATACATTTCAAGAGCCAGCTGGATCATATCGTGTGGAACTGATCCATATGCATTCGCCAGATCAAGCCAAACTACGTCAATGTCTCTCTTCTCTGTTCTTGCTTTTTGGATGGCATCCCAAATCAACGTGGCATGTTCCAAGCATCCAGGCATTCCTGGTATGCCTCCCTTTTGGACTGACATATCCAGATACTTGTTTTCAGTCAGGTATTTTGTCAATCTTGCTGCCATAACAGAGAAGAAGATTTTCCCCTCGACGTTCAGAAGTGATATTGGCCTGAACTGATTGATGCTGCTGGAGTTCTGCTCCTTCGGAATGTACACTCCTTCAGCTCTCATCCATTGGTCGCTGATCTTCTGGTTCCTCCATGCTGATCGAATCATCTTGTGGAGCCACTCGAGCACTTTTGGGCATTTCTTGTAGAGCAGGTATGGTATTCCGTTTGGTCCAGGTGCTGACTTGGCTCTGGCTTTCTTTACTACGTTCTTCACTTCATCCAGTGTTGGTGGTTTGTTATTGAATTTTCCTTCTGGCGCTGCAGGCCAAACCAGATTCTGGATTTCAAGTGGTGCCTCGCGCTGAGAATCGGAATATGTTTCCCTGAGATGCTGCTCTAGGGTTTCCTTGCCCACTGTGAGAGTCCCTGATTTGGGTTGTTCAAACAGCTTTCTTGAAAAGTCAAAGGGATCTTTGAAGAAACGATCTTGAGTCTTCTTCTTTTTGCTCTTTCTTCGCCTTGCTGATTCCACTTTGCTGAGAGCATTGTGTTTGGCCTTCAGATCTTTCCAGAGTTCCAGGAGCCCTTGCTTCTCGAATTCTGAGGCAGTTTTCATTCGCTTTTTAAGCTTCCTTTTCTCCCTCCGGATGCTCTCCATCTGTTGCTGTCTTCTGGATTTCTGGGGAGGCGTTTTTGTCTTTGGCTGCTTCACTCCATAAGTGTCCCTGCAGATAGAGTATATGATGTCTCCGTATGTGTCAAGTTTGTGTTCCAGCGTACTGTTCCCTATTAGCGCATTCAGCTTAAGGACAAGTTCCTCATCTAATTTCTCCCATTGTTCTTTTGCACCGGCAGGTGGCAAATTGAGTTTTCCACGTTTGGCGTTAAGAGCTTGTGCAAAATCCGCACCAGAACCGTCAGCGTGGATGTCCTTGGCACTATGGTTTAATTCCTGGCCTTGGTCATCCAACGTCTCACCTGCTATCGCAGTGCGCTGCTGCTGGTTCGTATGTGTCTTCAAACAGCCCATTTTTGTCCTGTGGATCTTCATGCCGCGTTTGGTGGTGAATCTCCTTCCACACGCACACGGAAATTCCAACTGGTCATTAATCATGGTCCGTTGTGCGTTTCCAGTCGTGATGGAGTCAGTGCCGATGGATTCATCATTCTCTCCCCCTTTCGGTGAATCCTGGGAGCATCTTTCATTTGAAAAACTCGTGGCATGTTATCAAAGGCAAGGTGGGAAGCCAACCCACAAAGCCCGCAGATCTAGTCTTTCCCAGTGTCCTTCGGTCTTTCCCGAATGTCCTCCGAACTATTCCCGGAAGTCAATGGACTGACCATGTGCAGGTAGAAAGAAACTCTAGGGAGAGCTAGACAACAGAAGGTCTTCAGAGAAGTAACCCCCTTTAGACAAGTGTTTCGGCCCTGAATTCCTTACACTCTCGGGGGGCCGGGCCACATCCAGGTCATGACTCCTGGATGCCCTTCTGCTGTTGTCTATTTTTTTTTTATTTTCCCACGCCGGGGATCGAACCTTGGCGATTCTGCGCTTCAGAACTGCGGTACGCGGTTTTTACCAATGTGCTAACGGGGCACACATCATCTGTAGGGAATTTAATCCTTATGAAGTTCACTTTTTCCGTTCCTCCTTGCCCAGATCCAGCTTGAGCTCCTTTCTGCTGCCTCTGCCATCGCTTTAAGGGCTCTAGTCCTCTTCTTCCCAGAAATGGCGAGTTGTTTCATGAGATCATAAGCGGAGGTGCCCACAAACCCTCTTGCCCCGACCTCCATGGCGAAGATTTTGACCCGCAGACCTGCTTTCTTCAGGGTGCTGGCAAGACCGGCGTATTTTTCGGTCTTGTAGATATGTGCTTCTTCCATTCTGCTTTCGTATGGCACAGTGAGTTCTATCAGAATCACTTGTTTCGAGGAGTCAGAGTGGAGAGCGATGTCTGGTCTCATGCCTGTCTTGCTGATGACATCTGGGTAATTTCTCCACTCTGGGAGGTCTGCTGTACACTCCCAGTCGACTGCTCCATCCAGAAGACCCTTTGGCAATGTGCTGGTTGTCATAGCACTTTCGGGCCAGACCTGTTTCCCTCCTGCTTTGTAGAACGTTGTCATAGCAATTGGTGCGTTTGGGGTCATGGTTTTTTCGCTAACCACATCTGTGATCACTTTCAGAACTTGGTTGTGCCTCCATGTATACCTTCCTTGGGCTAGCGCTACTTTGCAAGAGCTTAGGACATGTTCCACTGTTTGTTTCTTCTGACAGAGCGGACATGCTGGGTCGTCTGCTTTCCCCCATTTCACTAAGTTTGCATTCGAGGGGAGCAGGTCATATACAGATCTGAGGAGGAAGCTTATCCTTAGAGGAGCCATGTGCCACATATCGTTCCAGCTGAGACTTCTTTGGAGTGCACTGTCCCATGTTGTCCATTGCCCCTGTTGACCTTGCTGGACTGCCTTCTGCACTCTTTTGACATCTTCTTCTTCCTTCAACTCCTGTATGATCATGTCTCTTTTTTCCTTCCCTTTGGCTTTGGACCACCACTGCATTTTTGTTGCTCCCAGTCCCTGTCTGTTGGTTTGCGTGTGTCCAATTATTTCTTTGATGCTGAGGTTTCTCTTGGCATTGTTTACAGCCTCTTGGACTTTCCACTTTCTGCCAGTTCTCAGCTTTGGATGAACTGATCTCACGATATTGTCTTCCGATTCCTCCAGCATGCTCAACAGTCTTGCTTTTCCAACTTTGTATTCCTCCACTATGGATTTGAGAGGTAGCTTCAGCATTGCTTGACGACAGTAGAATGCAACATCAGTGAGACCAGGTGGGACACCGAGCCATTTTCTTGTGTATTTGTTGATTTTGGCTTCCATTGCTTCGACTGTGCTGGTGCAAATGTCATAGATTAGCAGTGGCCACAGCAGCTTTGGTATCAGCATGAACTGTAGACACCAGACTTTGTATTTGCCTGGCAGTCCGCAGTTATCTATTTTCTTCAGGCCTTCTTCTGCTGTTTGCTTGGTTTCACATCCCCTTTGTGTGTCTTTCAGGGAGTCATCATACCATCTTCCGAGACTTTTTACTGGCTCTTCTGTGACAGTGGGGATGGCTTGGTTGGCTACCATGAATTTGACTGAATCTGCCACTTTTCCTTTTCGCAGTGAGAGACTTCGGGATTTCTTAGGTTTGAACCTCATTCTTGAAGAGGCCACCAGCTCATCCAGCTGCTTTAAGATTTGGTGTGTCTCTTCCTCATCCGTGGACAAGACTGTTGTGTCATCCATGAAAGCTTTCAGAGGAGGCATCTGGTATCCATCTCCCAGATTCACTGGACCTGAACTCTTCATTGCAGCTTTCAAGATGACTTCCATTGCCAACACGAACAGTATGGGAGAGATTGCACAGCCCATTGCAATGCCCACCTCTAGGTCTATCCAGTCCGTGGTGTATTCTTTGGTAGAGAACCGCATTGAGAACCCTTGGA